>OX421869.1:3609000-4812000 GCA_949127965.1 Pandemis corylana
TCGGTGATATATTAATAGTAGATTATTGGCTCACAATGAAAACAGTAGCCAGGTTTTTTTTCCTTTTCTAATGTGCTGGTAGTCTATACTAATATTATAAAGAGGAAAAATTTTATTGTTTGTTTGTTTGCATTGAATAGGCTCCGAAACTACTGGACCGATTTCAAAAATTATCTTGCCGTTAGAAAACTACATTATCACTGAGTGACATAGGCTACTTTTTACCGCGGGTAAATACCTATTCCTACGGGAAAATTAATTTATCGCGGGCGAAGTTGCGGACGGAAGGCTAGTCTTGAATAAACAAGTAAGTTTTAATTTATTTAACAACTAGCCTTCCGTCCGCAGCAGAGAATTTTTGAAATCGGTCCAGTAGTTTCGGAGCCTATTCAATGCAAACAAACAAACAAACAATCACATTTTTCCTCTTTATAATATTAGTATAGACTAGCTCTCCCGTGGGAACTATGCTGTTTTCTGAGATTAAAACTATCCCATGTCCGTCCCTGGGACTGAAACTGACTGTATACCAAGTTTCAACTAATTATCTATGTATGTTAAATGTAATCGCGGCACTTTTACTTAATTAAATGCTTAAGTTGTTGTGAACTAAGCTGCATGATTTATCATAGTTTTTTAACTATCCCACTTTATTTTCTTGATATTTAAAAACACTTTTTATAAGTAAAGCAGCAAGTTACAATTTTAAAACCGTGAAACGTCACGATTTGTTTTGTTGTGGTTTTGTGTTTCAGTTACCGATTTTTAAAAAGTATTTTTCAGTAAAAAGACATGTCAAGATTTTTTTTTAATGTCAAAATACGAAGTAATTAAGCTATAGTCAAGTTTTCTAGACACGAGGACGGTCAATTCATAAATTCGTCATTTAATACTTATTTAGATTTATCTCTCTTCCCTTCGTGAACCACTGGTTGCACAGTGCATCACACAACCCGATACAATGGGCATTGACAAATGCACAGTGGGCCCAATTCATCTCGGTGAGAGATTTGTCAAATTTTGTCCGTAATCCCATCAGGCCGATGACAGGCCCACCGGGCGAGATGAGTTTATCCGATACGTTGCATATTCATTGAGTCTACTGATCGATCGGAGACTATTTATCATTGGTAATAGAATTTTTTGATTCGCACAGTGGGCCAATTGAATCGTGAGCCGGCGTAAAATGTTTTACAAATAAAAGACCGATAAAAGACGTAGTACTTAATGTCGCAATTGACGCGGGAAATGATTATTACAGCTTTAACAACGTTTAGCGGTAGATTCATAACTACACTTGCTTAAAATCTTTTTCACGGTAAATAAAAGGTGCCGGATTAATTTTGATAAAAATGTTTATGGGGAAAGCCGACAAACGGGCATGCGTTCAACCTGATGTTACGTGATCACCGCCGCTCATAGACACCTACAGTGCCATTAAGACTGCTGGTGCGTTTGCGGTCTGATGTTTACAATTTTGGCGTAGCTAAATAGTCAATATTTGCAATAATTCTAAGATTTTAATAAAGAGTATTTGTATTGTATTGTATTGTATTGTATTGATTTTTGATATATTTTTCAAAAAAATCTAGTCTACTTTTATAAATTTTATTATATTTACGAATACTTTTGAAAATGAATAATCCAAATTATGATCGACATACACACAAAAAATAAAGATACAGTCTAATTGACAATAATATGTTCCTTTTTGGAGTCAGTTAAAAGTAAAATGCATGAATCAGTGTCAACGTGTAAATATGACAGTGAGTTGAAATTTTTCTTTTTTAAGAAAATAAAGCATTCTTAGTATAAGAAAGACAAACAAGGGAAACTTGAAGTGTTTGTTCTAGTTGTTTGCGAATCTGTGTTCTTGGGAAGTTGGACCGCAAATAAATCTAAAAGAAAGCGGTTGAGGCGTGTCTTGAAGAGTGTCAAACGCTTGCTGGAAGTGCGAACTTTTAACGTTTTTTTTGCCATTTTTAATATTATTTAAGAAAAATTAGAACACACACACATACACACACAAATCACGTCTTCATCCCTTACGGGGTAGACAGAGCCTAAGGTAACAGGTACCCACAGGCCGCATTTAGCAAGATTGTGGGCGTATAGGTGGAAAATGGAATCAAAATAGTGATGGGTTGCTATCCTCATCGCCTATAACATGATTTTCCTATTATAATCGCCCATTCCCTCGATGGGCTTTTACCATCTGCGCGAGTAGAGAAGCAACTGGTACATTCTATGTTTTTTCTTTGCTCCCAGACTAGTATGGAAGAAAATTAGAAAACATCACAAAAATATTTTATTCTTTCCTATCGCTTTTCACTTCATCGCTTGGTTAGTACCTCGATTATAATCAATAAACCCTACCACACAACTCCAACGATATTAAATCAATGGTAATACTATAGTGCTATGCTGCGATATAAGAAACGTACCTAATAATCTCTTTTCGATACTCATATATTATTTTAATATCACCCAAGATTACCTATACGTATGCAATCCATCACCCACGCACACAAACCATATGATTACAAAGCTTGTGTAACAATGTTGCATAAAAACAGTGAAACCAATAGGTTTGATCATGTATAATTCATGGCAAATAAAGATACTTCAAAATAGAAAGGTCGTATGTTCTTACAACATGTAGGAGCCTAGGACGTTCTGGTTTCGCCGGGACACATATATGCGTGCCTCATTGTATTCAAATGTAGCAAACTTTCCCCAATTACAATGATGCTAGTGCTTTCGCAGAAGAAGTCTGGGCAGCCCACTAGTGGGAGAGCTTTCGAAATTTAATAGCTAAATAGATGCATACTTTACAATACAATACAATACAATACAATAACTCTTTATTGAACACCACATATAACAACCAAAACAGAAAAAAGGTATACAGAATATTACAAGGTAACAATAGGCGGCCTTATCGCTACAGAGCGATCTCTACCAGGCAACCATAATGGACTGGAGAACAGAACAGATCTGAGCAGGTGGTGCAATTTAGAATATATATTAATATAAATACTAAGTACTGAAATACGTAATATATTTATACATGAAACACACATTTACAATAAATGGAGATGTTGGCGACGCGTTCATGTTTATTTTTAGTTATTGTTTGTTTTAATTATAAGAAGGTAGATTTAAGAATTGTCAAAGGCGTACCCTCTGATTTTTTTGTGTCGACGCCATCTTGCAGTCCGCTGCTATACGTAAGCCTGTCCACACGGCTCTTAATTGTAACCTTATCATATTAAAGTTATTCTTGGTTCATTCACCGTTTTTGATCTGCGCACATCCTCAAGCAAACCCTACAGGAGATATAAATAGACACATACACACATACCATAAAAAATAAAACCAGCTACAAGATTCATGCACAAGATGACAGATAGTGCTTTAGTTTGAGACTATCAACAAAAAACGTAACGCGGATAGTTCGCTTATTATTTCATTCTCAAAGCTTTATATTTTCACTTTTGTCATGAAATCCAAAATCCAAACAGGATTAGGATTGTTAAAAATATTGATAAATGTCGTCTTCCTTCCTTCGCAGGATAATCATACCACATCAAACGGACAATGGACACAAAAAAACCTTGAACAATTCAAGTACACATTTCCAATTCGAATTATTGAACGTCACTCGTCGCAAAGCGCACTGAACATTTAAAACTGTAAATCACCCGCAAAAAACACGCCATCCACTGAATGGAACTCGAAAACAAAAACCTCGATCCAATGTATAATTCCCTTATTAACTTTAATTGTGTAGAAAAAGCCCAGTTGCCGGACGGCTCTCGAAAACTCAAAATGCTAGCCGTCAACGTGTTTCCAACTTTTTGTCCCGAATCGAATTACTGATGCCCACTGTGTCTGTTTAAATTTCTTCGAACAATGGAGGAATTTAAGACGTTCAATGAGAAGAATTAATTACCTTTTTTGTGGAATTCGCCGTTGTATTGAGCACGATGTTTTTAGTAACTGTTGAGGAAGTTTTGGTATTAAAGTAAAAATCGTTGAGAGGAGAAATAAGGAATGGCAACAATATAAGTTACCATCTCCTATAATATTAATCACAGTATTATGTAGATACACCAATTTTCAATTTCACTTTTGTCACTTTTATAGGCGATGCGGCTAACAACCCATCACTATTTTTATTCCCCTTTCCACCTATATACCCTACCTAAGCTAAACGTGGCCTTGTACCTCGGGCTCTGTCAACCCCGTAAGGAATAAATAGGTGATTTATGTATATATGTAATAAGTAAAGATAGTACATAAGAAGATTAACTAAACAGATTTATAAGGTCAGTGTGAATGGGCACGCTTTGGTAAAAGGTCAGGTCAGGAGTACCCGAAACCGACGTGCATGTATGAAGATATTGATGGATGTGGATGAAGCGAAAGAAGTATGTCAGGATCGTAACAAGTGAAACAAAGTAGTTTCTGCATTCCTCTGTGGGAAAGAGGCGTGACTGTATAAGTATGTATGTAGTGTATAAAAATGCTCTACACTAAGTGATAAAAGCTTTCTGATCTGAATTTCATCTTAATGAGCAGATTAAATTAAACCAACAATTTCTAATGAAAATTAATGATGATAATACCATGTGATGGACTTTGTGCTTTATATGGACCTACCAGGTCCCTGTTTCAAGTTATAAATTATTTTAAACGAAGAGGTTTTAACTGAGATTCCGTCACATTCTCGCGACCGAAATAGTTTGAATGGCCGAGTAAAGACATCTCATACATAAAATATAATAAATCAGTAGAAAGTTCGTGTCTGTACATTAAATTCATCAAAAATAGAGTGCTAATTAGGGAAGAGTAATAAAACACAAAAAAGTAGATTTTATAATCTTTGTCTGTCTGAATGTATGTACGGATGTGTACATTTACCTATGTCTGTGTTCGCTAATCTCCAAAACTGTTGAACAGATTCAAATGAAATTTTGCGGGGTGGTACCTTATATCCCGGATCAATATTTTAGATACTTTTAATCTCGGAAAATTAAAGAGTTCCCGTGGGATAGTTAAAAAACAATATTAACTTATGCAGTTCGGTTACATTAAACATACATAGATAATTAGTTGAAATTTGGTAAACAGTTTCAGTCCCAGGGACGGACATAGGATAGTTTTTATCCCAGAAAAAAGCATAGTTCCCGCGGAATAGCGATAAGCGAATTCTGCGCGGACTGAGTCGCGGGCAACAGCTAGTAATACGTAAACTGAGATAATTCACGACGGCAACTTCAGAGAGATTTATAATCGATCAGTTAATTCATGTGATTGCTGGTGTGCTACTTTCAGACACCATTGCAGCCAACTAGTACAGTCAGGGGCCGCATACGTCGAGGGTTGAGCGAAACCCTATAAGTTAAAATAGTTCTTAAGGGTCGAAATTTTAACATACATACATAAACCACGTCTTAATCCCTTACGGGGTAAACAGAGCCTAAGGTAACAAGACCTAAAGGCCACGCTTAGTATTGTGGGCGTATAGGAAAGGGGAATCATAATAGTGATGGGTTGATAGCCACGTCGCCTATAACATGGTTCCTAAGATTGGCTCGATGGGCTTTTACCATCTGCGCGGCAAGAAAAGCAACTGGTGCATTCTATGTTTTTTCTTTACTCCCAGACCTGCATGGAAGAAATTTAAAATTTTCAAAATGTTAAGTTACTAGAAAAAAGAGCGGAGGCTGACCAAAAAGGAGATGGGGGACGAAGTCTTTTGAGCCGGCCTGGGGAAGGCTTGCAACAGAAAGAGACGGGTGGAAAGAAAGGGAAGGCCTTTGCGCAGCAGTGAGACACCAAATAGGCTACACAATAAAAAAAAGTTCGACTTATAGAGTTTTATCACACAGCTTCTAGTAATCATAGCATTGACCTCAGATTAACTAAGTCCAATTCATTTAATATTTACCCGACTGCGCCAGAAGGAGGGTTACGTTTTGAGAGTGTATAGATATATGTATGTGTTATGTTTAGTGTCTATTTCTTACTGTTATTTAATGTAATCACCCTATGGTCCCAACGGAAGACCAGCGCTGGCTATAAGGCCAGCAAATGCTGAGTTGGGACCATTTTGTGACAATTTATTTTGTTTAATTTCTTTTATTTCATGTTTTGTGATTGGCATAAGTAAACTTTTTTCTTTCTTTCTTTCTTTCTTTGTATATATATTTCTTTGGCACGCTCTAGAGCATAAACGGCTGTCGCATTTGAGCTTGAGAGATATCATTAGATTTGTCTTAGTCGTGAGAGTGACACTGGGACCGAAATCAAAACTAAAAAAACATCAGTTTGTTAGTTTTTTTTAATTGAAATGAATTATTAATATTATGTTTGTTGATGTTGCACTTGGGGTGCGAGTCGAGTTGCCTCCGCGCGTGGTCAAGAGCTGCGGTTCGTTTTTGGATCCGTTCGAGGGGAAGAGCAGTGCTTGGTCCGGTGCACCATGGGCATTGGTTAATGATTACCTGGCGGATTCTGAGAGATATCCGTTGGCTAAGAGCCCGACAGGGGGGTCTTTTGACCGTGTTCTAACGTACAACGTTGCCGACATTTTTGTCACAAGATTTTTGAATACTGTTATTTATTACTTTGACATTGGCGAAATCATTGCATCGATTGATGGGGTAATATCAAAAAAGGAATAAGTAGATGTTGCACTTTTTCTTTTGAAACAGTAGACCATTTGAAGCAAAAGCCTAAACAAATTAAGCCATTTATTTTTCTAAAGCCGGAAGTACTCGTAAAAGTATCCACCTGCATTTGACAGTTAAAATGAAGAATAACTTAACAACAATCGTTTTAAAACACCAATAAAAACGTCTCGGATAAACGAATTGAAATATGAATGAAATATTGCCGTTACAGGTAGAACCTTTTCATTGTTAATGTCTTAATGACTTCCTAGTTAGGTACAGTGCCGGCTTATAGCGACAAGGTGCGGGATGCAATTCGTTTTACGATAAGTACCGTTTGTTAAAATAGGTAATTGTACGCGAAAAATAGGCAAGATTTCGTCTTTACTACAGCTAATGAACTCTTATGGGATCGTTTTGATGTCCGTTTGTCTGTCAATACTATTTTCACACGGCATAAGACCTGATTCAGGATGGAAAGGAACGACTTCTTAGACAATCTATATATTATATAAAAGAAAGACGTGTTAGTTACACTATTTATAACTCGAGAACGGCTGAACCGATTTGGCTGAAAATTGGTAGGGAGGTAGCTTAGAACCAGGAGACGGTCATAGGATACTTTTTATCCCGATTTTCCCACGGGATTGGAAAAATCCGAAATGTTGTACTAATAAAGCTACAGGCATTAAATTTAGTATGCCTACACATTATTCCTTGGTTAGTATAAAGATGCACTTACAAAGGAATTTTTCAAATTTCCCACGGGATAAAAATACGACTATTTATAACTCAAGAACGGCTGAACCGATTTGGCTGAAAATTGGTAGGGAGGTAGCTTAGAACCAGGAGACGGACATAGGATACTTTTTATCCCGATTTTCCCACGGGATTGGAAAATTCCGAAATGTTGTACTAATAAAGCTACAGACATTAAATTTAGCATGCCTACACAATATTCCTTGATTAGTATAAAGATGCACTTACAAAGGAATTTTCAAATTTAACACGTTCAATGCGGCTCTGAATATTAAAAACTATCCACAAATGCGGTACGTATCAAATTTGACTCATTACTGACTAGCCATTCCTACGTTACGGATCACTTTCAATACGTAACTAGACCTACCTTCACGGGTCGGTATTTTTTTCGAGAACTTATATTCATAGGTGTTTATTGCTAAAATGGAATGTTATTAAACCAAACTACACCTTATTCTCATAGCACAAGGGTCTTAAGCATAGTTTCTGAGTTAATAGGTATCAAAGATACGTATAGAATTTGATTCGTATAGCACAGGAGTATCTACATTTGCTAATTTTACGAGTTAAAATTGATTCGTACCGCACCTATTTATTTTTTATCGATAAATGAATAGGGAAGTGAAATTAAACAAATATATATCGACTGTCGATAGTAATTATTTATTGAAAAGAACAAAAAAAGTTATAATTACAATACTAAACGGGACTTATCACACAATTTATATTTATATTTACCTCGACGTTTCGGCCACATTGCAGCAACCGTGGTCACGAGTTAACTACGGTTATACGGTTGCTGCAATGTGGCCGAAACGTCGAGGTAAATATAAATATAAATGGCGTGATAATTCCCGTTTAGTATTATACTCGTATTTATGAGTGAAAATCAGGAAAGTTTAAAACATTAAAACTAAGTAAAAAAAAAGTTATTTCTAAAAAAATACAGAAGTAGGTATTTAAAAAACATAATTAGGCGATAATGACATTAGCGTTTTGGTGAAATTTATTAAAACATTGTAGGCACATAGGTTTTTCGCATTCGACACAAATTGTATTTAATTGTTTGGCCTTTTTCTCTGCATCGCGGCTTTGCACTGCACTATTTTCTATTCGCCAAAACAAATGGCGGTACGTATTATAACTAATACGTATAGCACTGAAGTAAAACCATAAAAGTTGATACGTATAGCACTGAAGTGAAATTATTACGATGCAGTGCGTTAGTATTAAAAATGATTCGTACTTTTAAAACAGTATTGTCAAGTACTACTTGACAAATGATGCCCAAACATATATTTGTCTCTTTCAGGTTTTAAAGTTTGTGGTTTTTATGGCTCCCGCAAGTTGGGACAGGTAAAGGTTAATCGCTTCCGCACCGACGCAAACTACGCGATCGCTTATTTTTGAGACGTATAGCATTGAACGTGTTAAGGCGGAACAAAGTTCGCCGGGTCAGCTAGTAATATTATAAAAATACAATATAACACAGTACAACTATTTCACCCTTCCTTATTTTATTCCTATAATTCTTATAAAATACTACATCTCTCTCTTTTCAGTCGGATGTTCTTGAAAGAGCAGTCATGATCGCGCAAGACGCCCGGCAGCGCTACACCGCCGCACGCCATTTGTTTTTAGCTGAAGTCTAGCCTTATACTCCGAAATTCGATTTTCGAAATCGTGTCATACCGTCCCTTTCACTCTCAAATGAATGACTATTAGTGTGAGCGGAACGGAACGAAACGAACTTCGAAAATCGAATTTCGGAGTAGCCCCTCTGTCTTCCACAGTCTTTGAGGGACGTGTCATCAACTTGATACTGCATAGTTCTAGAGTGTTCTTTGCTTTAGAACTACGCAGTATTATCTTACAGTCTGTGAGCTCCTAGAACGACGTATCTGGTACAGTCGCCATCACATATATCGTAGCGGGCGAGCTCCTCAAATATTTCGGAGCAACATTAAATTTCAATCAATTCGTTACACTAAGTAAGGTGGTAACATCAGAACACGCAATCCTACTAAAATTATAAATGTGAAAGTTTGTGAGTATCTGGACAGATCTGGATGAAATTTGGAACATAGGTAGATTATAGTCTGGAATACATAGGCTACTTTTTATCCCGGAAAATTGCGTAATTCCTGCGGGATAGCGATAAACGAATTCTATGCAGACGAAGTTGCGGGCAACAGCTAGTTAGTCATAAATATAAGAGCAGCGACTTTTCAATAAAGTATCGAACCCATAAGAGTAAGTAAGACGCAAGATGCACCCGAAGGTCTTTTTAAATAAATAATAATCTTGGGACAAATTACACCAATTGACCCAGCCCCAAACTAAGCAAAGCTTGTACTATGGGTACCAGGCAACGGATAAACATACTTATATAATGTAGATAAATACATACTTAAATACATACAACATCCATGACTCGGGCACAAACATATATAATAGCCAACAAAATACCGGAAAACATAAAAGTGGAAAAAGACGACAAAGTATTTAAAAGCAAATTAAAAAGCCTCCTTATCGATAAATGCTACTATAGGATCGACGACTTTTTAAGTGACAAATTCTGACATAAAAATTCCAACATCAATTTAATGTATTTTCGCTGGTAAAATGTAAAAATAGCTAACAATTTTATTGTAGATTAAGAAAATCGTCATTGCCTTTGTATTGTACTATATTGGATTGGATTGTATTGGAAATGGCGTTTCTGCAGAAATTTAATAGTAAATCGACACTATCACTCAAGTTATTTATTTACTCTACAATATAATCTTTAACATTTAAAATTGACATTGTATTGAATTAATTAAATTGCTGTAATAATGCTATATATATATTATTATTGACATGAAATATTCAATCCGTAGTTAATGAGTAAATGGCTGTAATAGTTTTAGTTTAGTTTATAGCTTTAGTATTGACATTGTATACCCTGACAGGGTGTCATGTACCTACCACCCTACCACGTAACACCGATAGCAAATGAACATGACTTAAAATGTGTATGAATAAATGAATAAATGAAATGAATAACATTCGTATTCATCATACAACTGTCTGTCCCTACCGGGATTCGAACCCAGGACCTCTAGCTTCATAGTCAGGGTCACTAACCACTAGGCTATCGCAGGAGTTTGTTTTCATTGAAATTCCGGGTAATTTTGCCTGACATTTATTGCTGCTTATTACAAAATAATCATGCCATTGTTTTTTAGCGTAACGGTAAATTAATTTCGCCAATTTGCACACAAACGGGGTTACCCACTCATCATTATTCCGCCTCAATCGAATTTATTCTGAGTGTACCGAATATCTGCGCATACGCATCGAATTGTATGCGGACGTGATTCTTTAACTGGGACTTGTCCGGTTAAGGGCTGTCACTATAACCGTTGATTATTGCCAGCATCAAAAACAAAACACTAGCGAAATGGGTAGTTCTGAAACTTGAACTGGCAACAACTTTTTTTTTACTGTATAAACAGTTTAAATAGAAACAAATAGTTTTTAGGAGTGTATTTATTATATTTTAATAGCTTGGAGTACAGTGAAGTGCAAGTGCTGTTATCTTATCGTTAGGAATCGACCTGTTATTGCAATGGCGCCGCAACCTAAGTGTGCTGGTTGTGGGAAGTTCACCACTAGTAACCCGGCAGAGGGCGCTAAATGTAGGAAGTGCGGGGGCATCTACCATAGGGCTTGTGTAAACTTGCCGAATGATGTGCGCGTGTCGTCTTCGTGGACGTGTCCGGCTCCGGCGTGCAAGGCCAGGGCCCCCCGGACCGACAACGCCGACACGCCGGTCAAAGGCTGCGAGACGGAGGCCCACGCGTCCCGCGACCCGTCTCCTGCTCGCGGGCCCGCGCCCGACCTCGCCGAGGAGCTGCGTATGTTCCGTGCGGACTTCGTGTCTATGAGGGAGGAGATGGCCAGTCTGCGGCATGAGATGGTGGAGATGAGGAGATCCTTCAGCGGGTTTCAGGAGCGCTTCGAGGCCGTCGAGGAGAGGCTCAGACGCCTCGAAGAGCGCGAGGAGCGGCGAACGGACGACGGTGCCAACAGCGACCTGGCCAACACTGTCGCCGAGCTCAAGGCGGAGCTGAACGATCGCGATCAGGACCTCCTCCTCAACGACCTCGAGATCGCTGGCATCCCTGAATCAACAAACGAGAGCCGGTCGCATCTCGTGCGTTTGGTCGCGCAGAGGCTCGGCGTGGCCCTGGACGAGCGCGATATAGTTTTCGCGGAGCGCGTGGGCGCGCCTCGCCGGCCGCGGGGCGCGAACGGTGCCGACGGCGAGGAGGGTGCCGCCGGAGAGACTCGCGCTGTCGTTGATGACGGCGCCGCCGTGGATGCGGGCGCTGCCGCGGAGGGGGGCGCCACCTCGGGGGGGGACGCCGCCGGAGGGGGGCCCGCCGCCGAGGGGGCGGTGGCCGTGCGCACGCAGCCCGTGGTCGCGCGCCCGCGCCCCCTGGTGGTGCGCCTGGCCCGCCGGGCGCCGCGCGCCGAGTTGCTGCGCGCCGCGAGGGTGCGCCGAGGGGCCGACACGTCGGGCTTCGGTCTGCCCGGGGCGCCCAGCCGGTTCTACGTGAACGAGCGAATGACCAGGCTGAATCGGTCGCTGTTCTACAGCGCGCGGCAGGAGTGTCGGAGGTTAGACTGGCGTCACCCGTGGACCAGGGACGGCCGCGTGTTCGTGCGCCGCGATAAGGAGGCGCCTGCTCGACGGATCCGCTCTTCCGATGACATGGCGCAGGTTTTTGGAAATGGACCATGTTAGAGCCATCATATAGAATGGTCTTTCCGCTCATTATTTTATTATTTAATATTGTAATCAGTTTGCATGTATCTCTTTCCTTATGTTTTAAGTATTCAGTCAATGTGTGTTACATGATATTATGTTTGATTTGTTTTTTTATGCCACAGCTCGTTTTGGGTTTCCTGTCCTTGTTTGTGATTCAGTTCTCTGTATGTGTGATCAGCCATTTTTCTAATGGTTAACAAACGTTTCAGAGTGGGTTTGTTCAACGCAGGCTCTCTTGGCACTAATCATGACGATTTCATCGCGGCTTGTGCCCGGCAGGAGATCGATGTTTTGGCAATAAACGAAACCTGGCTTAGAACGGGGGAAGAGGGGCGAGCGCCGGTCCTTCCGGGCTGCAGGCTGCGTCACACTCCTCGGCCTCCGGGCGTACGCTCGCGTGGTGGGGGCGTGGGTTTTTACATAAAGCGCGATGTCAGCGCTCGCACCTGGCCCCACCCGGTGGATCCACTGCACGGATCTGTTGAACAAATGTGGGTTACTTTGGCTCTCAACGGAAAAAAACTGATTATAGGAACTGCATATCGACCACCATGGATGGATGTTGATCTATTTTTTGACGCAATTTCTGATTCGATTGGTTCCCTTCCTGTTTATGATAATTTGGTATTGCTGGGCGATTTTAATATTAATTTGTTGGGGAACAATGACATTAGAATTGATAAATTTAATAATTTTTTGACTAGTTTTAGCTTGACTCAGTTAGGGTCCGAGCCCACACACTACACGGACACCAGTCGAACGCTGCTCGATGTGGTGTGCACGGATTTACCTTCTGGGAATGTCATAGTCGAACATGTGGGTTCACTTATTGGGCATTGTCTTGTGGTCTGTGAGTTTAATGTTAGGCGTGACAGGCCGAGGCCCTATAGTATAACCTATAGGCCAATTAATGACATATGCTTGAAAGAGTTTGATGTTGATTTGCAGAGAGTGGGATGGGATTCGTTGGCCAATCTTAGTGGTGTAAATGACATATGTAATGCCCTGAGCCAGCACATTGTCCATTTGTTTGACATGCATGCCCCTGTGAGGTCGTCTGTGATCAAGGCTCGCTCTTACCCGTGGATAACGGATACAATTAAAATGATGATGCGCTTGCGTGACAGGGCCGCGGCGGACTTCCATAGGTCTCAGTCAGACATTAAGAAAAAGTATTATAAAGATTTAAAAAAGATTGTTAAGGAAGCACTATTTTATGAAAAAAAAGCCTACTTTAAACAAAACATAAACAGTAACATAAATGAACCTAAATTATTATGGAAAAATCTTAAATCTACCATATTGCCTAAAAATGATACCGAATTACCTAATTGCATTAATGATCCTAATATCATAAACACACATTTTATTACATTACCAGGCACCTCGAAGGTAAGTATATCACAACTGACATACTTTGAGTACCACAGGTTTAGTGACTCAACCTTTCATTTGGAGCCAGTCAGTATAGATAAAATAAACAAAATTATTAGCAGTCTAAAGTCAAATGCTGAAGGTTGTGATGGTATCAATTTAAACATGCTAAAGTTGACATTTCCGTATACTATTGACATTATTAAAGATTTGATTAATGCTTCTATTTTGACATCAACTTTCCCTGACATTTGGAAACTGGCAATTGTGCGTCCTCTGCCTAAAAACACAAACCCATCTGAGCTAAGAGATCTTAGGCCAATTAGCATATTACCATGCATGTCGAAAATATTGGAGAAGGCTGTGTGCATACAACTGACGGAGTATCTTGAGAGCAACAATATTTTGCCAGATGTACAGTCAGGTTTTAGGAGGGGACGGAGCACAGTGACTGCTCTGCTTGATGTTACGGACAACATTTTGTGTTCTCAAGATGAAGGAATGTGTACTGTGTTGGTGCTACTCGACTTTTCCAGGGCTTTCGATTGTCTGAATGTTGATGTTTTGTTGTCTAAGCTGGCCTACTATGGCTTTGACTGTAATGCACTCAAATGGTTTGAAAGTTACCTTAGTAATCGTTATCAGTATGTAAAGCTGTGTCTCAATGATGGTTCTGTTCGAAACTCAGATAAAGTGAGCCTCACTAGAGGGGTGCCTCAGGGATCAATCCTCGGACCGATCCTTTTTAATTTGTTTTCAGCTGACGTGCAGAGCCACATTAGACACTGCAAGTACCATATTTATGCGGACGATATTCAAGTATACATCTCATGCAGGCCGTCAGAAATCGACAATGCAATAGAAAAACTTAATGATGATCTTTCCAGTATAGCTATGTGGGCCACGAGCAATAGCTTATCACTTAATCCTAGCAAGACAAAGTATCTCATTTTTGGCAGTAGACAGCAGTTAGCTAGCCTTGATCATGCTGACCACACAGACATTATGATGATGGGTGAACCCATAGAGCGTGTGTATGAAGCACGTAACTTGGGTCTTCATATGGATTGTGGGCTGCGTTATGAAAAGCATATTGCTAAGTCAGTCGCAAGTTGTTTTTATAAACTAAAAGTTTTATATAGAATTAGGCCATTCATAAATGAAAGTCTGCGCATACAGTTGGTGGAGGCACTAGTCTTATCAAAGTTGAACTATATGGACTCTGTGTTTGGCCCACGTCTTTTAGCAAAAACTAAAAGACTCATTCAACGTGTACAAAATGCTTGTGCTCGCTTCTGTTTCAGCATTCCGTTGAGGGCCCATGTCACTCCATTTTTCAATCAGCACAAAATTCTTAAGATGCAACACCGGCGCAAGCTTCACCTTGCTTGTCTACTCTTTGGAGTAGTAAAGCATAAATCCCCTCCGTACCTTTTTGCGAAGTTGTCGTGGTCATCCAGACACGGAATGCGCGGAGTTCGGCAGTGCAGTAAGCAGCTGTTCACTCCTCGGCACGCCTCAGCTGCTTTCCGTGGCAGTTTCCGTTATGTAGCGACCAAATGTTGGAACAATATCCCACCGCCAATTAGAGACCTGCAAAATATAAGTTCTTTTAGAACTAAACTAAAAATGCACATGTATGAACATCAGCAAGGACAGGAAACTCTGATACACGACACAAGCTGCATATAAGTTATACGCTTATATGTAAATAATCCGCCTTGGGTACTACACACCGAATAGATATTTACCTGTTTTTGCGTCCCATACGCCATACGCAGTGTTCTTTCCTGCACCATGTGGTCACTGCCCACCGGCCGGTGAGCTATTGCTTTGTCTCACACTTTTATGTTGCGTGCAATGTTTAAAGTTCCTTTGCTGTTTTACTGTAGTGAAGCAGTCATCTTTTTATTTTGTAATTTGGTTAATTTCATTTTTAATTGTACGTCTTTTCTAACTTTAAGTCACATGTTATTTCACTTCACTTCCTTTCTTTCTATTCTATCTTTTTTTTTTTTCTGTTCATTGTGATGTGGTTGTCTATGCCTGTTTTGTTTATTTATTTTTTTAAAGGTAAAGGGCTTTGTGCCCGGGCAACCACATCCAATTATATTTTATTATGTTTAATGTTTAGTGTCTATTTCTCACCGTTTTATTTATTTATTTAATGTAATCACCCTATGGTCCCAACGGAAGACCAGCGCTGGCTGTAAGGCCAGCAAATGCTGAGTTGGGACCATTTTGTGACAATTTATTTCTTGTGATAATTTATTTTGTTTATATATTTTATTTGATTGTGATTGTCATGAATAAACTTTTTTTCTTTCTTTCTTTCTTTCAAATGTTATTTACTTATGCCCATGTGTAGGTATAGATTGAAGATACACACATACATACATAGATCACGTCTTTGTCCCTTACAGAGGTCAGAGTCAGAGCCTAGGGTAACAAGACCTAAAGGCCATGTTTAGCACCATTGTGAAGTCGTAAACCGAAGATAATAATGACAAAATACCTAAATAAAGAAATAATTAAGGTAAAGATACTACGTAGTAGTTAGCTACGCAAAAATATAGAGTATTCTCAAAATTTGTTGCCATACTAAAGGCATGTTCTACCAAAAAATGAGTCCCCATCTAGTGTCACAGAACTGTTTAACAATGAGGCTAATAAATGTGTGTCATTAAAACAATAGGCAACATTCATGATCTCTTTAATGGCTTTCATTAAAAGATCTTTTACGTAATACCTAAACAATATGTATAAAAAAAAATTCTAATAACTATTTGTCTCTATCTTTCTAGAAAGTCGGAATTTTAATATGGAGTTCATTTATGGGCGTTGTGACAAATGACGTCACATGTCATATCGGATCTCTCTTTCTAATCGCTGAGTAATTAGTAGTTTAAAGCTCATATTTTCTGTATTTCTTGACCGTTAGCGGAGAATTCAATGTAATATTTCAATAATCGTTAGATTTCAACCAATTCACACAAAACCTTGACAAATTATATAGTTCAGTAGTTTTCGAGTTTATGGCGAACAGACAGACAGACGGAGAGTCGCGGTGGAGGATTTTATTTTATACTAGCTGTTGCCCGCAACTTCGTCTGCATAGAATTCGTTTATCGCTATCCCGCGGGAATTACGCAATTTTCCGGGATAAAAAGTAGCCTATGTGTTATTCCAGACTATAATCTATCCATGTTCCAAATTTCATGCAGATCTGTCCAGCCGTTCTGGCGTGAAAGAGTAACAAACATCCAAACATTCTCACAAACTTTCACATTTATAATATTAGTAGGATGTAGGTAGTGATAGAATGTAATTTTTATGTGGTAACCCTGCTCATACAGTATTTAAGAACCGTCATCAAGCAAAAAACAAAATGGCCGAGACTTCTGAATGGCGAACAAAAACCAACCGCGCCTTTTCAGTGAATGAAAAATGATATCAATTCATGTGCTCACTTGGCCAGCGAACACTGATATTTTACAGTAATATTAAGATGTAATGTTCATAGTGGGCGAAAAAAAACACTACAATTAGTATAAAACAAAGTCGCTGTCGCTGTCTGTCCGTCCCTATGTATGCTTATATCTTTAAAACTACGCAACGGATTTTGATGCGGTTTTTTTAATAAATATAGTGATTCAAGAGGAAGGTTTATAATGTATAATTCTACGCAGACGAATTTGCGGGCAGAAGCTAGTTGTATATATAATGACGTATAAATATATTGTGATTTATGTATTTACTTCATTGGTTTAATGTTCCTGTGTAACTTACGAGTATTATTTTTCCATTCTTAAATTCTACTACAGCTTACAGCTATCTTTTTGAGCTAGAGCGACAAGTTTCAAGGGAATCATGTTAAAGGCGATGCGGCTAGCTTGACTATCCTATTTTGACTCCCCTTTCCATCTAGATGCGCCAACAATCATGCTAAGCGTGGCCTTTGGGTCTCGTATAACCTTGGACTCTGTCTACCCCGTAAGGGATAAAGACGTGACTTATGTATGTATGTATTCAATTCAAGGTCAGGCTCAAGATGTTGGCCAGGAACAGCACAGTAAAGTGCGTCCATTTTCTAAATGCCTCTCGGCTTTATTATTGTTTTAGATCTTATTTGTGGGGTATCATTACGAATTTCGCCAATGTCAAAGTAATAAAAAATATATTCAGAAATCTTGTAACAAAGTATCAGCAACGTTGTTCGGCAACACTGTCAAAAGACCCCCGGGCTCTTAGCCAACAGACAATGATATGCCTCAGAAAATGCCAAGACACCATCAACGGATGCCCAGAGTGCACCGGACCTAGGACTGCTCTTCCCCCAATCCCCCCGGATGGACCCAAAACGAACCGCAGCTCTTGACCACACGTGGAGGTAACCTGACTCGCACCTTCTAGCTCAGCTTGCTCTAAAAGTAGTTTAGATTATACCTATCTCATTTTTTGTGGTAATTTGTTATTGCTATTTTTTGTCTTCCTATCCATTCTCACCCCATTACGGGGTGAGCTGGAATTTGCCTATATTTTAGTGTTTATTGTTTAAACTATGAAACTAAACGACAGAAAATTATTATTAAACAAAAAATCATGCCACCGGAACATTTTTATCTGTAAAGTAAAAATCAATTTGACACATATAAAAATATATTTTGTGCCTACTCACCCCGATTTACGGTACATCTGATTTAATGCACGTAGCAAAGAAAAACAACATACGAGTACATGAGGTTTAATACTGGCCACTCATCTTTAAAACGTTTACTTTTTGTCCAATCGATTAATATTAATCGATTCTTAAAGGAAAATCGTTTACCCGTATAATCTTGCGCAGAGATCTGCGCTCGCATGAATGGAACTCATACATGATAATGTTGTTTTAATTTATCGTGGATTCCATGATTGTTGTTTTATTGCAACGCTTTTACAACAGTGGGAAATAAGTATAAAAAGATTCAGTATGTTATTGACAGGGACACACAGTGTCAAATACTAACAGATTCAAACAGATCGCGCTTGGCGACAAAAATTCGCATAGTAACAAGATCACGCACGTGACAGCTAGTAGTAACATATAAGCTTACCCACATGCTATGGGTGGTGTAGGGGTATAGCACGCGTCATGGAGTGACGAGGATCCGGGTTCGATTCCCGGCCATAGCTTTACTTTTCGAATTTTTTGTGTGTTCTAATTTTCGGTGTCGCTTAGAAATTCAAATAGTAAATCGAAATTGCGTCTGAAGTCGAATTCTAAATAGCTAGTGCTAGTAAATTGCCCGCGTCAGCTCTAATCAATGAGGATTTCGCAAAATTCGTTTTTTTTTTTTTTTATTTCAGGCCCAGGAGTTTGGGTTGGGGGGTCGTGATTCAGCCGGGAATTTTCTTTCCAAATCAATTCCGAAAAAATGAGGTTCTCAATTCGTCGGAGTTTATAAAGAATGATTTAAAAATATTGGATTTTTTGAAAAAAAAAACATTTCAAATGGGTCCCAGAATATGCAAAAAGTAAAAAGCGGTCGTTACAAAACTCAATGGTGTAACATGAAAAAAAAGTATGTAAATGGATAATAACTATTTTTAAATCTTAAAAATGCTGTTTTAAGAATATTAAATAAAATCAAGGGTCATCAATCGTAATATATTCTTGTCCCGAGGGATTGTGGATCATACGATTTATGTTAAACAGATTTTTTATACGAATAGCTATTAAAATATTTGTAGCTCACCACTTTGGTGCTGCTGACATAGGGTTGTGAAAACTTCGATATCATTTTATCGATATTTTTGTCAACGTCATTTACTACTTTAGTTTAGATACGTGAAGTGCTTGAAAGCGAAAAGTACAACAATTTTAACCGGGAAGAAGACGAAAAATATTTATTGACAGGATGATGGCTTTTGTTTTATGGAAGGCAAATGTAGTCCTATTACAGTCCGGATAAAGAAAAAAAACGTATTGAGCTATTTAGGGACGTTGAGATAATTCTGAAGGTGTTTTGCGAAATTGAGTCCCGAGTAATTGTAATTTGTTGTCATGTACTCACTCAGCGCTGCATCTTCCTATTGGTGGTTTTTTTCCTCACATATTCGTTTCCTTCGCTTCGCTTCGTTTCCTCACCCATTTCCAGTTACTGTGATTTGACATTTAATAAAACTGAGTAATGAAGTACACAGATTAAGTTTTAATTGGCATATATAAAAGATTTATTTCATAATAAAGAAACGGAACAGAGAAGCCATATAAAACTCGCATATGAAGTAATCTTTCAACTTTCACACATTTCCCAACAATCATTTTACGAGATAATAAAACCGTGTCACAATATTAATCCGTAACAACTCATTTAGAACATCTTTATGACCGTTGAGGATAAATTAAACAGTTCTGTTAAATACATACATACACATATCACGTCTTTATCCCTTACGGGGTAGACAGAGCCTAAGGTAACAAAACCTTAAGGCCACGATTAGCATGATTAAGGGCGTATAGGTGGAAAGGGAAATCAAAATAGTGATGGGTTGCTAGCCGCATCGCCTACAACATGATTCCTAAGACTTTCGCCCATTCCCTCGATGGACTTTTACCATCTGCGCGGGAAGAGAAGCAACTGGTAAATTCTATGTTTTTTCTTTACTCCCATACCAGCATGGAAGATTAAGGTTCTTTTAAGTCGTCAGAAAAAACAAACATATACATACTTACGTAAATCACGTATTTATCCCTGCCGGGTAGTCAGGGCCTTAGGTAACAATACCTAAGTAAAGGCCACGTTTACCATGATTTTTAGCCGCATCTCCTAAAACACGATTTTCACCGATTCCTTCAACCTTTTATTATACTTTTAACTTATCGACTATCGATAAGTTGACGTTACATCCTTAGAGCAAGGTTTTAGGTGCTACAATATTTATTCACATAATCTTCGAAAGGACTTAGTCCTGGGTTCAGTTGATCTCTATGATTTGTGAGAGATACAGGATGATCAAAAAAGGTATCAAGCGACATTATTTTTTATCATTAATAACCTCATACGAGTATTTATTAACAGTAAAAACTTTATTCTAGTGATCTATCCGGCATTTTCATTTACCTACCTTTGACCCTTCGACTGGAGCATAAAAGAACTCGCAACACGAGATCCCACTTAAATTAGCTTTGTTCGAGAAGAAATTAAATGCTGCCTCGTGCCTCTCCAAGAGAAAAACAAGAACAAAGTGGGACAGTGAAGGATTATTCTTGTGCCGCACAGGTTTTATGAAAGGATTTTATTCGCCAGTGCGTTTTAGCTATGTTTTTCACATTCATGTACTACCAGAGCCTTATTCGGGAAACTGCGAGAGACAATACCGAAACCTAAGTAATGGCTAAGGCAATTTTTTTATCCGACGTCGCTAAGTGACACTGCATTGCTAAAGTAAGTAAGTAAGTAAATGCTTTATTGTACAAATATAAAGAAACAGATACAACTCACAAAAAAATAAAAATAACATTAATATATGGACAAAGGCGAACTTATCCCTATAAGGGATCTCTACCAGTACGAATCTGTAAAGATGAGTGATGGGAATACGATTTGTGTTTATTTGCTATTCGGGGTTCTAAGTACGTTATTTTTGGGGAACGCTTATCAGTTCTCAAAGTACCTATTACAGACAGAAAGGGGAATTTGATAACATGCTACTGAATCTATAAAGAGCTAGTTAATAATAACTTATTGAATGCGAAAATATGAAAAGCATCAGAATGTAAGTCATAATTAAGGAAAAGCCCCGAGTCCCCGAGTAATTTAACTTTCTGGGTGTTATGTTGGTATTCATTTAGCGACAGAGAAAAATTCGCGACACGTTTTTTAAGGTCGAATAAGCAGCCAATTTTTTACTTTTTTAATTTAAATGCAAGAGCAAAGGGATGAAACACAGGATGTTTCATCTAGACACATAGTCGTGTCAGGTGCATCGACGCAGGTCTTGCATTCACCTAGATAATAAGACACCTAACCCCGTATAATGCCTACTAGCGGAGAGGTCAAGTTTTGATTGTATCCGGAGCGCAGCAATCACTTTACGGACAACACAGCTGAACACAATTTTCTTTCAGGCGAATGAGCGATAGCCGAAGGAAGGTGGGTTTTGAAGCTGTTGTTCACGTGTAGTCGTGGAGGAATAAGGTTTTTTCAAGGGTCACCGTTAGTGAAAGCCAAAAATAGAAAGTTTTTAAAACAAAGAAGCTTTTATCGAAAGCAAAATAAAATAGACGCCATTTTGCACTAATTAGCTTTACACTAAAACATCGTCCGAGCATCATTAAAACGCTTTTAGCATTCAGTATAATTACATTTTTGTTTTGACTGCGACACCATTTTTCGGCGAAGGGCAGATTTGTTAGTTTATTTACGTTTAAGATAATTTTGTTAACTTAAATAACTTTGGTAACGTTAATTTTTAAATTATAAACGGACAGGCGTTGTACTTTTTATTCGGATTGGTGATTGGCCATGTTGAAACTTTGTGTCGCGCGATTCTATACAAAAGGCTTACATAGGTATGTTCAAGTGTACGTTCTCACTCAACCGATTCTAGTAATTTTTTGTGAGTAATTTTAAATTTTTTGTCGATTCTTTTTTTGTTTTTTTTTTTCAAAATGTAGGTTCAGATAGTAAATGTAGACTACGGATCTATCAAGAGTTTTTTTCGTCAAGAAAATGGGATTCCAACAACATAATTCAAGTGCCAATCCTTGTGCGGAATGTGCTTGATTGTTATTTGCTTCAAATGGTTAACCAATAACACTAACCCACTTTTGTCCGAATGGTGGTATCGCGTGCTATGACCAGGGATCACCAACCCAATGTCCACATGCGTCGCTTAACAAGGCAAGTGTTTGTCAAAATTGTAATTTCTAACAAGTTTCTTGAAATAATTGATGAATAAAAATGGACCATGTGGGATTTCACTAGCAATTTTTGCTGTCGGTACTATTTTAAAATCTTTCTCGGCTCTTTTTCTCTATGCTTAATTAGTCTCAGGTAAACTTAATCGAAAAACAAAATGTTGAATTAAACATGCAAATAACTGACACAGGTTACTTATGTCTGTCTTTGCTTGCTTAGGTTGCCAACCCCTGAACTATTCCATCGAATGCTGATACTTACGAAGACTTACGCAAATTGGAAACAATTTAGCCACGAACTTGGCAATAGTATTGATTCTGTGACAGATGGGGTCAAATGCTTCGAGGAGCCAGTTGTTAATTTGGAGAATGCAGGGCAGACACTTTTTTTTCTGAAATTTAACTTCAATCTCCAAAAAAAAAATCATATGAATCAGTGTAATATTATTATTATGACATAGATCAAACTGTCATCTCAAACAGAGCTCCTTTTAGAAGTTAAAATACAACGAAGAAAACGTTTTATTTGTCCCAACAACTAATGTGCGTAAAACATAGGTACATAAAGACGAAGATTTTTTACACATAATTACAAAGCCAGTTAGGCTTTTAGTCCGTATTTCTGAAAATGTATTGACACTTCTGTAATATTTTACAGTAAAAGTAAAAAATATTTTGTTTATTTGTTATTTTTTAATAAACAGCCTGTATATACGCGCGTTTGTGAATGATGCCTTTGGAGACTTAAGGAAATTTTGATGAAATAAAAACATGTCGGTAGCTCTATGAAAAAGCATTTTGTCGGCAAGTAAGCCGATTTTATAAATCTGCTCAACTCATTTTAAACCGTAGCTCAGCCGGACACGGTCGAGTTCATTATGTTTTTTGCCTACTTTTTAAGTAGCTTTTTATGGAAGCGTAGGGTTTTTAATCTTTTACGTAACGATTGTAAGGGTGTGATTAATATTATTTATATGAGTCAAGGCCATTGAGCAAGTTTTATTGAGAATTCTGAACGTTTTATGATTTAGTTCAGTTTGAGCTCAACTCAAGTTTTATTACAAATGTTTCTGCCACAGGATTATTAACATTAATGAAAGCTAAAGAAAAAATTATAAAGTTGAAAAAAACTATTGATGTCTACCATTATAACTTTTTTATTTTAAATGAAAGACTTGATTGTAACTTGCTTGCAAATAAATATTAAATTTGGTTTTCTTATTATTTTTTATTATTTTTGGATACTTGCGTTCTAAATCTCATCCTGTATGTGTGATGTAGTTGGAGAGGAAATGGTCACCGCCTTATTCGTAATTACCTGAAACAAAAAATATTAAAATACATAAATCTAGATCTCATTTCCATGTAATCATTTGTCATTAGTAAATTGTCTCTAAGGGCCAGATCATGCAGTCAGAACTTTGATACTTAATAAGATTAAACAATAAACATCGTTTTAAGTTAAGCACTATCCTGTTAGCCACAAAGAAGAAAGGAAGTTTTATAACAAGATAGAGTCATTACAATTAAGAAACAATTCAAAAAATGGCCCATTCACAACATAATTCTATCTCTAAAAGGGTCGAATGTTCTCTCAACAATTGCTATCCAATTACAGGGATATTATCTTTTTAGAGGCATTGTTGGTTTGAAAACACAGCTTAAGACGTGGAGGTTGAAAAAAGTTTGGAGTAGGGTTGGACTGTTTGCTGTCGTGTAGCTGTGACGAATTTATAATGAAAAAAAAACACACCCTGTTTATTCACTTTGCATCACAGTCACACAATACTTGTGTTCGTTTTTACCCGACTGCGCCAAAAGGAGGGTTATGTTTTTCGAGTGTACGACTGTATATTTCTTTTTACCCGACTGCGCCAGAAGGAGGGTTATGTTTTTCGAATATATGTATGTATATTTCTTTGGCACGCTCTAGAGCAGTGGTACTCAACCTTTTTTTTATACGGGCCACAAACACGTTAGGTATAGTCATAGTGTCGCGGGTCACAAGTAATAATTGTGGGTAACTCAAGGCGGGCCAACCAGAAGGGCCGGGCGGGCCGCTCGTGGCCCGTGGGCCGCAGGTTGAGTATAGCTGCTCTAGAGCTTGAACAGCTTGACGCATTTGAGCTTGAGAGGTGTCATCGGATTCGCTTTAGTCATAAGAGTGACATTAGATACATCAAAATTAGGAAGAGCTGATATTCTTCAAACTGCTGGACCGATTTTTACCAAACATGGCTAAGAACTGGCAAGTAAACTGGTTTTTGAATGAAATAAATTAACCTAAAAATTTAATTTTATATACTAGCCTTTTTGCTGGCTGTACTTTTTGTTGACTCTATTCGCATTGATCCGTCCCACATTATGTAAACCAAATTTCAAGTCAATCGAACTAACCGTTGAAGAGGTCCCTCCTGCAGAGACGGTCCTGGCTGGACCACCAGAATTCTACTACCAGATTATTGTATTGTCATCCGACTGACACAAGTATGCAAAATTTCAGCTCAATCGGATGAAGATATCTGCTTCAAAAATGAGTCTCAAGATTCCACCCGGACAAACATACATACATACGTTGCAAGTTAACATAAAGCTTGTAAAAAACCGCATCGAAATGCACATGCGTTTAAGAGCTATTGCCACAGTCAAACTTATATCACCCCTTTTTTGCATCGGGGGTTAAAAATACTCCTGTATCACATTCCAAGCTATAAAATAAAAAAGTCATTCATCATTAAAGTTTTATCCTTTTGAAACATCCACCATTGTTGTATTATGAAAGGGTTTATTTAATTTTGAACCCTTATTCAATTTCCGCCTCCCTTTGTTAGTAGTTTCGTGTTTGTCTGGTTATTAACTCTAATGGGTGTTATTAGAACTTTTAATAAAAAAAAACATGAGCGTCTCGGGACGCCCGACAGAAATGATAGCTTAAACTAATCTAAGTTACTAACATAGTAGAGGGAGGGGGAAACATCTGTCCGAAATACGACTAGCGCTGTGGGTTAGAGTGAGAGAGAAATAGCCTGCTTACCACTGCCGTATGCGTCAGAGAATGGGAAGCCAGACAGACTGGCGCCGTAACGCGTTACGTTACGTTACGAAACGGTTCACGCTGCCATAAGAAGTCATCACTTCAAAAATTGACACATCATTTGACATTTGTATTATCCCACCCAGTAGGTTACGTTTATCAATCTTTTAGATTTTTTTTGTAAAAAAAGTGTAAACGAACCTACTAAATAAATGGGCACTGTTTTCTTTGCTACTGTCACGTTTTTACCCGGCTGCACCAGAAGGAGGGTTATGCTTTTCGAGTGTATGTATGTTTGTATATTTCCTTGGCACGCTCTAGAGCCTAAACGGCATTTTTCATTTGAGGTGGAGAGCTATCATAAATTCGTCTAGTCGTGAGAGTGACACTGGGTACATCAAAAAATTCAAAATTTATATTTGCAAATTGGCCGTCATGGAACTACCAGCGCTTTCAGAAAGACCATCATTGCCATGAAGAAAGCGCCGCAAGAAACTTGCCAGAAAGTCATTTTTTCAAAATAAAATACATTAAGCTACTACAATACTTTACAATACTTCTTTATTCTAGGTTTCGATCGGTTCTTTTACTTTTTCTGTGTCTACTCTTAATACTTATGTCCTGTCAATCATTCAAAGGTTAACTGGAAGAGATATCTTTTAGGGATAAGTTCGCTTTTGTGCATGTGTGTTGTCCTGTGTTCATCTTTTTCTTGTTTTTTATGTACAATAAAGAGTTATACATACATACATACATTCTTTAATTCTACTTAAATTAAATAAATTTATATAAGGGATGTATAAGGTCCACGAGCTTTAAATTATATTAGTCTATAGTAGAGATGTATAAAGTCTCTACCAGTCAAAGTAGGTATCAAAATTATAAAAAATGACGCAGTCGGGTTTTTGTTTTGTTGACGTAAAAGTTTGGCAATCAAGCAAATATAAGCCGTGTGATTTTAACTTCTAAGTTCATCTCTTTAGCTTCATACGACGTAACTTCAAACTCTTAAGCCTAATATAACTTTTAATTTGGATTAATTAGAGTAACGTTATCATGCTAAATGAAACCTTTACCATGGCCGTAGTTAAAATAATAGTTTGTGACCTTTTAAGTAGGGTAGTTTTATGATATAACTAAAACTTTATAGACATATCTCACCCTACCTGTCAAAAGTAGGGAATAGAGCAAAACGTTGGGACAAATTATTATAAACCTGCAGATGAAATTCAGTAGTACGAGGGATTGGGCGAAAATCTTAGAGATCATGTTATATAGGCGATGTGGCTAGCAACCCATCACTGTTTTTATTGCCCTTTCCATCCATACGCTCACAATCATGCTAAACGTCGTCTTCAGGTCTTGTTACCTTAGGCTCTGTCTACCCCGTAAGGGATAACGACGTGATTTATGTATATGTATGAAATTCAGTAGGTAAGTAGGTAACTAGTGATTATGCAACAATTAAGCGAAATTATTTATTTCGCAAAAATATACATAGGCATCACAAATTTTACACCATGCCAGAAGAAATTTTACATGTCCTTACTGTCTGTCTGTTACGCTTTCATGCTTTAACCGCTGAACCGATTTTTAATGAAATTTGGTACAGAGACAATTT
This sequence comes from Pandemis corylana, assembly GCA_949127965.1. Classification (NCBI taxonomy): domain Eukaryota; kingdom Metazoa; phylum Arthropoda; class Insecta; order Lepidoptera; family Tortricidae; genus Pandemis; species Pandemis corylana. The sequence goes on from OX421869.1 coordinate 3,636,196, forward strand.
AAGTCCAAGGGATGAACATAGAATAGTTTCATCCCGGAAAATTGTATGTTCCCGTGGGATAGCGATAAGTAAATTCATACTCACCGATACCTTGTTTTCCCCTATCTCTTATAGTTTTTGACTTTTCCCTACTGACCCATATGGATTGACTTGTATCATATCATACATGACTGTATCACAGTATATATATAAGCTAAAGCAGTAAGGAAACTACGAACAAATCGGTTGAAACGAAACACGCACACAGGCGCGCGCTTTACACGGCCCCTAAGCCACAGTAAATAAATAGACCAGTATGGAAGCTAGGCATACTTTTTGAAATAAATACCTACGCTCCGTTAGAGCGTTAGGGTTGTCGATTTAATTTATATAAAATTGTAAAGATTTTTGTTTAGTTAGCGCTATAATAACAACTAGTAACGCCTGTTTTAAAGTAACTAGCTACACTTAATTAAGAGTATTAGGGTTGGCACCCTTAATTTGTCTAAAAAAAAGACAAACGTTTATTTGGTTTCTATGATGGACACGGCACTATAAAACTGTTTTTTTTTCTAATTCTTTGTAAATTAATAAAGCTACTTTGCAATTTATATGTTGTCTCTGACAACAACATCGAAAAGATCCAATAGTTAATTAAAAAGTTAAAAATGGCGGCTACTTTTTTTCATTTCGTTAACGGATTCGATGTCGGAGATCAACCATATCCCCAGATATCGATTTTGAAAGCAATCGGTCGAATAATTAAAAAGTTCAAAATGGCGGCTAATTTTTCTCATTCCGTCCACGGATTCGATGTCGGAGACCAACCGGATACCCAGATATCGATTTTGAAAACAATCGGTCGAATAATTAAAAAGTTCAAAATGGCGGCTACTTTTTCTCATTCCGTCCACGGATTCGATGTCGGAGACCAACCGGATACCCAGATATCGATTTTGAAAACAATCGGTCGAATAACTAAAAAGTTCAAGATGGCGGCTACTTTTTCTCATTCCGTCCACGGATTCGATGTCGGAGACCAACCGGATACCCAGATATCGATTTTGAAAACAATCGGTCGAATAACTAAAAAGTTCAAGATGGCGGCTACTTTTTCTCATTCCGTCCACGGCTTCGATGTCGGAGACCAACCGGATACCCAGATATCGATTTTGAAAACAATCGGTCGAATAACTAAAAAGTTCAAGATGGCGGCTACTTTTTCCCATTCCGTTAACGGATTCGATGTCTGAGACTAACCATATCCCCAGATATCGATTTTGAAAGCAATCTGTCAAATAATGAAAAGTTATGGTATCGGTAAAGTCCGTATCGGTATTTGGCAAGACATCCTTCAAATGTAATCCTGTAATATAAAATAGTACTAGGTATATTATAGATGAAAGATGATACCGACGAAAGTCCGTAGTAGAATTTTCACCAAAAACGCGCTCCATAATATACGGCAACTACTTTATCATTTAAACAGCCTAACGTTTTATTTAACAGAAAAAGCATTTTATTTAATAATAATATATTCTTATCTTTCAACATCAGCAGGGAGTTTAAAAAACGAAAGCTCCGGTTGTGAAAAAGTCGAGTTCAAGCAGCCGTACACTGACTGCGCAATACGCTCTTGGCATGTTTAACACGAAAAAGATCGCGGACTGTCTGAGCGCACGTAACAGACAACCGCTCTACTCAACGCGGCACTCGCGACTGACGGCACTACGAGGTCCGCCCAGGGGCCGTGTAAAGCGCGCGCCTGTGTGCGCGTTTCGTTTCAACCGATTTGTTCGTAGATTCCTTACTGCTTTAGCTTATATATATACTGTGCCTAAGCGGACCTCGTCCACTCCGCTCAGGCTCAGGTCCGCTTAGGGGCCGTGTAAAGCGCGCGTCAGTGGGCGTGTTTCGTTTCAACCGATTTGTTCGTAGGTTCCTTACTGCTTTAGCTTATATATATACTGTGACTGTATTTTACTCTTGCCACGGATCACCTTACTCACGGTTTTTCCGTTTTTCGCTCACCGCGTCTTTTATTGCCTCACTCAGTCGGAAAGGGACGCAATGAGCGACAAGCGAGAGAACCGATAGATGCCCAGAAAGCGTCGGATGTCATCAGTCAAGCGTAATCGTCGGTTACCCAGAATTCGGTTATTTGGGTCGTGATACGAGCGAAGCCAGACTAATTGTTTCGATACCACTTGTATATGTAATTGCCCCGGTGTCTGTACGCTGCACACGTAACCTAAATATAATAAACTAGCTGTTGCCCGCGACTTCGTCCGCGCAGAATTATTATAAACATAGCCTATGCTACTCAAATACTGTGGCTTTCTATTGGCAAAAGAATTTTCAAAATCAAAAGCGTCGCTCGGAATCGAATATATAATTCCCGTTTTTTTCCTTATCCCGTGGGAATTTCCAAAAATCCTTCCTTAGTGGATGCCTACATTGTATAAAGTATCTATGTGCAAAATTTCAAGTCTCTAAGTCCAGTGGTTTGGGCTGTGCTATCCCGCGGGAACTATGCAATTTTCCGGGATAAAAACTATCATATGTCCTTTCCCGGGACTCAAACTATCTGTATACCAAATTTCAACTAAATCGGCCCAGCGGTTTAAGCGTGAAAAGGTAACAGACAGACAGAGTTACTTTCGTATTTATAATATTAGTATGGATAGGGTAATTAAATTTTATTTTTCGCTGAATATGGTGTAATAAGTACGTGAATTTAAATAAATTTAATAAATAAATATCTTGGGACAAATTACACCAATTGACCCAGCCCCAAACTAAGCAAAGCTAGTACTATGGGTACCAGGCAACGGATAAACATACTTAAATAATGTAGATAAATATATACTTAAATACATACAACATCCATGACTCAGGCACAAAACATTCGTATTCATCATACAACTGTCTGTAGTGCAGTCATTGAAGCGAAAAATACGGTCTTACCTCCGAATTTTTTTACTGTGAACCGATTTGCATGAAATTTTGGAATTAGGCTCATCTTACCCTTAACTTCAAAAGTGAAAATGATTTGGACTCCGCCTATTATTTTTAAGGGGTGTAAACAACCCCTTAATGGAAAAATTGATATTGAGCCATTTTTTATCGCTAGAAAACATGTCTAATAGTAAGTGGTGAAATTATAAAGTATTTTCTAACATAATTACCTCATATTAAAATCATTTTCAACCCCTTGAAAATCTTACAACCCTTGCAAACAACCCCTAAATTGAAAAAATCACAAAAAAATACTTTGGTATGACATAAAAAGATGTAAGTATAGAGTAAGTAATATTTTATATTCTCTATAATAATTATAAAATTTTTAACCCCCTTTCAACCTTTGAAAACTACCCCTTGATAAAAAATTGTTAAATTTTTTTTTTTATAAAATGAGAAGGATTTAAATATCCACACTAAGAACGTTGGTATATTCATGCCTACGTTTCCAAAATATATGAGCCATATTATGTATATATATACACATTACAATAGTTGCGGGTCTCTATTATACTGCGTACTTTCACATTGCTCCAAATATTCACACTCCGAAATTTTCAGTTACTAAGTAGAAAAAAATATGATAAGTTTTTGGACCATAACTTCTTCCATTTTCATGCTATCACAATTTATAAAAAACCATTGTAAAGGTAATTAAGAGAGCTACAACATCTTTCATTGCAATATATAGTAAAAATACCTTTTTCTAAAACGGTGAAGGGTTAAAGGGCTTAAGAGAGGCTGTGATTGCGCTGCCGCGCGCTCTTTAAACAATCATATCTCCGTAAATTTTTGTTTGACAGAAAAAACAAAAACACTAAATTGTTTGTCAGAAAAATACCTAAATTTTTAATTCATACACTTTTATACGTATCTGTCGTCATTTCTGAGATATTACGAAAAGAAAGTGGGTTTTTATAAAATTTGAAATTTTGTTTTTTTTTTAATCGTAACTTTTATGAAAAATATGTGTCCTGAAGCAGCCAAACTGATACTATCTATCAAACTCTTCATGATAAAGTTAATTCTAGGCGGAATACGATTAATTTTAATTTTGGTGGAAATGGCACTTATGAAACCCATTGATTTAAAAGAAAAAACATTAGATGCTCCCCTTATTTGCAATACAGCTCACTTATTTTACGTGCAAAAGACTTTTAATAGTGCTCATTTTAAAGCTTATTTCAAGCACTACAAAACCCTTTTGTATTAGAATGCATAAAATGCATCTGCTCGCCGCTAGATGGCATTGACCACATCGATTAAATTTCAGACACAATAAAAAACGGCTTTGATCTTTAATATCTAGCTTAATATTGCACTTAGAATACTTTATAAAAAACCAAATTGTTCATTGTTTTACCTGCTACAAATTTGTTCTTTATAAAATTTTCGATAAAACGTATATTTTTGGAGATATTTGCAAAAAACCGATGAAAAACGTGAAAAAATTGCGAATTTTCAATTGCCAATAACTTGAAAAGTATTGGATTTTTTGAAAAACTTTATAGATGATTTTTGCTTAAAATTAGGCCTTCTATCGATATCCGAGGTTATTTTGAAAAAAAAAAATAATTCACCCCCGAGAAGGGGTGGCAACCACCCCCAGGGTGGTCGCGGAGTTCAAATCATTTTCACTTTTGAAGTTAAGGGTAAGATGAACCTAATTCCAAAATTGTATGCAATTCGGTCCACAGTAAAAAAATTCGGAGCAATAATGCTTCAATGACTCCACTACTGCCCCTACCGGGATTCGAACCCAGGACCTCTAGCTTCATAGACAGGGTCACTAACCACTAGGCTATCCGGTCGTGAATTACTAATTTATTTTATTTTATTTATTTCTACGTGTTCTTCCATGCTGGTCTGGAAGTATAGAAAAACCATAGAATGTACCAGTTGCTTCTCTTCCCGCGCCGGATGCTAAAAGCCCATCGAAGGAATTGGCGAAAATCTTAGCAATCATGTAATGTTATAGGCGATGCGGCTACCCATGACTATTTTGCTTCTCCTTTCCACGTGTACGCCCACGATCATGCTAAACGTGGCCTTGGTCTTCTTACTTTAGGCTCTGTCTACCCCGTAAGGGATGAAGACGTGATTTGTGTATGTATTAATTAAACATTTTGTTTTTCGATTATGGCTACCTAAGACTAATTAAGCATAGAGAAAAGGAGTCGAGAAAGATTTTAATGTATGTTATGTATGTGCAAATTGAAAAACTACTTTTGAAGTCGGTGAAAAGAGTGCACTGGACACACACACACACACTCACACACGAATCACGCCTTTATCCCCTACGGGGTAGACAGAGCCTAAGGTAACAAGACCTTCAGGCCACGTTTAGTAAGACACTGAGGGCGTAGAGGTGGAAAGTGGAATCAAAATAGTGATGGGTTGCTAGCCGCACCGCCTATAACATGATTCCTATGATTTTCGCCCATTCCCTCGGTGGGTTTTTACCATTTGCGCGGGAAGAGAAGCAACTGGTACATTCTATGTTTTTTCTTTGCTCCCAGACCAGCATGGAAGTAACACTGCACTGGACGCATACCGTTTAATTGCATTATCTAACATCGCTCATTGAATGTTTTCTTTTCAGATAGTGTTTAGTAATGGGCATTTCAGCTATTTGGGCCACGCTTTTATCAGGGGAAATAAATTTGAGATCAATCTTCATTCGTGGAACGATGCTTGACCGAGATATACTATCTTAAAATTAAAACAGAATAGTCGGCGAGGCGTTGTGTTCGTTTGCCAGCGCATCCCAGTAGATATTTTTCAGGGGCTTTGACTTTGTGTCACAAATAATTATTTCTCCACTACATTCGAAAATATATAATTTTACTGCGATAAAACTCATTTACTCAAAGGTTAACTGGTGGACTAACTAAACAGATTTATATGGGGAGTGTGAATGGTTACGTTGGGAGGGGAAGGCCTAGACGGACGTTCCGGGACCAAATTGGAGACGTTTTGGAAAAAGGTCAGGTCAGTACCCGAAACCGACGAGCATGTATGAAGAGATTGATGACTGTGGATGAAGCGAAAGAAATATGTCAGGATCGTAGCAAGTGGAATAAAGTAGTCTCTGCCTACCCCTGTGGAAAAGAGACGTGACGGTATGTATGTTAACTGGTAGAGATCCCTTATAGGGATAAGTTCGCCTTTGTGCATATAAAATAAATAAATAAATAAAGCATTTACTTACTTACTTAAAACTAATCCGCGAAATTCCTAGTTATAGGCTGATACGAATTTAAAAAGTTAAAATCATCGCTGAACTGTAGCAACGGCCGTGATCATTACAATCCATATTTCAATTTAACGCCGAAACTCGCCGAAACCGAAAACCGAAACCGATACCACAGTTTGTCCCGACACTAGTTAATTCGACGTGACGAAACATCACTCCGAAGTAACGAGTTTTCATGTAGTTTTAATTAGATTAGGAGTTGAAATTTTATATGAAACGGAAACCAGCTCAAGCTTATCTTTGCCGCGTTCAACTATTTATACCTTTTTGTATGAGAGGCTTCTCACGTTTTAATAAGCGTCAAGTTAGAAGCTTAAAGCGGGGAAATCTTTAACAGCCGGTTCCTAGTGATCTAGGAATAGTTTTTAAGCCTGTTACGGCCCGACAGAGGGCTTGGCATAATAGTGCTAGTCATTAGGTACAGTAAGTTTGACGCTTAATTTATAGAATACTAGCCTTCCGTCCGCAGCTTCGCCCGCGATAAATTAATTTTCCCGTAGGAAAAGGTCGTTTCCCGCGGTAAAAAGTAGCCTATGTCACTCAGTGATAATGTAGCTTTCTAACGGCAAAATAATTTTTGAAATCGGTCCAGTAGTTTCGGAGCCTATTCAATTCAAACAAACAAACAATCAAATCTTTCCTCTTTATAATATTAGTATAGAAAAGTAATCTCGGCCTGTTGCTGTAAAATATGGTGAAATGCTTCCAAAACACTCTTTATCGTAATTTTTCTAATGCGATCTATACTATTCATAAAATGACTTGTATCTGGTGATAAATAAATAATTTTTGTACTGTCTCTTTGCGTTTTTTTTAAAACATGTATTGTTACAAATAATATATTTCTGTATTTCTTTCAAACAAGTAATTTTTTAAAAAATCGACTACGATTTCATTATTATATTACGATTTTATTTTTGGATGAAGGAAATGATTTCAATGAGAAGAATAACTACGGACGCGGATGTAAAAAATATTTCTTTAATAAAGAGGATGTGACAATGACATTAGACATCGATCAGCCCTCGTTTTCTTTTTTACGTTTTTTTTATTTAATTTAATTTTGTCTCTGGTCACTTTTAACTTGAACGCAGTCGGAAGGTGTCAATTAAAGAATGCATTCGACACTCAATAATTATTGTTCAGTGCGCTCTGTCCCAGTTCTCAGGGTACAGGTTTACTGATACAAGCCTTTGTACGATTTATTGTACATTTAATTATTTTATTACGCGTCTGTGGATCAGCTAGATTAAGCAATCCCTTAGTTTAGTTTCTTAGGTTTCCCAAAGGGTAAAACCCAAATCCTAGACTCCACTGTCTGTCATTGTCATTGGAGCACTCGCCCCGGCGGCAGCAAGGACTACAAACTAATCCGAAACATGTCGACCATCACTCGACTTTTATACGCGAGTTATCCGTTTGTGTAATTATACATTTCATAGTATTTGGTATTTTAAAAGCGATCGAGATGTTTGTGCTCAAAAAATTACACTAAAGAACAATTTAACTCCAATACAGCTCGACATTGTCGGTGACAATTGTCAATTCGACATTTCGTTGTCAATGTGAAGCCAACCAGTGTAGATTTTTTTCGAGTTTGTAATGTTGACATAAGCTCGTCAATGAGCTTATTATTTATTCAACATGAAACTACCGTGAGACTCAATCATAATTACACATAAACGGATAACTCACGTATAAAAAGTCAAGTGATGCTCGACATGTTTCGGACTATTTCGTAGTCTTTCTTCCTGGAGCGCTCGCCCCGGCGCGGCGGCAACGAAGCGAACGAATGGGTGTTCGTTATTCGTGAGTTACCCGTTTATGTGTAAATGTCTTCTTTCTTTCTTGCTATGATGATGATGATAAATGTAAATAATTATCGCTTGTCACCGTCAAGTCGGGTCGAACCACGACCTTTTGACATTTCCGTGAACCGTACGTTCATTACACAGGTTGTTAATTTTGAGACAAATTGGTTAATACAGGGTGATTCATTGGCGGTGACATTACGTAGGCACACGTGCAAATTGAGTTTGCGACGTCAACGCGTACCGAGCTTTACGGGGAATTGCATTAAGTTTATGAATGGATTATAAATTTTGAATGGAAAGTGATTTCAAATATTTCCCTGTTCTTAAGAGGCTGTCAACAGCTAAATCGTTGAAATTGATGTTTCTCAAGAGCGTTTATCCGTACTAAGCTGGCAACGTCGCATTTTTGTTTTTTTTTTACAATTATTTCTCGGAAGTTGAATGAAAATGTGGTCTATACAAGTTCTTCGTTTTTAGTGTACCAATGTGTCCAATGCAATAATTAACCGTGATGGAATTTTATGTTATTAAAGGGATGAAAGAATATATCTCGTTAATCCTTACTAATATTATAAATGCGAAAGTAACTCTGTCTGTCTGTCTGTTACCTTTTCACGCTTAAACCGCTGGGCCGATTTAGTTGAAATTTGGTATACAGATAGTTTGAGTCCCGGGAAAGGACATAGGATAGTTTTTATCCTGGAAAATTGCATAGTTCCCGCGGGATAGCACAGCCCAAACCACTGGACTTAAAGACTTGAAATTTTGCACATAGATACCTTATACAATGTAGGCATCCACTAAGGAAGGATTTTTGGAAATTCCCACGGGATAAGGAAAAAACGGGAATTTAATATTCGATTCCGAGTGACGCTATCTCAGTAACTATAATAACTAGACTCTTCAAATTTGATACAAAAGTAGGTGATTACAAAACTAAGAAACTAATTTCAGGATTTTTTGGAAATTCCCACGGGATAAGGAAAAGTGCGACGTTGCCAGCTCAGTAGGAATAGACCCTCATAAGCAGATTTTTTAGAACTATTTTGTTTTAGTGCTTCAAAAATGTATGTTGATATTCATCATATTTCAAAGACCGTGGCCGTACTCGATACATGATTGGACGAAATCGGCTCTATAAAATATAATTGAAAATTATATATAAGTCTTTCTAAAAGTCATCATTAAACAGTTAGGTCTGCAATAAACTATAGGTTTCTTGTTGTCTACGGAACCCTAAAAGCGAAGATTTCCGAGAGAAAATAAGATAATGGAAGCACTGTACACGTGCCCAAAGTCACGAGCAGGCACAAAGTACAAATCCATCCATAAAATATAACACCTAGTCTAATTTACATACATCAGGCGTGACCACCCTATCAGTACACCCTAACAGCCGTATTCATAAAAAGTTAGAGGCTCGCTATAGGCTCGCTATAGGACCGATGCAAAAAAACGTGATTCATAAACGTCTGTTAGCGCTAATCAGTCCTTCAAGGCTCTGTTAAGTCGTCCCTAAGTTAGAGGACCGTGGACCCTCCTTTATCTCTCTGCTAACTCACAAAATGGCCGCCAAAAATGTGAACAGCTGATTTTGACAAGAGTAAAACCATACCCAAGAGAAGATTTTTAACGAAGGGATTATAAAGTGGGTTTTGTTCTTCCTTATAATTGGGTATTTAGTATGATACGTGTATAATAATAAATGTACCTATAAGAAATAAAATTAAGATGATTAACATAGTTACGGATTTTTGCACTTACAACATTACATGTACCTAGTTATAATTATTCTTCCATGCTGGTCTGGGAGCAAAGAAAAAACATAGAATTATAGCTTCTCTACCCGCGCAGATGGTAAAAGCCCATCCAGGGAATGGGCGAAAATCATAAGAATCATGTTATAGGCGATGAGGCTAGCAACCCATCACTATTTTGGTTTCATTTTTCACCTATACGCCCGCAATCTTGCTAAATGTGGCCTATAGGTATCTGTTCTGTTAAAAATAAATAGAATTTAGTAAGAAGCTTTATTTCCAAAGTATAAAACACAATAAGGTACCTACCTATACAAAAGTATGCTGATGGATGTATGTCTAAAGTTAACTTTAAAGATGTCTACACTTTTACTTTTGAAGAAAAATTTGTGTTCATACCTGTAACCTTTTATTTATAATATTTTCTAGCATAACATGTGTAGAGTCAGATGTTCCCAATACCAACCTATCTCGAATTGCCTCCTCATCAGACTGAAATTTGCAGTCCTTGGCTAACCTTTTGATATCCGTGAGGAAACTGTCAAACGGTTCACCGGATTCTTGATTTCTACTGTAGAACACAAATCTTGAATGTAACACATTCTTTTTCGGCTCGCAATATTGATTAAACTGCTTTATTACTTCAGAATATTTTTTGGAGTCCTCATGTTTCTCGAATTTGAAATTATTGTATATCTTCAAGCCATCTTCTCCAATTATATTCAACAAAATAGCCACCTTCCTTTCATCATCTGCTTTATTTAAGCCAGACGCTAGCAAATAAATTTCCAAGGCCTGTTTAAAATTGTTCCAGTTCTCAGACAAGTTGTTTGTTACCACTAATTTTTCTGGCAGGTTGTAGGTCGACATCTTTGCTGTTGCGACTGCGCCATGTAATGACTTTATTAAGTTTCACAATTACAATTAAAACAGATACACAAAGGAAAATTATTATGGAGGGCGATACCAATCTTGATGAAACAATCACAAAATTTAGGTTAGCAGAACTTGGGAGACGTCATGCAGCAGACGTACAAGGAAAATTAATTCAAGTGGACAAAGTCACTAAGAGCATTAATAAGCCAAACAGGATGATAATTACATGCAAGTGGTGCGGTCAGCAGCATGAGAGAAAATTGGAACTGTGTCCAGCCAGGGGAAAAATCTGTACTAAATGTAACAGGTTAAATCATTTCGCATCCGTATGTAGAAGTAAGTTCGTAAAAGCAGTGGCCAACGAACAGTCGAGTGATCAAAGTGACAGTGAATTTTACTGTGGCAGTGTAGAGAAGGTATGTGGTACACAATGGACTCAATTACTATTGTTGGAAGACACTAAGAGTTGTAATTTTAAATTAGACACAGGCTCAGATGTAAATTTGATACCTTTTAGCACTTACCAAATTTTAAATAAGCGTAAAAAATTGAACTTGGAACATTGTAAATATAAATTACACGCTTATAACAACACAGGGATAAAAGTATTTGGCACTGTGTTGTTACAAGTCAAACTGAAGATGTCTTCATACTTTATTGAATTCATTGTAACAGACTCACAATTTCAACCAACTTTGGGAAAAGATGCTTGTTTGATTTTGGGTTTGGTTGAAAGAAAGTTCACAAATAAGATTAATATAACAAAGGATCACATTGTTACAGATGACTCAAGAAAACAAAAAGTAATTACAGACTTCCAAGATGTGTTTACTGGAACAGGCAGATTTCCGAATGAGTACCGAATATTGTTGAAGGAAGGATCTGAACCAGTATCAAAACCACCACATCGTGTTCCTCTTAAATTAAAAGAAAAATTGAAGATTGAGCTAGATAGATTGTGTAAAAAAGGTGTTATTTCTAAAATTGATGCTGCTACTGAGTGGGTTAACAGAATTGTCATTGTTGAAAAAGACGAGGATGCTATTCGTGTATGCTTGGATCCTCGCGACTTGAATAAATGTATTTTAAAGAAATATTTTGAGATACCAACTATCAATGACCTTAAAGCAAAGATTTTTAATGCAAAATATTTTTCTGTTCTTGATTTAAAAGAATCATTTTGGCAAATCGGTCTTACAGAAGATAGTAAAAAAATTTGTACGTTTTCGTCAGTATTTGGGACATATAACTTTAATGTTTTACCATTTGGCTTGGATATCTCTGCTGAAATATTTCAAGAAAGTTGTGAAAATTGCTTTAAGGATATTGATAATATTTTCATATACATTGATGATTTTTTAATATATGGAAATACAAAAGAGGAACATGATCTGGCATTGACAAAAGTTTTGAGTAGAGCAAGGGAATTAAATATAAAATTTAACTTGAAAAAATTTCAGTACCTTCCTGAGACAGTTCGATATTTTGGTCACGAGATTGTTAATGGTTGTTTGATGCCAGACCAAAATAAAATCAAAGCAATTATAGAGTATGATTCACCTGTTGATAAGCAAAGTCTACAACGTTTTCTAGGTCTAGTTAATTACCTGAGAGATTTTATACCTAACTTATCTGAAATTACAAGTCCATTAAGAGAACTTCTTAAGAAGAATGTTCTATTTCAATGGGGTAGAATTCAAGAAAATTGTTTAATTAAGATAAAAAATATACTGACTAGCCCACCAGTATTAAGAAATTTTGATCCCAGGCAACCATTGACCATACAGACTGACAGTTCAAAAAATGCAATTGGTTGTGTGTTAATGCAAAACAAGCAGCCTGTTGCGTTTGCTTCAAAAAGCTTAAGTAAAACAGAATGTGAATATGGTCAGATCGATAAAGAGTTCTTAGCAATATTGTTTGCATGCAAAAAGTTTCACTATTATATTTATGGTAGACATACTGTTGTACAGACGGATCATCTGCCACTAGTAGCATTAATGAAAAAAGAAATTTACTCCATTGGATCTCAAAGATTACGTAAAATAAGAATTAAATTAAACATTTATGATATTGATGTGCAGTATATTAAAGGTTCCTTGATGTTGATAGCTGACGCTTTAAGCAGAGCATCATCAAAAGCTGATAGTGACACTTTAGAGAGCTCACTTGACAGAGTTGTTCACACTGTTAACGTCAGTGATAGTTTTCTGTCAGAAATTTCGCATGCTACACTTCATGATGTGATGTTAAGTAAGCTTATAGAATTTTATAACCAAGGGTGGCCCTCGAAAATTGAAAAAGTACCAGATTATATCAAATCATATTGGAAAATTAAGAATGATATTACTGTTGAGAATAATTTGGTATACCTTAATCATAGAATTATTATACCAGTATCTTTACAAAAAACTGTCTTATCAAAAGTGCATGTATCTCATTTTGGTATCACAAAAACGTATGGCAGAGCCAAGTCCCTGTTTTATTGGCCAAATATGAAGAATGATGTAGTATCATTGTTAAGTAAATGTCGACTGTGTGAAAAATATAGTCTTAATAAAGCTAAAGAACATTTGTTATTGGATGAAATGTCAAAACTTCCCTATGAAAAGGTGGGCTGCGATTTTCTAAATTTTGGTAATGAAAACTTTTTAATAATCGCAGACTATTATTCTAAATGGTTTGATCTAGTTAAAGTTCATTCAATGACAGCTACAAATGTAATTAAAATATTGAAGTCCATATTTGCTACCCATGGTATACCAAAGATTTTCAGAGCAGATAACATGCCATTCGATTCTTTTGAATTTAAGAGATTTGCAAAGGAATATGCATTTACTATTATCACATCAAGCCCTTTGTATCCAAAATCTAACGGTTTTATTGAAAAATATGTTGGAATTGCAAAGAATATTTTAAAGAAATGTAAAAGTGAAAACATTGATCTTAATCTAGTGTTACTGGAGTATAGGAATAGTCCTGTGTTGAATTCACCATACAGCCCCTCTCAACTTTTACTAAGTCGCTCAACTAGATCAGTCCTGCCAATACATAGTGAGTTACTTGCACCTGAAGTTGTGAAAGATTTTCATTGTTACCAAAACAAGAGAAATGTAGTTAATAAGTCAAATTATGATAAGTCTGCAAAAAGTTATAGCTATAAGTTTGAAAAAGGACAGGATGTAGTCTATTATAAGGATAGAATGTGGTCACCTGCAAGGATTGTTGGTATTCATAGTTCACCCAGATCTTTCATAATTAAGAATGAAAAAGGTAATGTTATTCGGAGAAATTCATCACAATTGAAGCCTTCATTTACTTCCCATAATCCATCACAAATGAGGTCACCATTTACCTCTTGTAATGAAGAAGTAAAGGATGTAATAGAAAGGAATGGAGAGCAAATGAAGCCTTCAATTAGTGTGCAAAGTGAGGTGGAGGAGGAAAATACAAATACATTAGATTGTGGTAGACCTAAGAGGACTATTAGACCTCCCTTATACCTTAGTGATTATGTTACAGGGGAAGATGTAGAGTCAGAAGCTAACTCTGTAAACTGATTGTGTATCGATGGTTGGTGTTGGGTCTATGGGAAAACGAGGGGGTTTTTATCTATGAAAATGGATGACAGCGAGTACAATAAAAAACGTGGTGTACTAACGTAAATTGTTTTAATTGTAATTGTGAAACTTAATAAAGTCATTACAACATGTTTCATTTAATTATTTTTATCTGCAATTTTGCTTACTTATTAAAGTTGACAGAGAAAATAACATAAAAAAAATTATAAGTAGGTAAAAGAAACTTCATGTCATGACATATAAAAATACATTTATTTTAGAAATTTACAAAATACATACAGCTAGAAAATAAAGAGAGAGAAAAGAAAAAACAATGGAGTCAGAATAATTACTTTTAACAAAATTGAACTAATTATTCATTTTACTTTTAAAATATTCAATTCTTTTAAATCCAGGATTATTTTTTTCTTTACTTCATTATCCTTTGTCCTCTCTTCATTTTCTAGCTGTATTTTGTGAAGCTCATTGCGACACTTGATTTCATTGTCAGCAATATCTGATGCCACCTGTCCAGAAGGTTGATAGATCTGAAAGAAAAAAAACTTATTAAATATAAACAAGGCGCTCCCGACAATCAAATCCGGATTGTACCGCAAACTTCGCGGGTATGGAAGACCCCAGCTCCGACTACTAATCGGAGCCCTGATTGGACATGCCTTGCTTAACAAGCACTTATAACTTAGGTGTCACAGCAGCCTCCTATGCAGAGCGTGCATGGAGGCAGAAGAAACGGTCACACATATTCTGCTCGTGTGTTCCGGAGTGGCGAGCTACAGGGCACAACACCTCGGGTCACCGAGGATGTTCCAGGAAGTCGTCGGCAATGTAAAGGATTTGCTAGGCTTCTTTCAGGAGCTGGGCTGGCACGAATATTGCTGCAGCCCACCACGCAAAATAGACACAGTTTATAGTCATAGAGATGCGGAAAACAGCCTGTTACAACATAACATAACAATATAACATATCTATACTTAGGCCTAACATAATATTATAATAACAATTGAAGTAATTTACTTTTCTTTTCTTAGTTTTAAAGCGTGATGACATAACTTCCTGAGCAGGCCGAGCATGTGGGGCTAGGGAAGGTTCCACGGCAGGTGGTGTGGCTTCTTTGATTTGCACTACTGGAACACTGGTACTGACCACTACTGGAGCCGTCAGAATCTGAAGAAAAAAAAGTTGTTTAATTAAAATATATTTTAAGCTGACATACTTTTGTTTTTAACTTAATCTACCATGGGCATACCCTGCATTTTTAAGGGGTGGGGCAGCATAAATAAGAAATAATATTTTTTTTCATTATGTTAATTATGCCTAAATATTTTTAGCTTCGGGTCAGTGAGCCGGGTGCAACAAATGTCCCACCCTGCCTTACCAAGGGTATTCTCTATAAGTAAGCTTATCTAAACTTCCTTAGAACACATCTTATTTTTTAGAACTGTGTTAGCTAGCAGGCACTAAATTTCTCATTGGGTGCATTCACCTGACTGAAGCCTTTTATTGTTAAGATAACTTGACTGATTGACTAACATTGATTTTACAGATATCAAAGGGATACAAAGTGGGATAGATATTCTTTTGGGGCATAATCTCATCAACAGTTATCTAACAGGTCAAATTAAATTACATATTTGTTTTGTTCACTGTTAAAACTTGTTAAAGTTTTCCTGCATGAAATTTTAGGCACTTTAAAGAAGAAAACATAAGTATGAAAATAACGATTAGGATACTATTTAGACAGGTAAACAACCTCGGACGGATACCTATGTTTAAAGCACGATTATCTAAATTATATTGACTTATTCACATGATTTAAAATACTAACCTACCAATACTGTCTTCATGTACAGACCTTCCTCATTGAAATATAGGTTGCTACCTACGCTTGCAGAGCGGCTGTTTATCAGGATAATGATAAGTAGCATTAACACTGGATAAAACGATTCACAGCAACATTTTTTTTATTGACAACAGTACTTAAAACTTGAACTCGCTCGCTACCCACACACACCCAGCTAACTCCTTAATACGTTAGAAAGCAGTTTTATTATGTAGTTTATATAAATGATATTGTTTGTTGATAATTTATCAAGTACTTATGCAACAGAACTTCATAGGCCTTATAGAACTAATATTATTATTTTACTGTATATAGTTACGTCAAATTTAAAACGTCAAGGTGTGAACCTCAAAACGTACCTAGATACGTTCAGATACTACAACTTCTCACGTCGGTCAATACAAATCACTTAATGCAATACAATTTTAGTTTAATACGATCCTGAAATATATCATGATATTGATGATGGGATGGCCCAAGCTTTATATCTAGGTATTTCAAACTGAAACTTGTGGGCATTTTCAGCATTAAAACAAAAGTGAAATATTAAAAATGTATAACCAAATCATACCAACCTGATTTACAGAGTCCAAATCAAACTCGTTGTTGTCAGTTTCGAACTCTTGCGGCAACCAGGCTCTTATAGAGTTCGAAGAAGTGGGTTCTTCTCGCGGAGGCAGGCTCCTCCGGTCTCAAATCGCTCTTTTCTCTCGGTGCTAATTAGCCGTTTCTCAGCGGATATGAGAGTTCCCCACTGATTTTTTATTTGCGCGACAGATCTTTCGACGCCGTTCCGCATTATATTGAAACTAAAAGCGAAAAGCAATAGGGATATATATTAACAACATGGTGTTTGCAATGATACTTAGTAATTTCAATTCAGCCCACGCAGCGATCTTGCGGTTATTCATATTAGTATCAGTTTGCTTATTCTCTAAGATCGCCACTCTCTCTTTTACAAGCTCTTGAAGCAAAATCTGAAAAGGACGTTCAGTGTTTAGATTCAATAGGAACATTAAAGGTAGGTAAGCAATGATCCACAACACAATATATCACCAAACAAATGTAGGTAAATGATTTGCTTTTCTTACTTTATCCTCCGCTTGTAACACTTTCGAGTCTGAATACTGGTAATTCAAGTGTTTTAACAGTTATTTATGGACAAGTTGGGGACGTAACTGTTGAAGCTTGTTTGTTACCTTTTCTCATATGGTTTTTGGCTGCTGCTGTGCAGGGCGGACTGGCCATACCATTGTTACGATCTTTTGTTTCGCTTTCACAACACTTTCACATGCAATTTGCTTTGATTTGCACCCAAAACAGACTTACAATAACAAACAGTTTCAGTAGGTTGCGATATACGGCTGTCAATGGTGTGCGTTTCGTTATTCCGGTTTTGATAGTACAGGTTAGCCGTCAGTGATTGTCACTTTTGACAGTTGTCGTAATAATTTCCTACAAATGGGCTCGTTTCAGCTATACAAGGGTTGCAGCTGAAGCCTAGACATCCCGTGGGATACCTAGCAGTACGATCTACCAAAATTCTAAAATATATAAGTCGCAACAATTCAACTCGTCAGGCCTTTTGGTTCGTTTCCCAAACGAACGAAACGCCACAGTAAATTGGCAACATTGAAGGACTTTCGTTACGTTTCATGCGGTTAGCATTCCATGGTTTGGCCAACGTCAAACTTATTTACACAACCTTTTGGTACTAATATTATGGAAAAAATGAATAGAAGTCTAGATTGTTCTTTTCAGGTCGTAGTCGGTGTTTGGGTATGTCCAGTTATTGAAGATTTGGGAAGATGGGCTTAGGTATATTCCGAGTCCTGTTTTCGCTGCGAGTGTGTATAAGGAACGTTAAGGGAATGATCTGGCAGATTCGATCCGTTGTGGTAGATCCATTCGGCTTTGTAATCTCATAATGTGAGCACATCTAATCTCCTTTCCGGATCAATTTCTTCGCTTCGGGGTATGTATCTGCACCGAAGATGAGCCTTTTTATTGTGTTGTAAAGTGTAATCTTTAATAGGCTGTTGTTTGTTCCAGCGTTCAGCCCATGAATTGTGAATTTAGCTTCATGTTGGTCGGGCGTTAAACCCCCCCATGATTTTCTAAGAAGATCCATCTCTTTATCGGCTGTTAATTATCGATCCACTACTCAGGTGAGTGTCTTTTGCCTTTCATAAAGTCTGGTAGGAAACGATATTATATTTTTGTGTCGATTGATACTCAAGGGTTTTTTTTTTATAAATTTACAGTTACCCCCGGATAGAAAATCTAAATTTCTATTCCCTTAACAATTTTAATCTGGATGAAGATTACCATTAGGAAGTTCCGGAATACCCGATGGTCTGAAACTTTACTGGTATAATCCTGCCGCGTTGATCTTCGGAGGTGGGTGGCCTACAAACCAAGAACCATATAACTCAAGAGGAAACGTCCCTATACGGAGTGATGACAGCGTGTGCCCGCAGCCTGTAAGCGGTATCCCGTGTACGTTTTTCGGGCCCTCTTCAGTTACGTGCCAGCTGGTGATTTTCTCGGTGCGGAGGTCTGTCGTTTATCTTCTCGGGTCCCGAGGAACTTTTACTTCCGCAACTGGTAATACCGATTTTTTTATTTAACTTCTTAAACTATAAATCTCAAAGCAACCGAAATACTTTAGTGTAGGACTATTTTTACTGTATTGTAACATTAGGTTAATTTTGGTTTAAAGTGACACTAGTCAATTTAAATCAATCTTAGCAATGCCTAACTTTAATCCTTAAGGCTGTGTTCGTTGGTCTTAATTAGCTAACTAAGAGTAATTTTATAGACTTCAAAGAGGGTAGGAGTAAAAAGGTCATTAGTGGCCACCTCATGTTAAATGAACAGTGAATAAATTGGTGTGATAAACATTTACTGTTTTTTTTTATTTGGCTAATACTCATGTTTGTCGGTGGATTCATCTGGCGCTCCTGTCTATAAATTTTGATGTAATTTTACTGCTCTGGTCACAAGCGAAAACACGACCCCTGATCTCATGCTCGTCCGGTTACAGTGGCGTACCCAACGTTTGGCCAGATTGAGTATAGCTAAATAAAATATTCTTTTAGGTAAACTGGTTGCTTTGAGATATTTTCTACTTTTATGTAACTGAGTAGTGAATCATTGAATGTTTTTTTTTTGTGTTAGTGTTAAGTATGGTCTGAGATTACCTTTAAGTAATCGGATCAGAGGTTCTGAATTTAAACTAAACATTTTAAATTTTTATTGAGCTTTAAACATGGAAATTTAAAGAGTGAATATAAAACCTACAACTGAAACTTGGAATGAATATTTTAATATAAACTTGAACATAAACTTAGAGTGAAACTTGTAAACCACAAGTTGATGGTTAAATGTAACCAAATAAAACCACATTAGTTTAAAGCTTTACGTTTGCTTACTTTTGACACGTTTTTTTTGTGAAGTAACCACTGGCCGTTTTGGCTGTTAAAATAGAAACTAAATTTAACTGGATTTAAGCTGTGATATTCTAACTTTAAACTTGTACTGGTGATAATTTAAAAAAAAATATTCCGTTATAAAACACTTACTATTAATTAAACCTGTAAGTTTCTTGGACCAGTGAAATAAGTATGAATTTGAACATTTTCCAGTAATGATTTAAAAAAATTAATGGTATTTTTACAAAATCATAAACAACTTGTAAAAGTTAATAGCTTCACCTGCAAAAATTATTTCGGACGCTTTGAATGACTAATAATTAAACAGTAAGTTTCTGATACCAGTGAAATAAGAGTTCTGATAAACTTTTACTGCCAAGGAAATTGGTTGAAGGTTTTTTTTTGGACAGGTTTTGTTTGTTTTCTTTAAGGCGACTAGAGCCTTCAAATGCTGTAAATTAGGTACTTTCAAAAGCCTACTTCTCGTTAATGGCTGAGCCAAAAATTCTGAAAAAAATATATATGAATTATCAACTCTTGTACAACATTTACAACATAGGTCGTTCAGGTATCAGCATAAATTCGATATTAAAATACAATTCAACCGAATGGTGTTTTTTGGCTTGCATTCCCTACTGCTCCTAAACGGCAAAGACGTTTGAAAATATTTACATGTTAAAAAATAAAGAATCCGATGTACTTTAAACTCAACATAGCATTTGTAAATCAAAGAACTTTTTCATTCAAAAATATTGAAAAGTTCGGAATGCTGAACGTAAACTACGGCAGGGGCTCCGCGCGGGCGCGGGCGGCAGTCACGCGTTGCCGTTCAGACGGGGAGGTTGTGTCGCCTGTTACGCTACAATCGGTTAGTTGTGTGCGTAAATATTTATAAGGATTTTCATTTGTGTGAGTTCAGAGATTACTCGCTCGCATTGCAGTTAGAGGATAAATCGTGTTGTGAAGTTTGCGCGTGGACGCTATAATGTACAAATGGTATAGGGATAAATCCCTATTAAATGAACAATTACTTTTTAAGTTTTTAGTGATCGCCAATCTCAGAATTATTTCGCGTATAAGACGATTAATAAGTTATCTTATACCTATATTTACATATTGTAATTGGGTAAAAATGCCAAGAAAATCTGCATCAAGGAAAAATGCGGCTAAAAAGGCTTTGAAAATGCACGCAGTAATGTAAGTACAGACCTGCCTAATTTATCTTCCCCACTATACCTACCCAGAGAGCCCATCGCAAAATTACCTACATAATAATATGCAGAGATCGAATACAGTGTAGTCTATCCTGGAGACAAATTTTGTAAAAGGCAATTAAATTTCACTGAATTTAAAATTTTCCGTCTTTTATTTTAGTTTAAAATACTAAATTAAATACTACACGTGGGAAATTTACTCGTAAAAAACCTGAAAAATAACTTATAATCATTAAAATTATCATCACTACATAGTATAAAATAAAGTCGCTTTTTCTGTCCTCATGTCCCGATGTATGCTTATATCTTCAAAACTACACAACGGATTTTCATGCGGTTTTTTTTAATAGATAGAGTGATTCAAGAGGAAGGTTTATATGTATAATACATTCATAATATACCGTGCGAAGCCGGGGCGGGTCGCTAGTTATATTAATAAAAATCAGTTCCAAGGTCCAACTACCTAAATTATGTTTATTATAGCCATATCAACTGTAAAAAAATTACATCAAATTTTAATCTTCCCCGCAACTTTAATTTTTTGGATAAGTACATGTAGTGGACCCAAAAGATGAACAACACCCAGAAGTTGAACGTTTGGCCTAAAAACCGTAATAATTAAATCGTGACCCATTTTAGACGCTTGGTAATATTTTTTTATAATGCGGTAACACTGCCGAATTGAAAAATATAATTCCATGACAGTTGCGTCACGCACACGAATGTGAGCGGTCGCCGCGTCTCGGGTACCCGGCAAACCTTCACATTTTAAGCTTTTAATTGCATATAAAATTGAATAATGCATTGACTAACATTTTTATGTTTGGTATGTATTCTTGACTATGTCTTTAATATTTACGTAAATAAATAAATTTGTTTTTTATATTAGTTAATGATATAATCGCTGTTCAAGTAATGGGTCCAAAATCAGAGGTATGAGCTAATAGTTGAACGGTATTCAACTAATGTGCAGTGGTCTTTTTTCAAATGCATTTATAAAATCGCACAAAAATGATAAATGCACCGTTTATGGCTCAAATTAATTGTATACCTATCGTAGATTTTTTAACTAAAAGTTGAACAAAATATTTTGTTCCTAAGGCGAATTTTTTTGATATTTTTGTTGTATGGGAATCGCGACTGTTCAACTATTATTTAATGCTCAAAGCTTGAATGAAGAAATTTTACTGGTTCAACTTTTGGTTTCTATTTCAGTAGATGAACATTGAATCGATTTAATTGGTTCATCTTATAGATTTCTTGGCCAAAACTTGAAGTAACAACATTTTGTCGTTCATGTTTGGGGTAGGGTATCTAAGTGAACATTTTTATAAGGTAAAAAAATGCTTTTAGTGTAACTTATAACTGTAATTAATTAATTTAGAATATTCAATATAGATACAAAGGTAGCCTTGAGATCGTAAAATTTTATTTGAAATTTTATTTTATATGGCCGCTGGGCCAAATTCGAGCGAAGCAACCATCAACTTTGCCTATGCTGGCAAAGTTCTAGGTGATCTGATCAATCTACTGATCAAGTAAGATTATACATACATACATACATAAATCACGTTATCATCCCTTACGGGGTAGACAGAGCCCAAGGTAACAAGACCTAAAGGCCACGAAAAGGTAAGATTATTCTACTGAAAATACATGTCTTGAACATTTTGTACAGAATGATAGTTGAA
The DNA here is from genome assembly GCA_949127965.1 of Pandemis corylana. Lineage (NCBI taxonomy): Eukaryota > Metazoa > Arthropoda > Insecta > Lepidoptera > Tortricidae > Pandemis > Pandemis corylana. Next base: position 3,658,659 of record OX421869.1, read on the forward strand.
ATAATTTATTTACACATATTCTATAAACTAAACATAAAAAGAAACATTAGAAAGTAATAACAAATAAAAATTGAAGACTAAATTAATTAACTATAAAAAAATTGTCAAGTCAGTCTGTCAGTCGGTGTGTGGTAGGGCAGCACCATCGAATAGAATGGAATAGAATAGAATAACGTTTATTGTTTAACTGTGTACGGAGATGTTAACAAATATATAATTAGAACCAACAGTTTATCCATCACATATAAAATCATATAAAAGATCAAAATTAATGTGTGGTTAACCACTAGGTATACGTCGCTTTAGTACTTTCTAGCTATTTTGTACTAAGGAATCGGGCAAAGTTGGACTACGCTATAGCTTGAGTTAAAGGAGTTGAGTGTAGGTTTTTGCTAATTGGTATAAACGCTGGATAGCTTAACCGCTTACAGCGGATGTTCAATGTATTTAATGATTTATATAATTTTCGTGAATTGATAAGATCCAATATTGTATTTGATTTCTGCGATATATATTCATGAAATAAAACCGTCGTTTTAAATTTTATTAGAGACACTTACGTGAAACCTACTTAAAGATATCAAAGACAATCATTAGTTATGTTTTGGGTAAGTGCCGTAACATAATAACGTTTTTTTATAGGTGGTATCCAAACCTGAAAGAAAAGAGAGGCTATATGAACAGGCTACATTCGAAAAAGCCGTAGAAAAGATTCGCAATAATCAAATAAGTTTATCTCAGGCAAGCTCAACCTACAATGCAATGGAGGTAATTGCAAAGAATCTCCAAAGAAATCGCTCGTTCGGTCCTAGATGATTGGGGAATCGGCAGATCCCGAGTACTAGCTTACTAACATAACGACGGTGAAGTAGCAAGATATTCTATTTTGTAATTTCGGCTTAATGTAAGATATGAGCTATGGGTTCTCTCAATAGAATTCAAACTACAATAATAAAAATTTGTAAGATCGGATAAGGAGATCTTGCTTCTTCCCCGTCGATAAGCAAGATAGGTTAGATTAACCAAATGATTATGATTATTATTAAAATATTTATTGTAAAGAAGTTTCTACACTTCCATCATTTTCGTGAAATGTGTGGCTGGCAAATGTTTGCATCTTATTTTTGTGTGCGAAATAAAGCAAGATGCAAATAGTGGCCGGCCACATATTTCACTAAAATGATGACCCGTTCGGAGCCTCTAAACAAAATGGAACAATAAAGGCTGATTTGTTAAATTTGGATTTTATTTATAACATTTTGCAGTATCATAATTATGTCAAATCCATTAATTTATTTCAGTATCTAAATACACTAGGAATATATATATTTTTTTATTTTTTTCGTTTATTTCAGAAATACACATAGCTACACGTTTATTCGTGTATATTTGTTCAGTCGGCAATGTTCAATTAAGGGCAAAGTTGACCACCTATCCACTATTAATTTACTATCAATATATTAGTTCATCTTTTGGGGTCAATTCGTTCATAAATAGGGCACATCGTTCAACTTTAGGGCAATTTGCCGTATTTTGGCAAACGTATATTTTTTTTGTATAGATCCGTTTGTAATATAAGGGTTTGAAGTCGTAAAATGCAAAGTAGACTATGTGCTTAGCGTTATAAAAAAAATCACTATCATACATGGCTTACAACACTTCGAAAAAAGGGTTCAAAGGAGGGGTAGTCGCTTAATCGTTCAACTTTTGGTGACTTCACCCAAGTGTAATTTTCCACATTTTTACACTTTTGACAATTACTTAATCGACATGGGTGTGTCAATTTCGTTAAACCTGGCCGCACGATTTCTTTTCTTTGGTGTGAGCAATTTTTATTCGGTAGCTAATCATAAGTAAAATTAATTGTTTTTCATTCAAAAGTAGGCCTAGGCCCAGCAGTGGATTCCTTTCGGATGATGATGATGATGATGATGATGATTTAAAAGTAGTCGTAAAAAATATTGTATGCAACAAATTAGGTCCTAAAATTCTCAGGCCTTTTATTACAAAACTCTGCTGCGCCTCATTTTGTAACATTGGCCCATCATGAGTGTGTGCATGTATGAGTTAGTATGTTCATTAGGTATTTCCCGCTAAGATGCAATTTAAAATGGAGATAGCTTTATAACCATTTATTTCGAAAAAATCTTGAGCTAATTACTAATTCTACGCGGACGAAGTCGCGGGCAGAAGCTAGTCTGTGATAAGTCAATAACTCATAAGTCTAACACTGCATTCATACGTGGAAGTTCGTAAATCCATCCAACCCTGCAGTTTATTCTGCTGGGATTAACTTAGCACAATTCAAGTAGGTACCCTACATACCTATATTAGAATAAATTTTTCAGGCAACTGGAATAAGAATAAATGCTATAATACCGGGCGGCCTTGCAGTCTCTTAGATTCTTTAGCGTGTAGGCAATAATGCTGACCGAATAGCGCGCGCTTCTGCGCTTCCGCGTATTCTTTGATCAGTGCGGGGAGTGGTATGCGTGCGTGTGTAGCGCCTAGGCTCCGCCCCGACGGCCAAGGTCATTGGTAGCTCTAGTCGCCTTAACATGGATTTTATACTGGCCGGCGGTAGCATATCACATCTTAAGAAGGATGAAATCACTCATGAGCTAGTCATTCGGGGTTGTGATGTAAACCCGGCATCACGTCGTCATAGTTTGCAACAGGTTCTTGAACAGACAGCGAATCTTGCTGATAAGGGTGGATTGAGATTTAATCTTACGGGAACTTTAGACATGCCGGTGGAAGTGTCGGTTTTGCAACGTAAGATAGAGGAAATTGATAACGCTTCGCGTGGAGAGCTTTCTCCTTCTTCTCGTTCTCGCTTGTTATCGAGGTGTAGGTATTTCAGGTGTCGTGCGTTACGTTTGACAGATAACTCCGAGGACGTACAACTTCTGCAAACTATTCTGAATGATATTGTGGATCGTCTGCATGCTGGAGGTGATTCTGATTCTGAGAGTGACCACAGTGACGAGGGGTCTAGAAACGAGCCCGCTCAAGTGATTAAAAAAATAATTTATAAGGCTGAAAAACACTTCAACATCAACTCATTTAATTTAAAATATAGCGGTAACTCTTGTGCTCGACTATTTTTAGCTCGTTTGGAGGAGTTGCGGATTGCTAGACAAATCTCTCAGGAGCAAGTATTCCGTGGTCTCCCGGAGATACTGGAAGGTCCAGCGTTATCATGGTTTCGTTCGAAACGTGACGAGTTCAGTACGTACTCGCAAGTCGTTACAGCCCTACGCGAGGATTTCGATATTCCGGACTTAGACCATAAACTACTTAAAGAAATTCGCAACCGCACTCAGTCGAAAGAAGAGACTATTGTGTCTTTTGTGTCAGTGATGCTAGGTATGTTCGAGCGACTTAATAAGAAAGTGCCTGAGGAAGATAAATTAGACATTTTGACTCGAAATATCCGTCCAGAATATAGTAGGGAACTGGCCTTACATGATATCACTTCGATTGCTCAGTTGACATCCTTATGTAAGCGAATTGAGTTGGCCAATATCAGGGCTGATCAATTCCACGAACCGTCTACTTCTAGAACAAATAGAGAGCTTCCGCGTGACCAATTTTCTAGGGGAAATAAATTTGAATCTCGAGGTACTCCCAAGAGACCTCATGGTTTTCAGTATAGTTCTAGGACTCCTCATGTAGCCTCAATGAGAAATGCCTCAAATGGACAGGCATGCTTCCGCTGTGGCAAGACAGACCATGTCACTGGCAGGTGTATGAACTCCCGCGAAATAGTGTGTTTCAAATGTGGTGCGAGGGGCGTACGTACTCCGGAATGTCCGACCTGTGCTCAGCCAAAAAACTAAATAGCTTTGTCTTCTACAACAGAACACCTAAAGTAACTTACTCTCCCTCACCTTGTAAGAAGACAATTTACTTTGAACCTCCACAGGGAGATACCAGATTATACGTGCTTTTAGACATTTTAGACTTAAAGGTTAAGGCGTTACTAGATTGTGGTGCGAGTAGTAGTATTTTGGGGATGAATAGTCACTTAACATTTTCGGCAATGGGTATACCTATCTATACTCATGAATTTCCCCTGAAGATCAGAGTAGCTAATGGACAGGAACTACTTTGTACTTCTTACATGTCTTTACCAATTAATTATAACGGAAGAATTCAAATAATACACTTTGACATCCAACCTGATATTACCTCTCATCTTATACTCGGTCTAAATTTCTGGAGGGCTTTTGATCTGGCTCCGGAAATCTTTGCCGGACTTTCCCCGGATAAGAGGGTGGCTAGTATATCAGCCATGCCTGTTGAATCCGGTCTTACCGATATTGACTCTTTGACTACCGTACAGAAGACTCAGTTGAATAGAGTCAAAGCTTTATATGATCAGATAGATACTGATAAAGTTGGACTAGGCAAAACTCACTTAATTCAACACGTGATTAACACCGGTGACTCTCCACCCATTAAACAAAAATATTACCGACTTAGCCCAGATAAACAGGTAGCACTGGAGAAAGAGGTGGATCGTATGTTGAGAGCGGGTATTGTGGAACCGTCTCACTCCCCTTGGAACTCTCCCGTTGTAATGGTGGAGAAGTCTAATGGAGACCTCCGACTTTGTCTTGACAGCAGGAAAGTAAACTCAGTCTCAAAGTCAGACGCTTATCCGTTACCCTATGTAAACTACATCTTGGATAATCTGCGCGACGCTAAATACTTAACGTCCCTAGATTTAAGTGCAGCATATCACCAGATTCCTCTTAGTGGTGACTCAAAGGAAAAAACTAGTTTCACTGTTCCTGGTAGAGGTTTATATCATTATAACCGAATGTGTTTCGGATTGGTAGGTGCATCGGCTACTATGCAACGTCTAATGGACACTCTTTTTACCGCAGAGTTTGATAACAGAGTCTTCTGTTACATAGATGACATTATTATATGTACTTCTGACTTTAATGAGCATTTGCGTCTCTTAAAAGCTGTGTTTGAAAAGCTCAAGGCTGCTAATTTAACCATTAATATGGGAAAGTCACTTTTTTGCAGGACAGAGCTCAAATACCTCGGTTATATAGTCGACAGATTCGGTTTACATACAGATCCTTCTAAAATTGATGTAATTTTAAATTTCCCCACACCTGAGGATTCTAAAGGCATCAAAAGATTCCTAGGCATGTGCGGTTGGTACCGACGCTTTATAGATAATTTCTCCAAAATCGCGCGCCCACTTTCACGATTGACTAGTAAAAATATAAAATTTGAGTGGACTGACGAAGCTAATGAATCTTTTATTAAACTTAAAGCTGCTTTGGTCTCTGCACCTATCCTTAAATGTCCGAATTTCAATGAACCTTTTTATATTCATACAGATGCCTCCTCTTTCGCCATAGGAGCGGTTTTAACCCAAAAACACGATAATTATGACCACCCTATTGCTTACTGTAGTCGTACACTCAACAAAGCTGAGATCAACTACTCTGCCACTGAAAGAGAATTACTCGCGGTTTTATATGCGTTAGAACAGTACCGCGCCTACGTTGAAGGAAGGAAGTGTTTCATAGTAACAGACCACGCATCTCTGAGGTGGTTTACTAATTTGAAAAACCCATCCGGGCGTTTAAACCGATGGGCATGCCGACTAAGTCAATTCGAATTCGAATTAATACACAGGAAGGGTAAAGAGCATATCATACCCGATTGTTTATCACGGATTCAAGTCTCTTCTATCGATATACTTCAGACCCAAGACCCTTGGTACTTGGACTTGCATAGGAAGGTGACTGAGAATCCTTCTCTGTTTCCCAACTACAAAATAGAAAATGAGAAACTCTTTCGGTACTCGAAGAACAAATATCGCCTAACAGCTCAGTTCGACTGGAAGGTGGTAGTGCCTTACGAGAGCCGTAATGAGATCTTATCAAAGTGTCATGACGACGTCACTTCCGGTCATTTTGGTGTTGCTAAGACCCACTCCAGGATTTCGAATCTGTACTATTGGCCGACTCTATTCCAAGACGTCAAGGATTATGTGGACTCATGTGAGACTTGTAAAGTCTATAAACCGGTTAATTTAGCTCGTCCTGGTTTAATGGGAAATCCTAAGCGCATCACGGTACCTGGAGAGGCGATCTCGTGTGATATCCTGGGACCTTTTCCGCCTTCTTATCTTAGAAACCAGTATGTTTTTGTCTGTACCGATTATTTCAGCAAATACGTGACCATTTTTCCTCTACGTAATGTTACTGCAAAGTCCATTGTAAAATGTATGGAGAAGGATATCTTTCTTGTGCACGGAGTTCCTAAATATGTGTACGTTGACAACGGACCACAGTTCATTTCTAAAGATTTTAGAGACCTCTTGAGTAAATATGGCGTGCCCCACATATTTTATAACCCCCGGTACCATCCGCAAACGAATCACACGGAGAGAACGAACCGCGAAATCGTTAGAACAGTCGCTTCGTACGTGCGGACGGATCACCGAAATTGGGATAAGCACGTGGCCGAAATTCAATGTGCGCTAAACACAGCCGTACATGAATGTACCAAATTTACCCCATACTTCCTTACTCATGGTCGAGAAATGATAGTTGACGGTTCATTCTATAACTCTGAAAGCCCTATCGACAGGTACGCTCTTACTGCGGACGATGGATATGCGTTCTCGGACAAACTTAATGAGTTAAAGACTATATTTGAGAAGGTGCGAGTTTGTCTACGAAGTGCTCATGAGCGTAACGCTCGCTACTACAACTTGCGGAAGCGACATGTTGAATTGCGGGAGGGACAAATTGTATACAAAAAGTGTTTTCACTTATCTAACGCGGCTAAACACTTTTCAGCCAAACTGGCTCCACGTTATGAAAAATGTGTCATTCACAAGAAGCTGGGACCTCTGGTGTATACTTTGAAATCCTTGGCTGGTAAAATGTTGGGAGACTTTCACATTAAGGATCTCGTCCGACCTGGCGACGCTGCGCCCTCTCCTTGATGTTAAATAGTGTATTTGTGCATCGGAATGCGGTTATGCTGGTAGCGCTTACTTGAGTAGAGCTCGGTGCCTATATCTGACTTCACTGGTTTTTGCTCAAACCTCTGTTAGCGTTGTCATCACATTTGCAGATGATGTCTCCGCCTTTTTACTAACGGTTTTTGTAATAGATACCGTTCTTTTTCTATATACTTTGGGGGGCTGATTGTCCCGTCCTCAACTGAGGGTGTTTGGACCCACAAGGGATTTTTCTTTTCTATACTATATTACGTTATGCGAGATTTTCTTTCTCGTGTATACTCAGTCACGCCTGAGCTAATAGCCTTCACTAGAAGGACTAATTTTTCTTTTAAAAACATGCCCCTCGGCGGTGCGTATAGCATTCGCTACTTGCGCTTGTGACTATCTCTAATTTCTTTCCGAATGATAAGACTCCTCGGAGTTTAGTCAACCAAAAACGCTGGAAAAAGTATTTTCTTCTGAAGCTTTCTTCCAGTCCCATTCTATGTGGATTCCAGGAACTAGAGAAATGGTCAGTATAGATAATCTGCCTTTCCGGTCCTATTCCATGCGGTATAGTTAATAAAGTCAACGCAAATACCATCTAGCTTAATAAAATGTTAACCTAGTAAGTCATAGTGAACAGTGTAGTTATTAAGGGCCCTCTAGTTTATAAGAAACTAACCACCTCGCATGAGAAACTGTGCGAAAGGATACCTGGGTGGCTCAGACGGTGTTATTGAGTAATGAGAGGATTCGAATAATTGGGTGATCGAATAGGAGGGCGTTTGAATAAAGTGAGTGTTTGAATAATTGAGTGATCGAATGACAGGGTGATCGTGTGATGAGGGGTAGTTTCATTTAGGATAGTAAGGTTTAGAGTCTAAGAAACGCGCCGGTGGTAGGATCGTGTGCAAGGTCCGTCCGGGTGGATACCACCATCTTACTCAAAAACCTACTGACGAGCAGCAGCGCCAGCGCCCTGTGGCTCGGTACGGGAGTAAGATAACCGGGAAATAAACTGCACAAGAGGTTGAACATCCAAGTCCTCCGAAGTGGTATTCTCCATTTCCAGCTCTCACCACTCGACTAGGTGCGAGGAAGGGTGAACACTACCAGTAACCCATCTTTAGTAGTTTATATTTGTTTTCATGAGTCTAAACCATAATTCCGTGAGTAGTTTAGGATGCATCCATAGGTAGTTTTAGGAATATTATTGACTTCATTCTCAAGTTATACAAGCAAAATATACATTCATAAGTAGAATAAGTACGGGTTAGTTTCTGTGTTACACTAGTTTGTAGAAGGACTGAGATAAGAGGATTTTTGAGATCCTCAGGAAAGTAGACCTTCTGAAGCGTCGCTTTTCATGGTTTTGTTCCTTACCGTCCCTCACGATATTTGTTAGGTTGTTGAGTTTTGATTATTTTGTAGGTGTACCTATACTAGTGTCTGTCATCTAGTTTGCAGACATTACCTTTTCTTTAGTTTTTAAGCGGTAGTGGCAAGAGGGTTGAGTTAGCCGCTGAACGTTAGGCGCTCAATTCTCAAACCATGATTTCACTCGTCTTCCCCACCCTTGGCGAAGACGATATTTCCTTGATAAGTGCTTCACATCCGCCTTCTTTAGTTTTCAAGCTGTAGTGGCAAGAGGGTTGAGTCAGCCGCTATCCGTTAGGCGCTCAATTTTTCGAACCATGATGTAACTAACTTTCCCCGTTGGCGGCGAGAGTAAACATTTTTTTTTGTATTGGGTTGCTCACCCGGTAGTGCTTCTAATAATTTTATTTCAGAATTAAGATTCTGAAATAAAATTATTTTCCCAACTAAAACGATACTGTAACACTTTCGAGTCTGAATACTGGTAATTCAAGTGTTTTAACAGTTATTTATGGACAAGTTGGGGACGTAACTGTTGAAGCTTGTTTGTTACCTTTTCTCATATGGTTTTTGGCTGCTGCTGTGCAGGGCGGACTGGCCATACCATTGTTACGATCTTTTGTTTCGCTTTCACAACACTTTCACATGCAATTTGCTTTGATTTGCACCCAAAACAGACTTACAATAACAAACAGTTTCAGTAGGTTGCGATATACGGCTGTCAATGGTGTGCGTTTCGTTATTCCGGTTTTGATAGTACAGGTTAGCCGTCAGTGATTGTCACTTTTGACAGTTGTCGTAATAATTTCCTACAAATGGGCTCGTTTCAGCTATACAAGGGTTGCAGCTGAAGCCTAGACATCCCGTGGGATACCTAGCAGTACGATCTACCAAAATTCTAAAATATATAAGTCGCAACAATTCAACTCGTCAGGCCTTTTGGTTCGTTTCCCAAACGAACGAAACGCCACAGTAAATTGGCAACATTGAAGGACTTTCGTTACGTTTCATGCGGTTAGCATTCCATGGTTTGGCCAACGTCAAACTTATTTACACAACCTTTTGGTACTAATATTATGGAAAAAATGAATAGAAGTCTAGATTGTTCTTTTCAGGTCGTAGTCGGTGTTTGGGTATGTCCAGTTATTGAAGATTTGGGAAGATGGGCTTAGGTATATTCCGAGTCCTGTTTTCGCTGCGAGTGTGTATAAGGAACGTTAAGGGAATGATCTGGCAGATTCGATCCGTTGTGGTAGATCCATTCGGCTTTGTAATCTCATAATGTGAGCACATCTAATCTCCTTTCCGGATCAATTTCTTCGCTTCGGGGTATGTATCTGCACCGAAGATGAGCCTTTTTATTGTGTTGTAAAGTGTAATCTTTAATAGGCTGTTGTTTGTTCCAGCGTTCAGCCCATGAATTGTGAATTTAGCTTCATGTTGGTCGGGCGTTAAACCCCCCCATGATTTTCTAAGAAGATCCATCTCTTTATCGGCTGTTAATTATCGATCCACTACTCAGGTGAGTGTCTTTTGCCTTTCATAAAGTCTGGTAGGAAACGATATTATATTTTTGTGTCGATTGATACTCAAGGGTTTTTTTTTTATAAATTTACAGTTACCCCCGGATAGAAAATCTAAATTTCTATTCCCTTAACAATTTTAATCTGGATGAAGATTACCATTAGGAAGTTCCGGAATACCCGATGGTCTGAAACTTTACTGGTATAATCCTGCCGCGTTGATCTTCGGAGGTGGGTGGCCTACAAACCAAGAACCATATAACTCAAGAGGAAACGTCCCTATACGGAGTGATGACAGCGTGTGCCCGCAGCCTGTAAGCGGTATCCCGTGTACGTTTTTCGGGCCCTCTTCAGTTACGTGCCAGCTGGTGATTTTCTCGGTGCGGAGGTCTGTCGTTTATCTTCTCGGGTCCCGAGGAACTTTTACTTCCGCAACTGGTAATACCGATTTTTTTATTTAACTTCTTAAACTATAAATCTCAAAGCAACCGAAATACTTTAGTGTAGGACTATTTTTACTGTATTGTAACATTAGGTTAATTTTGGTTTAAAGTGACACTAGTCAATTTAAATCAATCTTAGCAATGCCTAACTTTAATCCTTAAGGCTGTGTTCGTTGGTCTTAATTAGCTAACTAAGAGTAATTTTATAGACTTCAAAGAGGGTAGGAGTAAAAAGGTCATTAGTGGCCACCTCATGTTAAATGAACAGTGAATAAATTGGTGTGATAAACATTTACTGTTTTTTTTTATTTGGCTAATACTCATGTTTGTCGGTGGATTCATCTGGCGCTCCTGTCTATAAATTTTGATGTAATTTTACTGCTCTGGTCACAAGCGAAAACACGACCCCTGATCTCATGCTCGTCCGGTTACACGCTGTCCAATTATCACTCCTTTTTTTGTAGTATTCATTTTATAATGTAGTTCCCTTGTGTAGTGTACCTAACTTTGCAAAAGCGGTTTGCAGTTTCCCGCATTAATTCGCTGTCATTTTTTTTTTTAATTCACGAGATTGCCATTTTTTGTCTATGATTTGTCAATATCGGCAACATAACGCGTCTAATCAGTCTATTAGCAGCTCATTAGTTAGCAGACTGCTAGCAAGCGTTTATGAATCACACTTCTTAACAATCGTCCAATAAGCTTAATCAGTCTGTTAACTAACAGACTGATCAAGCCTCCATTAAGGAATTTTTATGAATACGGCTGTAAATCAGTAACAAAACTTGATCCTTTGACCTTCCCTTATCAGCCAGTGTCAGTCGGCACTAAAAAATAACTTCCATGCCTCAATACAAAATTAACAGATCCATTAAAAAGCGAACGCTTGTTTAAATTTAAACCGTTTCCCCTAGCATTAAGTAACATCATAAATTTTGTAAGCAGCAAATAAAGTTGGTTCATTTCTAACGTGATTCCATTTTTGATTTAAGAAACGTTCCAATTTCAACATTGTTTTTAAAAAAGCTACGCGCGTTGGTTGGGTTTTATCAGGGTTGCCAGCTCGAACGTTTTGCCTCCATATTATAGGATAATCGTCATGGATAGGAATTACTGACATAGATAACAAACGAAGCACGTGCATTAAAGAAATTATAAGTTGTTTCGATCATTGAAATATAAGAAAAATATTGCATTTTTTATGTAATTAACGATCGGATTTTATGCTTATATTTTAATAGACGACCCTATGCTGCTAGTTCGAACCCAATTTAAGCGCGGCTTTGATGTTTAAGATGTTGTAAAGGGCACTACCGCTCTTCCGATAGTGGGATGCTTTATTGCTCGTCGCTTCCGTTGGCATTTGGTACTGGCCGGATAGAAAGTTTCGTAGTTTTACGCAATTCAAATTGAAAAAAGAATAGAATTTGAATTCGATTTTTGATTTTACTACAAAAGATTTGTGCACAATGTACAAATAGCTCCTTAATATACGACTGTGATGGTGTTCGACGCAAATATCTTTGCAACTCTTTCACGCAAAAACCACAAAACGGATTTGTATGAAATTTGGCGCACAGTTAGCTTATAATGTACGTATGTATGTATGTATAACTCTTTATTGTACATAAAACACAAGAAAAAGATGAATACAGGATAACACACATTTGGCTTAACTCATAGAATACCTATTATCTCGGGAAATGTCCTAGTTTCCATTGAATATTAACAAACGAAGTCGCTAAAGCCGCTAATTTAAACACAAAAACTCCATTGTACATTGAATGCATACAACAAACAAGCCGTCTTAATTTCATTGCATCAAACTTTTCCGTTAGACGAATTGGCCCTTGGGAGAAAAAGCGAAGTTCTTTTATTATTCGGCAAGAAACAAAAGGAATGCAAGCAAAAAAGGCAATAGAACATAACGGTTGCACTCCCGCGATGCGCGTGCGGTGATTGCGTAACGCCTTTGGTTTTTTAACTGCCAGTCTCGGGCCAAAAAAAGTAAGGACAGAGTTCCACGAACGGTAGTGAGGCTGGTTTAAAATACGCCTGCGTTAGATGCTCGCTCTAAGTCTGGTCGCACACACACAACAATTAAAAGCGTCACTTTGCCTTTCTCTAAACTCCATATTTAATTTCAACATGAACCTACCGTGAGACTTAATCATCATTACGACATAAACGGATAACTCACGTATAAAAAGTCGTTAGTCGTTTCGTCGTTATTTTCGTTTTTTTTTTGTCTTTTTTTGTCTTTTTTTTTGTCTTTTTTTGTAGTGTTTTTTTGTTTTTTTTTTATACGTGAGTTATCCGTTTATGTGTAATGATGTCTCCTTATTTAATACTTGAACTGAGAGAAAATGATAAAGAAAACACAAAGATTATTGTTAATTACTTGTATAAATGTATAGAATTAATTGGATTGCATTTGTTTTGAAAAAAATCTTCCTGCCAAGTTTCTTGCGCCGCGTTCTTCTTGGCAATGATGGCATTTCCGAATGCGCTGGTAGTTTCAAAAAACACATGAAAAAGAGCCCTTGGCGGCCTATTGCAAAACATGCTTTTGTTTTTTTGATTTTGAAGGCTTTGTAAAGTACCGAGAGAAAATAAGAATTCGCCAAGTTGACCCCAGTGAACTCTGCTTCAGTAATATCCTTCGACATAAATTTGTCGGAATCAAAATCGGAACCGGAAATGTCATATCAATCAGAACTTCCGACCTTCCGGAAACGGGCTCGAAAATAACTCCATACCTAACTAAAAACAAGTCTTTTTAATATTTTTGAATGACGTGGATTAGGAGAAAACTTTAAATTTTTATATATACATACACAAATCACGTCTATATCCCTTACGAGGTGGACGGAGCCTAAGGTAACAAGACCTAGGTCACGCTTAGCATAATTGTGGGCGTATAGGTAGAAAATGGAATCAAAATAGTGATGGCTTGCTAGCCTCATCGCTTATAACATGATTCCTATGATTTTCGCCCATTCCCTCGATGGGCTTTTACCATCTGCGCGGGTAGAGAAGCAACTGGTACATTCTATGTTTTGTCTTTGCTCCCAGACTAGCATAGAAGTAATTTTTAAATATGTATAAAATATGCCTATACGTAGAGGTACCTTTGTCAATAATACATGCTTTTAAAAAAAGTCAGGCAGGTACTTTAATTTCGTACGCCTAATGAAGTACCGACAATAACTACTCGTACATACATACACATACACAAATCACGGCTTTATCCCTTACGGGGTAGACAGAGCCTAAGGTAACAGGCACCTACAGGTCACATTTAGCAACATTGTGAGTGTGGTGGAAAATGAATCAAAATAGTGATGGGTTGCTAGCCTCACCCCTCGATGGGCTTTTACCATCTGCGCGGGTAGAGAAGCAACTGGTACATTCTATGTTTTTTCTTTGCTCCCAGACCAGCATGGAAGAAGAATAATTAACAATACTCACAATACGCATTGTCACAATCCAACCCCGAAGCGCTATCGTTTCCAAATTAAAAAAAAGACAACCCCTTCCAACTGTCACCTCGCCATTGTACTGGGAAGTGGATTATGATGAGTAATTACTCACCGGAAGCCACAATCCATCATGGCGGCTTATTTTCAAAATGGCGGATGCGACTCGTGCCGTTCCTGTATTAAATGGTGGGAGACAAACCTTTGTTGTGTGAAGGGGGCTTAAATAATAAAAATGGTTTGTTTCGTTCATTTTAATTCTAATTTATTGTTACATACATACGTAAATCACGTTTTATCCCTTACGGGGTAGACAGAGCTTAGGGTAACAAGAGCTTACAGGCCGTTTAGCATGATTGTGGGCGCAAGGTGGATGTGGAAAGGGGATACAAAATAGTAATGGGTTGCTAGCCGCATCGCCATGGTTTCTTTGTTGAAATAAATTGATGCGCAGTTTTATGGATAAGTACATTATTTTATTTAAGGTAGATTTACATAGAATACTTTAACGAGACGCCTTAATTATATTAGGTATAACGCACTCAAAATCATAATCGCATTTAGACTTATTTGTCAAGAATAAGAGTAGAAAGGGTTTACTAATGTTTCACCGAAAAAAGTTTGTTCAAATTCATCGTTTGTCAAACACTTTCTGCTAATAAGAAACTAAAAAAAAAGTAAACAACAAACTTAACCTGGAGTGACTTACACAAAAAGGTATATTTAAATTCGATTTAGAGTATAATTTTTTTTTGTGAAATGCATTGTTTGTCAAACAATACATTTGTCAAACATTTGTCAGCCAAATAACCAGATACCGCGTAAAAAGATGCTGAATGCATTTTTTTAATGACTGTTTACCTGGATTTATACGTAGTTTGGTACCTTATATTTATGTGCGAGCGCCCTTTGATATCTAAAATAACCTTTCACTCGTTGATATCACGTTGACAGTTTGACAGGCGTCATCTGTGACAGTTTTCCCTCCAGTTCGGTGACTCAATATCAGGCGTGTCGTGTCTCAATCGAACTAAGTATACTACATTCCATATTGCAATAAACAAACGTCACTCGGATTGCTTTTACTGATATATTTGTCTTAAAAGACAACAGCCTATGAGCTCTTAGCCATTCGGATTTCGGGTACCATCGGCGGATTCAAGAAGCGAACCCATAAGAGTGAATGAGATATCACATATCCAAATGTCATTCTACACCGGGCTGTACAATAATTTCAATGTCAACATCTGGAAAACTTACTATGTGGAGAACTATCTAGTTGGATTTTATTCAAGACGGTTTATTGTTGAAATCTAAGTGCTGATAGCATTTTCTACATACATAAATCACGTCTTTATCCCTCACGAGGTAGACAGAGCCTAAGGTAACAAGAACTAAAGGCCACGTTTAGCATGATTGTGGGCGAATAGGTGGAAAGGGGATATCCAAATAGTGATGTGTTGCTAGCCGCATCGCCTATGACATGATTCCTAAGGTTTTCGCCCATTCACACGATTTGCTTTTACCATCTGCGCTGGGAATCAATATAGTGATAGCATTATTATTATTAGCAGTAGAATTTTCTAATTTTTAATAATTGAAATTCTAGCGAGTTTTATCTCAGGTAAAAACTATGAAACTAGGAGCGTTTAAGCTACTATTCTCGCGAGCATTGTAGCAAAATGACAGTAAAAAGTTGAGTTTTTGCCGTAGGTAATCCACACATTCCGCACTCCTGCTTTTATGCGCAACTGTTAGCGATTTTTTTTGTTCTGGGCTCGACGGCTTGCCCATGTTTGTAATTCAGTTCGATAGATTTAAAAACAGAAATTGCATGTGCCTGCATTATAGTACTCGCCAAGGCTCGTTTCAAAAAACGACACTCGTGTTGTAAGGACCCTCATTATGTAACGGTTGCAAAACACTAAAGCTCGTGTCAAATGCGTAATGTTGTTTGGATTGGTGTATAGTTAGAGACGCGTATAGTGACAAGTTGGGACAGTTAGTGAGTGAACCCGACTGAAAGGTGCGCTGGCGCAGTGTCCGGCATTTTGATCGATCACGCCTTCATTTTGTCTTCCGTGTGATAAAATTTATAGATGCGTCTTTAAAGTTTCGTCAATTTTTGTGTAGTTAGTTTGGTAATACGAGTGGATGTTATACAGAGACTTAAAACTTGGTATTTTTGACTAAAAATAGACCTGTACATATTTTATCAGGATTTTAGAACTATAGTGGGCGAATTCCTCGCATTGATCGATATTCATAGTGAAAAATTGAAAGGAAAAAACTTTGTAAAGGTGTTCAGTTGAACTAATGGGCTAGCTACACACACACACACACACACACATATAAATCACGTCTTTATCCCTTACGGGGTAGACAGAGCCTAAGGTAACAAGACCTAAAGGCCATTAGCATGGTTGTGGGCGTATAGGTGGAAAGGAGAATCAAAATAGTGATGGTTTACTACCGCATCGCCTATAACATGATTCCTAAGATTTTTGTCCATTGCGGTGGGCTTTTACCATCTGCGCGGGAAGTGCACTGGTACATTCTATGTTTTTTTTTGCTCCCAGAGCAGCATGGAAGAAACAAACTGGTAAATATTATAAAACAAAGTCCTCCGCCGTGTCTGTCTGTTCGTGTTAAACTCAAAAACTACATACACCGACTGTACTGTTTGTGTTGCTGTCTCCTTCACTCGACCGATTCAAGTATTAAACCCATAAGAGGTCAAAAGTCATTTGTCTGATTAGGAAGTGCATAGTTGAAATCCTCGCAGGCGTTTCAATCTGTACTGACGAGCACAATAACGGATCACTTTTCATGTAATTTCGTACTGGCAGTGTCCCGTTTTTTGTGCTCGGCAGTGTAGTTTCTCTACGCTTATTTAGACAAACCGTGGGTTGCCGCTCACGATTTCAGCCTTTTAGAGGTATTGTAACAAATTTATTGTTTAATTTATGTATCGGCTTAATATGGAGCCGGTTGTAAATTAACTGAATAATATCTGTGGTCTAATAAATAATTGTTACGGTAGCTGTGGGCCTTTTTATCGGATTGCCGTAATGGAGAGACTCCTGTGTTTTAGTATGGTTATGAATAACTAGCTGTTGCCCGCGACTTCGTCTGCAAAGAATTCGTTTATAGAATAGAATAGAATAGAATAGAAGAAATTTTTATTCACCAACACAAAAAAATCACAAAAAATCAAAAATTACAAAGTTATTAGATGCGAAGGTAAAATGGAAGGGAGACTCAGCGAGGTCGCTGTTTTTCAGTCTCCAACCAAACTAAACTAACTTAACTAAACTACGGTAGTCGCGCTGCCACAGCGACAACATAACACCTCAATAATAACAATAGAGTATTACATAATTAATATACAGATGCCGAGAACAACATTGACACGTTTATCGCTATCCCGAAGGAATTACACTATTTCACAGGATAAAAAACTGCTTGTATGTTATTGCAGAGTATAATCTATTTCTGTAACAAATTTTCGCGTTTGTAATATTAGTAGGATGTGTAAAAGCCGGGGTAGCCTAGTGGTTTGACCTGTGGCCTCTCAAGCAGAGGGTCGTAGGTTCGAATCCTGGGTTTGCACCTCTGAGTTTTTCGGAATTGATGTGCGGAATTACATTTGAAATTTGCCATGAACTTTTCGGTGAAGGAAAACTGCACACTGCGAAGCAATTCAATGGTGTGTGTGAAGTTCCCAATCCGCACTGGGCCCGCGTGGGAACTATAGCCCAAACTCTCCAATAAATGGAGGAGGCCTATGCCATGAGTTACATGAATTACGCGATAATTTGAAAAAAAAGACTACACAATGTACTGAAATTGTAGCGAAACGGACTAAAAAGGGCTATGTTATTTATGAATAATGTCATCCTATTGAATATGTGGTCACGATCCTCAGCGGTGCAAGAACGTGGAAGAAGATCTTCGTCCATTATATTGCAACGTTCGTATGTAAGTATGTATGTACACACGGCAATATAATCAGGTAAGCACCTACGCACGCTCGCGCCGTATCTATCCTGCTTACCGAATAGCTTTGCTGTGTGTACATCGAAGTTTAGTATTCGTATGAAATATGGCTGAAAATGCAAATACAGTCAAATAAGTCACCAATAAAAAAAAAACAAAATTTTAATGTCTAATTTGAAAATTGTTTTTTTTTTTACTGAATATGGAAAAATTAAAAGATCGTTGAATTCAAAGTTTTTTTATGAAACTGGTTGAAAGTAACAATTTAAAAAACACAAAAAATACTTAACAAATCGACTTTCCGAAATTAACGACGAGAAAGCTCTCCGCTCCATTTCAAATGACTCTTGTACAGAAAACATTTACAATTCAGCAAATGTTATTTGACGGCGGCGTTGCAAAAACGCGTGAAATTTCGTTACGTGCCTTAATCCCACCTTTTGAACGTACTGTCGAATCAAGTGGCTCAAATGACATCTACCAGTAGTACTCGAATAAATATTTTTCAAATACAAAACGAACATTTCAATGTCACATTTCAACTGTCTTGTAACTAAGAAGATTATAGTGTAAGACGTAAATAGTAATAATTCTTGCATGCTGGTCTGGGAGCAAAGAAAAAACAGAATGTACCAGTTGCTTCTCTACCCGCGCAGATGGTAAAAGCCCTTCGAGGGAATGGGCGAAAATCATAGGAACTATATCGATCAAAGTGAGATTGAACCGAATTACGTTCTAGTAACTGGAGTAACGTACGCGCGGATGTGTCCAAATTGTATTAAATAAAACGTAATTTGGCGTAAGAGGAATGCCGTCAAGGGCGGCCGTGACGTGGGTGGTGCTGGCAACACAGAAATCCAAGATTAATGGCATGGCCAACCGATGACCACCCTGTGAATACGACTTACAGTCTACAATGTGCGAAAAATATATGAAATTCATTCAACTTCATGCTTCGCTCGGGCTCCATTTCTTTAAAAACTTTTTCACCCCAAAAATACACACACACATACAATTCATGTCTTTATCCCTTACGGGGTAGACAGAGCCTAAGGTAACAAGACCTAAAGGCCACGTTTAGCATGATTGTGGGCATATAGGTGAAAAGGGGAATCAAAATCCACCATTCATTTTACACCATATCGGTACTATTGCTAAGTATTTTGTATTTCTTCCTATTATATATCAACGTGTATCGAATGTGTGTAAATAAATGTTTCTCTCTCTCTCTCTCTCTCTCTCTCTCTCTCTCTCTCAAAATAGTGATGGGTTGCTTGCCGCATTGCCTATGTCATGATCCTATGCCTATTCCCTCGATAAGCTTTTATCATCTGCGCGGGAAGAGAATCAACTGGTACATTCTATGTTTTTTCTTTACTCCCAAATCAGCATGGAAGCAAAAATACATGCATATGAATGGCGTCTTTATCCCTTACGGGGTAGACACAACAAGAATGAAAGGTCAGGTTTAGCGTGATTGTTCGCGTGAATAACTTTTGAACCTTTACAATACAATACAATACAATACAATACAATACAATACAATACAATTTATTTATTTGCTAAACATAGGTATACAGAAAAGGTGTTACAATAAATATAGGATCGTCCATGTCCTTAAATTTAGTAATTTACTGCCTGCCACTAAAATTGACGTAGAAACTAAACTAAAACCAATTAAATACCGCAGCACGTGTACGCCATACATTTCAAACCTACGTTTAACTATTTGAAACAATCTGATTTGATGAAAACCAATGTAATCGTACAAAGGTCCCTCTTGACGAAGGCATTTAAAGCGAAATAGTTCCATGTAATGTCACTTGTTGATGAGGGACATTCGTGGACTTTTGAAAAGGGCAAGGGGTGTCCCACAGAGGAGTTAACCAATAGAGTGGTAATACAGGCTGTTCAATCTGTAATATAAACTATCTTTATTACTTACACGTACACACAACGACCACAGGGGTTAAAACACTTTTTAAAAATAAAACGTGGTCCTTAAGCCTTTATACCTTGGACTCTGTCAATTCCGTAAGGGATAAAGACGTAATGTATGAACGTTTATATGTAATTAAAAACAAATAACAATAAATCTCGCATGCCGGTCTGACAGCAAAGCAAAAATCTAAAATGTACCAGTTGCTTCACTTCTAATGGAATGGGCGAAAATCTTAGGAATCATGTTAAAGGCGATGCGGCTAGCAATCTATCACTATTTTGATTCCCGTTTCCACCTATACTCCCACAATCATGCTAAACGTGGCCTTTAGGCTTGTTGTCTTAGGCTCTGCCTAACCCGATCCCCTGCTAGCAATTATAGGCCCACGAGTCTAGGGGGGGGGGGGACCAAGTACTCCCCCCCTCCCCCCTCTTGGCCCAGGAGCTTGAGTATAGAGGCTGGGGCGGCCGATGGGCATATGCGGTGACACCCTCATCCTCCCGCGGCGCCCCCCAATGGTAGCGAGGGAATACCGGTGGGTTTTTAGTGGGTATGCCTCCCCCGCCTTCCACTCAGGAGGGGAGCCGGGGAGGAGTCCCACATAGCTTCCGAGCCGTCCCCAAAAAAAAGGCTCAGTCTACCCCGTAAGGGATAAAGACGTGATTTGTGTATATATTTTAACTTTTTTTTAGTTCTAAGCTAAACGCATCTTATCGGTGGATACAGCTGCACAGTGCAGTCACCCCTGGCATGCATTATGCATGAATGCACCAGAGGAAACGGATATGGTATCAGGTGTCGATCACAGGAGCAGGATTGACTGCCAATGGACTTGTAAAAATCCATACCAAGAAATTGAGAACTAATTGTCTGTCTGTTCGAAATTTTGCAATATTCAGTCGGAATTGTGTAGAATTTTGTGTCTTTTACAAACTTGTTGGGAAACGTAAAATTGAGATTGTGTGCCAAACTGATTACGGTAGTTGAAATTATCGGTACATACCTACCATGTAAAAGAGTAAAACAAATGAACATCTTACACTTCATAAAAAAATAGTAATGAAAAAAATACAAAAGGGGAATTAAAAACGAATTAAAGTAATCGTTTAATGCTCTTCTCATCTACTCAAAGGTTAACTGGTAGGGATCCCTTATAGGGGTAAGTTCGCCTTTGTGCATAAATATATTAACGTTATTTTTATTTTTTTGTGAATTGTATCTGTTTCTTTATATTTGTACAATAAAGCATTTTACTACTTACTTACTTAAACTATGATTAAATTAAAAACTAAACTAAAACGAATCCTAAAATAAAATAATTAAAAAACGAGGGCCCCCCGTGGCATAGTACCACAGACGCTGGCAGCATTCCCCCTTTGGACAGCGATACTGATACGCTGTCCAAGGAAGCCGCCAGCTCTGCGGTCACCCGTAGCGTCTATTAGCCTCTTCGAAATATCTTTGAAGGCTAATAACGCAAGGACCCCACGGACCAAGGGTCTCAACAACGAAAGGACAAAATGTATGCCAAAATAACTTCATTTTGGAAAAGAGCTGCTCTTCAAACTACTCGACAGATTTAAAACATGGCTATTTAAGAACCACCGGAAGGAAACTGGCTTTTAAATGAAATAAACCGCATTGGAATTTGTCCATTTGGATGAGCTACGATGCAACAGACACACGTACAGTCATTAACGTCAAACTCAGCATTTTATTGAATCAGGCGTTACATTGCGGAGGTCCATTTCAACGAACAAAAAATTTATCTTGCTACTCCGCTACTCACGTGCAAGATAACCAAGCCTGTGTGAAATATATATGCATATATATGTATATATAAATATGTATTGCATGAAAAAACAGGCTTGGTTATCTTGCACATGAGTAGCGGAGTAGCAAGGTAAATTTTTTGTTCGGTCAAACTCAGCGTTAAAGATATCTTACGAACGAATGAGCCACGGCGCAAGAATTGTCTTGTCTCAACATAACACAATAATATTAATAATTAATTAATCTTCACACAAAATAATTTATCATATTATCAACATTACCGGAGAAAAGGGACAAATCAACATTGTATTAATAGCAGGATTACCAACTTACAAATGCAGTTGGACCAATTAAAAGCTTATAGCGTTACCTTACAAATGAATGACACCGTCATCAGCCCCAGGTGTACCGGTAAATTGGTAAAAGATAAGATTTTAATCTCACCTCAGGGCGACCCAGTCTCTTTGGTAATCTTTTAAATATTCCACCAGATAAAGTATAATGTGACTGTAATCCCTGAGGGGGAGACAGTATTAAAAAGCCGGATTAGTGTTAGCTCGGTCGGTTGTTGGGTTCTGTATAGTATAGTACAGTGTTTTTCAAACTGTGGGTCGCGACCCCTTGGGGGGTCGCAAAGCCTCGACAAGGGGGTCGCGAGAGGTCGCGGAAACTACCTCATCAAAAGTAAAATGCATAAATGTGTCGTATTAATTGAATATTTGTAACAAATAAAATACCTACATGAAAAAAAAAATACGGGAGGGGGGGTCGCGAAATATTTTTTTCATACTAGGTGGTCGTATTGTGAAAAAGGCTGAAAAACACTGGTATAGTACATACATACATATATCACGACTTTATCTTTTACCGGGTAGAGCCTAAGGTAACAAAACCTTAAGGCCACGTTTAGCATGATTAAGGGCGTATAGGTGGAAAGGGAAATCAAAAGAGTGATGGATTGCTAGCCGCATCGCCTATAACGTGATTCCTGCATTCCCTCGATGGGCTTTTACCATCAGCGCGGGACGAGAAGCAACTGGTACATACTATGTTTTTCCTTTGCTCCCAGACCATAGAAATTAATAAATTATTTATTTTTTACAGTTACTTCAAAGTTGTGTCTGTCTGTTTGTCTATCTGTACATTAATCTTTTACGTTAAAACCGTACGATAGATAAAATTTGGTATGTAGGTGGTAGCTGGAGCTTCGTTCTTTTTATAAATGTATATAAATGGGTAAGCCTAGATTCATGACATTTTGCACGAATGTCCTTTATGCTACATAAATAAAAACTACGAATAAATACATTTTTGAGAATTCGCTTGATGTTTTTTTACAGTTGTGTATTTAGTAAAATCCCGTAACATCGATCTCCAAATCTGATGGTTCAAGAAATAAAAACTACATGTGTAAAAATGATGACTGTAAGCTGTACACTTATTACACTGACGAGCAACAATAGCTGGTCGCTTTTCGTACAATGCTCTATGAAAATTAACCCGTTATTTTTGCTTGTGAGTACAGTTTCAAATTTTGTTTTTAGTTAAACCAAGCCGCGGCCAAAACCTAGTCAACAATAACAGTAATAATTGAATGGAATATAATAATAATATTATCTAAAGTGAATAATGATAAACTAGATCCTCCCTTGAAGCGGTTCACTGTGAACAATCCTACTTACTAATATGTATTACAAATGGGGTGCGAGTCGGGTTACCTCCACGTGTGGTCGAGAGCTGCGGTTCGTTTTTGGATCCGTCTGGGGGGAAGAACAGTGCTTGGTCCGGTGCACCCTGGGCATCGGCAAATGATTTCCTAGCAGTTTCTGAGGGATATCACTGACCGTTGGCTAAGAGCCCGACAGGGGGGAGGGGGGTCCTATGACCATTACCGTACAACGCTGACGACATTGACACAAGATTTTTTAATTATATTTTTGTTACTTTGACACTGGCGAAGTTGTACGCCACAAAGAAGAAGAAGAATATTATAAATGCGAATGTTTGTGACGATGTGAGTGAGTGAGTGTGTATGTTTGTTCCTTCTTCACGCTGAACACACGACAAACGTGAATTTTTGCCTTTTTTTTATTACCAACCAATTTAATTATGCGAACGGACAAAAATGTGTTTTTGTTGCACTTGTTCGGTTTTTTTAAATAGATAGAGTGATTCAAGAGGAAGGTTTACATGTATAATACATGAATGATATATAAGAGAAATACTGATTGCACCCGTGCGAAGCCGGGTCGCTAGTTAGTAATAAAACGTGAAAATAATCACTTTTCCAAGCATAAAAGCAGTACCTAGCAGGGAAGCATAAAATGTAAGTAAACAATAAAGTTTTAAACCTATAGGCTGTTTCGGAGATCTTAAATTTTCACTTTAAGCGAAATTTTATAGGTTTAGTTCAGATAATAGACTTCAGAAAGTCCCCGTTAATTTATGAGCCTTGTTTTATGACTAGCTTTTCGAAGAAATTTTGCTTTTCCCTAGGGTAAAAAGCATTCTATGTTGATCAGAAACGGAGTTGCTTTCTATTACTGGTAGCATACATATTATATACATACATAACCCACGTCTTTATCCCTTTCGGAGTAGACAGCCTAAGGGCTGGTTTTTCAATCGTCAGATAGGCCCTATTCGACGAACAACTGTATGGGTATCTGTCCGTTAAGTTCTTATCTGAGGTTTGAAAAATCGGCCCTAAGGTAACAAGACATTAAAGGCAACGTTTAGCATGATTGTGGGCGTAAAGGTAGAATAGGGAATCAATATAAATATACAAAGGCAAATTTATCTCTTTAAGAGACTTAACAATTTTGCACCATATCGGTACTATTGCTAAGTGTATTGTATTTCTTCTTCCTATTATATATCTACGTGTATCGAATGTGTGTAAATAAATGTTTCTCTCTCTCTCTCTCAATTCCAGAAATTACGTAAATATTTGATTGAATCAGGCGTTACATTGCGGAGGCCCATTTCAATGAACAAAAAAAATTTACTTTGCTACTCCGCTACTTAAGTAGCGTTTCAGAAACTACCTTCGAACATAAAAAGAAACAGGATTTTCTTTAGTATCCCAGTATAGATTATAACACGTTGTCCGTAAACTTTTATAGTAAATGTTTAATATAATTGAGTAAAAGTGGGAAATTTTATTATCTATACATATAATAAATCAGTAGAAAGTTCGTGTCTGTACATTAAATAAATTCATCAAAAATAGAGTGCTAACGATTAGGGAAGAGTAATAAAACACAAAAAACGTAGATTTTATAATTTTTGACTGTCTGTGTGTTTGTATGTATGGAATTGTGATCATTTAATTACCTATGCCTGTGTTCGCTAATCTCCAAAACTGTTGAAACTGGCTGTTGACTGATTTAAATGAAATTTTGCGTGGTACCTTCTATCCCTGGTCAATATTTTACATACTTTTAATCTCGGAAAATTAAAGAGTTCCCGTGGGATAGTTAAAAAACTATAGCTTATGACACCTTATCCGCCGCGGTTACATAAAACAAACATACCTAATTAATTGAAATTTGGTATACAGTTAGTTTCAGTCCCAGGGACGGACGTAGGATAGTTTTTATCCCAGAAAACAGCATAGTTCCCGCGGGATAGCGATAAGCGAATTCTGCGCGGACGGAGTCGCGGGCAAAATCTAGTTAATGATTAAACAACATTTACCCTGCTACTCCCCTCTAAGCACTTACCGTACCATTAACCGTACCTATAGCTCTTGCAATTTACGATGGCGAGTGAGCTGTATTTGTAGTAAATACGTATCGCGCATACGTGTTAAAGTGTGCGTGGCTTACCAAGCCATTTTCCAGTGCGGGCAACAGCTAGTAAATAATAAATTTACAGAGCTTTCACTGAAACGTTCGAACTGATATAGCGTATTCACTCAACCGTAGGACCACAGTATAAACTCAGCAAGTACTACTACGTAAAGATCTTATCTCAGTAAAAAGCCGTGGTAGCCTAGTGGTTTGACCTGTGGCCTCTCAAGCAGAGGGTCGTGTGTTCGAATCCCGGGCCGCACCTCTGAGTTTTCAGGAATTTATGTGCGATATCTCATTTGAAATTTCCCATGAGCTTTTCGGTGAAGGAAAACATCGTTAGGAAACTTGTAACACAGCTGCGAAGCAATTCAATGGTGTGTGTGAAGTTCCCAATCCGCACCGGGCCCGCGTGGGAACAATAGCCCAAGCCCTCTCATTGTGAGAGGAGGCCTGTGCCCAGCAGTGGGACATATATGCTGGAGATGATGAAGTACTAATCTGCATCGAGCGTGAATGATGAAGAAAATGATGTACAAATTGTACGATGTACAAATGTCGTACGTGTTGTGGATCTTAAATTTGTATCTACTTTGTTTTTTTGCGGATTTTCAAACTTTTAATGTTACCTTCAGTTACAATGAGCAAGTGTAGGATGAAAAAAGTCGAAGAACAACGCGACTGCTGACTTACCTGTAAAAAATAAAAAGGTAATATAATATTTTACATATAAAAAAAGATGCCTGAAGTCGGGTTAAGTTGGCCCTGAAGTTAGATAAGTTAACAATACAATACAAATATTCTTTATTGAACACCACTAATCAGTACAAAACAATACAGAAACTAAGAACAAGGCAATAGGCGGTCTTATCGCTTCATAGCGATCTCAACCAGACAGCTAATAAAAAAGAGAAATAAGTCGGACACAGCTACCACTTTGTTCGCCTTTAATAATCCAACTTTTTAATATTTATTTCAAACAAACGTATACCGAATAAATTTGAAATAAGTTATATCGCACCTTTAGAACGAAACCGACCTAAACCAAAAACGCAACTTTTTGGGAAAACGTGTCTAAAGTTTTGAAATACCGTAAGTGTAATGTTTAACTACCTTTATTTCCAGGACCAAATAAGATACGGAGCAATTTTAAATTGCAAAGTATAGTTTAATTATTGAACTTATTAGTTCACATGAGAAATTGTGTATATTTGTAAATTCAGTACTAAAAAAAAACTTTTTTTAAATCTAGCCATTATAAGGTCACTTTATGATTGAACTTTTTGCTACTTATTTGACTTAATGCGAATCAAGTCATTTTTGTATTATGTAACATAGCAAACTGTTTGACCAAATGTGGTTTAAGTCGCTTTTCTTAAGAAACAATTTTGTGTCATTAAAAGTAAGGTCAATTTGGAAGAACAGATTCAATAAAATTCAAGACTGTTACTTATTATTTATTGAATTGCACATGGTAATAAAATTTGTTTTTTATAACATATCAAAGAAAAAACTTAAAAATAAACTGAAATCAACACAAAACTAGGTATCTCTTAACAAAAATAAAGTAGTCTTCTAAAAATGAAATGAAATAGTGGTTTCATGATTGTGTTACCTAAAGAATATTTTTAAAGTAATCGACGTAATAATGGGATGTAATTTGTTTTCGTAAAAGTTCATTCAAACCTTTTTTCTTGTTTTCGGTTAGCGGTAGTTTTGCCTGGTACTCTTCATTTATTGTTATATGCTCAATACCTGGCATTTTCTTACGATTGTTCCTCATGTTGATACTCATAAATCTATCCTGAGTGTATGAGTTTTTATAGAATAACGTAAAGGGTTCAGTTTTAACACATCGCACACCTTGATGTTATTCCATAAGACCTGAACACGGCAATCGTCTTCGTTGAAATTGTAACCCCACTGCTTTTTCAGAGTTTTCAAGTTCAAGACACGGTCATAACTAAGTTCTTAGATTCTAAACGGAGGCCTATTTTTCTTAGCACTCTTTATCAGAGCAATATACTCGTGAGCTCATGAGCTTCCATGCTGGTCTGGGAGTAAAGAAAAAACATAGAATTTACCAGTTGCTTCTCTTCCCGCGCAGGTGGTAAAAGCCCATCGAGGGAATGGGCGAAAATCATAGGAATCACATTATAGGCGATGCGACTAGCAACCCATGACTATTTTGATTCCATTTTCCACCTACACGTTCACAATCTTGCTAAACGTGGCCTGTAGATCTTGTATCCTTAGGCTCCGTCTACCCCGTAAAGGATAAAGACGTGATTTATGTATGCGTGTGCATTGGCCATGATTTTTTTATTTGTTTTAATCTCCTTTTCTATCAGTGAATGCAGATTGTCACCCTCACTCTGAGTGTATCCCCTTATGCAAAACATAGGCGTTATACTTTTTATGTTCGTGAATTGTGACAATGCCTAAGCGTACATACATGCTATATGTTTGTTATTATTTTTGCCGGCACAGTTGTCTGAATAAAAAGTAACATCTTTAGGTTTATTTGCAGACCTTTCATTTACCTTTTTTAAATAATCTAACACACACGAACCTATTTCATTTGCACCTCTTCTAGCTTGTCTCTCATCCCAATAGTAACAATTAACATTTCCATATGCACCCAGGTCCTCAGCATCACTGTTATTAGTCATTTTGTTTCGTTCTTTTCGTTAACACAGTCATAGTGAAGTTTAATCAGTTTAATTTCGACACATAATAAAAAGAGCTGGTTTCTCCGGTAGTGAAAAGTACAAGGTTGTTTCATACTACAAGCAGGAACTTCTTTTTTTACTTTGACTGGGACGTGTAAGCTTGTCCAAAATTTCTTAAGGTTTTAATAATATTCTGCTTCCATTTTTCATGATTACGTGGACGTTTCCTAGGCCCTTCGTTTGCTCCAATAGATTCGTTGTAGCCACTCTTTGACGGTTGCCATTCCATGTCAATGGTGCTTGTTGATGGTGAGTTAACCACTTCGCTTAAAGGAGGACAAGTTTCAACATTTTCGGTATATGTAGGGTCGTCATCACTCAGATCGGGATCGCTTTCAAATTGGTTAACAGGTGATGTGTGATAAGAGATTAAGAATTCCTAAGCCAACCTTTGACATGAACTGGCGCACGGTGCCTTAATGTGGGTAGGTTACTTACAGTTTGGGATATAGTATCATGATTATTACTGTTCGCACTTGTAGCAGCAATTTTAAAACTTGCGTTCGAGTTGGAACTTGATGATGATGACGAGCTGTTGCTGGATGAAGACAAAGACACGCTATTGCTTCTAACAAGTACTTGATTTGGCTGTGATTCAAAGCACCAGCCACGGTTGTATCAGATTCTTCGGCTATAACATTTTTTGGAGTCAACACCGTCCTGCGATCCATTTCAATCATATTAACACGGCTAGAAGTCTTCAGTATTTCACGATCTGGAGTACTTTCGAGAAACAAATCGAAGTGTTTTCATTATTATTTATTGTATTCTGCAAGTACACACAAATACCAAAACTCAAAACCAGCAATAGCACCACTAAGCATTGTACTACCCAATATTAGTTACAAACAAGCAGCAAGTAAGTAGAATTCGTTAAACCCAATCTGTGCACGCATGCGTTAATTCACAACTAGCATTTCACCATATTTTTGCACAATCTAGTCAAAATTAGCATACACTCATGTGTCATACCAATATAATAAACACAGATTTCGACGAGTAGTATGTAAATGCATTTATATTACTAAGTAATTCATTGTAGGTATACTAGACAGTCATAATATAAGCACTCAGACAATTGAGCTTACGTTATTTTTGCAGACACCTGGCCTAGTGGTTAGAGAACCTGACTATGAAACTTGAGGTCCCGGGTTCGATCCCCAGCCGGGGCAGATTGTATGAAAAATACGAATAAAGAAGTATTTATATTTATCCATATAAGCATGTTTATCCGTTGCCTGGTACCCATAGTACAAGCTTTGCTTAGTTTGGGGCTAGGTCAATTGGAGCAATTTGTCCCAAGATATTTATTTATTTATTTATTTAGTTATTTTGTGAATAATAATATAATTTTATAAGGAATTCATTAAATACCTGTTGTATCGTCTGAACTTCATCTCTGTCGTCTTTTTTTTCTTCCGCGGGTTTTCTAAGATAGTTAAAGTCATTCTTTTCATCCTGTTACCTTTGTCCAGCTATAGTGCAACAAACTAAACTATTGACCTAAAAATAAGAAGTTAATTTATTTGTTAGAATACAAACGACTTATGTAATAAAAGGTCAGTGTAAACCGTAGCTGTGAAAATACAATACAGGTCTAATTCTTAATTGTACGTGAAATCGTGTGAAAAGTTTATTAGAACAATGACTCAACAATGATTGAGTCAAAAACAAGCCAGTAATATTTATTAACAAAGTGTCACAAATCGCAATAAGTCAAGAACACTATCAAAAATCTCGGAAGAGTAATGACTTAACACAAAACGAGGCCCTTTTGTTATATAATTCAGACTTAATTCTTACCTTACTTTTCGGAGTGATTTCGACCTAATCACGAATGAATCACTTTTTTGGCGGCAGATCGACGTGGTTCGCGTACAGCTATGGTATTATTACTAAATATGGCGTTGCCGTTACGTCGCGCGGGATGAATTCCGCGAGTAAGAAAGAGACCGATATATGTCGTCCATGCTGTTCTAGCGTCATTGGGTCAGTTTCTGATTAAAGACTTGATGCAATATGTAATTTTGAGTCGATCTGTGGTGCTAACTCATTTTGACGATTTTTTGAGTTAGGTCAGTTTCGTTCTAAAGGTGCGATATATTCAAACTGTTTCTATAATTTTTGCGGCCAGGGTTAGACGAGGTTTTCTTTTTATGACTTTTTTTTATTTGTAAATATAGGTTTTTGTAGTTATTTTTAGCATAGTTTATGTAGGTTTTTAGGATTAGTGTTTAATTATAAATGTTGTAAATAAGTATTGTTAAGGTGTTATATTTCTAATAAATAAATTAGGTACAATAAGTATTGAAAAGTTGGATTTTTAGAAGCGGACACGGGCTCAAGTCATTCCGTGAGATCTTTGAGTGCGATTTGGGGTTGTGTTGCTGTCTCCCTCGGCCGATTCAAGTAAGCCCATAAGAGTGAGAGAGCCAGCAAGACATCACGAATGTCACTTTAAAGCACACGGACTGTCTTTAGTGACAGAATCAGACGCACGTGCTCATTTCGATTCTAAACGCGTGTCTGTAGAATGTTGCACGCCTCTTCCCTAGCTCTTGGACTATAAATAATGCAACGTCAGGCTGTGAGAACGCAGGTAGGAAATAGTCATACACATATACAATTTATCCCTTACGGGGTGGGGTAGACAGAGCCTAAGGTAACAGATACCTACAGGCCACATTTAGCAAGATTGAGGGCGTATATATGGAAAATGGAATCAAAATAGTGATGGGTTGCTAGCCTCAACGCCTATAACATGATTCCTATGATTTTCGCCCATTAGCGATGGGCTTTTACCATCTGCGCGGGTAGAGAAGCAACTGGTATATTCTATGTTTTTTTTTGCTCGGACCACCATGGAAGAATAAAGAGAAAGAAAATAGTCGAGGAGTCGTAATAAGGTTTTGATGAAAAAAGCTGGCCAAGTGCGTGGGTTCCGCAAAAATTCGGCAAGTGGATGTAAAATCCAGTGTCAGCCAGAGCCCTGTTCTTAAGCAAACTGTAGGCAGTGTGAGGTCATTTTATATTGGTCTTACACATACTAGATAGACATAAAAATATTAGTTTTTTAGTATTTTTTGTAATAGCGAGCGGCAACAGAAATTCATCATTTGTGAAAATTTCAACTGTATAGCTATCACGGTTCTTGAGATACAGCCTGGTGACAGACAAAAAAAAACGGACAGAGGAATTTTAATAATAGGGTCCCGCTTTTACATACCGTACGCTCACAGCGTAACCACCACTCGCCTTTTTTGACCCCTCTTAAACAACTGTTGCATAAAATACTATTTATGAATAGCTAAAAAATCATTCAAATTAATTCTCGGGTGAAGAAAATTCGAGACACAGCGTCCGGGAATTTCAGACCAAATAAGAACTCAAGATGGCATCCTGTGAACGGAGAATACGTACACATGCACGCACACAAGCGCAACCAAACTTTGCCAAACAAATTGTTTGAGACACGCACACGCGCACAAGGCAAGGCGTAGTTAAAGCCGGCCTCACTTTGCCGTTGGCAGAACTCATCTTGAGTTTTTATTATATCTGAAGCGGGAGTGTATCTACGCAAAGCATTATCCAGACTAGAGTAACTACAGAGACAACGTCATCCCACGTAGGTACTCTACAAGAATGACATGTTAGACCTCGAAACACTTCTATAACACAATAGCATTCGTATAATTAGTGAAATTGAGCGTAATACCCGGCTACTGGTTACGGGGTAATTACGGACAATGCGTCCGGCGCGCGCGCACGACGGCGGACACGAGCGCAGAGTAGGACAGCGCAGGCGATCGGGTGGAAGACGCCGCGTTTCAATGGCATGGACCGACCGCTTAAATGAGTCCTCGTCCGCGCGGTGGGATGACAAAAAGGGCCAAGAGAGCAGGCAGGCGCACTACACGCCCGCACCCCCCTCGCCCCCTTTGTCCCCCCCCCCCCACGCCCCTGCATTACGCGGGACTTATTTAAGCGGCCGGTCTATAGACAGTCAATACATGGGTCAGACATTCAGTTGTATTATTATTATGATCCAAAGTTTAAACGCGTTTCGATTATAGGACCTTAAGATGGCAAGCACGTCAAGTGTCTCATCGTTCATGATGTACGTTTTTGTTGCTTTATCTGTGGTCGATGGCGGGTTCTTTCTAACTAGACCAGCCCAGCTCACACGAGTGCGTGCCAGAGTGGCGCCGCGCGCGAGAATGACTACCCGTCTCTTTCTGGCATGAATATTAAGACGAAGAAAGAGCGATCGAGATAAAGCGAGCCGAGGACCATTCAGAGCCCTAAGTGTTAATTGACAAACTGAATGCGCCTGTGCGAGCTGTTATTTTATAATGGCATTAATATTATACGCATGAGACGTTTGTTAAAGAAGTATTCCCTTTCTAAGAAAAAAATATCGGTTCACAACTGACGGAGTTCTGAGGTAACAAACATTTTAAAAAAATGTAAACGAATTGAGAACCTCCTCCTTTTTTGAAGTCGGTTAAAAACAGGTCAAAGGTTTGTCTGAAATAGACCACCGCAAAATAACGCTTGATTCAATAAAATGTGTCTGAAGACAAAATAAGTGTCAAAAAAATACTGCTCTTTTAAAGCGTGACAGCCTTTCCACCTGCCAAATAATCATTTTATGCAGTGGCGTAACTATAACGTCTGGGGCCCGCGGCAAATTCGTCAGATGGGGCTCCTTCCTCAATATAAAGAAGTGCATCAGCGTCCCTTCTGTGCTCTAAACCAAGCCAGTTCGGGGCCCCGTGAAGCTAAGGGAGCCTGGCATTTTGCCACCCCTGCCACCGTATAGTTACGCCACTGATTTTATGGCAAACTTTTATATTGTGTTTTTTACATACTAGATTAAAATTGTGTTCTTATAACAACTGCGCCATATAAATAATAGATTTGGCCAAGTGCGGTCGGTCTCTGCGCCTTGTGGCATCGTTTTGCTGCTATTACACGGACGTTTTAGCGACACAGTTTCAGACATTTATGCAGCACTGATGGGCTATAAAATCAGGTTAGTTCTCGTGGTCCCGCTGTTATGGTCCACTGTTATTTTGGTGCTTTTTTTTTTTTTTTTTATGTGAATAGGAAGGCAAACGAGCAAGTGGGTCACCTGATGGTAAGTGATCACCACTGCCCATAGACACCCGCAACCCCGGAGGGATTGCAGATGCGTTGCCAACCTAGAGGATTAAGATGAAATGCCTCTTGTGCCCGTAGTTTCCCCGGCTGTCTTACTCTCCGCACCGGAACACAGCAGTGCACGCACTGCTACTTAGCGGCAGGATTAGCGAGTAAGATGGTGGTAGCGATCCGGACGGACCTTGCACAAGGCCCTACCACCCGCAAACGGTATTTCGAGGCTACGGTATTTCGAGGCATACCGAGTTAGCAAGCCCTAAAATGGAGCGTTTTTGTACCGCAATCGCTTGTAGATTTAAGCTGTGGCGGCCATTGTTCGTGATCATCGTTCGGCGTGGTCGGCTGCGCGTGATTATACGCTTTACTGCTTTTAGGGCTGCCTTAGTAGCCCCAGAGGTTTATGAACGGACAATACGCAATACTATAGGCTTTTATAGCTGTCAGCGAAACTACCTACAAATAGTTAATGGAGGGTAGGTAGTCTAGTTGGGAGTTGCGACACGGCCGAGATATTGAAGTTATAAGATTTACATATTTATTAGTTTTTACTGCATTGCTGTAAAATTGTATTAATCCTAGTTACTAGTTTCTTCCATGCTGGTCTGGGAGCAAAGAAAAAACATAGAATGTACCAGTTGCTTCTCTACCCGCGCAGATGGTAAAAGGCCATCGAGGGAATGGACAAAACTTATAGGAATCATGTTATAGGCGATGAGGCTAGCAACCCATCACTATTTTGATTCCATTTTCCACCTATACACCCTCAATCTTGCTAATTGTGGCCTGTAGGTACCTGTTACTTTAGTTAGGCTCTGTCTACCCCGTAAGGGATAAAGACGTGATTTCTAGTTACTAATATTATAAATGCTTAAGTTTCTGAGTGAGTGAGTATGTTGGTTCCTTCTTCACACTGAAACGACTAGACGGACTTTAATAAAATTTGGAATGAAGATAGCTGGTACCCTAGATTAACACATAAGCTACATTTAACCCGGAAAATTGTATAGTTCCCTCGGGATAAAATGTCGCTGTCGGGCTCTTAGCCAACGGATAATGATATCCCTCGGAGACCGCCAGGAAATCATTAACCGATGCCCAGGGTGCACCGGGGCAAGCACTGCTCTCCCCCCCGGACGGATCCAAAAATGAACCGCAGCTCTTGGCCACACGCGGAGGAAACCCGACTCGCACCCAGAGAGATTCATGAACATTTTATGGCCCAGGTGAGAGAGAGCTTGTGTGCTTGTTGTACTTTGTGTAATAATTAAATCAATTAAGCATTGATTGATCCAAATTGCTGCCTGCTTACTTACCCGAATGAAATGACTGATTGTAATATATTCGGATATTCTACATGTATAGGACGCGGCGTAAATTACAAGCGATAAACGAATTTCTCAGAAATGTAAAAAGGTTTCGTCGAAAATGACTAACGTAAAAATCCCCCTCCTTTATCGTGCCTGGCTCAAGTTGCCATACTGCTGTGAATACAGCGCCTTATCTCGTCCCTGGTGAGAAGTAGATGTTCCACGGGTGTTTGTAATTGTGTCATATAGACACATCATTCCAATAGATGACGCTTGGCGACAAAAAATCGCATACTAACAAGGTCACGTGACAGCTAGTAACAGAGAAAAATTCGAAGGCTTACTCACCTGCTAAGGTTGGTGCAGGGGTATAGCACGCGTCACGGAATGACGAGGATCCGGGTTCGATTCCCGCCCATAGTTTTACTTTTCGGATTTTTTTGTGTTCTAATTATTAATAATTATTGTCAAATGTAGGGCCGCACGCAACACTGTCTGCCATTTCGCTGTATTAGTATTTTGAGAGTGAGAGGGATGGTAAGACACAAACATACATACATACATATATAAATCACGTCTTTATCCCTTACGGGGTATACAGACAAGATAGACAGACAAGGTGACAAGACCTAAAGACCACGTTCAGCATGATTGTGGGCGTATGGATGGAAAGGGGAATCAAAACAGTGATGGGTTGCTAGCCACATCGCCTATATAACATGATCCCTAAGATTTTCACCCAATCCCTCGATGGGCTTTTACCATCTGCGCGGGAAGAGAAGCAACTGGTACATTCTATGCTTTTTCTCTGCTCCCAGACCAGCACTTATTTCGAAAATAGAATTTCGAAGCAGCCACCTTTTTAGGTGTTCTGTGTCGTGTAACCTTGCAGTATCGCTACATCTTCTCACTTGCTCCACACACACTGTAATGATATTTTGATCGATTCAATCAGAAACAGTAATACAAGGCCCTTGTGCTAGTATATTGTATACGTGTTTCTGTGATTAAAGATTACGGCGTCTACACTGCCGTGCAAAAATAAGGGGTCAATTTTCATACTAAGTCGTATGAAAAGCGATCCGTTATTTTTGCTCGACAGTACAGTACCTCAGGGAAACTCAACTAGAGGGATATAAGGAGATAAGGACAGAATAACATTAAACAATATAAGGTCTCAGAATATTTCAGAAGGAAACGAGCCTGTTCTTTTTTTAAATGGCAACATGCTCTTAACGCCCTTTTTGTTATATGTGTCTATGGGCGGCGGTGATTGCTTTCCATCAGGTGAGTCCCTTGCTCGTTTTCCCCCCCATCATATGAAAAAAAGGTGAATGTGGTTAAAAAAGCCGTGGTAACCTAGTGGTTTGATCTGTGGCCTCTTAAGCAGAGGGCCGTAGGTTCGGAACCCGGGTTCGCACCTCTGAGTTTATCGGATTGATGTGCAAAATTACATTTTCAAA
Source organism: Pandemis corylana (assembly GCA_949127965.1). Taxonomy (NCBI): domain Eukaryota; kingdom Metazoa; phylum Arthropoda; class Insecta; order Lepidoptera; family Tortricidae; genus Pandemis; species Pandemis corylana. The sequence goes on from OX421869.1 coordinate 3,694,645, forward strand.
ATTACCTTGAGCTTCCGTGACATCGTGAGGAAACCTGCACACAATCTGCGAAGCAATTCAATGGTGTTGTGCGAAGTACCCAATCCGCACTGGGCCCACGTAGGAACTATAGCCCGAGCCATCTCGTTCTTATTGTCTATCTCGCTCGCAATCGCCATTGTGTTCATTTTGACAGTTCTTGTACGAATGTGACAGCTAACTGATTCTGATGCCAATTGTCAGCCCATACATGAACTGTCAAAATGAGCACGATGGCGATTGCGAGCGAGTTAGGTAACAAGCCTACTGAACTGAGTCGGAGTTGAAGCTCTCTGAGAATGACAGTTCTTGTATGAATGTGACAGCTAGCTGATTCCGATGCCAATTGTCAGCCCATACATGAACTGACAAAATAAACACGATGGCGATTGCGAGCGAGTTAGGTAATCAACCTACTGGACGTCATGGAAGCATTTCTACTGAACTGAGTCGGAGTTGAATCGCACTAAGACGTCATGGTGAGGTCATAAGCATTTCTAATGTCGTCTCCGTCATATTGCTTTGGATATGACTAACACCGTCGACGGTACCTGTTTTTTTGCCAAACCTATTGTGGCTACTTAACCACACTGTTAGGAAATCGACTCTAACTGTATTGTCAATAGAAATTGATAGAAAGTGAAGTAAAAAGTAGAGGAGAAATTCTAGTTTTTTGTATGGAGAAAAGCTTTTGCATTGGAAGGTGCGAGGTTCGTTGTTTTTTTTTGTGTGATTCCATTTATAAACATAGACAACAACCGGACAAACGGATAGCCTAGTGGTACCTCCTATTTGTTCTATGGAACTGTGACGTCATAGAACTTTTAAACATTTTTCTTTCCCAGCAGTTCCATGGTAGAACTGTTAAAACAAAAAATGTGCTATTTGTTCTATAGAACTAGAAGCACCTCAAGTTCCCCATCAGTCCCATGGAAAACTGTTGCGATTTTTTTTCCCAGCAGTTCCATAGTAGAACTGTTGAAACAAAAAAAAAATTTTTAGTTCCATAGAATAGTTTGCTCTTGACCTAAAATTCAATAAAATAATTAAATTAAGTTCTAAAGATCGTTTGAGTTTACAGGCTTTTACAATAACTAGAATACAATACAATAGGTACAAGTACTCTTTATTGAACACCACAAATCCGTACAAAACAATACAGAAACAAAGAACAAAGTAGTCAATAGGCAGTTTTATTGCTTAATAGCGATCTCAACCAGACAACCAATGAGACAAAGAAATAAGTTGGAGACAGTTTTAGTAGGTGACGGGGTAACAAATAGACAGGAGAAACGCAGGGATAATAAAAACGCTACGTTGCTACCCCGGGCTCTGTCTACCCCGTAACGGACAAGGACGTGATTAATATTTATATATGTAACAGTACGATGATTGCTGACAATCTAGAACTAAATTTAAAGAACGCTCAACGTCTAAAACAAACAGATTCTCAATAAATCATTTACAAAAAGGCCGTAAACCACTTTTACTTTCCTACGAGCAAAGGAACGCCGGCGCATTCAATTAAACTATACATACAGACACAGTGCACAGAATAGATACAGTACTCCATCCACACGGCTCAATAAAAATGGGCACAAAAGTACTTGATGATGCTACGATGGAAAGGCGGTTTTAACACTTTAATTTTAAGAAACTAATCAAGGATAACAAACAGCACATCTAAGCACATCCAACCTGACTGACAAACCAACATCAGCGTCGTCAGTCAGGAGTGTTTAAATCTAGAATAATAAAGTATAAAAGATTGTCTATAATAATGCGTTATTTATTGGAATGCGCGGATCGGCAAGCGCAGCGTAGGACGTCCACCAAGGAGATGGACGGGTGACCTGGTTAAAGTAGGTAGAGGGTTCACGGTGGATGCAAGCCGCTTCCAGCTGAGGCAACTGCAGGTCTATGGTGGAGGGCTTTTTCCAACAGTAGTAGTGTGTGTATAGGTGCACTAATACTTTAAATAGAAATTAAACATTTTTTTTTTGCATTTGAGGGATCACGTGTTGATGAGAGAGAAGAGTTATAAAATCTGTAGAAGACCTTACTACTTAAAAACCAGACAGAGATATATATTAAAATTATTTAATATATAATACGAGTAACAGGCTCTAAAAGTGTAAACTTAGGAAAACGCTAAAAAATTACAGTAGCAGTCATGTTCGTTTCCCACTCACGTTATGTTTCCTGTCTTATCTACTGCGAATTAGAGTACTGGTTTAACACTGTCGACTGTGCCAGAGTTCTTGATTGGATTGGAGAGGTTATAAATTTTATTATTAGTTATCGCTCGTAATTCGCCTGTCCGCCTGTCCGTGTGTCTCGGAGCTATGAAACTCATCTTCAATAGATATTGTTAAAAATCTATAAATTACAACGCACATAAATCACAAATTAACGATAAAGGTTGAACAATGTTATGAGTAAGTTATTAAAATACTTTTGACTACCAATTCGTAAAAAATGGATAAATCACTACATAGTATAAAACAAAGTCGCTTTCTCTGTCCCTATGTCCCTATGTATGCTTTTATCTTCAAAACTACACAACGGATTTTGATGCGGTTTTTTTAAATAGATAGAATGATTCAAGGGGAAGGTTTTTATGTATAATTCTTCGCAGACGAAGTCGCGGGCAGAAGCTAGTAATAAAATAAAATATAATAAATATCTTGGGACTACTGACACCAATTGATCTAGTCCCAAACTAAGCAAAGCTTGTACTATGGGTAATTGGGTACTAGACAACGGATAAAATATACTTACCTATATAGAATAGATAAATATAAATAAAAAGACTCTAGAACAAACATTAGTATTTTCCATACAAATATCGGGATCGAACCCGAGACCTCCAGCTTCATAGTCAGGTTCTCTAACCACTAGGCTATTCGGTCGTCAATGACAAAACGAAGAGGTTTTGACTGGAGTGTACAAACACGGTTACTTTACTGTTCCGCGACCCTACGTGCAAATCAGCTACGTTTTCGTGACATATGTCTCACACATCACAATACAAATTTAGTGTCGTCGTGACGCGTAGGTAGTTGCGAAGTACCAAAGTTTTAGTTCATTTTTATGGATATGCAAAGTTAGGCCTGATTCAATCAATTATTATAATAAGCTCTCCAATTCTGATAGGAGGCCTGTGCCCAGCAGTGGGACATATATTTCTAAGCTGAAGATGATGATTTATATTAATATAATTTTTCCTTTCATTTCATTGCCCCGTGTAAAACGTACCTACTAGAAACACGTACCATACGACATCAAACCATAAATTCCGATTTATAATTATTAAAAAAAGTTAATTATAAAGACAATCATGTAACCTCAGACCAAGTAAAAATTAAAGACAGAGTTCTGCGAACGGCACAGTCAGGTCGGTTTAAACTACGCCATTCCATGTGCACACAGACCCTCACAGACGCATTAATCAACCTCCGCCAACTTTAAGTTTAGTGTAGGTTTTCGGTTACAAAACACGTCTCGAACGCGTTTGCGTTAAAATGTCAAATACTATGAGAACAGTTGGTTGCCGTTTCGATCCGCAAGTGGCGCTGCCAACTTTTCCATAGTAATTACGTTTACGTCACGTTCGAGACGTTTTTATATGCGAAAACTTACACTAGAGGCTCTGTTTGAGGTATGTCACGCGTAAGACAAAGTGTTCGGTGCAACGCACCGTACACGTGTAAAGTCGAATCAGCGTTATATCGTTGTACATATCGGCGATATAGAGCAATACTTATTTTAGTGCATATTTCGGAACCATATTCGATTTCATTCGATACAAACATCATTATATTAACTTTCAACATTCATTTAACATTTATTACTAACTAGCTTCTGCCCGCGACTTCGTCTGCGTAGAATTATACATAAAAACCTTCCTCTTGAATCACTCAATCTATAAAAAAAACACATCAAAATCCGTTGTGTAGTTTTAAAGATCTAAGCATACAGCGACATAAGCGACTTTGTTTTATACTATGTAGTGATATAGTTTAAGAGTGACTTTTATAGAATAAACCAATAAACATTAAACATTTAACAGATTTCGGACTTTAACATTCCACTGCAACCCCGCCCTTCACACAAAGCGTAATTCCTTTGTCGGTCACAGAACTCTGTCTTAACTTTTTATTTGATCTGAGCATCTGGCCAATAAAGGTGCGATTACGTCCATAATCTCGCCATATATAAACTTGGACAAATACAATTACAGAAATATATTATAAATGCATAGGGATGCGCTAAATGCCTTCGCAATTCCGCGACAGTCATAGAATAGCGCATAGTGCGATAATTATTTCACAATTTTATCTGCTCGATTATTTTCACTTATAGCCGCCGGTTTGTTCCCGCTGTGCTGGAGATAGGGGTGGGAAGTGTTCATTAGTATCGAAATCGATAGAAGTTTCTGTCAAAAGTTTTTTTTTATCGAACTTACAGTAAAAACTAAACGAGATTTTTCTCATTTAAAAATACAACATAACTTCTTCGCTTACATTAGTACGGAAACAATAGACATATTAAGTAAATTATCTGGACATATAGACAGTAAAGATCTTTGTCCAACCATTTAGAGTCATCAACTGCGGCAGCAGTTAATAAGTTTTATTTTCTATACAAATAACTTTCTTAGTAAATAATTTACTTCGCCTTTGTACGTCATTTATCTCATTACCTGTAAATTTCATGTGTCATAATGTACAATAAAGAGTTATACATACATACGTACATCGAAGCCCTTGGCGAAGGTCTTGGGAATCATGTTATAGGCGGTGCGGCTGGCAACCCATCACTATTTTGATTTCCCTGTCCAGCTATGCGCCCTTAATCATGCTAAACGTGGCCTTAAGGTTTTCTTACCTTAGGCTCTATCTACCCCGTAAGGGATAAAGACGTGATATGTGTATGTGTGTATGTATATATACATACATTACTACTGGCAAAATATATTTATCTCAGAGTTAAGAACTAGAAAAATATTTTATTTGCTCTTGACGATTTCAATCTAAATTCTCCTAATTTGACGATGTACAATTTGAGATGTAATTTTTATTGAATGAATAAATAATCTAATTTTAATCGAAACCGATCTCTAACTTCATCGATACTACTCGGACCTTTGGGCATCACTATGACTATCAGAACAGTATGCGGGCTGCGTGTTCTGATATCTATTTATATCCGCGACCACTGCGCATCGCGAACCCTTTGTTATTAACTGCGCAAGCGCAGGTTAAGTGTAGCCTTAACTTAAACCCTTTTCTCAGTAATTGGTATAGTTAATTTCCAGTGTTAAACGTTAATTTTCCGCAATAAATCAATACCACACAGGCGCAGTGTTAAAATTTTTATTTTTTGGACGTTCCTGGATATCCGAGATTGGTTTTTATGCTGAGATTTTCTTTAATTACTTGGAAAAACGTAGACTGAACACTTTATAAACTAAGGCTAATAAACAAAGAATACGAAGTGAAGTTTAAAAATAAAAAGATATTATCGCTACTAGTGCATGCAACTATCATTACCATATCGAGTGTTTATACTATACTAGCTAAATATAATACAAATAGATAAGTAACACTCCTCACATTTGGCGATGAGGCTATCCAAAGCAATCATCTTCTAACACCTCAGCGTAATGCTGAGCCAGCGACCGTTTCACTTTTGCGAAGACACACGACGCTGATGATCTATTTTTCATGTCTGTGTTTTCTTTCTTGTTTATTTTCTATAAAATTGTGTATATTCTCTTATGTTTGTGTCTTGCAAAAAGAAATAAATGCCTTCTTTCTTTCTTTCTCTAATAAAAAGAAGTCGCATTTTCCTATTAAATACTACAATACGGCTAGGTACTTTTAATTATGGCGCAATACGGTCGTAATTTAAATGAATGAAACAGAAAAGCAACTCGTGTTGCATACAATGTTGCATTTGGATTCAACTAATTACATGTCAATTAAAACTACTCCATTCTGAGTGGCTTGAAAGTAGACCACACAAAGGGGTGACCGACTAAAAAGGAAATGGCCGCATTTAAAAATAATAATTTCTCGCGTAAATTAACGGTATTTAAAAAGGACTTATGTTCATTAAAATACATTTCAATTTGAGCCTTACAATTGGTGCGGAGAGTTTGGGTTAAAAGTGTCAACAGAAATGGTAATGAGCTCTTGTAGAAATGCCCTCAAAATGATGCTTCTACGAATCGGTTTGACTTACGTTATTACAAGTAAATTTAGTGTTTCCGTTTCCATAACTTATTCAAAGAATTTAACCAAATGTTTTGCTGAACATTGATGTCAACACATACATACAGATGGGTAGACAGAGCCTAAGGTAACAAACTAAAGGCCACGTTGAGCCTGATTGTGGGCCTAAAGGTGGAAAGGGGAATCAAAATAGTGATGGTGCTAGTCACATCGCCTATAACATGATTTTGGCCGATCCTCTCGATGGGCTTTTACAAATAAGTGTCACTGACAAAGTGACACATATGTGTGTCGCTGGCATGGGGGTAAGAATTTTTAATCACAGACTGTGTCGCTGGCACCGAGCATGTTCAACGAATCAAAACCATGCAGATTCATCTCAACGTCGACGTTGTACCTAACGGTCCAGTACCTTTAAATTAGTACCCAGTTTATTTCTCCATTATGCGTCAATCAGGAATAAGTTGCAGGTGCCTCTATTACCATATTAGAAAGCGTGGCCATTAAATTAACATATTACTAAGTTCAATCCAACAATTTAACTGCATGTCAATACTATTGGTCAGGGTTGGCGGTTGATGCGCATGAGTCCCGACGTGAACAGAATCGAAACTTGGCTTAATGTTAGATACTGGCCTAAGTTTTGAGGTCAGGCATAGCATTACGTAGTTAAGGAGCGACCACACCGCCCCGTATAGGTACGCAGTGACATGCCGTAGGCGTTATCTTTTACGTACCGGTGTGGTTGGACCTTTACACCATGGACGAAAAAAAGCACGGTTGTTACGAGAGCGCCGAGTGTGTCGTGCGCAAGATAGACTAGTCTACTTACTCTTCGTTTTAGAAAGACGGGTAGTATTTCGCGCGCTGTCGTGCTACCATCGATCGTCACACAAAACGCGAAAAAATCCCGATAGATGTCACTACAGGGTATCAATCAATGGTTTATGAGATGGTTTACGTTACTCGAGTCGTTTGACTTTCGTAGCTGTCAAAATGTTACGTCCTATCAAGAACGTTGAAAAATTTTAGACTTACACATACATATATAAATCACATCTTTATCCCTTACGGGATAGACAGAGCCTAAGTTAACAAAGACCTGAAGACTACGTTTAGCATGAATGTGGGAGTATGCATGGAAAGGGGAATCAAAATAGTGATGAATTGCTAGGCACATCGCCTATAACATGATTCCTAAGATTTCCGCCCTTTCCCTCGATTGGCTTTTACCATCTGCGCGGGAAGAGAAGCAACTGGTACATTCTATGTATTTCTTTACTCCCAGACCAGCATGGTAGCTTGAAGTGCGAAACCTAAACTAAATCATAAAGTAACCCATCATTTAAGCAACCGTGTAGCCCTAAAACCAGAATTCCCCAACCACTTCCCAGTAAATTAATCGTTAAAATCACCCGACGGAAGTCAATACCGCGATTCGCGTGAAACGAGCGGAATGTCGACCATTACTTTCATACCATCGATGGTCTAATCGACAATGCCTTTCTCAATTCAATTTCACCGTAAACATTCGTTAATCGATCTATCGATAGATCTTTCGCTTCACTAGCGGAGGAAATGGAACGCGTAGTGATGTGATAAATTGTTCGAGTTGAAAGTTGACATTTCGTATTGCAACTGGATTTGTAATGTTTTATATTGTATCCATCCCATGCGGAAAGTATTGTTATTTGTGGCCAGTAGGTACCTGTTACTTTAGGCTCTGTCTATCCCGTAAGAGATAAAGACATGATTTGTGTATGTATGTATGTATGCAACGCATACATATAATTATGAGCATTAAATATTAATTTGTTTTAACGTGTTTTTAATAGTTATGCTACCAGACGGTAGATATCGCTTTAAGAAACAAAATGTTCTTACTAATTATTGACTCTTGACTTTTTTTTGTGTAATGTTCAGTAAAGTGCGCCATTTATTTTAATACTAGCTGTTACCCGCGGCTTCGCTCCCGTTTTTTTCTTCTTCTAAATTTCAATGTGAAAAATAGATAGTAGCCGATATTCTCAGACCTACTGACTACGCATATAAAATTTGGTAAGAATCGGTAAAGCCGTTTCGGAGGAGTACGGGGACGAACATTGTGACATGGAAATTTTATATATTAGAAGATTCTTTCATACATTGGAAGTGATTTTGATTATTTAAAATCATTTAAAATTAAATAAATAGCCTAAAGTGTTACCTCCCAAAAACAGAAGAAGAGTTTAACCTATAACGAATTTAACAAAAGGTACTTCTGTAATTATAAGTGCCTTAGTTGAACCCAATTTGAACCAAAACCCTATTTTTCCGGTTTATAAAATTACAATGATAACTTAACATTTTTTTAAAGTCACTTAACCTTTCAAAACTCAAGCCGCGCTATTACAATCATTCCCATTGTAACTCATTTTTCATCACCAAGGTGCATTCAAAATGCCCCCACCTTTGCAACAACATTCAAAATTAAACACGCTGTATAAAAACAACTTACTTTAAGCCTTTTGTAGTTACTATAAGGTACGAAAGGCACTTATTACGTGTCACGGTGCCTAGTTTGATTGATATCGATAAAGATCGCCGGCGCGATATCTATCCTTTTCTCTTACACGCTATTGACAGCAAAATTGCTACTTAATTTCGATATTCGCTTGCGTAATTTGTACAATTTGTTATAATGGCGTTTTTATTACGTCTATTACGTGTGGCATTTATCGTACGGGATAGAGGGCAGAGAAGTTAATTAATAAACAAAGCAAGAATGTCGACATCTACCTTCATACATCCCATGACTGAGCACAGGCCTCCTCTCATAATCATTTCTCTCTCTCTTCTTCTTCAACCTTTTTCTACCCAATGCTGAGTAAAGGTCTCTTCCATAACCCTCCAATTGCTGCGGTCTTGGGTTTTCCGCATCCAGCATAATCATTTATATGGAGCATAATATTACAAAAGTATTTACTGTCATCAGATTAAAATAATATGCTTTGCTGGAAAAAGGCAACTTCAACTCAGCTTTTTGCACTTTTCGGCCACCAAGCCCTAAACAAATTTATCGATAGTTTTCCCAATTTTTAAAATGTTGTCACCTCCCTATCATGACAGCTACAGTACAAGTAGCTTGGCGACTAAACGTGTGCGCAAACGCATGTCACTTGGATTGACAGGTACTGACGGCGTTGGTAACGTAGCAATGTGGACTGATGTAAGTAGTTACAACACTGTTTCGGGCTTACACTCCGGAGTTACAAATATGAAGTTTGTATCAGGTTGTTCCGCTTGCACTTATAGTCTAGTATATGAAAGTGAGGGAGACAGTACTTTTTATATGCAACTAGCTTTTCCCCGCGACTTCGTCCGCGCACATAACGCCAGTGACGACACACCCCACACATCCACTCATGTCTCCAAGTATAAGGTTTTTATTGCCTATCCCGTGGGAAATTCGGAAAATCCCTTCTTAGAGCACCTACAGATCCTCTAGGAATATTATCTACAAATTATAGTCTTAATTATTTACCTTGTGTTTTATCCCGTGGGAAATTTGAAAAATTCCTTTGTAATTGCATATTTATACTAATCAAGGAATAATGTGTAGGCATGCTAAATTTAATGTCTGTAGCTTTATTAGTACAACATTTCGGAATTTTCCAATTCCGTGGGGAAATCGGGATTAAAAGTATTCTATGTCCGTCTCCTGGTTCTAAGCTACCTCCCCACCAATTTTCAGCCAAATCGGTTCAGCCGTTCTCGAGTTATAAATAGTGTAACTAACACGACTTTATTTTATACATGTAGATTGCATCATCATCTCCAGCCTATATACTTCACACTGCTGGCTCCTCTCAGAATGCAGGGCTTGGGCTATAGTTCCCACGCGGGCCCTGTGCGGATTGGGAACTTCACACACACCATTGAATTACTTCGCGATGTACTCACGACGTTTTCCTTCACAGACAAACTCATGGTAAACCTCCTGCTCAGATCTTTTTTTTTTTTTTTTTTTATATGAATAGGAAGGCAAACGAGCAAGTGGGTCACCTGATGGTAAGTGATCACCACGGCCCATAGACACCCGCAACCCCGGAGGGATTGCAGATGCGTTGCCAACCTAGAGGACTAAGATGCAATGCCTCTTGTGCCCGTAATTTCCCCGGCTGTCTTACTCTCCACACCGGAACACAGCAGTGCAAGCACTGCTACTTAGCGGCAGGATTAGCGAGTAAGATGGTGGTAGCGATCCGGACGGACCTTGCACAAGGCCCTACCACCCGCATCGATCTGTTCTGTTCTCCAGTCCATTATGGTTGCCTGGTAGAGACCGCCTATTGTTATCTTGTAATATTCTGTATACCTTTTTTCTGTTTTGGTTGTTATATGTGGTGTTCAATAAAGAGTTATTGTATTGTATTGTATTGCATTGTAAATTTTCAAATAATATCGCACAAAAATTCCGAAAAAGTCTAGAGGTGCGAGCCCACGACATTCTGCTTGAGAGGCCACCGGTCAAACCACTAGGCTACCCAGCTGACCGAGGTCAAATGGTAAAGAAACCACCGATATCCCTTTGGATGTCTTTACATTGTTGCCAAGCTTAAAGATGAGTAAGATGACTTCTCGTTGCCGTAATGTCTCAGACTGTCCGCAGTCAACACCAGAGTACAGTCCGCGGGCTCTTAGAACGCCATGCGGGTTTGTTTGGCTGTTTCACTCACTCTTACGGGTTAGATGCTTGAATTCCCAAACCCGCAATGGCATACCAAAAGCTCACAGACTGTACCTATTACAGTGGGGGTTCTGATATTTAGCAGGATTTATTAGGGAGAACGAAAGTTACCGACATAGCTCAAAGAATTAGCAAGCTGAAGTGGCAGTGGGCCGGCCATATCTCGCGAAGAACCGACAACCGCTGGGGTAAACGTGTTCTTGTGTGGAGACCGCGACTCGTTAAACGTAGTGTAGGACGCCCTCCGGCCAGGTGGGATGACGATCTGCAAAAGACTGCAGGCAGATGCTGGATGCGTCAAGCTGAAGACAGGGCGCTATGGCGCTCATTAGGGGAGGCCTATGTCCAGCAGTGGACTAATGTTGGCTGATGATGATGATGATCATGATTAGGGCGCAAGATAGTGGTACCAATACAGGCCCACAATCATACTAAACTGAAGCCGAAGCTGTCTAACCCGTAAAGAGGTGATTTATGTACGTATCTAGTCTAATCTAATCAGCCCTGCTAAGTAAAGGCCTCTTCATGTTCACGCCACTTTGGCCGGTCCCGTGCCAGTCTCATCCACAGTTTTCCAGCCGATTGACAGATGTCATCTGACCAACGGGCTGATGCAAAAATACGGTGCTTCTACAATCTGCGGGTGGTAGGGCCTTGTGCAAGGTCCGTCCGGATCGCTACCACCATCTTATTCGCTAATCCTGCCGCTAAGTAGCAGTGCTTGCACTTCTGTGTTCCGGTGCGGAGAGTAAGACAGCTGGGGAAATTACGGGCACAAGAGGCATTTCATCTTAGTCCTCTAGGTTGGCAACGCATCTGCAATCCCTCCGGGGTTGCGGGTGTCTATGGGCAGTGGTGATCACTTACCATCAGGTGACCCACTTGCTCGTTTGCCTTCCTATTCCATTAAAAAAAAAACTGAGCCTTACAAAGGTCAACGAAATGAATGTAAACAAGCCATAACTTTCATGGCGTTCGCCCGAATCTTTATAGCGATACCGATGGCGACCGATACTCGGTTGGAACGGGTGTCTGATAGTATCGATGCCTAGTCGAGTTGAGATTAGATCTGAAACTATTTATGTACTGTGGCGGTTGATATGTTTAAAAGTAAATTGGTGTTGCCATTGCGATGACAGTAGATAAGTTACCAAATGGTTTTGTATTGTTTTAAAGAACGTTCTGTTGTTATGCGGTGTTTTATGAAAGTTCTTGCGTTATGCAATTAAGTTACTTCACACCGATTAAACTTAATGAAGATAAAAATTACTTTTCATTAAATATACTTCTCTTCTTCTTCTTTTTTAATATGGCCACATCGATCGATGCGATGATTTCGCCAATGTTGTAATAAATACAGTATTCAAAAATCTTGTGACAAAAATGTCGGCAACGTTGTACGGTAGAACACGTCGAAAGACCCCTCCCCCCCTGTCGGGCTCTTAGCCAACGGATAATGATATCCCTCAGAATCTGCCAGGAAATCATTAACCCATGCCCAGGGTGCTCCGGACCAAGCACTGCTCTTCCCCTCAAACGGATCCAAAAACGAACCGCAGCTCTTGACCACATGCGGAGGTAACCCGACTCGCACCCCATAAATATACTTGGCCGTTCTATCTTACAACTTAAAACAGTAACAGTTGGCACATTTTTTTTTCAAGACAAGAAACCAGGGATGACAAACTAATGGCGCGTGAACAAAGAAAGCATTCATGCTTATTTTAAGCAAAAACACATCTGATGTGCATGAAATTATAATTCAAGATTTCTTTTTTTTACTCAATGAAAAATGCCACAGTCGTCAATAAAAGGTTCGCCACTCCTGACGCCTACATAAATATTGGCTTAACAAGAAGGCTTACAAACAGGACCAATAATTTTCGCAAATGCTTTAACATTTATATGGATTCCTTACAATTACAATCTTATATCTATGTATGTCCCCACAGGAACAACCGGCAAAGCCTTAATATACAATAATAAATCAAATTCTGAAAGGATTTTTTCAGATCAGCTGCCACGACAAAATATTTTAATTTTAAAATCACACAATCACACTTATCATCTCTTTCTATCAACCATCTTATACCATTAGAGAGAAAGAAACGACGACAAATTTACACAGCCACCGTTTATTTCACGCAGTCTACCGCGACTGTAATAGTCGTCAAATTGACCAACACAACAAAGGGAAATGTCACCGAGTGTTGCCACAAATCATCGGCACAGATAACCATCAAATTTTCCCGCCTAACGATGTGCGGATACCACAGATAAGATGGTACTGAGATCGCGGCTGCGATTGGTCACGATATCTGCCGGAACAAAGCTACGTTGTTCGCTGCTTGAATTTATACGGGCGTTTGTCTATGCTGCGATTACTTTTTTTTTGGGTTCTTAAATGGGTTGTCGCGGCTACTCGGAGAGAAAGGACTAGTAAAGCACGAGTATCATAAAGATCCTGTATTGGGATTTTCAGAAATTCGCATGTCTCACACAATAAGCTTACTAAATTTCTATTCCTACGCCGAGGTGAAGCTACAGGAATCAATTGCTCTCAATATAACAAAGAAGCTTGCGTCAACTTCGTCCAAGCTTCAAGATAATGTACACATATTTGAAAATAAATAAATAAATAAAAAATATCCGCAATAAATGAACCGCATACTAAAAAAAAAATTAAACCTAATGCTTGAAAGGTTGAAGAGCCTTAGAAAAAAAATAATGGATTGCTCTCACGCAATAGGTATATTTAAAACAAAAGATACGCGAGTCTTGGTTCGGGTTACGGGAACAAAATTTATCTTCAAAATTAGTTACAACTTACAATTGGATGTAATACATACATAGATACATATATCACATCTTTATCCCTTGCGGGGTAGACAGAGCCTAAGGTAAAAACCTCAAGGCCACGTTTAGCATGATTAAGGGCATATAGGTAGGTGGAAAGGGAAATCAATATAGTGATGGCTTGCTAGCCGCATCGCCTATATGATTCCCTCGATGGGCTATTTGTTTCTTTACTCCCAGAGCAGCATAGAAGAATATTGGATGGAAAATCCGAAACAAAAGATTTGAATATCTGTGTAGCTTTAACCCTGCGCATGCGCATGGTGTGAAGTTATGTTGCCAGATAAGCAGCCAATTAGCGGCGTCTTCATTTATCTGTGTCCGGGTTGCCAGCCTCACGTAGCAATTGTTGCTATAAACTTTGAATTTCATGACTTTCACTCCCTTGGAAAACAGGCTATTGCGTATGGCGAACGCCGTACGCGACCACATTGTCCCGGCTAATATTATAAATGCGAAAGTAGCTCTGTCTGTTATGCTTTCAAGCCTAAACCACTGAACCGATTTTAAAGAAATTTGGTGTAGAGAAAACTATCCCGGGGAAGGGCATAGGATAGTTTTTATCCCGGATAATCGTATTGTACCGCTAGTACAATATATTCTTATGTACTATTATTTCTTCCATGGTGGTCTGGGAGTAAAGAAAAAACATAGAATTTACCAGTTGCTTCTCTTCCCGCGCAGATGGTATAAGCCCATCGAGGGAATGGGCGAAAGTCTTAGGAAACATGTTATAGGCGATGCGGCTAGCAACCCATCACTATTTTGATTTTCCACCAATACGCCCTTAATCGTGCTACACGTGGCCTTAAGGTTTTGTTACCTTAGGGTGTCTACCTCGTAAGGGATAAAGACGTGATATATGTATGTATTTACTACTTACCTGTGGCTTCGCCTCCATCCAATTCTTTTCTAAATTTCAATATTTTCTCACCGTTTAAATCTTTCCTGAACTTACACAAATTCTTCAAAACTAAAGTTAGCCAAATGGTTCCAACTGTTCTCGAGTTTTACCGAGACAAACGAACAGCAATTCATTTTTTACGGTTCCGTACCCAAAGGGTAAAAACCGGACCCTATTTCTAAGATTTCACTGTCCGTCCATCTATCTGTCTATCTACGTCTACCACCAGGCTGTAACTCATGAACCGTGATAGAGCTAGAGAATTGAAATTTTCACAGATGATGTATTTCTGTTGCCGATATAACAACGAATACCATAAGAAAGTATTTTTATGTCTCAACATGAAACTACCGTGAGACTTAATCATTATTACACATAAACGGATAACTCACGTATAAAAAGTCGAGTCAGTGAGTGATGCAATTTCAACCGGGATAGTGGATGGTCGGTGCCCCAGAGTTGGAAAACTGTTTTAAATATTGACCAAACGGTGAGTGTGAGCGAACCTTTACGGAGTGACGTGATCAGTGTTGTGTGCTGCCCGACATTTGACAATAATAAAAATGACGATGAAAACGAGGGTAGTTGTGCGCCGCTGTCAGTTGCGTCGAACAGCCGCGGGAGCAGAGCGCTGGCGCCTGCTGGCGCGTAGTGTTCGTGTCGCTGCCGCCGGGGCGAGCGCTCTTGGAAAAAGGACTACGAAATAGTCCGAAACATGTCGAGCATCACTCGACTTTTTATACGTGTTATCCGTGTTATCCGTTTATGTGTAACTAGCTTTTGCCCGCGGCTTCGCACGCGTGAACCATGAGCATTTCAAAGAAGCTAGCAATCAAGCAAGCGAGCACCCAAACCTGCAAGCATGTAGGTATGCAAGCAGGCATGCAAGCAGGCATGCAAGCAGGCAAGCAAGCATGCAAGCAAGCAAGCATGCAAGCAAGCGTGCAAGCAAGCATGCATGCAAGCAAGCGTGCAAGCAAGCATGCATGCAAGTAAGCACGCAAGCATGCATGCATGCAAGCAAGCATGCAAGCATGCATGAAAGCAAGTATGCAATCAAGCATGCAAAGCAAGGACTCAAGCAAGCATGCATGCAAGTAAGCATGCATGCATGCAAGCATGCATGAAAGCAAGTATGCAATCAAGCATGCAAAGCAAGGACTCAAGCAAGCATGCAAGCAAGCCCCCGCATTGCCCCGCTGCCTTAATTTTTCTGAAACTGTAAATATTACAGGATTTTTATAAAACAAACCTAACCTAACCTAAAGGGCTGTCCTAAAATATACCTACCCCAAATAGCTTTTGCCCGCGACTTCGTACGCGCTAAGATGTAAAACGAAAAAATAAGTTTTTTCCCGTTCCCGTGAAAATTTTGGGGAGTGCTTTCGGAGCACACTTAAAGCCTTTAAAGAAACACACGTTATAAATGTTAAGTCTCTTTCTTCCGTTGTTTCGTCTGGAAACGTAAAATCCTGGTTTTTCCCGTTCCCGTAAAAATGTTAGGAAATCCTTTGTTATAATGCTCCGTTACACTCCCTAAGGAAGCTAAATGCTAAATTTCATCTTTCTACGACCAGTAAAACGAAAAACCCCGTTTTTCCTGTTCTCGTGGGAATTTCTGGAAATCCTTTCTTAGTGCTCCCATACACTCATCAAGGAAGGCTCTTACCAAATTTCAGCTTTCTACGACCAGTAAAACAAAAAATCCAGTTTTTTCCCTATCCCGTGGGAATTTCGAAAAATACCTTCTTAGTGCACCTCTAGGATACTCAAGGTATATGTGTGCCAAATTTCAATTTTCTAGCCATGTTATGCGTACCGCAGTATTTCTTTGTAAACAAATATTTTTCCCGTTCCCGTGGGAATTTGGGAAAGTACTCTCTTAATGCTCCTCTGCACTCCCGAAGCAACCTACATGCCGAATTTCAGCTTTCTGCAACCAGTAAAACGAAAAGTCCCGTTTTTCCCGCTCCCGTGGGAATTTCGGGAAATCCTTTTTTTATTGTTAACACTCCCCAAGGGAACTTGAAGGCAAATTTCAGTTTTATACGACCAGTAAAACGAAAAATCGAATCCGTAGAACTGAAAATATAAATCCCGTTTTATTCCTTATCCCGTGGGAATTTCCAAAAATCATTAAAACATTATTTTACTATTATAATCACCTACTTCTATGCCAAATTTGAACAGTCTAGTAATTATAGTTCACAGGATTTCGTTTAACTGAATATATAAATCCCGTTTTTTTCCTTATCCCGTGGGAATTTCCAAAAATCCTGAAATTAGTTTCTTCGTTTTGTAATCACATACTTTTGTATAAAATTTGAAGAGTCTAGTTATTATAGTTACTGAGATAGCGTCACTCGGAGTCGAATATATAATTCTCGTTTTTTCCTTATCCCGTGGGAATTTCCAAAAATCCTTCCTTAGTGGATGCCTACATTGTATAAGGTATCTATGTGCAAAATTTCAAGTCTCTAAGTCCAGTGGTTTGGGCTGTGCGTTGATATATAGTTAAGTCAGTCAGTCAGTCAGTCAGTCAGTCAGGACTTTGAATTTTATATGTATAGATAATTTTTATGTCTGTCTGTCTATGTCAGTAATCAACAAAAAATGATCTCACACTGCATACATTTTGCTTAAGAGCAGGACTTTGCATCGGGGGTCAAAAACTGATTTTAACTATATATAATTGTATAGACCGACCGCTTAACAGAATCCTCGCCCGCGCGGTGCAGGGGCGCGGGGTGGGACGACCGCGGGGGCCGAGAGAGGTGCTGGCAGGCGCTCTACCCCGCACCTCTCTCGGTCCCCTTTGTCGTCCTGCCCCGCGCCCCTGTGCCGCGCGGGCGAGAACTCATTTAAGTTAGTCTATAGTAGAAAGCGAATGAACATTTACTGATTACAGAATGGCAGTTAAACAGAAACGAAAGTGCATTAACACCTTTGCATCTCATCTTAACGCTAATAAGAATTAAAGGTGGTAATTGTACTTTCCTAGTAAAAGTTGTTAAGTACTTAACTAATGAACAAAAAATATTTACCTTGCTACTCCGCTACTCACGTGCAAGATAACTAAGCCTGTGTGAAATATATATGTTTTTTATGCAAGCCCTCCCTTCACTACTGCCACATAAAACACATACAAATCCCACAAACTAAATTATCCCTTACAAACACTGCCGCGTTTCGCTCCCTCTACGGGATCATTATCAAAGTTTAATGAGCACATTTGTTACACATGCAACCCAACGTCGTACTACGTTGAGCGTAACTGTTACACATGCAACCCAACGTCGTACTACGTTGAGCACAACTGTTACACATGCAACCCAACGTCATACTACGTTGAGCACAACTGTTACACATGCAACCCAACGTCGTACTACGTTGAGCGCAATTGTTACACATGCAACCCAACGTCGTACTACGTTGAGCACAACTGTTACACATGCAACCCAACGTCGTACTACGTTGAGCGCAACTGTTACACATGCAACCCAACGTCGTACTACGTTGAGCACAACTGTTCCACATGCAACCCAACGTCGTACTACGTTGAGCACAACTGTTACACATGCAAACCAACGTCGCTTAGGAGGACACAATAGCCTTATGATAGTAATATCAAAACCGCTCGTAATAACCTTTGAAAACCGTGCAATAGCTAATTCAGCTTGTTTACCAATACAAACGTGATACATTACATGGCACGCGTGACATGGTGATGTAACATATTTGATCGATATCGATGATATCCGAGTGTCGTTGACTGAATGAACGCTGGCTTTGTTCGAGATTTCTATCGACCTTGCGCTGATTGCGTTGCGAAAGTATTTCTTCACAGCTTAATGTGGACTATTAGGTTAAGTTGGTAATGTAAATATGATCACGACTTCTGTTAAGTGTTGTGCATTGTTATAAATGCCTATTTTTGATGTTGTAATAAATTTGAATTATACGTTTTTCAACATGAAACTACCGTGACGGTGAGACACAATCTTCGTTTCACAAATGGATAACTCTCGTATTAAAGTCGAGTGGGGCTCGACATGTTTCGACATGTTGGTGTATATTGTGTTCATTTCGCTGCCGCCGGGGCGAGCGCTCCAAGCGGAAGGAATACGAACTAGTCCGGAACATGTCCAGCATCAGTCGACTTTTATACGCGAGTTATCCGTTTGAGTATACTTGCTTATATTATAACAAGATGTACGAAGCAGAGATGTTTATACAAAGTTCTTAAGTACTTGAAAATCATTCAAACGAAACAAGTTTAATTTTGAAAGTAAAACTAAAGTTGTTTCTGAATTATGTATTGAAGCATTCAACGAATTTTACAACAGTTTAAAATGAAATTAAACGATAAAACTTTTCGAGCAAAGTTTTCAATGAATAAAAGTTCTAAGTTGCTAATTAAATTTCTGTGTGCATTCAGCGAACTAGCGAATTTTAATTTATTTAGACGGGGGCTTATCAATGTCAAACGTGTAATAGTTATCTCGACCCATGTCAGTTTTAACAAGAGGTTAGCAGCGGTTGTGGGACCCTCCCAGAAACATTTTATAATTACGTAAAACAAAAAAGTTTTGCTAACCATTTTTTTTTACTAAATTCCTATTCGGTATAAAAATACGCACGAAGTAAACAACATCCTGTCATTGTTATAAAAACTTTTTTGCTTCAAACGGAAAACTGTCATGTTTATGGACATGAAAAACAACGAAAAAATAAATTCTATTGTATTTTAGATACCTACTTAATAAATTAAAAAGTTGTCAGATTATCTTAGTGGAGCATATTTAAACTAAAACAACAATAACATTAATTAAGGTAAGAATTACTCTTCAAGTTAGAATGTGCAAATTTTAATGCACATAACTCATGCTCTATTGAATTACATAGAAACTAGGTTATTCAAACAAATATTACAATAAATAGAATTGTGAATGTCTCTTTCAATACGATAAAACAACACTTACTAACTCAGTGCCCGTTCCTAATGTCATCGTATCCGCCAGATCGAATCGATACCGCCGAGTTGTTTATCGACGTTTTCTGTCGATAACGGGACAGCACTAGAGACATTGTGGCGCGTATTGTCAATATTTTGGTCGATGTTAATTTTATAATTGATTAACAATATTCATTGAATCAAATCAAGGTCTATCGACTTATTGACAATAAGAACGATATGCAACCACAAGTGACAGCAATCTAATAATCATAATCATAATAACAATAATTGTAAAGACAAGTACAATACTTCAAAGAACTTTTTAAAAAGTCAAAGAGACTAAGGAATAATGAACAACATTGTCATACAGCCAAGTTGATGGCCGAGGAGTGCGCGTTTTGTCCGAGTCTAATAACGTCTTTATCAATGTCTCGTATAGCTTACGGTGACAGATGACATAAAAAAAATAAAGAAAAAAGGCGGGAACGTGTAAACCTAAATTGCGAGGAAGTTTAGTGCAACATTTATTTTCACTTCCTCAATGTTTGAGAAAAACATTATATCTGCCTCAGCAGCCCCGCTAGCACGAGAGCGCACGAAAGTCGCGTCACGAGCGAGTTGGACTACCCGTCTCTTTCTTTTTGGTACAGTAAGAAAAGGACGGGCAATCTATCTCGCACGCGACGCGACTCTTGTGCGCTCTCGTGCTAGACGTGCTGGAAGAGTAATTTAGAGTTTTACATATTCAGATAAAACTCTAAATTATTCAATGGCTCCCTATAAACCTGATAAGCCAGTAATTGATGTTAAGTTTATTTATTTAACACCTTAATAAGATGTAAAGAACATTTAGCATGTCATGAAATAAAGATGGGACTTTATCTCAGTAGCTTGAAAATTAGAGCTGTACTTACATAAATGGAAATTGATACAAATTAAACTATTAAATTAAAAACGAATTAAAAACTAAACTAAAACTAATCTTAAAGTAAAATAATTAAAAAGTAGTAGCTTATAATCTAGTTATTCTTTCGGCAATATTTTTCGGGCATATTTTTAGGACACGCTTTTTCAGGCTCAATTTCTGCTTTCTAGTTTGTACCTACAGTGCTTCTTGTTTCTTAATGTATTGAAAGAAAGAAGAAAGAAAGAAAGAAAACGTTTATTGACACAAAACGACACATAAAGAAAAAAAAAAATTAAGTACTTACCTATGTGCCGAAAGTGCCAAAAGGGCCACACTCAGCATGTTGCTGCGGCAGGCCGCAGCGCTGATTTTCAGTGTGACCCTTTTGCCTAAAACTAAGCCTAAAAACTAAAATTGCAACAACGACACGAACGTCAGAGGTAGTAGGTATAAGGAATAAAAAGAACAAACAAAACAAATCTCAAATCTGTCAAATTTCAAAGCAGCTTAAGTTTGCACCATTGCATATAGCTTTTCCGAACGAAACTGTCAACAATAAAAAAAAATGTTGTAAATAATGTTGTTAAAATTGAGGGAACTACTCGCTCTCATCACCAATTCAACTTCTTCATTCATTTTTATTCGAAACACGTCAACTGTCAAATACATTACGAAGCTAGAAGCACTGTTTGCAGTCTAGGGTTACATCTATACATGAGACAATATTATTATGACAACGTTCCATCACTCGACTTATCTCTATCGAAAAGGGAAAAGTCACGTATCATTTTTATTTTCTCCAAAAAATATTTTATCGGCAAAGCACTAAAGTAAAAACATATGCGCTGTAATAATACCTACATTATATTCCGAGGGCGTCGAAAATAAGAATGTCTCAGATCGCAGGAACTTGCCGCACGAGCGAAAAGCGAGGACGATAAACATGTGACCTGAGGCTTTCTTTATCACTGCCTGAGGTGTTTTTACGTCTTCCCCTGGCCAAGAAGTAAGGCTCTCGTAGCGTAATAGCTACGTACTCCTCACGATGTTTGCCTTCACCGAAAAGCTCACGATAAATTTTAAATGTAACACACTAATAAAAATACGCACATTAAATATCGGTAAATTCAGATATTTTATTGAATCAGGCGTTACTTTGCGGAGGTCCATTTCAATGAACAAAAAATTTTACCTTGCTACTCCGCTACTCACGTGCAAGATAACCAAGCCTGTGTGAAATATATATGTTTTTCATGCAAACCCTCCCTCCACTGCTGCCAATAAAACACATATAAATCCCACAAACTTAATTATCCCTTACACCACACAAACACTGACGCGTTTCGATCCCTCTACGGGATCATTATCAAAGTTTTATGAACACAACTGTTACACATGCAAACCAACGTCGTACTGATCTGAAACCGTATTTATAAGCATAATGTACCTTCATTCATATACAGTAAAAACAAATAGGGTTAGGGCATAACCCTATTTGTTTTTACTGTAGTCGGAAAAATTTTTGAAGGTAGTTGTTAGTGTATATTAAAAATCATAAATAATAGGGTAGTTTGGGAAAAAATATGAATGAAGGTACATTATGCTTATAAATACGGTTTCAGATCAGTACGACGTTGGTTTGCATGTGTAACAGTTGTGTTCATAAAACTTTGATAATGATCCCGTAGAGGGATCGAAACGCGTCAGTGTTTGTGTGGTGTAAGGGATAATTAAGTTTGTGGGATTTATATGTGTTTTATTGGCAGCAGTGGAGGGAGGGTTTGCATGAAAAACATATATATTTCACACAGGCTTGGTTATCTTGCACGTGAGTAGCGGAGTAGCAAGGTAAAATTTTTTTTTTTTTTTTTTTTTGTTCATTGAAATTCAGATATGCTAGCCCGGGATTCGAACCCACGACCCACATGAGAGGCCTCGGGTCGAACCATTACGCTACCACGGCAGTATAAACAGGTAGTACCTATTATTATAAAAATCGGCCACTGTAATTACTGATGAAGAATTAAAGTTTCTAAGGAATACTTTTCGAGTGAGTTTCTACACATACGACCAAGGCGGCTAGTTTTCATTTCTCGACTATACACGTCGCTTAGGAACTTTTACCTCTGCCGCACTAAGCAATGTCCAATAACTCACACGCGGGGTCGCACGCGCACGTCGTAAACAATCGCCCGCTAATTACTTAATGCAGATGCCGCTTACGCAGAATCGACAGTCGAGTTGAAGACACGTTGCGGTGGTACAGTCAGCGTCAAATAGTTCGTGACACCCAATATAGCCAAATAGTTCGCAACGCGTCATTGTTACAGTTGAAATAAGGTCGTGTTGCTAACTTTTATGTCACTTTGGGTGTCACCAACTATTTGACGCTAACTGTACTTAGCCCCGAAACTGACTCGAAAACGATCAACGTCATAATATGACCGTAATTAAGTTTGTAATGAATGCCTTCTGATTCGAAAAAAAATTATAGATGTATTTTTTGGCATTATATGGGTTCGCCATGTCTGGTAAAATCGCTCCAGTAGTTTGAAGAGCAGCTCTTTTCCAAAATGGTGTAGGGCATTTTTGGCAAAAAACTGTTTTTTTTTACGTTTTATTATTAGATTGACGCGTGTTAGTTTTTATGTTTTTAATTTAATGTTATTGGTTATTGTAACGTGCAACAGTTAGTTACAGCTCGTAAATAAGTATCTACTTACTTGGCTATAGGAAGGATTAAGGGAACCGCTTCCATGCCAATCATCATTTCTCTAAAAATCAATAAACTTTTTACTCTACATACATACATACACATACATACATACCGTCACGCCTCTTTCCCAGAGGGGTAGGCAGATACCACTTTGTTCCACTTGCTACGATCCTGACATACTTCATTCGCTTCATTCACATTCTGCCAAGTTTCCAATGACTTTCTGCCAAGTTTCTTGCGGCGCATTCTTCTTGGCAATGATGGTCTTTCCGAATGCGCTGGCAGTTTCAAAAAGACATGTAAAAGAGCCCTTGGCGGCCGATTTGCAAAATAAAATTTTCATTTTCATTTTCATTCATCAATCTCTTCATACATGCTCGTCGGTTTCGAGTACTCCTGACCTGACCTTTTTCCAAAACGTCTCCTATTTGGTCTCGGAACGCCCGTCTAGGCCTTCCCCTCCCAACGTAACCATTCACACTCATATAGATCTGTTTAGTCGGTCTACTTAGTTGGTTTACTCTATATCTTCTGCGCAATTAGTCTATGTCCAGGCGCAGGTAATAGATAACTCCAAAGGAAATTCTTAACTGTATTATTACTACCAGTTTACTGCCTAACCCGTGCCCGCGGCGTTACTTCACATTGATTACAAGATTACAACTAATAGTGTAAGTATCTAGACCCATAAATATGTTAACAGAATTCAGACGTTTAATTTTGTTTTCAATTTACATGAGATCGTTTAAAATAAACATAGAATAACATAAAAACATAAAACATAATGTACCAGTTGCTTTTCCCGCGCAGATGGTAAAAACCCATCGAGGGAATAGGCGAAAATCTTAGGAATCATGCTATAGGCGCTGGCTTGCAACCCATCATCTATTTTGATTCCCCCTTTCCATCTAAATGCCCACAGTCATGCTAAGCGTGGCCTTTAGGTCTTGTTACCTTGGGCTCTGTCTACCCCATTAGGGATAAAAACGTGATTTATGTATGTTTAAAATAAACTTAATTGTAAAATAGAACGACGCCGCGCATAGCGTAATTACTTTGCAATAGTAAGCGAACTTCTTTGTCACTTATTACTATTGTTCGTTCACTAATAATAGGTCTTTGTAAGTGATATCACCTAATGGCATATGCGTAAAATACGAAACATTTAAAATTTAAGCTTAGATGGTTTTTACAACCAAAAAAAAAAGCGTGACAGCAATGGCGGAATAACTTTTAATAGTGGATAATCGGTTGTTTAGACAAGGCTACTAGACAAGCTGGCGTCTCTCTTCCTCTATCTCGCAGACGATGAGTACTGTAATTCTGACTTAACGCTGAGACCAAAAATACTTTATTGAGCTCACGTGCAAGATAGCCAAGCCTGAGCGAAATATACGTGAGTTTACATGCAATCCTCTCCTCTAGTGCCACAACCTCTAGGGCCGACAACGCACTGGCATCGGATAAAGCGCTGCGGGTGTCTATGGACAGTGGTGATCTTTTAACATCAGGTGACCCACAAGTTCGTTTGTCTGGCCTCTTTAACATAAAAAAACATAAATCCCACACACTTAACTATGCCTTACACACAAAACACTGACGCGTTTCGATCCCTCTACAATATCATCATGAGTCATGCATGTCATGCTAAGCAGTTTGTATTTTTGTTCTGAGACAAAGAAGTTCACTCACTATTAGTAATATTTACGCTATGACAACCTTTGGCATTCTTGGTAATCAACCAAGTTCTATAACGAACGTGTCATCAAAACTGGTATTGGATCACTAGGAGTTATTCAGGTAATAAATACAGGCATAAAGACATCTCAATTAGAAGGAGTAGCTAAATTAACACGTGAACTCAGACCTTTACAGTTTACCTTTCGACCTTGCCATTTAATGGTCCCTAAAATGTATTACACGATGAAGATGTTACTTGTAAAACCTACTTGAAGCAATTACCACGGGTAACCTTTGGCTCTAGACTTGTTCTTACGTAGGTTGACCATTGCCTGGAAAGTTTAATATAAGCGCACTTTTTGCAGATTTTGAAATAGTTGGATTTGGTTTACGGGCTATCACTAATATGGTCCCATCGGAAGACCAGCGCTGGCTGCAAGGCCAGCATTATGCTGAGATGGGACCATTTTCGTGATATATGTCCTTATGTTTTTTAACTTTTTTTCTTGTCTTTGTAACTATTATCTATGTCACGAATAAATGTTTTCTTTCTTTCTAATTTCCGTGTAATTGTTTGTTTCTCGATTTGCCTCAAAACCTCTTAGAGAACTTCATTAATTCCTTACGTGTCAGTAATTTCACTTCCTGTCTTGATTATCTAGGTAATTTTCATTTTAATCCTATTTTCATTTGAAAAGGATACATCTTTGTTTTTTTTTCAAGCAAAATTACAAGGCTCATAATTATTTTTTAAAAACATGTACATTTTAAAAAAAACTATATTATCGAATACCTAGTAGTGGGACGTATAAGCCATAACCTATGTATTATGTACACATTTTCTTTAACACACATACAATAAATCACGTCTTTATCCCTTACGGTGTAGACAGAGCCCAAGGTAACAAGACCACGACAGGGCCTCGTATAGCGGTTGTGGGCGTATAGGTGGAAAAGGGAATCAAAATAGTGATTGGTAGCCGCATCGCCTATGACATTATTCCTATGCCCATTCCCTCGATGGGCTTTTACCTGCGCGGGAAGAGAAGCAACTGGTACATTCTATGTTTTTTCTTTACTCCCAGACCAGCATGGAAGCAGTTATTTAATGTTACATAAAATGTCGTATCGTCGAGTCGTTACAGTGGGGTGCAAAGCAAACGGCCTAAAGAAAAGTATCATAGCAAACCGCATACTAGTTGCAGTAAACTACATAGCCAATAGCATACAGCTGCACCAGTATAGTACATATCCCGAGGGTTGTGAAAGAATGAATGTCACACCAACCAAAGGCGATGGCGATAAACATGCGACCTGAAGCTTTCTTTATCACCGCCCGAGTACACAATTTTACGTCTTCCCCTAGTCGAAAGTGGAAATTTCCGCTCGCGTAGCGGGCGGTAAACTGCCATTTACGGCCCGGGCGGCCTAAAATACATGTCTTGATGCTATTAGTTTGCTTGTTTGATTTAAATGTTGCAAGTGAATTTCTTCATGCTGGTCTGGGAGTAAAGAAAAAACATAGAATTTACCAGTTGCATCTCTTCCCTCGCAGATGGTAAAAGCCCATCGAGGGAATGGACGAAAATAGGTATCATGTTATAAGCGATGCGGCTAGCAACCCATCACTATTTTGATTTCCCTTTCCACCTATACGCCCTTAATCATGCTAAACGTGGCCTTAAGGTTTTGTTACCTTTGGCTCTGTCTACCCCGTAAGGGATGAGGACGTGATATTATGTATGTATTTAATTATTTATTTATATGTAAGCGAATTTCAACCGCCATCTGCGGGCAGTATCAGTAACTGTTGCACGTTACAGTAACGAAAAACCCTAGTGTGGACGCAGCTCGCGAGCCACACGGCCACGGTGACAGCTCGCAGATGAGTACCCGACTTAAGATTGTCGTCTGGTATTAGTATGCATTATTTTTGAAGCAAACAAATACTTCTTTGACTAGTTTGTGCTCACAACTTCGGCGCAGAATTTAAAAAAAAAATGCTTTTCTCCGAAATATTCTCAACTGTTTATTACATAACCAAAATGCGCCTGCGTTATGTTCGTAGTGTTACCTCTTGTAATCATAAAATACATAACGATTTATAAAAAAATCCAAATATTTTTGTACCGTGATGTATCTGTCCTTGCCGGCTGTGGATTTTCTGCAGGACAATGAAAAACTAAACATAGTACCGTTTTATTTGCACTGGGCAGCCAGTGGCCCCGCGTCCACATTGCTAAGGTTAGTGATGTGACTAAACAAATTTCGAAAATATCGATATCGATAAAAAAAGTCCTAAACGCCAAAAATATGTATTTTCTGTAAATGTCATTACATAATACTCTTTTGTTAGCTTTTAAATTCCAAGCAATTGGGATATTGTAAAGAAAAAATAATTATGCCGGTCGTAGTAACACAATTCTGTCAAACGTTATTTTATATAGTGAATTAAATCCTGAAATGGGTACAAATTAGTCAAACAACACGTTTGATAACTTCTTTAACCTTAAGTTATCGTAGAGATTATACTTAAATAGAGTTCATTACCGAATTGTTTTATCTAACGTTTACGCAACACTCAATTAATTTTATTATGCCAGTATAAATTAATCCATTCATTAGAGGCAGAAAGCTTTCCAATTAATGACCGCTTAAAATAAATGCCAATGACTTTGCGTAACGAAGCATTTTGCAAATCATCATAGCGAAAAAAAACTATAAACACTATATCAATCTAAATGTTATACTTACCCACTATATTATAAGTGACATGTGAAAAATTAAACTGCGCTCTGACAAAGTTGAGGCTGCAGTTTCGAAATTGTGAACAGTTGAAGCATTGTAAGGGGGAGTTGGTTTTGTGGCCGCAAATTAATCGTGGTTATCGGCTTATAAGAATCACGCCATGACCTCATCGGAGTTGAAGTGTGGAGTGTTCTTAAAAAGTTGTTATATCGTTCATAGATACAGGGTTCCAACATTTTTTTTTAAATAATCATCTGGCCATGAATCTGCAAAAAAGTTATAACGCGTCTGTGAGTAATTACTCAAACTATAAAAATAATTTAAAAATAAAAGGTTAAGTTACGAATTTCAAAAGTTAAAAAGTTCAATAAAAAAAAAGAAAAATCACAACTGAACTGCTTAAGGTGTTGAATACAGAAACACAGTAAGAAAACTTAATTAAAATAAAGAAGTCCTGTTGGATTATCAAGGCTCGAATAATAGACACTTACTAAGCACGTTAGGGAAGATTTTCCAAGGCTTTATTTAAAAAAAAAGGTTCATTAGTTCACTAAGTTAGATTAAACTAAACATTCTTTTTTAAACATAACATGTTGATTCCTTTTGTTATAAATTATACATATTTTTCACTGCAAACATTCGGTAATTAAAGTGTTAGTTTCAATTCAGAGTTAGTACACTTAGGGCCTGTTCCTCAACTTAACAGATTAAGTTTCAGTTATCTTAACTGTCAGTTATCTATGATAACGTCTCTGTCTGTTTCGTAGTAATAAATAGAGACGGAATCATACATAACTGACACTTAAGATAACTGGAACTTAACAGAGAGTGGTGAAACAGGTCCTTCAGTATTAATTACAACAGTTAAAGCTTTAATTTCTTTTTGGAGTGGAGAAATATTTTTTTCACACCTCTCATTCAGAAAAGTAAGCTTTGCTCCCTGTCGAGAGGGATCAAAATGCAACTTTTCTGTTCAAGGCTTTTCTACGTGTTTTTTTGCAAATGCAATTTTTTGAAGTTGATAATTGTAAAACCACGCCATTTTATATGCTGGTAGCTCTTTAATTACTTTTAGAATTAATTTTTCAAGTTTTTTAATGTTCGGTGTGAAAAGTTGTATGAGCCACTTGGGAGCAAAATTATTTTAATCTTGGGCGTTAACACTTGAATCCCTCATTACGCTCTGGAATCAACTTTAGAATCCTTCGCTACATTCTGGATTCAATGTAGCGCCCTCGCCGTAAATACATCATTTTGCTCCCTAGTGACACAAATAACTATTTAAATCACTCCAGTAGATTCGGAGCCTTCAATGCAAAACACAAATCTTTCCTCTTTAATATGAGCGTAGGAAAGTTTTGGTCTATAAAAGGATTACTACGGATCTCTAAATATAAATGAACGTTGATTAGTGGTAAAACGGAGCGTACTCAATGAATAATATTTACGATAGTCATTGACGGGGTCGATAACCTCTGTTATATCAGTGACCTTTGCGCTACGTTGGTTATTCTAGCAATTGTAGGTTGCAGCCAAAATACCTTTAAATGTATGTAAGGAGGAAATTTTGGGGTGCGGGTGGGGTTACCTCCGCGTGTGGTCAAGAGCTGCGGTTCGTTTTTGGATCCGTCTGAGGGGTAACAGTGCTTGGTCCGGTGCACCCTGGGCATCGGTTAATAATTTCCTGGCGGATTCTGAAGGGGTATCACTATCCGTTGGCTAAGAGCCTGACAGGGGGGGGGGGGGGGTCTTTCTTTTGACCGTGTTCTACCGTGCGACGTTGCCGACATTTTTGTCACAAGATTTTTGAATACTGTATTTATTACTTTGGCATTGGAGAAATTATTGCATCGATGGGGCCATATTAAAAAAAAAACAATTAAGAGCACATCGCAACAGTGGAGATTAATTAGAATTAATAGTAATTTTCTAATTCCGGTACAGCGCTAGTATCAGCACGAATGATTGTACCCTATTCATGGATGTGTCTTTATATTTTTTATATTAAAGCCGACAAACGGGCTTTTACCATCTGCGCGGGAAGAGAAGCAAGTGGTCAATTCTATGTTTTTTCTTTAGTCCCAGACCAGCATGGAAGAACATAATAATATGTGATATACATATATTTAAGTAATGTATAACATACTAAAGTACGTTTATTCGTTGCTTGGTATTCATATTACACGCTTTCTTTAGTTTAGGACTAAATTGGTGTTAATTGTCCCATGACATTTATTTATTTAGACTTAATTTTTTTTAAACATGCATACCTATGCATGAGCCTAAAAAGTAAAGAAATTCTTTTTAAACATGCGTACATAAATCACGTCTTTATCCCTTAGGCAAAGCCTAAAAGTAAAGAAATTGAATTAGTCTACCGGCCCATCGCAATTTTTCTATCTGTCAAACGATAAAGACATCGATATACAGTAAATGCATTGGCACATCACTACCGCTCAGCCGCAGCGCGTCGTGCAGTCTGCCGAGTGGCGATCCTGTTCCCGCAAAAAAACAAACGAGATCCGCTTACTTAGGCTTGCTGCGAAGACGATCTGTGCTAGACGAGATTCTTGTAAGCATCACACTATCCATACATACATACATACAAAAATCACGTTTTTATCCCTTACGGAGTAGACTGATCCTAAAGTAACAAGATCTAAAAGCCACGTTTAGCATGATTGTAGGCGAATAGGTGGCAAGGGGAATCAACACTTGGGGGTGGTAGGGCCTTGTGCAAGGTCCGTCCGGATCGCTACCACCATCTTATTCGCTAATCCTGCCGCTAAGTAGCAGTGCTTGCACTGCTGTGTTCCGGTGTGGAGAGTAAGACAGCCGGGGAAATTACGGCCACAAGAGGCATTTCATCTTAGTCCTCTAGGTTGGCAACGCATCTGGAATCCCTCCGGGGTTGCGGGTGTCTATGGGCGGTGGTGATCACTTACCATCAGGTGTCCCACTTGCTCGTTTGCCTTCCTATTCATATAAGTATTATTATTATTATTATTAAAAAAAAAAAAAAAAAACAGTGACGGGTTGCTAGCCGCATCGCCTATTACACGATTTCCAAGATTTTCGGTCTTCCATACTGGTCTGGGAGCAAAGGAAAAACATAGAATGTACCAGTTGCTTCTTTCTCTTCCCGCACAGATGGTAAAAACTCATCGAGGGAATGGACGAAAACAGGAATACTTCATCAAGCTAAAACGGCTAGAAGGATTTGAATGACATTTGGTATGTAGTTAGCTGGTTGTCTGGAATAACACAGGCTACTTATTATCCCGATGGTCTTAAGGGACGAAACGCTCATTATTCACGTGAGCGAAGGCGCGCGCAAAAGCTAGCGAAAACATAAATCGCTACCCGCGCCGCTTGTCGTGTACGCTTGTGGCCACGCCGTTTAATTTACGTTCACTGGTTTTAAATAACAAGCACAGCAATGAGACGATACTTTGTGAGCTCATAAAAGTGTTATCAGTGACTTTAATACGACTACCAACTGACGATCAGAAATACTTTAAGTATAGCACTTCAAAGTATACATTACGCGCCTTATATGGTAAAATACCATCGTTTAGTCACACCGTTTAATGCTTTATAATGATGCCAAATTGATACTTGAAAATAAAAAAAACAGTAATTGATATTTTACAGCCGTGAAGAATACGGGAATCCGTAATGGCCGCCATTATGCACTCGTATGCGCTTATAAAGACCCTATAAGAAGCTCATTTTCATTTTGGTGAAAGCGAATTTTTCCTGTGTATTTATGTCACCTGTCACCTGATTTTGCAGTTCAGAGTCGTCGTGTCGGTTTTCAGTAGCTTACCTGAAACAATAAAATGAAAATTATTAATTTAGTACAAAACGTTCATTATAGTCAAAGCTCAGACTAGGTATTAACCGTCGTACTCAGTAACGCCAATTCACTTAAAAAAAAACTAAACATTGGGCCGTTTTGAACGCTCGCCTCAAGCGCTAATACATTAAAAAAAAAATTACGACTTTCTATTATTTACTAAAACGGAAACGCAAGTCGGAACAATTCTGAAGAATCGAGAAAACCCATTACAATATTAAACAAATGACCATCAAATGTTTTTTGCAATTTCTACACGGCTAGTAGCACGAGATACGCGCGAGACTGTCGCGCGCGAGATACACTGTTCGTCCCTTTCTATCAGGGATGTTACGGATACCTATATAATTTCGGATCCGGATATGGATATGGATATTAGTAAAATATAATATCGGTTTCGGTTACGGTTATGGATATTAAATTATTTCGTATTATCCGATAGTTTCGGTTACGGATATATAAAATTTTAAGGAACTGTAAAATGAAATACAATACGACTAAACGCGCGCGCGGCTGGTCTGACGGCCGGGCAAAAACAAAAACTTGTCACGACGTGTCATATTTACTAAGTAGTATTTAGTTGGACTCCACCCTATCCGAAACTATCCAAAACTTTTATATCGGATTCGGTTACGGTTACGGATATTTTTTT
The DNA here is from genome assembly GCA_949127965.1 of Pandemis corylana. Lineage (NCBI taxonomy): Eukaryota > Metazoa > Arthropoda > Insecta > Lepidoptera > Tortricidae > Pandemis > Pandemis corylana. The sequence continues at coordinate 3,726,910 of OX421869.1, forward strand.
ATTTCGGATATCCGATAGTTTCGGTTACGGATATTATGGATATCCATAACAACACTGCTTTCTATAACGAACAGTAAGAATAAATATGTCTATCTCGCGCGCGACACATCTCTCGCGGTCGTGCTAGCCGTGTTGGTCGCTAATAATAACTTAGCATAATAATTTAATGTTACACAAACAGTTATCTTAACTACATGCTTATCGTGGGTATTATGAGTAAGAATAAGAGCTAATTATGCCAAATGAAACAACAGTCGACTGGTCATAACCTTACTATCGGCTTTTAGTGTTGTAAATGTAATAAAGGCAGAAATTATGTGGAACATAATTCGGGTGAAGGATATTGCTGAGGACTAAACCGAATCAGGCGTCTCTGCGGAGCTTCTTTTCTTCAGTCACATTTTTTTAAAACACCCACGCATTCATCGTAGAAACATACATACCATATATCACCTCTTTATTCCTTACGGGGTAGACAAAGCCTAAGGTAACAAAACCTTAAGGCCACGTTTAGCGTGACTGTGGGCGTATAGGAAATGTGAATCAAAATAGTGATGGGTTGCTAGCCGCATCGCCTATAACATTATTCCTAAGATTGTCGCCCATTCCCTCGATGGACTTTTACCATTGCGCGGGAAGAGAAGCGACTGGTACATTCTATATTTGTTCTTTAATCCCAGAACAGCATGGAAGAAATCGTAGAAACATACGTAAACAAAAAAAAATCAATTTCATGCAAAAAATGCCCTACATCAGTTTGGAAAAGAGCTGATAGTCTTCAAACCACTATAAATAATTTAGGAAGCTACTGCTTTGATGGGTGAGTTTTTCTATTTGTTTTCCTACACTTGTCACATAAAGACAGCCGTTTTATTTACATATTTGATCAGCAGCAGCAAATAAATTAGCTTTACTTCATAAAGTGAGCAATGTTTAGAAATGGAAATTATTTTCAAAATGTAGTAGGCCAAATACCTTATGTGTACACATTTGAAAATTTCCCCACAACTCTATACAATTTAATATAGATAAATCTCTAGAACCAATTATAAAACCAGAAATACACCATTAAAACTGCTCCATTGTATTAATTGTGCCTATCAAACAGAACCAGTTTAGGTTCAATTTACACTGAAGGTACATTATTAATCAACCAATTATTTGCCGGGAATTATGTACCTAGGAATTATGAGCCGCAATATCCAGGAATTATGAGCTTATGACAAGGACACTGGAGAAATCAGCTAGATAAGCTTCATTTTGCATTCACAAGAACTAAGCTTAGTGTAGTCTTTATATCAGAGTTACAGTTATCTTGTAACATTTCTCTTAATACAGTATCTCACAGTTTTTTTTCCATGCTGGTCTGGGAGTAAAGAAAATACATAGAATTTACCAGTTGCTTCTCTTCCCGCGCAGATGGTAAAAGCCCATCGAGGGAATGGGCGAGTTAGAAATCACATTACAGGCGACGCCGCTAGCAACCCATTACTATTTTAATTTTCCTTTCCATCTATACGCCCTTAACATGGCCTTAAGGTTTCGTTACCTTAGGCTCTGTCTACCCCGTAAGGGATAAAGACGTGATATATGTATGTATGTCAGATAATTTCTGGAATATTTCAGCATGTATAAACCGACCGCTTAAATGAGTCCGCGCCCCCGCGGCACAGGGGCGCGGGGTAGGAAGACAAAGGGGACCGAGAGAGGTGCGGGCGGGTAGTGCGCCTGCCGCCGGCACCTCCCTCGGCCCCTTTGTCGTCCCACCTTGCGCCCCTGTACCGGGTAGCGAGGACTTTTAAGCGGTCAGTCTGTAGTTGGGTTAGTTTAAAAGACCACAAAGATTTATCATTAAAATGTTTGTTTCACAATTTAGTCCCACCCGTGACGCTGTTCGCTTTGAACACATATTATATGAAAACATTCGTCAGCTATGATTCAAAAATCCTGAGAAACAACAGAGCTATTCAGCCAAACTAGCTCAACCACCAGCTGAAATACTCCCAATAAATTTTAAAAGACCCTGTAGAAATTATTATTATTATTATGAGCCTATTGTGTCCGACTTCCTCCCCCTCCCTCCCCCAACGCCCCCACTGCTCCCCCAACGCTTCCACTGCTCTCGGTCTGCTGCGGTAGGTACGTGTCCAGTCCCTTAAGAAGGTGTCCAACTCGTCCCGCCATAGCCGTCAGGTCTGCACGGGTCGGGCGGGTGGAGTAGAAATAACATTAAAAAATCTCCAACACACAGGCAATAGCTGTCTGTCACGTCTCGGAGCATGATTCATAAAGACCTTAGGAAAATAACCTCGTTCAATAAATCATTCAGCAAATTTAATTTCGCATCTACAAGCGAATGGAAAACTTTAATCAAAGTGGCTTCGAAGTCGCGGACCCATTTCATCCTACACTGACAAACAAGCGAACTTTGCAGAACGTTACGGGTATGATTATACCTCGGACAGAGCCTGAGGCTAACACAGACAATGAGAAGATCTGTAAACAATACGTTGTATGGCTTTATTGTAAACTTTGAGAAATTTGTTCTGCCTGTTTTTATTAATAGCGTTCGCGCTACTAATATCGATCTGATTTTCATATCGATTATGAAGTCTTTTTATACGGAAAGTAAGGCCAATGATAAAATCACTTCTGAAAGTGCTTTTCCATTGCCTACGCTTAAAGTGAATTAAAAATGTATGGAAATTAGTAATTTCCCCGAAGATGTGTCAGGCTAGGGAGTACTAAAATGTAATATCTTAATTCTTCTCACACCTCGTCTCTTCTCGCGTTATCGGTGAAAAACAACTTCAGTCACTGCATTCTTGACAGTCGTGGTCGTCGTTGAGAGCCTGAACCGTTTCGACAACTTTCTGGGGAAATAGTGTAGTTTCCCCTTATCTTCTACGCCGCTGTGATGGAGTCCAGAGTTCGGAGTGGGCAAGAGCTTAAAGAGCTCACATCAGGTCTCTCAGTCGACTTTTGAGACGTCCACGGTATCAAAGAAGAACGCGACTCGATTAAAATAATTGTTCCACCGATGATTTCGAAACCTTGACATGCTCCGTATTCTAATATATGACAGTTATTATCATTATCATCCTGTATGAGTCTACTGCTGGACGTAAGCGTCTCCCGTGACTCATAACTACTCGATCTTCAGCTCTCCTCCAAACCCCCGCTGCCGTACGAATCCAAAAGACTGAAAGATAGTGTTCAAAAGCATAATAGTGGATGGTAGGACCTCGTCCGTCGTCGACCGTCTGGATCGCTACCACCGATATTCTTACTCGCTAATCCTGCTGCAGTGCTTGCGCAGCTGTGGTCTAGCGTGGAGAGTAAGATAGCCAGTGAAATTGAAGTGATTGTATTTTATCTGCCCTCTAGGTTGACGACGTATTAGCAATCCTCCAGTATTTCGGGGGGTGATAACTTAGCAATATGCTCACCTTGTCGCATAAAAAAATATATTTTAGCAGCTGTTTCTACCTACTCTGTGGAACAATAGTCCTGTAAACAACGGGTTTAATCTGAAGCTGTCAAAGTCAGGCAAAGCTTGTCCCCCGTGGCTTAAAGTTCACACCGTAAGCTCATCGTGTATTGTAAGGCTTATACAAACTTAAGATAGTTGTTGATTGTTTAAAGGCAAACAGAGTTACCTTTCTGTTTGCTCAAGTTGCAAGTGTTGCAACATGTGAGATTTATAGTTCACTAGCTGTTGCCCGCGACCCTGTCTGCGCACAATAGCGTAGCGTTAATTCCCGCGGGAACAATGCGATAGAATGCGTATTTTTGTAGTTTTCTATTTAAAAATATTAATTGTGCCTAACAAACTACGGTTCAGAGTATTTTATAGAATACCGTACTGTATGCTGCTGCTATGCTGGTCTGGGAGTAAAGAAAAACATAAACCGTACCAGTTGCTTTTCTTCCCGCGCAGATGGTAAAAGCGCATCGAGGGAATGGGCGAAAATCTTAGGAATCATGTTATAGGCGATGTGGCTAGCAACCCATCACTACTTTTGATACCCCTCTCCACCTATACGCCCACAATCATGCAATCGTCAATGGGTAGCGGTTCTGGCGACAGATTTGTGCAATGGTGTCATGGAGCACCCGGTTTTGTACCCTTGTGTACCCTTCAACGGCCAAGTCACACAACATAAACTATAATAATAAAGAAATCGCAGTAAGGAACCTTAGACTTGGCACGACTTTGTCTAGATTTCATTACTTTTTAGAGATAAACAAGCAGTTCCATCGAGACTTGGCTAGTTTTTTACAGAATGTTTTTGGTGGGATTAATCTTACCTGTTTTACGGTCAAAAGTAACTCCAATTCTGATGACATCCTGTTAAGACTAACACTTTTTAATCGTAAAACCGATAAAATTGCCTCCAAAACGGTTTTCATTTAGATTAATGATGGAGATAAGACAATTATTGGGCCATACAAATAGTTGAAAGTGAAAGGTAAAACAAAATTCGTGTATGTTGACACTCTATTGATTAATTAAATATAAATCAAGATAGTGAAATAGATTATAGATTAAGTACATTTACTAACTAACTTTTATGTTTACCGGCTGCCGTGTTTTGAAACCTCGATAGAATTCAATCGTATATTCAGTAGGTATTTAATGAATGTAGTGGCACATAAATTCCGAATCGTACAAAGTCAATTAGAGCTCGTGGTTGACAGTTACTACGCTATTTTTCTAAGGTCGCCTAACTTGAAAAATGTAAATCTCTTTTTAGCGCTTAAATCCATTTCAGGGCGTCTTACAGGAAAAATTGCATCGAGAAAAAAAAAGAGAGAACAAATTTATTCCAAACACTAAACTGCATATTATCTGAGCTTGTTGCCACAGTCTAACTATGAATTTGTTTATAAGGTGCATTGTAATATGTGGGCAATTTTTTTCCTTTATTAAAAAGGAGTACCCGAAACCGACGAGCATGTATGAAGAGATTGATGACTGTGGATGAAGCGAAAGAAATATGTCAGGATCGTAGCAAGTGGAATAAAGTAGTCTCTGCCTACCCCTGTGGGAAAGAGGCGTGACGGTATGTATGTATGTATGTATGTATTAAAATGCGTTTGTTAAATTATTTTGCTAGTTTAAAATAACATTTTTAAATTCTATTTTAACACACATACATAAATCAAATATACCACGTTTAGCATGATTGTGGGCGTATAGGTGGAAAGGGGAATCAAAATAGTGATGGTGTAACACGGTTCCTCAGATTTTCGCCTAGGTGTTCCCTCGATGGGCTTTTACCATATGCACGGGAAGAGAAGCAACTGGTACATTATACGTTTTTTCTTTACTCCCAGACCAGCATGGAAGAACTTTTAAATTGTATGAAGAGCTCTAGAGCTTGAGTGGTATCAGAAGATAAACAGACAAAATACACAACAAAACAAAACTTCCAATGCTCTATAACGATGTCCACACGTTGGTTAAATACGAAACAGGAAACAAAATATTTACCACAAATATTTGACCGACAGAATACAGAAATTAATTAACAGTCCAATTAATGTCATAACGACGTTCAAACTAACATGATGGATGCTACTATAATACGCTGTGTTTGCAATTCATTTTGTGGGCAAACATTCGACATTAACTGGATATTTGATCTGTACAAAGGTTCTGTTTGTACTATTACATAAATTCTATACATATATGAAATTTCTAAACGAAACTGAAAATTAGAACATAGAAACATCCAAAAAGTAAAGCTATGGCCGGGACTCGAACCCGGATCCTCGTCATTCCGTGACGCGTGACAGACCCCTACACCACCCATAACAGGTAAGCCTTCGATTTTTTCTATCTGTTACTAGCTGTCACATGACTTTGCTACTATGAGAATTTTTGTCGCTAAGCGTCTTTTGTTTGAAAGATGTATGTACGACACAATTACGAACTCCCGTGGAACGCATACTGTTCACCAGGGACGAGAGAGGGCGCTGTTTTCCAAATGATTGAGTTTTAGTCCTGTTTTAGTTATTACTCGTACGTGTATTTATTTTTCGAGCATCCATTATGATATGTGCCCTTGAATTACGAACGGAGCTAACAACTACAATTGCACGAAAAATATAAACAAGTTAACTCAAGTTTATGAAAAGCTTCTAATCAAAAAATAAATTAAGAAAAGCGGCTATTAGAGATCGGATTGCCTTGAAATCTGGTACACATTATGATGTAGAATGGATGACAATGCCATTAAAAATTTACATACATACATATATCACGCCTCCATCCCCTACGGGGTAGACAGAGCCTAAGGAAACAAAACCTTAAGGCCATGCTCAGCATAATTAAGGGTGTACAGGTGGAAAGGGAAATCAAAATAGTGATGGATTGCTAGCCGCATCGCCTATGAAATGATTCCTAAGACTGTCGCCCATTCCATCGATGGGCTTTTACCATCTGCGCGGGAAGAGAAGCAACTGGCAAATTCTATGTTTTTTCCAACATTAAAAATTTAATGACTCCTCATTGTATTTAGTATCATAGTCCCTCTAGTATTCTATTTGTGACTAATTGGTTCTAACTATGCTCAACATTTTCATTAGCTGTTGATCTACTCCGAAATTAGATCTTCGAAGTTCGTGGTTCGTGGTTCGTGGTACACCGTCCTGCTCACTCTTAAATTGAATAACTACTGGTGTGAGCGAAACGGCACAAAACGAACTTAAAAAATCGAATTTCGAAGAAAAAGGCTGGGGGGGTTACCATGATGTCTCAATGCGATTCAGTTTAGGTTCGCTCGCTGTCAGATCTAGGTATACCAAAAATGACAGCTAAAATCTAAACTGAGTCGGAATTGAATCGCATTAAGACGTTATGGTAAGGTGCGATTTCATAACTCATTAGCACTGTCAGATTCCCACCCGTTCCAACCAGGTTAACTAGCAAAGCAACTCAAAACCAAATTGAATGAAACTGGAAATGAATTCATTAATAATTTACCTCGCCTTAATGATTAATGAATTAAACATGGCTAGTTTTGGTGCGATTGGGAAATACACACGTACGGATACGACTTCTTGAGAACGTGGAGGAAATTAAATGTTTCATACCGAGAATAGAGGATTTGATTTTAATAACCGTGTTAATTTTGACAGTTCATGTATGGGCTGACAATTGGCATCGGAAACAGCTAGCTGTCACATTCATACAAGAACTGTCAAAATGAACACGATGGCGATTGCGAGCGAGTTAGGTAATAATAATAAGCCTACTGTGCCCAGCAGTGGGACGTATACGGAGATGGATTACTCTAGCCCTGTAGCCTGTGTTTCTTCGCCGCATGCGACAATTAAGAGGCATTATGACTTGCAAATTGGGTAAACTTACCCGTTTAGGCCCATAAGCCCGGGAGCCGAGCAAACGCGCTTAGCTAATGGAATAGGGACGAATTCGTTAAAGTTGCTCATCATCGCGAGAGATACGGACCAGGGATGTTACGGATATATAATTTCGGTTCCGGATATGGATATGGATATTGGTAAAACATAATATCGGTTTCGGATACGGTTATGGATATTAAATTATTTCGGATTATCCGATAGTTTCGGTTACGGATATTAAATTTTTAAGGAACTGTAAAATGAAATACAATACGACTAAACGCGCGCGCGGCTGGTGTGCCGGCCGGGCAAAAACAAAAACTTGTCACGACGTGTCATATTTGTCTACTAAGTAGTATTTAGTTAGACTCCGCCCTATCCGAAACTATCCAAAACTTTTATATCGGATTCGGTTACGGTTATTTTTTATTTCGGATATCCGATAGTTTCGGTTACGTATATGGATATCCATAACAACACTGATACAGACCCAGAGTCTAGTGCGAAGGCCTCTGCTTCTCTTACTGCATAAAATTTCATCTACCTGTCTCTATGTAACAGTGTGTCCTTGTTATGCACTTTGTAACTTCTGTTGTGAAATAAAGGTTTTTTTTTTCTTGTTTCTATGTATCTAAATAAATAATTTGAGCAACAACATTGCTATGAAAACAAGGTTATACTACAAACAGTTAAAACTTACACGTGTGCAACAACTGTCACCATTTTTTATAACTATCACTATTTTGATTTACCTTTCCAGCTATACGCTTAGTCATGCTAAACGTGGCCTTAAGGTTTTGTCACCTTGGGCTCTGTCTACCCCGTAAGGGATAAATACGTGATATATATATGTATGTATGTATGTATGTCCAACAACTATCGTAGATTTTGTAACAAAGCGAAGAAAAACAGTCGATATAAAATTGAAAAAAAAATTTTTTCTTTAGCTATAACTATAAATGAAACCCCCCCCCCTATACGTAGAAACTGCTGAACCAATTTTTACCAAACATGGCTAAGAACCGCAAGGAAGCTTCCAAATGAAATATCCGCATCGTATTCGGTTCATCCGCTTGAGAGCTACAATACCACCGACATACACACACACACACACACACACACACACACACACACACACACACACACACACACACACACACACACACACACACACACACACACACACACACACACACACACACACACACACACACACACACACACACACACACACACACACACCCACCCACCCACCCACCCAGACAGACAGACAGACAGACAGACAGACAGACAGACAGACAGACAGACAGACAGACAGACAGACAGACAGACAGACAGACAGACAGACAGACAGACAGACAGACAGACAGACAGACAGACAGACAGACAGACAGACAGACAGACAGACAGACAGACAGACAGACAGACAGACAGACAGACAGACAGACAGACAGACAGACAGACAGACAGACAGACAGACAGACAGACAGACAGACAGACAGACAGACAGACAGACAGACAGACAGACAGACAGACAGACAGACAGACAGACAGACAGACAGACAGACAGACAGACAGACAGACAGACAGACAGACAGACAGACAGACAGACAGACAGACAGACAGACAGACAGACAGACAGACAGACAGACAGACAGACAGACAGACAGACAGACAGACAGACAGACAGACAGACAGACAGACAGACAGACAGACAGACAGACAGACAGACAGACAGACAGACAGACAGACAGACAGACAGACAGACAGACAGACAGACAGACAGACAGACAGACAGACAGACAGACAGACAGACAGACAGACAGACAGACAGACAGACAGACAGACAGACAGACAGACAGACAGACAGACAGACAGACAGACAGACAGACAGACAGACAGACAGACAGACAGACAGACAGACAGACAGACAGACAGACAGACAGACAGACAGACAGACAGACAGACAGACAGACAGACAGACAGACAGACAGACAGACAGACAGACAGACAGACAGACAGACAGACAGACAGACAGACAGACAGACAGACAGACAGACAGACAGACAGACAGACAGACAGACAGACAGACAGACAGACAGACAGACAGACAGACAGACAGACAGACAGACAGACAGACAGACAGACAGACAGACAGACAGACAGACAGACAGACAGACAGACAGACAGACAGACAGACAGACAGACAGACAGACAGACAGACAGACAGACAGACAGACAGACAGACAGACAGACAGACAGACAGACAGACAGACAGACAGACAGACAGACAGACAGACAGACAGACAGACAGACAGACAGACAGACAGACAGACAGACAGACAGACAGACAGACAGACAGACAGACAGACAGACAGACAGACAGACAGACAGACAGACAGACAGACAGACAGACAGACAGACAGACAGACAGACAGACAGACAGACAGACAGACAGACAGACAGACAGACAGACAGACAGACAGACAGACAGACAGACAGACAGACAGACAGACAGACAGACAGACAGACAGACAGACAGACAGACAGACAGACAGACAGACAGACAGACAGACAGACAGACAGACAGACAGACAGACAGACAGACAGACAGACAGACAGACAGACAGACAGACAGACAGACAGACAGACAGACAGACAGACAGACAGACAGACAGACAGACAGACAGACAGACAGACAGACAGACAGACAGACAGACAGACAGACAGACAGACAGACAGACAGACAGACAGACAGACAGACAGACAGACAGACAGACAGACAGACAGACAGACAGACAGACAGACACACACACACACACACACACACACACACACACACACACACACACACACACACACACACACACACACACACACACACACACACACACACACACACACACACACACACACACACACACACACACACACACACACACACACACACACACACACACACACACACACACACACACACACACACACACACACACACACACACACACACACACACACACACACACACACACACACACACACACACACACACACACACACACACACACACACACACACACACACACACACACACACACACACACACACACACACACACACACACACACACACACACACACACACACACACACACACACACACACACACACACACACACACACACACACACACACACACACACACACACACACACACACACACACACACACACACACACACACACACACACACACACACACACACACACACACACACACACACACACACACACACACACACACATAGACATCGACCTCAAACTTATAACACCTCTTTTTGCGTCGGAGGTGAAATGAAATGATAAAAGTAGGTACGGTACAATAAAAACCACTTAGGTACTCGTAGTTGTCCAGAGTCCGAAAATACATACATACATACATACATACATACCGTCACGCCTCTTTCCCACAGGGGTAGGCAGAGACTACTTTATTCCACTTGCTACGATCCTGACATATTTCTTTCGCTTCATCCACAGTCATCAATCTCTTCATACATGCTCGTCGGTTTCGGGTACTCCTGACCTGACCTTTTTCCAAAACGTCTCCTATTTGGTCTCGGAACGTACGTCTAGGCCTTCCCCTCCCAACGCAACCATTCGTACTCCCCATATAGATCTGTTTAGTTAGTCTACTTTCATCCATCCGCTCTACATGCCCAAACCAACTAAGCATCCTTTTTTCTATCCTAGTCACTATAATCCTCTTTCACACCAGCACGTTCCCTTATCAGACTGTTCCTTATTCTATCTTTCAGTGATACACCGAGAGTGTATAGAGTCCGAAAAACTACCCAAAAATTTTACGCTGGCTGTAATTGCCCTTTTTCGGTATCTCTAAACCCATTTTTCATCATAGTTATTAAATTTATAGGAAGCTGACTTGGTAAATCTTGTTAAATATTTATTACTAGTCTCAAATTTAAGAATTAAGACCCATCGATCATTAAAATATTCACCCGGTTTCCGCTAGCAAATATGAATATTAATAGCTCAGTAAAAACAAGAACTTTACTATCTAAACACTCTAAATCATAAATACTAAAAATGCCTCTCGCGCATTCATTTCTATTTGAACAGTGCTTGTGGACCATAATGAAGAGCCGTGGATAATGTAACGTTTATTTCTGCACAATTAAATCATAAAATAGTCATTTAAAAGCAGTTATTGAGACAATTAATAAGTTAAAGTTGATATTTGAATTTGCACGAGTAATAGTGTTGGTTCGCAGAACGACGGTAATCGATTATGAATTCTAGAACACAGATAAAAATTGTTGGTTTTTTTAATTTTAGTTAACAGTCGCATTGGACGTACACAGTTGAAAATGAAAAATAAAAAGTGAAACTAAACTTTGACATATTTCATTGAATCAGGCGTTACTTTGTGGAGGTCCATTTTAATGAACAAACAACATTTATCTTGCTACTGCTACTCACGTGCAAGATAACCAAGCCTGTGTAAAATATATGTACATGTTTTTCATGCAACCCTCCCTCCACTATTGCCACATATAACGCATAAATCCCACAAACTTAATTACACATGCAAACATGCGTAACAACGGAATCGAAACGCGGCAGTGTTTGTGTGATATAAGGGATAATTAAGTTTGTGGGATTTATATGTGTTTTATGTCTTTATTTCCCGTGGCACTACTGAGCGGCACTATTGTCCAAAGATTTCTATTTCAAAATCAAGTTTAACATAATCGTTTCGGGTATTTTTGGCCCTTCGAGCCGGCTGAAGATCTAACATAACCTAAACCTACCTCCCATTTATGATATTTATTTTGAATTTTGATTCAAAAATCTAAATGAAAAATGGTAGTGGTGTCCTGTTGCTAGATGGGGCGATGATATTCGTAAGACAGCGGCCAGGGTTGGAGGAGTGCTGAAGAACGAGCCCAATGGTGTGCTATGGGAGAGGCCTATGTCCAGCAGTGGACTGACACGGGCTGATGATGATGATGATGTCAAACTAACCGTACCATCTGCTGAAATATTCTAGAATAATTCTGGGATACCTTGAACAAATGGCAAAGCAGTGTACACACGGCAAAATAATTCGGTAAGCATAAGCACGCTTATAATACGTGTGGCGAAATTACGCTTCCATTGAACAAAATACCAGCATACGGGATCGGTGAAGGTAGTCAGAAAACACAATCGTTGATACCGAACCATTTTGTTGTGTGCGTAATTAAGGCAGCGGATAAGTGCAGATATGTGTATAGAATGACACACATGGACAATTAGGGCGCTTACCGAATAGCTTTGCTGTGTGTACATACCAGCCATAAAGTCTCTAAATACATAGCTATTGTTAGACTGTACGGTCTGTTTTTAACCGCCGGCATCAAGTCGCAGCCTTTGATCTTGGAATACCGTCGATAGCCATAAACCCCGTTTGATCTGGCTCGATCGTAGCCGATTACATGCACCATTCGTTCAACGATTAATGTAGCTCCTCCAATTGTTTTAAAACTGGAAAAGATTCTGCCAAATTGCGGGTAGATCGTGCAAGGTCCGTCAGGATCGCTTCCACCATCTTATTTACTAATGCCAAGTTTTTGTCTGAACGCTGAGCGTAAGTCGGTCACAAAACACGTCTCGAACGCGTTTGCGTTAAAATGTCAAGTACTATGGGAACATTTTGTTGCCGTTTCGATCCGCTAGCGGCGCTGCTAATTTTTCCATAGTAATTGAGACGTTTGCGTGAACGCGTTCGAGACTGTCTTCCGGCGTGAAGAGTGGTACATGAGGTATTCTCTCTTAGGTTTAAGGCTGGTGTATCTGCAATCCTCTCACTTCAGGGGCTCATATGACGTCTCAATGCGATTCAATTGGCATTGTTCATTTTTTTTAAGCTGTGCTTTTAACACCTTTATTTGATAAAATGGACTATTTCAAGCAACTAATTTGAATATTATGCTTTTACGTAGCTTTGTTAATTAATAATAAATATTTTTTCGCAGTTTGATAATTCGTGAATTTAGACAGAATCCCAATCGCCTTCGTTCGGCTGGCTATAAAAAAAAACGGCTTTGTCTATGGTTTTGTAGATTTGACAGTGACACGTGACAGTTGCCGTAGCCAAACTTTTTTTTTCATTTTTGTGGCAAACATTCGATGCTGGATTCTGTCGAAAAACCCGGTCGTTCGGTCAAACAAAGGTTCAAAGTACTTTTACAAAAATATCTGCAATCATAAATTATTTTTGAAATCGGACAAGATAAATCGGATAATTGATGGTTTTCCTCGAAATGGTTTTCGAATTGGAGCATACTAAAAAAAATGAACAATGCCAATTGACTCAGTACGCTTAGTGTAAGTTTCCACACAAAAACGTCTAACCTATTTCACAAATAAACTCTGTCAATATATCATAACACATACTATAAAACAAAGTCGCTTTCCACTGCCCGTCCCTATGTATGCTTAGATCTTTAAAACTACGCAACGGATTCTGATGCCGTCTTTTAAATAGGTAGAGTGGTTCAAGAAGTAGGTTTGTATGTATAATTCTACGCAGCCAGAGTCGCGGGCAGAAGCTAGTACCTAATCAAATATAACGAACCGCCCATTGACGTAGGGAATAATGTGAAGAAGGTACACTTCTGCTAATAAACCACTGTTTTCGACAGGGGCCGCGTTGATGGATGGGAAAATGATGAAAGATCTATTTCCTTTAGTTGATTCAATTTTGCGGGTATCTTAAGCGATTTTCAGGTAAAGTTTGGGAAAATATTACAATAATTTACCTTCCATAAATCTCGACGCACAATATAATGTGCTCCATTATGCTAATTGTTGTGAAGTAAAAGCAACGAACAGGAGAAGCAAGTTTGTAACTTAACTGTTGCTTGCGATTTAGGCCATGTTTGTTTATTTCGTTTGAGAATCTAATAACCCACCCACTTGTTTTTTTAACAAAATTGTTTCAAATTGTTTCAAGATCAGTTAAATATCGTAACTTAACAGTTTGGACCTGAACGCGGATTAAGATTCAAGTTTAACTACACATACATACATACACATACACCAATCACGTCTTTATCCCTTACGGGGTAGACAGCTAAGGTGACAGGTACCTACAGACCACATTTAGCAAGATTGGGCGTATAGGTGGAAAACGGAAGCAAAATAGTGATGGGTTGCTCTCATCGGCTTAACAAGATTCCTATGATTTTCGCCCATTCAAGTTTAACTAATATTATCAAATCGTTTTTCTTTTTTAATATTGATCTTTAGCCAGTTGTTTCCTTTTACATAGCACCATTGACAACCTTCATTGTCTAATAAGTACTCATAACTCACAATATGGGTACTAGCGCTGCTTGATTTGTGTCTACAATAGCACGTTTGACATGCCGAGTGACACATCTTTGTAATGTTAATTCTGTGTTGTGGTGTTTGTAGCAATGGCGTCTGTGAGGTCCTCTTGACGTTGTATAAAAGTCATATTATTTATCAATTTCAATTTTTTTTCAAATTGGACGACCGGATAGCCTAGTGGTTAGTGACCCTGACTATAAAGCTAGAGGTCCTGGGTTGAATCCCGGTAGGCAGACAGTTGTATGGTGAATACGAATGTTTGTGCCCGAGTCATGGATGTTGTGTGTATTTAAGTATGTATTTATCTACATTATATAAGTATGTGTATCCGTTGCCTGGTACCCATAGCACAAGCTTTGCTTAGTTTGGTGCTGGGTCAATTGATGTAATTTGTCCCAAGATATATATTTATTTTATTATTTATTTATTTAAAATAGTGATAATAGGGCAGTTAGTTCTTAATTCAACAACACACATAGTGAGTTTCAAATATTGGAAGGCACTATAACGGGCTTTCATGCTGGTCTGGGAGCAAAGAAAACACAGAATGTACCAGTTGCTTCTCTTCCCGTGCAGATGGTAAAAATCCATCGAGGGAATGGGCGAAAATCATAGGAATCGTTATAGGCGATGCGGCTAGCAACCCATCACTATTATGATTCCGCTTTCCACCTATACGGCCACAGTGTCTTGCTAAACGTGGCCTGTAGGTCTTGTTACCTTAGGCTCTGTCTACCCCGTAAGGGATAAAGACGCGATTTGTGTATGTATGTATGTACTATAACGGGTATAAGGTTCCATAATGGCATATAGTGTGTTATTTATTTATTTTTTTATTTTATTTGCTCACTATCCATTTCAATTCTAAATGTAAACTTATATTTACTGTAAAAACCACCAAATAAATTACCAGCAACAAAATTAAAATTTCCAGACACAAACAAAATTAATTAGTGACAAAATTATGGGAAACATAAATTAAACTAAACCATTACCGTCCACTTTTATGGTCGGAAGCCGCGAATAAAATTAAACAACCGAATTTAGTCCTAATATCCTATTCGGAATTAGTCATAAAACATAAATGAAAGTGAAATAAACGTGAGGAAAGTTACAACAAGTTCTTGTTATAATAAAATTATAAGGCTGCGGCGTTTTCATGAGCGGAGCGTTGTGCAATTTTTCTTCATTTTAGAGGTACCTACAATGAGAGGTTTGAGAAACAACTAAGTTGACAGTCTACAACCCACAGTAAAAAAAAATCATGTTGTGTTGACGTTATTAAAAATAACACACCTGTACACAAAACTAAAGTCAAAACGAGAATAATAGTAAAACCAAAATAAAATACATTTATTTTTAACGTAAGGAACCACTAAAATGGGATTTTTAGAAATTCAGTCCTAGATCCAGATCCAGTTTAGCCAAATTAGGGACTGGTCGATTTTGCGCAGACAAAGTCTGGGGCGACACTTGAATATTATATTGAACTAGCTTTTGCCCGCGGCTTCGCACGCGTGAACCATGAGCATTTCAAAGAAGCTAGCAATTAAGCAAGCGAGCAACCAAACCTGCAAGCTTTCAAGCATGCATGCAAGTATGCAAGCAGGCATGCAAGCCTTCAAGCATGTAAGTATGCAAGCAGGCATGCAAGCAGGCATGCAAACAGGCATGCAAGCATGTAAGTATGCAAGCAGCCATGCAAGCAGGCATGCAAGCAGGCAAGCAAGCATGCATGCAAGTAAGCACCCATGCAAGCAAGCATGCAAGCATGCATGCAAGCAGGCATGCAAGCAGGCAAGCAAGCATGCAAGCAAGTGTGCAAGCAAGCATGCAAGCAAGTAAGCAAGCAAGCATGCAAGCAAGTGTGCAAGCAAGCATGCATGCAAGTAAGCACCCATGCAAGCAAGCATGCAAGCATGCATGCAAGCAAGCGTGCAAGCAAGCATGTATGCAAGTAAGCACCCATGCAAGCAAGCATGCAAAGCAAGGACTCAAGAAAGCATGCAAGCCAGCCCCCGCATTGCCCCGCTGCCTTAATTTTTCTGAAACTGTAAATATTGCAGGATTTTTATAAAACAAACCTAACCTAACCTATAGGGCTGTCCTAAAATACATCCTAAATAGCTTTTGCCCGCGACTTCGTACGCGCTAAGTTGTAAAATGAAAAAATAAGTTTTTTCCCGTTCCCGTGGAAATTTTGGGGAGTTTTTTCGGAATACACTTAAAGCCTTTAAAGAAACACACGTTATAAATGTTAAGTCTCTTTCTTTCGCTGTTTCGTCTGGAAACGTAAAATCCGGTTTTTTCCCGTCCCTGTGGGCGTTTCGGAAAATACTTTCTTAGTGTTCCCCTACACTCCCGAATAAACCTACGTGACAAATTTCAACTTTCCCCCGCTTTTCGTTTTTCCCGTTTCCGTAAGAATTTCGCCAAATAAAGCATTTCCCGAAATTCTTACGGGAACGAAGAAGAAGAATTTTGGGAAATTATCTCATAATGCTCCCCTACACTCCCCAAGGAACCCACTTGCCAAATTTCAGCTTTCTACGACCTAAAATCCTACGATTTAAAATCCTGTTTTTTTCCCGTTCCCATGGGAATTTTGGAAAGTAGGTACTCTCTTAATGCTCCTCTACACTCCCGAAGCAACATACATGCCGAATTTCAGCTATCTGCAACCAGAAAACGAAAAGTCCCGTTTTTCCCGTTCCCATGGGAATTTCGGGAAATCCTTTTGTAGCGCTCCCCTACACTCCCCAAGGGAAATTGAAGGCCAAATTTCAATTTTATACGACCAGTAAAACGAAAAATCGATCCCGTAGAACTGAATACATAAATCCCGTTTTTATCCCGTGGGAATTTCCAAAAAGCATTAAAACATTATTTTACTATTATAATCACCTACTTCTATGCCAAATTTTAAGAGTCTAGTAATTATAGTTCATAGGATTTCGTTAAACTGAATATATAAATCCTGTTTTTTTCCTTATCCCGTGGGAATTTCCAAAAATCCTGAAATAAGTTTCTTAGTTTTGTAATCACCTACTTTTGTATCAAATTTGAAGAGTCTACTTTTATAGTTACTGAGATAGCGTCACTCGGAATCGAATATATAATTCCCGTTTTTTCCTTATCCCGTGGGAATTTCCAAAAATCCTTTCTTAGCGGATGCCTACGTCATAAGATCTACCTGCATGCCAAATTTCAGCCCGATCCGTCCAGTGGTTTGGGCTGTGCGTTGATAGATCACTATGTCAGTCAGTCAGTCAGTCACCTTTGAATTATATATATATAGATAGGATTTCGTTTAACTGAATATATAAATCCCGTTTTTTTCCTTATCTCGTGGGAATTTCCAAATATGCTGAAATTAGTTTCTTCGTTTTGTAATCACCTACTTTTGTATCAAATTTGAAGAGTCTAGTTATTATAGTTACTGAAATAGCGTCACTCGGAGTCGAATATATAATTCCCGTTTTTTCCTTATCCCGTGGGAATTTCCAAAAATCCTTCCTTAGTGGATGCCTACATTGTATAAGGTATCTATGTGCAAAATTTCAAGTCTCTAAGTCCAGTGGTTTGGGCTGTGCGTTGATATATAGTTAAGTCAGTCAGTCAGTCAGTCAGTCAGTCAGGACTTTGAATTTTATATGTATAGATAAATTCATTTTAAATATGTTATTGAATCAGGCGTTACTTTGCGGAGGTCCATTTTAATGAACAAAAAGTACTCAAAGCGTAGTTGAGTAGCGGAGTAGCGAGGTAATTTTTTTTTCTTTAATATGCACTGTATTTATTTCTTAGAGCCGAGAGACGAAGATCTTATCACAAGTAAACGTAGAAATTTCATCTAGAATCTCATTTATAACGTAACGTTGATAATATAATACTTCATTAAAATACCGTCTAAGAATGTACGCGACGAAATAAAATTATACGCCCCACCAGTAACCACGTCCCTAAAGTTAATAAAACAGATATAAAACGTGCACTTCGGTTGTCATTGCGCGGATGTGAGTCCGCCATTTGCCGTGAAATGTGGACGTTTTCGAAGGCCCTGTTGAAAGTTAACACAGTGTTTATGAGTATTCTGCCGTTTGACAAAACACTGTATCTTGAGTTACAGTGTTTTGTGATAACATTCACTTCTAGGCCCTCCAACCCTCCATCCAGAGGCGTTCATCCCTTACAGGCATATAAGCAGTGCTTGTAAGCATACGTAAATGTGCCCGACAATACAGGTTTTGTTGTCAATATGCCTACCCTATGTCAGAACCCACTGCACGCCCCTGCGCTCCAACTATATGTCTACATCTACATTGACAGTCGATTTATTTTGTATCAAAAATATTGAAAAGCATCATAGCAATATTGGATTGTTGTAACTACTAAAACTTACTTAATTGTTTTGAATAAATACTGAAACTTTAATAGATACAGTGTAATGCCAAACCAAACGCGCAGCACAAGCAAACTTACAGTGTTTTGTCGTAGTGTTTCTAAACACTGACAGTCTGCTAAGGATTCAGAATTTAGGTAGTGTAAAGGTTCTTGCAAGTTTGTATAAAAGTCCTTGCTTTTTTGTACTTGAATCTTGGTTTCTTCTTTAAGTCTCTCTAAATTTTATTGTACTTTGAAAATGCATGAAACAATGTGAAACTCAGATCTTTTGTAGTTTGGCTACAGTCAACATCTTTAATTTGTCAAAATTTCATTAAAATCGGATGAAACAGTTTATTGCGATTTCTGTAAATTCGTTGTTTTCAAGATACAGTGTTTTGTGATAGTACGGCAACATTATGGTCATATTATAGAAGAAAGATCTTAGATTTTTCTGACGACGACGAATAGGACTTAGTTTGCGGATTTTAATAAAAAAAACCGACTTCACACTGCCTACATTTCGCTTAAGAGCAGAGCTCTGATAACACTGGATTTTATAGCCGAACGAATTTGCACAGAACCTTCGGTGCGCGATGCCGTCTCGCGCTTGGCTGTTTTTTTTCGACATAACCTTCACAACATATCAATCTCGGAGCATATAATTATCTTTTCACGCTCGCCGAAACGTGGCGTCCAATTCGAAGTCGGTAAAGACGAAACGGCAAGGTCAGTGACCTTATTACAAGACAATGCTTGTTGATTTTGATTAGTTCGCATAAAAAGTTATAATTGCTCTTAATTCTTAATTAACACAGCGCGCGGTTGATTCATTGTTTTGTTCCACTTCCAAAATAAATCTAGCAATGTGGCTATATTCAGCATTTTTTTAACCAACTTCTAAAAAAATATTTTGTGTTCTACTTTTAATTTAAATGGGTTAATATTCAGCGATTTTAAGTTCTTTTAAACGACTTTGGAAACGGAGGTTTCACGTCCTCCTGTACCTCTGTATAAGCCCTCCAATTCTGAGAGGAGAACTATGCCCAGCATTACGACGTCATAGTTGCATACGTGCATATTTTTGATTTAACTGGATCCCATTTTAGCTCTTTAGCAACGCCTTTGGTGTTGTGGGTGTCTGGTAGACACATACACATACACAGATCAAGTCTTTATCCCTTACGGGGTAGACTGAGCCTGAGTGGTAAGACCTACAGGCCACGTTTAGCAAGATTGTGGGCGTGAAGATGGCAAAAAAAACACGGTGGTGAAATGAAATGAATTAATGAAATGAAATGAAATTATTTATTTTGCTTGGTGGACACGCTTGTTCATTTAACTTGACAATGTGTCATAAAAACCCAGTTATTAATAATATCTATAAACAGTTGAACCAATATTACACCACTATAGAAATAGGAATATTATTGGAACTACTTTCACACTGAGTCACATACTGAGTCAACCTCTCACTAAAATATCCTAATAAAATCTATAATATTAACCTAAAAAAGTGTTAATAAGCAATTTGGAAGCAAAACACCTAATAAAGCTAACGTATCACCGATATACAGCTTGAAGCGATATAAACGTCCCATAAGTATCACATTTAGAACAGTTAGCGCCATAATAGATGTTTAAAGGTAATTACGTGACAGTAAAAAACAGATTTTTGTATCACTGTGATTGATACTAATTTTAAATAATATAATTAAGTACTCACATTAAATAAAAAAAATAAGTATCATTCTTCAATTTGGAGGTAATTCTGCGTCTTCTTTGTCAGTATCACTCATAACAGAGAGGTCGTGGTCATCGCTTCAGATGTTGGTAATACAACAAAAAAATAAAAAATAAACATATTTCGAACAGATATTAACTTAATGTTCATGTCTAGCCAAAAGTTCTTCTTCTTTTTTTTAAATGGCCATCGCTCGATGCGATGATTTGAGTGTAATTATTATTGTGCAATAGATTGATTTCAGTTTCACATAGCCAAGAAGATACGTCTTTTTTCCATAGAATCCTTCTTATAATTTGCCTTATACTTCCAGATTCGATTTTTGAAGTTCGTTTCTTGCTAGATACTAGCAGTCAGTTGGGAGTAAGAAGGACAGCATGATATTAACTTCGAAAATCGAATTTCGGCGTAGCCTTGGTCTTCTAGTTAAACTGGTTTCAGTAGCGTATCTTGAAGATACAATATTATGTGTAAACGGTAACTTTAGGGGAATTATTATCTATTTTATTATTTTATTTTGAATATGAATGGGTAAGCGAAGGTGGGCGTTTTGGGGCGTTCTAACAGTAAAATTATCGAAAATAAGAAATATAGATGAATTTATATGCTAATGATACTTGGAACACGCCGAAACTCGAAATATATGTTGACTGTTTTATGAAATGTGCATAATAAAATTTTATATCAAAAATATTGGTTTGATCGTTTTCTTGCATAAAATTTAGAGTAGCATTCATTCATTAAACAATAGGACAAGCATGGTTAACCTCATTTTGATAATTCACGAAATAATAATCCTCCAATAATAAGTAATCTTCCAGTCAGTAGGCTTATTAACTAACTCGCTCGCAATCGCCATCGTGTTAATTTTGACAGTTCATGTATGGGCTGACAATTGGTATCGGAATCAGCTAGGCTGTCACATTCATACAAGAACTGTCAAAATGAACACGATGGCGATTGCGAGCGAGTTGGTAATAAGCCTACTGGTATGCGAGTAAAGAAAAAACATTGAATGTACCAGTTGCTTCTCTTCCCGCGCAGATGGTAAAAGCCCATAGAGGGAATGGGCGAAAATCTTACGAATCATGTTAAAGGCGATACGGCTAGGAAACCATCACTATTTTGATTCCCTTTCCAGCTGTACGCCCACAATCATACTAAACGTAGCCTTTAGGTCTTGTTACCCTAGGCTCTGTCTTCCCCGTAAGGGATAAAGACGTCATTTATGTACGTATGTATGTATTTATGCAAAATTAGCGGCGTACATAAAGCACCTACGACAGGAGTCGCCTCAGCTTATCTTTGTTCACGCTACAAATATTACACTAATTCAAAACAGGCACAGTAGGGTTGCAAAGCTAGTGGGTCACCTGATGGCAAGTGCCTGGCCTGGTGGCAAGATGAACATTAGCAACATCACGGGACTGAACATGTCGCTGATTAAATACAAAAGCGACACATTTCAAAATCGGACACTGTTGCATTTGAAACCTTATAACGACCGACTTTTATTTTTTGGCGAATGATTTTGGAATGCTTCCGTTTTGTATTTAATCAAGTGTTGCCAACCTAAAGGAACAATAGAGTACGTCATGTGCCAATTACAAAAGCCTACACATTTTCCGTGCCTTATGGTTTGGTAGAGAACGCTTGATCATCTCCTGTTATGAGTGCTCCATGGCCATAGATAACTAGCATCATCTAGTCGTAAATTGGTGATATTATGGTGATATAGCGTCGTAAAGCCTCGGGATTGTGAAATAGGAAGTGATGAAGGTAACACTAGGAGCGACACCAATACTTGTGAGTCAGATTTGGTGTGGTCCAAGTCATGAGAGAAGTTTTTGTTGGGGTTAAACGCTCATAGCATAGGTGCGTTTAAGTTAAAAGCGTTAGTCGGAAATAAATAAACAACTACTTTTAAGTGCAAAAGGGGTTATGTTTAAAATAGTTATGAAGAAAATCTTTTGGTGCTCTAGGTATGGGTACATACATAAATAGCGTCTTTATCGCTTACAGGGTAGACAGAGCCTAAGGTAACAAGACCTAAAGACTACGTTTAGCGAGATTGTGGGCGTATAGATGAAAAAGATTCCTAAGATTTTCACCCATTCCCTCGATGGCCTTTGGGTCTTGTTACCCCGAGCTCTGTCTACCTCGTAAGGGATAAAGACGTGATTTATGCATGTATGTATGTATGTAGAAAGCAACTCCAACAAAGCAAGAGAAGTAATCATGGGTGGTGGTTAATAATCATGGTTCATTGCTTTGATAATAATATTATGTCACTGCGTAATTTCGCATAGTCAAGCCTAAAAAGAACATTATTTCAATGAATGGCAGTATTTTTTCTATATCGTCACAAAGAAGCAAACAAAAGCAGTTTCTAGCCTAAATAAAACGCTTCCGCGTGCTCTCTTCTGTTTGGCTAGCAAGGTCGAAGCCACGAGCGTAAGCCTGGCGGTAAAATTGACAAACCGCGATCTCTCATGCCTTAAAAATTTATGAAAACTAGCGCAATATAACATTTATTTATGCTTGCTTTTACAATAGTCCGACTCACAAAAGGCGTGCCTGCTGTCGATTTTCCAATAACCCCTTTCTAGGGGTCCGTAAAGAGTAGTTAGCGATGCCATAAATTCCTGTTCAGCATGCAGCTTTATACAGGGGAATCCGTTTATAATGACATCGAAGGGTAATTACAATCAGGTCATATTAAGCGGACGTCATACAAAGCAGTGTTGTTATGAATATCCATATCCGAAACCGAAACTAACGGATATCCGAAATAAAAAAATATCCGTAACCGTAACCGAATCCGATATAAAAGTTTTGGATAGTTTCGGATAGGGCGGAGTCTAACTAAATACTGCTAAGTAAATATGACACGTCGTGACAAGTTTTTGTTTTTGCCCGGCCGGCAGACCAGCCGCGCGCGCGTTTAGTCGTATTGTATATCATTTTACAGTTCGTTTAAAATTTAATATCCGTAACCGAAACTATCGGATAATCCGATATAATTTAATATCCATAACCTTAACCGAAACCGTTATTATATTTTACCAATATCCATATCCATATCCGGATCCGAAATTATATATCCGTAACATCCCTGATACAAAGCATTTGAAAAAATATATAACCTCCCGTTTTTTTAAGTAACTATTTATTTTAATAGAGACACATAGCACATGAAATAAAATTCCTACGATCCTACTAATATTATAAACGCGAAAGTTTGTAAGTATGGATGGATGGATGTTTGTTAATCTTTCACACCAAAACGGCTGGGCAGATCTGGATGAAATTTGGAACATACATAGATTTTATATAGTCTGGAATAACACGTAGGCTACTTTTTGCCCCGGAAAATTGCGTAATTCCTGCGGTATAGCGATAAATGAATTCTATGCAGACGAAGTACACAACAACAACAGCTAGTAAAAAATATATGTAATAGATACTAGCTGTTGCCCGCAACGATTCTCGAATTTTGCGCTCAGCGACATTAATTTTTTATTTTATTGTGTTGATAGACTATCAACTGTTACAATCTATTTCTTAATACGGCCGCTGGCAGTTGCGTAATGTTGTAAAAATATTTTCGGCCACCTTGAAGTTGAATAGCGGCATTCTTTAACAAAAATCTTTTTTTCTTTCCATAGAACCCTGCAAGCCTCTTTTCTCTCGCTCGTGACTATTTTTATCACTTCCATATCAAACAATACGGGTTATGCAACAATAATAAAGACGTTTCGATTATCGTGCGGTTATGAAATAAGTCGGTAGAGAGATAGCACCTTTTGAACAAAAAGGTTGTATTACGTGTAACGATGGCCATTGCATTTAAGTTTTTGATACCAATATGCTCGATTGTGGACATCATACAGATTGTTGCTATCATCTTATTTGATTTGATATTAATTCTGCAACAATAATAAATGTGCTTGTATACCGGCGTACAAGGTATAAAGCTAAAGAAATGAAAAACGAAAGGGCGAAAGTCTTAGGAATCATGTTATAGGCGATGCGGCTAGCAACCCATCACTATTTTGATTTCTCTTTCCAGCTATACGCCGTTAATCATGCTGAGCGTGGCCTCAAGATTTTGTTACTTAGGCTCTGTCTACCCCGTAAGGGTTAAAGACGTGATATATGTATGTA
Source organism: Pandemis corylana (assembly GCA_949127965.1). Classification (NCBI taxonomy): domain Eukaryota; kingdom Metazoa; phylum Arthropoda; class Insecta; order Lepidoptera; family Tortricidae; genus Pandemis; species Pandemis corylana. The sequence goes on from OX421869.1 coordinate 3,751,971, forward strand.
TGTATGTAAATTAAAAACAAAAGAGAGAAGCATTTCATTTTACACTACTAACGTTTTCACACTCTTATTTATTTTTGTCATTAAACAAATCCATTGATATCTCAATGCCCATCGCCATCGGTATAAAAAACCACATCGATACGTAATAAGATCCGAATATTTCGCCCAGTTATCAGCTCGATCGTCAGATCCCACGGTTGGGGTCAAGTGTGGGGTGTCAATGTCGTGAAGGGTCAAGTTCGGGGTCATTGGGCTGTGGGCTATGTCAAAACGGACCTAGGGTCCACATCGTGAGATGGGTGTCGGTTAAAATAAACATCTTTTTGAAGAAGCCGCTACGTGGTATTCTTTCTAAAGACCATGTCTTAAGATATACAACGCGTTCACAGTTGGTTATAAAAAAACAGCTATAGACTGTCATGCACTAAAGTTCAACATTTACAAGTGATTCTTTATATGGACATAAAAGGCAAAATAGCCTAACTGACACGCGACACCGTTAAAAATGCTCAAGCGACAATCTGTTATGAAACATTACCATGTCATGTCGCTTAGGCTTTTTTTCTTTTGACCGCCAAACACTCGTATGTACCTCCTTGATTATTTGCACACCCCTGGCTGCTAGAGTCCGCGTAAGCATTAAACATTCAGTTTTCCATTACGGCCGGCCTCAGGGCTAGCGCGGTTACAAGCACTCTGTATAATATAATATATTGACCACTAATGTGTGAAGTCTGTCATGAAAGCTATTTTTTTAATGAATGTGGTAATTATGCCTATGTACCTACCTAAAATAATCAGTGGAGCAATCGAAACAAATGTCAAGCAGACTCGACTTTGATACGAGAGCGATCCGTTGATTTCAAAACAAACGCGAGAATTGGTGCTATTTTAGTTTAATTTTGTCGTCAGAAAAATACTTTTTGAGTCCTAAGGGCCAATAAATCTACATTAATAAAATGTTGCCCTGTCCAGTAATTTCGGCTGGATAGTTAAAGATTCCGCTTTTATAATGAATGAAACGCAAAATAACCGTCGCGATAAATGACAGCTACAAAATCGTTACCAGTTTCAGAAATCAGTTCCAATGAAACAACTGTAACTCACTTTAAGTCTATAACTTTGATACTTCGTATGTAAAGTTGAAATTGAGCCTTTGAAGATAATATTGGAATAATTTGAGGGTGATTTGTAAGTTTTTTGTTTAATCTCTGTCACTGTTTACTTCGGAATTTATATGCAATATTACATTTGAAATGTACCATGCGCTTTTCGGTGAAGGAAAACGTCGGGAGGAAACCTGCCCACATCTGCGAAGCAATCCAATGGTGTGTGAAATTCCCAATTGGGCCCGCGAGGGAATCCAAACCCTCTCTTTCTGAGAGGAGGCCTGTGCCCAGCAGTGGGACGTATATAACCTAGAGATGATGATGACACGTGTTAGTTTACATTCCCTTATATATCCTATGCTAGTTAGTTAAGTCTGGGGTCACATGATTATTATATACAGGGCCTCTGGACCCCATGTGTACTGAATCCCTCTTCTTAAACTTAAGAGCTAGGCTCTTGTCGGTGGAAAAATTTCCATGTGGTCCTTTCCAAACTATAGCCCAAGCCCTCTCATTCTAAGAGGAGATCTGTGCTCAGCACTGGGACGTATATAGGCTGTAGAACTACGTGTTTACAATATACCCAAAACTCGCAAACGCCTTCTCCTTAATTCCTGTCAGCTAAATTATGACGCACTAATTAAATATTTAGCATAAGCGACAACCCTAGTCTAGGGGTCAAGTCCGAAAATAGTTTATTTACGCCGTTTATGTAAACATGGCAAGTCGGAAATGAACGTCCACCACGCGAAGGTGAAAGCCGTATTTTTTTCAGCAAACACTCTTTATACGACTTAATTGTTCGCAATTTTCAAGTATTCTAACGATTCCTGAGACAGCCAAATTGTTTTACTTACAAAATGATATCTTAACAATTTAAAGCGGAACAAAAGTCACACCCACATCAAAGTGCAATGAAAAATAACGTACAAGGAAGTTTTTTGCAGCATACATAGTTCATTATCATTTCACCAATATTGCATAACCAAACAATGCGATTAAGATGCTATCGGCACAAAATAAAACCGAGAGCGCACATTTTATTTACTCAAAACGCACCAGAAATGCTCAAAAATTGCCGTCGATCGCGCAAAATTTACGGTAACTGGTGTTTACCTTACTTAACGTTGCGCTTGCACATAAAAATACCTTAAACACCAGTAAGATACGCAATAATTTGCCAAATACACCGCTCTCACTTCCATACGCTTTCATTTTAATAAATTCAAAAAAGCCGACCGTAAACAACCCATGGCGCTAGGGTGACCATCTATTTGGATAAGTAAAGAAATCGCCGAACACTCCATATCAATGTCTTAAATCCCTAACAATGTCTTAAGTGGGTAGATCAACTATATTTGGTTGTTATTCTGTCCCATCCCATCAGCTAGGGGAAAAAAGTAGTACAGTTTGTTAAAAGAAACGTTGTGTCTCATTATACCAACATGCTTAAAGATGACCAATTATGGAAGAGGCTTAAAACCTTTGCAAAATACATGTTTGGCAAATTTTAAACCTTTGAACTTAAGGTTTAAAGAGTGACTGAGGAGAACGTAACAAGTGACAAGAAAAAGTTGATCCACCCAAGTAAATGTTGCATTCAAATGTGTTCTTAGTATTGTTAAACTAAGGGGAGGAATTGCTGTATATGTTAGCATGTACGTGTGGCTACGCCCACCACCCTACGTTTCTATATTAAATACATCAGTGTGCTACCGACTTGCTTGTGTATTGCTCGCATCCCGCGCTCCCATACTTATCAGTTGCATTTTTGCCCCAAAATTGATTTGGCATATTCAGTTCCTCAGTGACCAAAAAAAACAAGAGTATTATAAATCAAACCATTTAACTTATTGGACACAGTTTTGTAAAAAAACCCTATTACCAAGACCCCACTTAATATTCCGTCTGCCACGGAGCTTTATTTTTTAAGTCGTAGAAAAACCATGATTTTTTTAGAAATAAAAAAAATTGAATTCGAACGTTTTTTTTCGGCATTTTAACTTGTTCTATAATGATAACTTTACAGTAGCATGGACGCACTTAGACGGCTTTTAAAAGACGTTAAATTTCAATCATGGTAACCCTACTATGGAACCAAAAATGGAACTACCGAAGCGCAAAACAAAAGATAATGGAACCGTTTTGTCGTAAGCGCCAATTTGTGCCTTAACCGCCACTAGTATGGTGTGTTTTACCGTAAATTTTGTGATTTAGCCAAACTTAAATGATGTATAGCGCTGATATAATATTTATTAACCCCCTTATAAGTCCTGGTCGTGTGAGGTCTTATCCTGTATTACGAGTATACGACAAATATTAAGTTATTAAGCTATGCATATTAAGTTCAATACACGGTGGTCTTACTGTCAGTATTGTGTCTGAGTTTCCTTGTGTCCTCAAAGGCAATCGCGGTCTACAGGATGCTTCAAAAATACCCCTAAAACCAAAAGGAAATTCAATAATTCTTGGTAAAGAGTCCACTTTGACCTGCTATGGCTGGTGTATAACTTCAGACCAATACCATCCTTCTGTTAAAAATCAATACTAAAGTTAACTGACACGTAATTTTTTTTGGCTATTCGTGTAACACATCCTGTAAAAAAACGTGTTTAAACTCTGTCTACGCTTTTTATTCAGATTTAGGGGGAACACGATGCGCGTCAAATACATCCATACATACATAAATCACGCCTAATCCCTCACGGGGTGACAGAACCTAAGGTAACAAGGCCACGTTTGGCATAATTGTATTTAGCACGTCAACTACGAGCCTGACTCAAAGACATAGCTTTTTAAATTGGTCAGTATTTCTAATCTACAAAGTAAACCGAAGCCAGTAATTACGCGATCAGGCGCGGCTACATTTAAAGGCCAACCGTAATCGGAGTCATTACCTCGCCGAAGTATAACGTGCTTGCTATTTGTACCAATAGTACGAGTAAACCAGAAGCATTCCAAGCCTACAAACCTAGGACGGGAGCAGAGGTTTGATTCTCAAAACGTCGTCTGAGCTCCTAGTGTATATTTTCACTCAAAATATCTCGAACGCATTCACAGCAAAACAAACACCATTTGATAAAACAAAAGAATTGTTTTTTTTTTGTTTTTTATCAAAACGTTGCGAGTACGCTGTGCACGTTTGCGGACTCAAAACCAATTTGAATGTAAAAGCTTTCAAATATGTATCTCGATTTTAAATACAGGGTGGTGTTTTTTAACATTTTGACGCTTACGCGTTTACTGACGTCAGTTTAAAAAAGGCGTAATTTAAAGGCAATCTGAAGCGTAACAATAAAACTGGATAGTTAAACTAGATTTACTGTGCCGTAAAATGGTTAGCTTTATGGTAACATCATAGTTACATTTTGTGGCAGGAAGACAGTAAAATTGTGACCTACATTATTTATATGTAACCTGGCTGTAACATGGTTAGTAAACTACAAACATTTTCCCTTTGAAGTATAATAAAGTTTAAAGTGCGTGCTGTTTAATACGTGTTTGTAGCAAAATTAAGAGCTGGAATTTCAAGAGATATTAAGTGGCCAATGTTAAGTCAAAATAAGCATAAGCGCCATCTTTACACGCGGTAGAACTGCACGCTAACTACGATTGAATTGTATGGGTTGGAACGAATAAAGTTGCAGTTACTTTTGCAATCGGAACGCAGCAGTCCTCGGTTTGTAATGGCCGCAAGTCAAAAATTCCAATAGAAAGTCTTTTTCATTCCTCTCAATTTCCAAAAGATTATCAAATATTCATCGTCAATACTTCGAAAAGCCCGTATCTCAAATCAATATACAGATTAAACTGAAACGATCGTCAAAATTTCAACCTTGTGAGTTTTGTGTCGTTTTTTTATTTCCGGGTAGCATTTAGGTACTTTTATTCAGTGTAAAGCGTCTTCGATTTACGCAAAAAAAAACACGTATCATATTATCGTCGATCATCCTTACAATTTGTTATACTTAATACACGAACATTATCAACAAAGGCTTTATAATGATCGGTACCGTTCCCTACGTTTATCATTTCTACAGGAAACGCCCTTACATTTTGTAGGATACAAATTGCCACAGCCAAAATATTGTATCATCGGCGACGTACGAAATATCGCTACAATACTTCATCGCTTGGTTGACATCCTTATTCTAGAGTCAAACTGAATTTAGAATTTCGAATTCGACTGTCATGACTTTATTTTGCTGTGCCAACGTTCGGTAACTTTTGAGATTATTTATGAATGAAAAGTATTATTGCGATTGTTTTATTAAAATAAGTGATTAGATTAGGAGGGTACCTATTGCAAATATAGTGCGTAAACAGTTGTGTTACATAATATTTCCATTTATTCATCGCAATATTTGCTTGATTCTGACTCGTAGCGTATTGAACAGATTTTCAATAAGTCGTTCTATTTTCATCTGATATCAAAATAACACTGGCTTAACAGCAAACCAATGTTTTTTTTAAACGCAGAATAAGAATAACTGACAAAGGTGTAACCGTTGGCAGTTTGATCGTTTAACAAATCGCCGATTCATTAATACGAATTGATGATGTTGCCCGAATTTGGACTCGAATTTCGAACAATATCATCCGTCAGCGTCCTGGCAGGTTCGAAATTCAAAACGAAGTGCAATTTGTCCGTTGGATTGCTGTTATCGTTATAATTTTGAATATAACTTTGGTGAAGTCACTGGCCAGATGTAAAGGTTAATAATTAACAAATAAGGTGGGACTTTCGAGACAATAATAGAGTCGCGGTTTTCATTGATACCGTCTTGTTTTAATATGGTGCAATTATTCTATGCAAGTCAGAGATAGAGATTGTGTTTTTTTTCTCACAGACGGTTGTATTTTGAAAACTATGCGTTGTAATAATTGAAACTCAAACATTTACTGGGTACATCTCGCCGCATTATAACAATAACATGAACTCAGCCATGTAGGGTCATGCGAATGATACCCTTATAAAAGTAAAATCTATACCCCTACACCACCCATAGCAGGTGGGTAAGCCTTCGAATTTTTCTATCTGTTGCTAGCTGTCACGAGACCTTGTTACTATGCAAATATTTGTCGCTAAGCGTCATCTGTTTGAATGATGTGTCTGTGTGATTATAATGTTATCTGTTAGCGCCTAAGTAATATTCAGATCGTCCTATTGTATTTAGTAGTTTAGTAGTTTTATCGTATTTATCACCAGATCAGACTACCAACTCATTAGTTCGTTCAACTTTAGTTAGATATTCAGTTTGCTTTTTTTAGAATGCACAATATTTTTGCTTGAAACCCGTAAACTCCTCTCGTCCCCCATTTTTTTATTAATACAGCCCACTTCCTTCCGTGATACGGAACCATCGGTGCGCGAGTCCGACTCGCGCTTGGCCGGTTTTTTAGGTTCTACTGTAGCCTTTATACAATTTTAATACATAACACATTTTCAAATCGCACTGTTCATCGTGCATTCGTGTAAAGGAGCGACGACACCGCCAAGTATACGGATTCTCACTAAACGCACCGTCAACGTCTTTCACGCGCCGGTGTGGTCGCACCTTAACTCCCAACATCCATCTCGACCGTCGCATAACTTATACACTTTACGAAATGCGGCACTTAAAATACCGCGTATCTGCTATAAACTCCAAATAAACAATCAGGAAGGCGTTACTTACGAGTCTCGTAAACTTCTGTGGACGTAAACGCGTAAGCGACATGCCGTAAATAATTCTCAATTACACAAAGTATCAACCTGTACATCTTCTATATATCTATATCTATATATATATATATATATATATATAGATATATATTATATATATAAAAGAAAGTCGTGTTAGTTACACTATTTATAACTCGAGAACGGCTGAACCGATTTGGCTGAAAATTGGTATGGAGGTAGCTTAGAACCAGGAGACGGACATAGAATACTTTTTATCCCGATTTTCTCACGGGATTGGAAAATTCCGAAATGTTGTATTAATAAAGCTACAGACATTAAGTTTAGCATGCCTACACAGTATTCCTTGAGTAGTATAAAGATGCACTTACAAAGGAATTTTTCAAATTTAAGGCGGAACAAAGTTCGCCGGGTCAGCTAGTACAATATAAAAACCAACCTAGAAAGGAATATCTGCATAGAAATTCCCTACACGATGTTGACTTACATACTTACATACAATAAATCACGTCTTTATCCCTTACGGGGTAGACAGAGCCTAAGGTAACAAGACCTAAAGGCCACGTTAGAGAAGCTAGATGAAACATAATCAAATAAATATTTATAAACGAATAAAACTTAGGCTCATGACCGAGTTATTCTGAAAAGCTTTTTCGGCTAACCAAGCGTTAAAAGGATGGTGAAGGTTCAAAGATTAAAAGGAAATAGCGACACAATGCAGATAAAGCTGTACGGGTCGCTGGTTCGTAATAAAGGGCACCCTGTTTTTTTGAACATCATCGTGTGAAAGAGATACTACCACAGTATATATATAAGCTAAAGCAGTAAGGAAACTACGAACAAATCGGTTGAAACGAAACACGCACACAGGCGCGCGCTTTACACGGCCCCTAAGCGGACCTCGTCCACTCCGCTCAGGCTCAGGTCCGCTTAGGGGCCGTGTAAAGCGCGCGCCTGTGTGCGTGTTTCGTTTCAACCGATTTGTTCGTAGTTTCCTTACTGCTTTAGCTTATATATATACTGTGATACTACTTAGCATAATAAAATCAAGCGTTTGGGAGAATGTGGTCTTTTATACCATTTTACAAGCATTTATAAGCTTACCGGATAGCCTAGTGGTTAGAGAACCTGACTATGAAGCTTGAGGTCCCGGGTTCGATCCCCGGTCGGGGCTGATATTTGTATGAAAAATACGAATGTTTGTTCTCGAGTCTTGGATGTTTAATTTGTATTTAAGTATGTATTTATCTGTATAAGTATGTTTATCCGTTGTTTAGTGCCCATATTACAAGATTTGCTTAGTTTGGGGCTAGGTCAATTGGTGTCAATTGTCCCAAGATATTATTATTATTATTATTATTATTTACTTTCACCCTGTCCCGGTGTCTGTCAAATCTTGCAAGTGAATTTTGAGCCACCGGCCGATTCCGTTGGCATACTAATGTAAGGACAATTACAATAATTTTGAAGTGAAATTCTGGTCAACCAGCCAGGACCGTCTCCAAAGAAGGGAACTCTTCAACTTCAACGGTTAGTCCGTTTGATTTGAAATTACAAGTACAGGCAACAAAAAGTGCAGTCAGTCAAAATAAATGTCCTATCTGTCATCTTGTAAGTAAGTAAGTAAGTAAATGTTTTATTGTACAAATATAAAGAAACAGATACAATTCACAAAAAAATAAAAATAACATTAATACATGCACAAAGGCGAACTTATCCCTATAAGGGATCTCTACCAGTTAACCTTTGAGTAGATGAGAGGAGCATTAAACGACATGTGCATGAATATTGTAGCTGGCTTTTTTAGGTATGTGTGTATGTGTCTATTTATATCTCCATTTATTGTAAATGTTGTTTCATGTATAATATATTACGTATTTCAGTACTTAGTGTATTAATATATATTCTGAATTGCACCACCTGCTCAGATCCGTTCTGTTCTCCAGTCCATTATGGTTGCCTGGTAGAGATCGCTCTGTAGCGATAAGGCCGCCTATTGTTACCTTGTAATATTCTGTATACCTTTTTTCTGTTTTGGTTGTTAAATGTGATGTTCAATAAAGAGTTATTGTGTTGTATTGTTGTATTGTCCTTTTAAAAATTATTTGTTCACTTCACATAGGTACTTAAAATTAAAAAAAGCAGTACAAGGCTATGATTTTCTTAGTCTCGCAAACTTCGTGATTCATATGACCGATGTATGAACTGAAGAAACACAAAGTCAAGAGACATGAAGAAAGTAGAAACACTGTACATACTCCATAAAACCCATTTTACCCTCCACTTAACTACACTCCTGGAGCTTGATGTCTTGGGTGAAATGACGCATTTTATGCTCTTGTCGTAAAATGTACTATTATGTGGTCATACTAGTAAGTTCTATTTATTCACGACGTGCCAACTGTGTACAGTCATTTGTTTTAGTATATAACCCACGGTCTAACATTTATGTGTCCATGGTGATCACTATTTTGATTCCATTTTTCATCTCATCATCATCATCAGTCTGAAGACATCCACTGTTGAACAAAAGCCTCACCCCAGCACACCACAATGAACGACAACTCGCCACCGGCGCAACTTTCACGATGTCGTCGGTCCACCTAGTGGGAGGCCCTTTTTTTTATCGGACTGAAAACTCTACTTGTACCACCAGGCCCGGATGGTAATGTGGGACTCTCTCCTCCGGCCTCTTTCCGCACGGAAAGGGGTAGGGAAAGCAAAACCCACTAAAAACGCTTCAGCGAAGCCACTCGAGAACTTTTCTCCCCCAACGGTTGTCAGCTTTTTCAGCTATATGCTCACAATCATGCTAAATGAGGCCTTCAGGTCTTGGTACCTTAGGCTCTATCAACCCTGTAACGCAAGGGATAAAGGCGTGATTTATGTATGCACGCGTAATTTTAAGATTCCTTCAATTACGAGTATGTTTACTACATTATTTTCTACAGACTCATACGCCAAAGCAACGGCCCTGAAAGCCTTTGACATTTGACAAATTGCGTTCAAATTTAGCGTAACAAGTCGTCAACGTAACGTGTCGCGTCGCGTTTTCCCACCGTGTTAACGCGAACAATACCGTTTAGTCACAAGCAACGATTTTCCACGCAGTTATTTTTTAATTTACGACAAAGCAGTCCTTGGTCTGACTTGTCGCTTTTGTCAATAGGAACCAATGGGAATTCTGCGTCTATACTCATTTGCTCAGGATAGCGCTTTTAAAACGAGACCCTAACTATTGTTACACATAAGTCGGGTTCTATCTATTTATTGCTTTGTTTACGTAAAAGTTTATGGATTATGTAGTACGTATATTTTATCTGTGTACGTATCGTTTCGCGAGCCATAGACGGTTCTGGCTGAAAATCAGTGCTGCAGGTGTCTAACACCTCAGCGTAATGCTGAGCCAGCGACCGTTTCACTTTCGCGAAAACACACACAACGCTGATGATCTATTTTTCATGTCTGTGTTTATTTTTCTTCTTTATTTTCTATAAGTGTGTGTATATTCTCTTATATTTGTGTGTCTTGCAAAGAGGAATAAACGTGTTCTTTCTTTCTTTCCTTCACACTTTGTATGGGCAGGCGTCTAACGTAACTGTTCGCGTTACGTTTTGTTCCCCAAGACTTAACTCGAACAAATCTCACACCTTTTCTGTTTGACATTGGCACGGAGATTCCATAAATATTAAATTGAGACCCCGAAGTTTAAGGCTAAGGCCACACTGTAGACGTCGCGGTTAATGTACTTACTTAGAGCGCTAAGCCGGGTTCTCATCTGTAAGCTGTAACACGTTACACGTTACACAAAAGATCAACGAATGGGTCGAAGAGTATACAATACTATACAATACAATAACTCTTTATTGAACACCACATATAACAACCAAAAAAGAAAAAAGTTATACAGAATATTACAAGGTAACAATAGGCGGCCTTATCGCTACAGAGCGATCTCTACCAGGCAACCATAATGGACTGGAGAACAGAACAGATCTGAGCAGGTGGTGCAATTTAGAATATATATTAATATACTAAGTACTGAAATACTACATCATACATGAAACACACATTTATAATAAACTAGCTTGAGCCCGCGACTTCGGCTGCGTAGAATAATACATGAAAACCTTCCTCTTAAATCACTCTATCTATTAAAAAAACCGCATCAAAATCCGTTGTGTAGTTTTGAAGATATAAGCATACAAAGGGACATAGGGACATAAGGACATGGGGACAGAGAAAGCGACTTTGTTTTATACTATGTAGTGATGGAGATATAAATAGACACATACCCACATACCTAAAACAGCCAGCTACAAGATTCATGCACAAGATGACAGATAGTGCTCCTTCAACATAGATTTAAATATGGGTAAAGATTCCGAGTATCCGTAGGGACCCCATTTTTGGTATGGAAAATACTCCTTATGCATCCGCCCGGTGCGGGGTTACCGAGGGTATGTGGGGCTCTGCCGCGCAGGCATACCCACTAAAAACCACACGGACTCCCTATTCGGTCGTACGTGAGGCTTAACGGGAGCACTTGGTCCGTAGGGACCCCAAGATTAAGCTACAGTCAAAAACCTTAGTATGGATGTGACTCGCGAGCATGGAGCGAGCGGAACGCCAGTTCGCAGAACAACCGGCTCTGACAAACGCATCGTCTTAAATTGACAGTGCTATGAGAAAGCAGAGGATCGCAATTAGTTTTCAATATCGATCAGAAGTAGCAGTATGAAGGAAAGAAAGAAAGCCGCCGCTTGAAACGCCTTTTTTATTCGTGAAAAACTGAATTTAGTGTCAATCGCACACGCTTTTGCTGAACGCGTTTATTATTAAATTGGATTTCGCTCACACTGTGTTGGTTTTTAATAGACGCTTTTCGCTTACTATGGTTTATTTCTATCATTTAAGACTAATTCCAAATTACATAGCTTTACCGCCGGTTAGACTTAGGTATTCAAAGAGAGCACTGTGCAACTTCATCTTTTTACATAGGTTCATTTTTCAACATGAAACTACCGTGAGACTTAATCATTATTACACATAAACGGATAACTCACGTATAAAAAGTCGAGTGATGCTCGACAAACTCAAACATTCGATGGAATCTGATTCGACGCATTATATCAGGTTTGATAAGGTGTCAGTACTGGCGAGAGAAAAGTTTTTCATTCCGCGGAAAGTACGTGAAGCCATTGAAATAAGTCGGTATCCCAATTTCAACCGGGATAGTGGATGGTCGGTGCCCCCGAGTTGGAAAACTGTTTTAAATATTGACCAAACGGTGAGTGTGAGCGAACCTTTACGGAGTGACGTGATCAGTGTTGTGTGCTGCCCTACATTTGACAGTAATAAAAATGACGATGAAAACGAGGGTAGTTGTGCGCCGCTGTCAGTTGCGTCAAGCAGCCGCGCGAACAGAGCGCTGGCGCGCAGTGTTCGTTTCGCTGCCGCCGGGGCGAGCGCTCCAGGAAGAAGGACTACGGAATAGTCCGAAACATGTCGAGCATCACTCGACTTTTTATACGTGATGGGTTCATTTTTGATTAAGGAAGCCAAAAGTCAACTCATATTTCGCGTTGTTTACTTGCCTGGTTGCTCTTTTCACTAATAGGATTATGAGAGGGACGGTATGATACAAACTCCGAATTTCGAATTTGCGAGTAGACCCCCAGTAATCTGCTGAGCACTTAGCTACTGATTGGAGCACTTATCGCTAAGCTTGCCACTCTCGGTGGAACCTTATCCCAATCCTGTATTCAGAGGATTCTTGAGATGTTTATTTCAGTAGGGCAGTAAATAGAGTTCTTGAGTTATTTCGGGTGATGGTGATACTTTATATTGTGATGTCGTGAGGTTGTTTTTCTTGATTTAATAGAAGCGGCGCCAAATCGCCTTAGTTAAGCGTTATTAAATTATTAGGACAACATTTTTGTTGAATATATAGATCAGACGTGTTCTTGAGTGGAGACCGCGTCTCGGCAAACGTAGTATAGGACGCCCTCCGGCCAGGTGGGATGACGAGCTGCGAAAGACTGCAGGCAGATGCTGGATGCGTCAAGCTGAAGACAGGGCGCTATGGCGCTCATTAGGGGAGGCCTATGTTCAGCAGTGGACTAATATAGGCTGATGATGATGATAATGATGATGATATATATCAGAAATATATATTCTAAAAAGCTGTGATAGTAGCTTCGGGTCTTAAGCCACTTTTGGCCACTTAAGCAGAGAATCATTAGTAAATTATTATTGAAATGAACATGTGCTAAAAAATGCATAGGTACATAAATCACGTATGGGGTAGACCTAACCTAAGGTAACAAGACCTAAACGCCACGTTCAGTATGATTGTGGGCGTATGGGAGGAAAGGGGAATCAAAATAGTGATGGGTTGTTAGCCGCATCGCCTATAACATGATTCCTAAGATTTTCGCTGATTTTTTTTAAATCAAAAGTTTAAATGAAACCTCTTTGTATTAAGTCGAACTAATTCAGCCACTGGCTATTTTTAGGAACAATTTTATGAGACTAACTTATATTAATCACACGATTAATTAGGACAACTGTAGTGAAAGAACATAAATCAGTGTTAGAAACAAAACGAAACTTTTTTACGCAACAGCTAACGTTTCCAAAAATGATAATTCAATTTGTATGACATTTATATTATCTCAATAAATCTCTTTATTGCTAAACAAACCGCTAGTGGATATTTAATATGCAATATACAAAATGACGTAACGTAGAAAACTGAGTCATCATAAAAAAACGCCTAAAGGTAAAAATGAGCAAGCATTATGAAATAATGAATTCACAGTCGAAGGAGATAGAAAACGATTTAAAAAAAACCTTTTTTTTAACATAAGTAAGTAAAGTAAGTAAGTAAATGCTTTATTGTACAAATATAGAGAAGTAGAGAGAAATCACAAAAAAAAGACCTTAAATATATGCCCAAAGGCGAACTTATCCCTATAAGGGATCTCTACCAGTTAACATAATTGTAGCCATAATATCATTTAACTACAAAAATACGAGGGCAGCGAAGAAACTAACAACTAGGTTGGCAACGCATCTGCAATCCCTCCGGGGTTGCGGGTGTCTATGGGCAGTGGTGATCACTTACCATCAGGTGACCCACTTGCTCGTTTGCCTTCCTATTCATATATATAAAAAAAAAACTCTTAAGTTCCATTTACTGTTAATAGGTACGCAATTCCTTTATAATATTGACTTTTAATTTACTAATAGCTTTGTCTACACAGAATTTGCTTATCGCTATCCCGCGGAATCTATCAAATTTTCCGGGATAAAAATTATCAAACTGAAACTATCTACTACTACTACTATCTAAAACAAACTTCATTAAATTCAGTTCTATGAGACTTATTTTTCCGACTTCACTTGGCAGTTGACATTTTAAAAATTTCGTATAAGCGATTTGCGCATAAAAAATTCAAATGGTAGTTAAACGAAATAAAAAGTAATCAGTCACATTACTCTTATAAAATGTACACTTTGTGTATTAAAAGAAAAACGTAACTCTGTTTGTCTGTCTGTTACCTTTTCATGTTTAAACCGCTGGACAGATTTTCTTGAAATATAGTATACAGGAGTCCCGGGGAAGGACATACATAAGATAATCACACATAAACGGATAACTCACGTAAAAAATGTCGAGTGATGCTCGACATGTTTCAGACTATTTTGGTGTTCGTTTCGCTGCCGCCGGGGCGAGCGCTCCAGGAAGGACTACGAAATAGTCCGAAACGTCGAGCATCACTCGACTTTTTATACGTGAGTTATCCGTTATGTGTAATTATGGTTAAGTCTCACGGTAGTTTCATGTTGAAAGTGGATACATAAGATAGTTATTATCTCTATATAAGCGAATTCTGCCTAGGCGGAGTCCCGGGCAACAGCTAGTACGTCATAAAATTAAACAAAAACTTTACACTAAAATCTTATTTACATATTGCGACTAGTACGAATAAACCATAAATATTCATCAAGTGCCAGCGAAAAGTAGATCTTATTCCGATCACGCACGGTTGATAAGGATCAGCTGTCAACCTGTCACTATCCATTTTGTAACTAATTAGTACTAGCACTGTGTCAAGGCGAGGCACATCGGTTTAATCCTTTTACGACCGTTCGTTTCGTGCCGTTTCCCTCACACTAACACTCTTTAACAGACGAGTGAAAGGGTCGGTATGATTCGAATTTCACCGTAGAGGCCATATTCAGAACTAGAAGTTACCCGCGATTCTGTTTGCGCAGAATTCGCTTATCGCTATTCCCGCGAGAACGATGCTATTTTCCGGGATAAAAAGTATCCTATAACATTCCCCGGGACTCATGCTATATCTGTACCAAATTTCATTAAAATCGGTTCAGCGGTTTGGGCGTGAAAGCGTAACAGACAGACCCAGTTACTTTCCCATTTATAATATTAGTAGGGATAGTTAGACATAATTGAATTACTTACATATTAAGAGGCTACACGCCATTCCAGTATTCACTAGATTCTCAGATGTAAGTTTTTGCCGTCAACTTTCGCCTATTTGTAGACTTATGACATACCTGAAACAAAAAATTTAAATTGTAATTGGCATTGTTCATTTTTTTTAGTATGCTCCAATTCGAAAACCATTTCGAAGAAAACCATCAATTATCCGATTTATCTTGTCCGATTTCAAAAATACTTTATGATTGCAGATATTTTTGTAAAAGTACTTTGAACCTTTGTTTGACCGAACGACCGGGTTTTTAGACAGAATCCAGCATCGGATGTTTGCCACAAAAATGAAAAAAAAAGTTTGGCTACGGCAACTGTCACGTGTCACTGTCAAATCTACAAAACCATAGACAAAGCCGTTTTTTTTATAGCCAGCCGAACGAAGGCGATTGGGATTCTGTCTAAATTCACGAATTATCCAACAGCGAAAAAATATTTATTATTAATTAACAAAGCTACTTAGAAGCATAATATTCAAATTAGTTGCTTGAAATAGTCCATTTTATCAAATAAAGGTGTTAAAAGCACAGCTTAAAAAAAATGAACAATGCCAATTTGATAGTCACCTGTAAAGAAAGAAAGAAAGAAAAAAGTTTATTTATGACAATCACAAAACATCAAATAAATAAAATAAATTACCTATTACAAATAAATTGTCACAAAATGGTCCCAACTCAGCATTTGCTGGCCTTACAGCCAGCTGACCTTAAAGTCCATGCATAAGTTTTTTTTTATGTCTGCTTCGAGTTTCTGTCTTTAAGCGACACTCATTTCCGTGTAATGTCTACGAGCAAACGGCTCAAGTTATGTTTGATTTTTTACACATCGACAAATCTGCGATATTGGTTTGTTTAGAGAACATTAACGTTTAATTGACTGTGTTATAATTTCCTTTTACTGTAATTATTAAAAAGAACCAATTAAATTTCGTAGCCCCAAATGGAGCAAACCGCTTTGCCAATATTCTATGGACGGGCAATATTGGCGTTCGGGCCTGTGTTTGCTCTCACGGTGAGCGAGTCAGCTTGTTTGGTTACTAAACTACTTGACTCATCGATCGACTTGCCCACTTGCCGGCCAGTAAAGTGGCTGCCCTGTTTCCGGGTTGAACTTAAGTCTAGGGAAGGAATAATCTTCAAATTTTGAGGCAAATTGTAAATTGATGTAATAAGTACTGGTTTGATAAAGCTCTAGATTATTTGAAGTGTTGTCTATACTTCTTGGTGAACTCTTAGGAATCATGTATGTATGTATGTGTATAACTCTTTATTGTAGATAAAACACAAGAAAAAGATCAATACAGGACAACACACATGCACAAAGGCGAACTTATCCCTAAAATGGATCTCTTCCAGTTAACCTTTGAACGATTGACAGGACAAGTCATCATATACCATCATGTCATGGTCATAGGCGATGCGGCTAGCAACCCATCACTCCATCCATCCATCCATAGCAGCCCTCAACTCGTCCGTCTTCGGACATAGGCCTCCTCTCCACTTCTCCACGCCTGGCGATCGACAGCCACTTGCATCCATCCTCCACCCGCCTGTCGGCAGATATCGTCCTTCCACCTCATTGGTGGTCTTCCTCTACTGCGAGTGTTCTCACGAGGTCTCCACTCGAGCGTTCGCCTCGCCCAACGATCGTGATTCATCCTGGCAATGTGCCCCGCCCATCTCCACTTATTCCTCTCGATCTCTTCCACCACGTCTCGAACTTTTGTGACTCGTCTGATCCACTCATTCCTTTTTCGATGCATGAGAGTTATCCCGAGCATTGACCTCTCCATTGCTCTCTGTGCAACACGGAGTTTTTCTACAGACTTCTCTGTCAGTGTGGTGGTTTCCATTCCATAAGTGAAGACGGGCAAGACACACTGGTTGAAGATTTTGGTTTTAAGGTGCTGATGAATCTTCCTCGACTGAAGGACTGACTTATTTGCACCGAAGGCCGCCCACGCCCGCGCGATCCGACGTTCGATCTCAGCCACTTGGTCCTCAGAACCAAGCGTAATCCTGTGCCCGAGATACACGTAACTGCTGACGACCTCGAAAGGCAATGGACAGTCTCCAGCTCCCGGCGGTATGTTGGTCATAATTTTTGTTTTGGTGGCGTTCATCTTCAGACCAATTTTTAACGATTCTCGTTGTAGCTCATCAATCATGACCACCATGTCACCGACGCTGTCCGCAATCAGTGCGATGTCATCTGCGAACCTTAGGTGACTTAATCTCTCTCCATCGACTACCAAGCCCCTACTGATCCAGTCACTATTTTGGTTTTTTCCACCTGTACGCCCACAGTGTTACTAAATATGGCCGGTCTTGTGACCTCAGGCTCTGTCTACCCCGTAAGGGATACAGACGTAATTTATGTATGTATGTCTTTACTTTTCATGCTCCAAAAATAATAAACTACATTTACACAAGGTCTACTCAAAGGGCTAACAAATACTTCCCTCAACACATGCGCCAGAAATGTAGCGGCCAGGGAGAACAGGGGCCTGATCATGACGTCTTAATGCGATTCAATTCCGACTCAGTTCAGGTTTTAGCTGCCATTTTTAGTATGGATCTGACAGCGAGCGAACCTATTGATCCTAATAGGAGAAAAAATACATACATCTTTATCTCTTTATCACGTCTCTATCCCTTACGGGGTAGACAGAGCCTAAGGTTAAGGCCACGTTTAGCATGATTAAGGGCGTATAGCTGTAAAGGGAAATCAAAGATAGTGATGGGTTGCTAGCCGCATCGCCTATAACATGATTCCTAAGACTTTCGCCCATTCCTCGATGGGCTTTTACCATCTGCGCGGGAAGAGAAGCAACTGGTAAATTCTATGCTTTTCTTCGCTCCCAGACCAGCATGGAAGAGATAGGAGAAAAAAACGTCAAAAAATTGCCTTTTTCATTCCGTTACTTCGTTCATACAAATTTGTGTACAACTTTTAATGAAATGGCCCAATTATCATCTTATTCCACCTAATATTTTGCTGTTAACTTATCAATTTTCAAGTAATCATAGCGGTGATTATTTTCTACTGTTATAATGAAGTAACGTGTCTTCTGTTAGGAAATGAATCCCAGCAAGAAACGCTCATTCAAGCCATGGCAGTCAGCCGAGTGCGCGCGGGCGCATAAGCTGATGCGGTTTCTTGAACTTAGCGTGTACGGGATAGCAATAAGTTTCTATTCGTTTAGGAAATAGGCATTCAAAGGGTAATGTTGAAATATATTTTCGTAGAATTTATTTATTTTGGGACTATATTGTACTCGCGGGTTTACTCTCAGCGTAAAACTTCCTGTCCCGTAAAATTTTCACTAAATTAATCGATGCATACATACACATACACAAATCACGTCTTTATCCCTTACGGGGTAGACAGAGCCTAAGGTAACAGGTACCTACAAGCCACATTCAGCAAAATTGTGGGCGTATAGGTGGAAAATGGAATCAAAATAGTGATGGGTTGCTAGCCTCATCGCCTACAACATGATTCTTATGATTTTCGCCCATTCCCTCGATGGGCTTTTAATCGACACCCTTCATCATAATGTCTAAAGTGTAAAATTATATCTGACAATCTAGTCTCTAGTCTAGTCTTGGACTCTAAAGAATAATCAAATTAAAATAATTGTTTTGTTTGTTCGCCGAGTTGGTACGCAGTATTTATCCTGAACGCCGGAATGGTCTTTGACCTTAGCCTGTCCGAATGGACGTAACAACAAAAAGGCAAACTTTTTTAATGACCACAAAACCTCCTTAAGTTTGAGCAGTAGAGCCTAGACTTTTCTCAAGTCTCTATTGTGTATGTGTATTGGTGTTTGTGATCTTTTAATTGTTAAATTAAAGTACAGCAGTAGAAAAACATTTACAGCCGCTGCAAGTGAGGACTGCCCCATTAATAACGCCAAGTTTTTACTGCGTCCAGGATATATGTAATGGTTTCTTGCGATGAAATTATATTCTTTGATGGGACCGTCTTCCGCTGTAGGCTTTTTAATTGATTAAAGTTTTAAAGTGAGGTGGGCGGTGGAAAAGGTAGAAAAGTCAGTTTTTTCTCGTAACGGTGGATATGAAATGATTAGTTCGAGTAGGCTTCAATTACTGGCGAGGTCTATTTTAAATTACTCTACTTTTAATGTATTTGGATGGAAAAATAACTAAGAACACACATTATACTAAGTAGGGGAGACCGAGGCGAGTTGAGACAGAGGTGAGTTAATACAAAGCCGATTTCTCTGAACTGTGACAGTTTATCGGGCTGGTAACTTCGCTAATTCGTTGCTCTTTCTACACCCACAGTGTGTTCCATTGTGTGAAGTTGTGACCTCGCTAACTGTCATAGGTGCAGAGAAAAAGGCTTTGTATCAACTCACCTCTGTCTCAACTCGCCTCGGTCTCCCCTAAGTAAACATGCATGAACACTTGGCATAATTTATACAGGGTCTTTAATAGTTATTTTCACACCTCACATTCAGAAAAGTAAGCTTTGCTTCCTGTCGAGAGGGATCAAAGTGCAACTTTTCTGTTCAAGGCTTTTCTAAGTGTTTTTTAGCAAATGCAATTTTGTGAAGTTGATAATTGTAAAACTACGCCATTTTCTATGCTGTAGCTCTTTAATTATGTTTAGAATTATTTTTTCAAGTTTTTTAATGTCCGTTGTGAAAAGTTGTATGAGCCGCTCCGGAGCAAAATTATTTTCATCTTTTTAGTTCTTCCATGCTGGTCTGGGAGTGAAGCAAAAACATGGAATTTACCAGTTGCTTCTCTTCCCGCGCAGGTGGAAAAAGCCCATCGAGGGAATGGGTGAAAGTCTTAGGAATCAGTCAGTCCTTATTGACATATTGCATAACAGCTTGGGGTGGTGCCGCGAAGACAACTCTCATAGTTCTTGAACGAGCTCAAAGAGCTATTTTAAAGGTCTCTACCTCTCAGGCATTCTTTTTCCCCACCAAAGAACTGTTCCAGTCCTGCAGAGTACTCACGGTTCGCCAGGTTTTCATCTTGAGCATCATCCTAAAACAGCACGTGTCGGCTCCCTACAACTCTAATATCCTCAGCAAAAGGCGCTCTGACATAGTATTTAAGATACTCCGCACCAATCATGCTTTTAGGCGCAAATTCTCTTCGTTTTTGGGTCCCTTCCTTTACAATAAAATAAACAGACTCCTTAATATTTATGACTCAAACAATGGCAACTGTAAAATCATTCTGTCAGGGTGATTGCAAAGTTTGTCTTACGAAGAAACCGAAAACCTGCTGAAGATAGTTGTATAACTTAGTTAATTAACTATTTATCATTAGGTAATCCTTAGTTTAATATGTTATAAAAATGCTGATTTTGTACACAATATAATACTCCCTGTATCAATTAATATTTAATTATAGACCCTATCTTTTGCCTAAGATACAGGGTACTTTCGTATCCTAGTTTAGGCATTTAATTTAATTACTCTACGCACAGTTTATAATATACTTTCGTTGTAAGCGCAGACGCACTTGTTTTATGTCGAGTCATTAGTTTAGTAGTTAATTTTGTTGTGTACTTACTAATACATAGATAGACATAATATAGTGCTTACTAACCATTTATAATTTATTTGTACAATTGATTATTTTAATAAATAATTTGAATTTGAATCATGTCGCCGGTCCCGGGGAACAAAAAGATAACTGCAAAAACCAAATTTTTCAGGAAAAATAAAATAGATGTTTCGCTCAATTGTGACTTGTACATTGAACGTAAACGGTTGGTAGTTAGCTTTATGCAAAGTTAATTTTTCATTACGTTTCAATATGTTACTGTGGCACACGAGAAATGTCTCAAAAGAAAGATATTTAAGAAATAGTAACTTAGTCAAAATAGATCATTCACTATTACGCGTTAAGACGTATATCATTTTATTCGGTGTTTATCGGGGTCAAACGCTAATATTGTACCATTGGTGTACCATTTTATTCGACTACTTTTTAATGTGATTGCCGTGCAAGATAATAGTGCAATATCATTTTATTCCCGTAATTATTAAGATTATTTTTTTTACTAAGGGTTTTTAGGAGACTTTTATAACTAAACAATAATATGATATTCAACATTGCAATTATATTACGAACGATTCACATAGTAAAAACAGTCATTAATTTCTTAAAATCAAAGTTTTCCATTATAAAACGTGCTACAATACCACTAAAATTTAAGTATGTCTCAATCAAATAGCAATAAATGCCAGTTTCATAAAGTAACTAAAATCAAAAGTTTTTTTTTCAGACTAATAACTTTAAGTTTGAAGCATAAAATCAAACCAAATAATCTACGCATTTGGTATTATTTTTCATCAGTCTAATATAATAATAATTATGTTATAATTAGTTCTTTCATTGAGCACTAACCTGGGGGACTATTAAACATGAAATCAGGTAAATCAATTGCCATCATCTTCGTCTTGGTTTTCATTAATTGCAGAACTAGTATTAACGCCCAGGGAGTCATAAAAGTCATGGCAATGGGCTGGGATGTCTCCTGACTTGCAAAGACTGATAAGGTCGTCATGTAAAGGCTTACTTATAGGCAAGGGCTCTGTACATAGCACTTGCAGTTCAAAATCGTAGGCAGGATTTGAGTTGACTAAAGGAGCTGCGGTTTATCTTGTTCCCCGCTTGCTTCATGTTTTTGGACAGGTTCGGTTCGGTTTTTATTTTGGCCACAGCAACCCTCGAAGTAAAATGATGCATTTTTGATACCTCTTTGTTTTTCATTAAGTAGGAATTGCCATATACTGCTACCGATTTCATTAGCTCCTCGTTTTGCAACCTGAGCATGCCATACATAGCAATAGCCTTTACTTCGAATGGAATCATAATGCCGGAATAAAGGATTGCCGATAAATGTTAGCGTAGGCAGACCCCGGAACTCAAAAGACACTGAAAAAAAATACGACAAGCATCAGAGAAATAAGGAAGGTGTACGCCAAATTAAAAAAGAGGACAAGAAATCGGCAGATGCTCAGGTTGCAAAACGAGGAGCTAATGAAATCGGTAGCTGTATATGGCAATTCCTACTTAATGAAAAACAAAGAGGTATCAAAAATGTATCATTTTACTTCGACGGTTGCTGTGGCCAAAATAAAAACCGATTCATAGTTACAACGTTAAAGAAATGCTTCAAAAGGAGTTTTATAACATAAAAGCACTAATAAATAATAAGAATTGGGTCCAATATGAGGTAGGGCAAAAAGTATTATGGACACAGATAATGGAAGTGAGAGTCGCTTGCTCACAGCCCTCAATTTTACAGTATAAATATGATTTTTAGTCTGGATTCTGGATATTCTTAAATGAACATAGAATCTGTCCAAAAACATGAAGCAAGCGGGGAACAAGACAAACCGCAGCTCCTTTAGTCAACTCAAATCCTGCCTACGATTTTGAACTGCAAGTGCTATGTACAGAGCCCTTGCCTATAAGTAAGCCTTTACATAACGACCTTATCAGTCTTTGCAAGTCAGGAGACATCCCAGCCCATTGCCATGGCTTTTATGACTCCCTGGGCGTTAATACTAGTTCTGCAATTAATGAAAACCAAGAGGAAGATGATGACAATTGATTTACCTGATTTCATGTTTAATAGTCCCCCAGGTTAGTGCTCAATGAAAGAACTAATTATAATATAATTATTATTATATTAGACTGATGAAAAATAATACCAAATGCGTAGATTATTTGATTTGATTTTATGCTTCAAACTTGAAAATAAATCTTTTGTTTTTAGTTACTTTATGAAACTGGCATGTATTGCTATTTTGATTTTTGATTAAGCTATAATGATTAAATAGGTACTTAAATTTTAGTGGTATTGTTGCACGTTTTATAATGGAAAACTTTGATTTTAAGCAATTAATGACTGTTTTTATTATGACTGTGAATCGTTCGTAATATAATTGCAATGTTGAATATCATATATTATTGTTTAATTATAAAAGTCTCATAAAAACCCTTAGTAAAAAAAAAATAATCTTATCTAATAATTACGGGAATAAAATGATATTGCACTTCACTTATACTCCAATCACAGCAATAATTATATAATTTTTGAATTAATCAATCGAAATCGAACACTAAAACATATGACATGTCGATATTTAAGCCGGGGTGCGAGTCGGGTTACCTCCACGTGTGATCAAGAGCTGCGGTTCGTTTTTGGATCCGTCCGGGGGGAAGAGCAGTGCTTGGTCCGGTGCGCCCTGGGCAACGGCTAATGATTTCCTGGCAGTTTCTGAGGGATATCATTGACCGTTGGCTAAGAGCCCGACAGGGGGGGAGGGGGGTCTTTGACCATTACCGTACAACGTTGCCGACATTTTGTCACAAGATTTTTTAATAAAAAAATTTTACATTGACATTGGCGAAGTTGTCGTCACTATAACGACTTGATACGCCACAAATAAAAGAAGAAGAAGAAGAAGAAGAAGATATTTAAGCCATTGTAATTTACATTCGACCCGTGCATGTGACAAAAGGATATGGCAATACTTTTTATAGTTCCTTTTCAAATGTGTAGTTTTGGTGAGCGCCATTGCACGAACAGTATCTAGCGGCTTGCGACGAGAATACAAAGATAACTGCGCATATCATTACTTAGCGATCTAATTTTGACGAGAACATAATAATATGGATGTTTGTCATGCGATGAGCTATAAATAAAAACATTGAAAACTATTGTATTATTTTTTAATTTTGTCATTTACCGTACAAAAAATGCGAAAAAAATTGAGCTGGTGCATTGGCACCTACGGATTCCAAATATGACATAAAAATAAAACTAAGATAATGGCGGTTATCATTTTGTTCTCCGGGGCCGGCGATGTTATAGGCGATGCGGCTAGCACGCATCACTATTTTGATTTCCCTTTCCAGCTATACGCCCTTAATCATGCTAAACGTGGCCTTAAGGTTTTCTTACTTTAGGCTCTGTCTACCCCGTAAGGGATAAAGACGTGATATATGTATGTATGTTTTCGTTAACACTTGAATCCCTGTTTGAATGATGTGTCTGTACGACACAATTAAAAATTTTTTTGCTTAATTTTTCGGGATTTTATGCAAATTCCTATTGGAATTCAGCTAAACAATTGAATTTCAATTGCCATGTCTAATGGGTAACGCAAGCGAAGCCGCCGGTAAAAACTAGTATTTATTAAATCAACTAAAATAACCAATGTTGGTGACAGAATTCAATCGAGCATCCATCAGTTGCATACTGAATGACAATGGACGAACAATAGGCAGTTTCGGCATCCGTTCGTGCGGCGCATGCGACGAAATTACAGCGGTTTTTGGCCACAAACGTGCCACAAGAATGCGTGTCCTAAAACCACCAGCCTGTAAGCACCAAGAACAACATTTGGCTTTCAACAACAACACAACACTGTTTGTTTGTATTTTAGCTGTATTTTTTCCTTGTTCCTCTTTTCCTGTGTTGAATGAACAAATTCTAAGTACCGCGATAAATTTTGATAAGCCTTACAACGCCGTCGTCTTTGTTACTCTGTTTTTTAACTTTCTTCTTTTAATTTATCGATTCGGAGTTTTTTGGAGCTTCATTTGTTCGTAAATGTAACTATTATAAAGACATTACGTACTTCCTGCATAGCTAAGTTACCAAATTTTTTTTTTATTACTTAACAGCCATCAATTTGTATTATCAAAAAAAGATTTTAATAAAAATGATTATTTTTATACACACGAATTTAGCTCATTTAAAGTCAGACCAACCATTAAGCTGGGTACTCATCTGCAAGCTGTAACGTGCAACAGTTTGGGTAACAGATTCCAGCATCTGGCTTTAAAGCGAAGCTTTGAAGAAAATAACGGTGTTAAAAATATTACAATAAATATAACTTTGTCCCTTTCGGTGTTGAGACCCGGTCCGAGGGGTCCTAGCGTTATTAGCCTCTTCAAAGATATTTCGAAGAGGCTAATAGACGTTACGGTTTTGGTGGTTTCCTTGGACAGCGTATTAGTATCTCTGTCCAAAGGGGGAATGCTGCCAGCGTCTGTGGTACTATACCACGGGGGCCCCTCCTTTTTTAATTATTTTATTTTAAGATTAGTTTTAGTTTCGTTTTTAATTTGTTTTTAATTCCCCTTCTGTATTTTGCTCATTAATAAATTATAAATATAATAACGTGCTCTTCGCTTATAACTTGTACCGTTCCACCGCAAGCTATGCCGCGGTCATCCTAATGGCCAGTAATGACTTCCTGAATTACATTTATTTTTAACAAATACGCATTTCTGAAAAGTTTGTATAATTAATTCACGACTCGAGATTTGTAAAGAAAAATGCAATCGAATGAAGCTAAGTTTTAATAACAGTCTCCCATAATGTTCTGATTCATTTGCATTGAAACGTTTTTGTTACTAAAATTCTTTAAGTTGCAGAAAAAGACAGTGGCAAGAAACGAGGTTTAAGTGAAAACCCCGTGATTTTTTCGTGACTCAGATTAAAATTGTTTTATTATTTTATTGGTGCTGCCGTTTTATTTAAATTTTAAATTGTAATTGATTCTTAAATTTCATGAGTTGTTGTTATTGACATGAAATCACACACTTCAGAGTTATTATAAACTAGATGTCTACATCGCTTCCCTTTTGTTTTAAACTACGATTCTATATTCAAAACCCGCTAGCAAACATTCCATATCGCTACCTTGGGGCTCAATTGTCGTAAACGCCATTTTGACGAAAATGAGATTTAAATGTAGTCTTGCCCAGTTTTTTTTTCTCTATCGATCTGTGTATTTAAAATTCTCCAAATCCCGAAAAAATATCGAATACAACCTCAATTTTTTGTTACTCTAAACAAGAAATTAAAAAAAAACGAGCTATAAAAGCCAGCTACTCGGAGTGTGAAAAATGCAAAGGTATTATTGACCCTAAATCAAGATTTATAATTGGCATAAAGGACATTGCTTATCAAACTTGGCGTATACGACCTTAACGATTTCTGAAAATTGAACCAAGTTTATTATACAACCTGCATTTACGTTTCATTTTTAAGATGTATAAGCCACCACTAAACCATTTTGGTAAATACGACCTGAGTTATTTCCAATAACAGAATAAAGTTTGGTGTACGGCCTGCAGTAGCGTTTCATTTCATGGCAATAAACGCCAACCAAAAATAAATTTGGAGTAAAAAGAGCGTTAAACACATAACTTTTATAAAATAGATTGTTTTTGATTGAAAGAGATTAGGAGTATTAAATGCCCTATTCTTGTTGCTACTTTAATTTTTTGTCGTTTTATGTGGTACTTGAACAATATTTTTAATAATAACAACGATATTTGTGTTTTTTTTTCGTTGACATTGATTTTTTCCCTTCAGCAATATATTTTTTTTCTATACGAATTTTTTGTTACTACCAAACCCTCCAATCTTTTTAATATGAATGGACTTTGAAAGTTAAATACGATTCTCAAACTGATTTGGTTTATACCTACCTTATCATCGTTATCGCAGTAAAGTAGTTTAGGGTGTATATAGGTGATTTATATTTTTACAGTAAAGTACCTAACCAAAAACAGAAAACCGGCGACTAACACCTTTGGTTTTTTCAATAAATCGTAATAGCTGACTTTTACGTCCTAAGTAGCATGTACAGCAACTATTATTTTGGTCATAAGCGTCATGTTGTTTTGGTTTTAAGAAGCGTATACGCCATCTACTTTCTTTGTTATGGGTTCTATCTTAAATATTATGAATTCATATTGTTCTACTCATAATTTTAAGAACTTTCATCCTACGAAGCTTCTTTATAACTATTAAAACAAAAGAGTTACAATTTTTTTTTGTTTTTCTTTTTAGTTTTTTGGCTCTCCTGAAAAGTCAACTTTTGGCTTATACGACAATTGAGCCCCAAGGTAGCGATATTTGAAATAATGCGAACTTTCGAATATGATTCAGTACGTGTTGTAAATTCGCTATTCAAACATCGCGCGACTCCTTTGTTTTGAAAATCAAATTGATGTTCGAAATTCTAAACGGTAAAGGTAGGAGTACACTGAACATGTCATTATTTTAAATTATAAACTATTTTTACAGCACTTTACTTAAAACGTTGTCGAGTAAAACAATGCTAGTAATGTAAATAGACAGTTTTACGGATGAACACTTTCCCCGGCGTATAACTTAAATGTTTATTTGTAATAAAATATATAAACTCAACAATAACTTTGTGTTTTAAGCTATCGTCTCAAGTAGTAACTTTGTTATGACACAAATAACACTGACCTACCGCTGTCAAATCATGTGAGTCGATTATAAAAGTCGTTGGCAGCGAACGACAGACTATCGCGTTAAGGCTTGACCACTCACAGCCACTGTATCACACAAATAAATATTGGGTTATAATAATATATAAATCATTAATGTTAAAATTTTGATTGCAATAACATAGGTAAGCGACTAATATTTAGAGAGACCGTTTTCACTCAAATACGGACTGCTGCTAATAGTATTTTGACACTAAGCGAATTTTATAATATATTTTTTGAGTACTTATATCCGTATAAATACTGTAAATCATATAAATAGAAAATCTTGCAAAAAAACATCTTTGTTTACATGCAAAGTTAAACCTTAGGCAATTAAAACAATTTAATTATAATGCTTATATAAATAAAAGTCATTTATCCTATGAACATTTTGTCGCATCCGTGTTATTTCTACATACATATGATTTGGTTCTAATAATTTACATTGTAGGTAATTATTTATGATTTAACGTAAAAATAAACACAACGTCACGCATAACAACATGTAATTCTTAAAATCCTTTTCTATGGCAGCCATTATACGCGATCTTTCTTTTAAGGTGGCTCGACGCGCACTAAAACCGTATGGCGCTCTTAGCTTTCCGTTTATGGACCATAAAGTTACTAGTGTGTCGACGCCCTTATGACGCTCCAATGGGAATGCGTATCGATATTGTAACGACTTTTGTTTTTTTAGGACAGAATGTTATTCAAGTATGTTGTTTTTACTAAACAGCCAGTTATGCGTGAAAATATTTTGTTGTGATGCTGGTCGCTTTTTGACATTGGCATTTGTACGAGAGGAATAAATTATTAATTTTCGAAATAAATGTTTTGGCGCGTAATTGTGAGTTACAGTCGTACTTAGAGGCATTAATTATCTGTTAAATTGTTAAATTTTCCGCTTCTTGTTTACCAGGATTGGTCAATTTGTCGCTAAAGTGTGTACTTATGTACTAATTATTGTTCTGAGCAAAATGTTAAGTTAGTAGCGAAGTAGGTTTAGTAGCTAACCTTCTTTCACTACTGCTAATAATTATTCTGTTTTTTCTAAAGTTTCATCAATTATAATATATATAGCTGAATACCCACTGACTCACTCACTGACTGACTCACCCCAGAGTTGTTTGGAGGAACCGGTAAGAGGTGGGGTTCGACTCTATACATTGTCGTATCAGAAATGCTTGCCCGACCACCAGAAAAATACGAAATCGACCTGAACGTGGAAACTGACCCGACACATGGGGTGGTTCTCTGTGACGGCACGACCTATCGGGTTTGCCCGGAACTAAAGTCGCTCAGAACAGCTAGCCAATGGGTGAGCCGGTGAAAGTTCTTTCAAAATGGCGAAAACAAGATGGCCGCCATACAAAATTGAAACGCGAATATCTCAGAGGCCAGTCGAGATAGGTGGGTGGTGCTCGACCAAATGTCATTCAGAGTTGAGGGGGAAATCTGACTAAGTAATTTTTTTTCCAAGATGGCGGATTCAAAATGGCGTCCAAATTTTTTTTTACTCCGATCCGATTGAAATTTTGCATCCGGGGCTCTTTGAGGCCACAGATTTAAATGGCATACTTTATTTTTCGATTCCGCCATTTTCCAAGATGGCCGCCATACAAAGTAATGTCAGACTCATGGGCTCACTTGTGTTGTAAAGCAGCTTTTAGGAATAGGGTTCGACTTTATACACCATCGCATAAGAAATTTTATCACAAGAACAAAAAAAATGCAAAACTGTCCTGAACGTAGAAACTGACCTGACACATGGGCCAGTTCTCCGCAACGACTTGCCCCATCGAGTTTGCCCGGAACTAAAGTCGCTCAGAACAGCCAGCCTATGGGTGGACCGGTATTTTTTTTTCAAAATTGCAAAAACAAGATGGCCGCCATACAAAATTAAAACGCGAATATCTCAGTGGCCAGTCGAGATAGATGGATTGTGCTCGACCAAGTGTCGTTCTAGGTGGGATGAGCAATCTAATGAACCTAATTTTTGCCAAGGTGGTGGATTCAAAATGGTGGCCAAAGAATATAGTAAAAAAGTATAGAAATATTTTAAAAAGAAACAGGCTGGTAGGTTATCCTCCGCGGGCCCCGCGGGGTCCGCGGCACCCACGCGAGGTACTTTTTCCAAGGTGGCGATTTCAAAACGGCGGCCAAAGAATATAGTAATAAAAGCTAGAAATGTTTGAAAAAGAAAAACAGGCTAGCAGGGTACCCTCCGCGGGTCCCGAGGGGCCCGCGGCCTCCATGCGAAATGCTGTTTCCAAGATGGCGGCCACAGAATAAAGTAAAAAAATGGTTAGATATATTTGAAAAAAAAAGCACAGGGTGCCAGGAAACCCTCCGCGGGTCCCGTGGGGCTCGCGGCCCACACGCGAAGTACTTTTTCCAAGGTGGCGGTTTCAAAACGGCGGCCAAAGAATATAGTAGAAAAGGCTGGAAAATTTTGAAAAAAAAAAGCAGGCTGGCAGGGTACCCTCCGCGGGTCCCGTGGGGCCCGCGGCCCACACGCGAAGTACTTTTTCCAAGGTGGCGGTTTCAAAACGGCGGCCAAAGAATATAGTAGAAAAAGCTGGAAAAATTTGAAAAAAAAAGCAGGCTGGCAGGGTACCCTCCGCGGGTCCCGTGGGGCCCGCGGCCCCCACGCGAAACGCTTTTCCCAAGATGGCGGATTCGAAATTGCGGCCAAAGAATAAAGTAAAACAAGGTCAGAAACATTTGAAAAAAAAAAACAGGGTGGCAGGGTGACTCCGCGGGTCCTGCGGGGCCCGCGGCCCCCACGCGAAACGCTTTTCACAAGATGGCGGATTCGGAATTGCGGCCAAAGAATAAAGTAAAAAAAGGTCAGAAATATTTGAAAAATAACAGGGTGGCAGGGTGACTCCGCGGGTCCCGCGGGGCCCGCGGCCCCCACGCGAAACGCTTTTCCCGAGATGGCGGATTCGAAATTGCGGCCAAAGAATAAAGTAAAAAAAGGTAAGAAATATTTGATAAATAACGGGGTGGTAGGGTGACTCCGCGGGTCCCGCGGGGCCCGCGGCCCCCACGCGAAACGCTTTTCACAAGATGGCGGATTCGAAATTGCGGTCTAAGAATCAAATAAAAAAGGTTAGGATTATTAAAACAAAACAGGGTGGCACGGGACCCTCCGCGGGCCCCTTGGGGCCCGCGGCCCCCACGCGAAATACTAGTTATAATATATATAGCTGAATACCCACTGACTGACTCACTGACTGACTCACCCCAGAGTTGTTTGGAGGAACCTGTAAGAGTTGAGGTTAGACTCTATACATCGTTGTATCAGAAATGCTTGCCCGACCACCAGAAAAATACGAAATCGACCTGAACGTGGAAACTGACCCAACACATGGGGTGGTTCTCCGTGACGGCACGACCAATCAGGTTTGCCCGGAACTAAAGTCGCTCAGAACAGCCGGCCAATGGGTGAGCCGGTCCAAGATTTTCCAAAATGGCGAAAACAAGATGGCCGCCATACAAAATTGAAACGCGAATATCTCAGAGGCCAGTCGCGATAGGTGGGTGGTGCTCGACCAAATGTCATTCAGGGTTGAGGGGAAAATCTGACTATGCAATTTTTTTTCTAAGATGGCGGATTCAAAATGGCGGCCAAATTTTTTTTTGCTCCGATCCGATTGAAATTTTGCATCCGGGGCTCTTCTAGGCCACAGATTCCAACCGCATACTTTATTTTTCGATTCCGCCATTTTCCAAGATGGCCGCCATACAAAGTAATTTCTGTATCTTTGACCTGTTGTTTTGAAGAGCCCATAAGAGGTGGGGTTCGATTCTATACACCGTCGCTTTAGAAATTTCATGCTAAGTACCAAAAAATGAAAAATTTACCTGAATGTGGAAACTGACCTGACACTTGGGCCAGCTCTCCGCAACGACTTGCCCTATCGAGTTTGCTCGGAACAAAAGTCACTCAGAACAGCCAGCCAATAGGTGAACCGGTATTTTTTTTTCAAAATTGCAAAAACAAAATGGCCGCCATACAAAATTGAAACGCAAATATCTCAGAGGCCAGTCGCAACAGGTGGGTGGTGCTCAAACAAATATCGTTCAAAGTGAGTGGAGTAATTTAATGAACCTAATTTTTTTTCCAAAATGGCGGATTCAAAATGGCGGCCAAAGTTTCTTTTACTCCGATCCGATTGAAATTTTGCATCCGGGGCTCTTCGAGACCACAAATTCAAACGCCATACTTAATTTTTCGATTCCGCCATTTTCAAAGATGGCCGCCATACAAAGTAATGTCAGACTCATGGGCTCACTTGTGTTGTAAAGCAGCTTTTAGGAATAGGGTTCGACTTTATACACCATCGCATAAGACATTTTATCACAAGAACAAAAAAAATGCAAAACTGTCCTGAACGTAGAAACTGACCTGACACATGGGCCAGTTCTCCGCAACGACTTGCCCCATCGAGTTTGCCCGGAACTAAAGTCGCTCAGAACAGCCAGCCTATGGGTGAACCGGTAATTTTTTTGCAAAATTGCGAAAACAAGATGGCCGCCATACCAAATTGAAATATACTAAAAAAGGTTACAAATATTTGAAAGAAAAACAGGGTGGCAGGGTGACTCCGCGGGTCCCGTGGGGCCCGCGGCCTCCACGCGAAATGCTGTTCCCAAGATGGCGGCCAAAGAATATACTAAAAAAGGTTACAAATATTTGAAAGAAAAACAGGGTGGCAGGGTGACTCCGCGGGTCCCGCGGGGCCCGCGGCCCACACGCGAAGTACTTTTTCCAAGGTGGCGGTTTCAAAACGGCGGCCAAAGAATATAGTAGAAAAAGCTGGAAAAATTTGAAAAAAAGCAGGCTGGCAGGGTACCCTCCGCGGGTCCCGTGGGGCCCGCGGCCTCCATGCGAAATGCTGTTCCCAAGATGGCGGCCAAAGAATATACTAAAAAAGGTAACAAATATTTGAAAGAAAAACAGGGTGGCAGGGTGACTCCGCGGGTCCCGAGGGGCCCGCGGCCCCCACGCGAAACGCTTTTCCCAAGATGGCGGATTCGATATTGCGGCCAAAGAATAAAGTAAAAAAAGGTCAGAAATATTTGAAAAAAAAACAGGGTGGTAGGGAACCCTCCGCGGGTCCCGTGGGGCCCGCGGCCCCCATGCGAAATGCTTTTCCCAAGATGGCAGCCAAAGAATATAGTAAAAATAGGTTAGAAATATTTGAAAAAAAACAGGGCGGTAGGGTATGAATCACTGTTTCCAAGGTGGCGGTTTCAAAAAGGCGGCCAAAGTATATAGTAAAAAAAACAAAAGTTAGGATTATTTAAACTAAACAGGAAGGCACGGGACCTCCGCGGGGCCCTTGGGGCCCGCGGCCCCCACGCGAAATACTAGTTATTTATTATTTTATAATATATATAGCTGAATACCCACTGACTGACTCACCCCAGAGTTGTTTGGAGGAACCGGTAAGAGGTGGGGTTCATCTCTATACATTGTCGTATCAAAAATGCTTGCCCGACCACCAGAAAAATACGAAATCGACCTGAACGTGGAAACTGACCCGACACATGGGGTGGTTCTCCGCAACGGCTCGACCTATCGAGTTTGCCCGGAACTAAAGTCGCTCAGAACAGCCAGCCAATGGGTGAGCCGGTCAAAGTTTTTTCAAAATGGCGAAAACAAGATGGCCGCCATACATTGATGCAATTTTTTTTCCAAGATGGCGGATTCAAAATGGCGGCCAAATTTTTTTTTGCTCCGATCCGATTGAAATTTTGCATCCGGGGCTATTCGAGGCCACAGATTCTAACTGCATACTTTATTTTTCGATTCCGCCATTTCCCAAGATGGCCGCCATACAAAGTAATTTCTGTATCTTTGACCTGTTGTTTTGAAGAGCCCATAAGAGGTGGGGTTCGATTCTATACACCGTCGCTTTAGACATTTCATGCTAAGTACCAAAAAATGAAAAATTGACCTGAATGTGGAAATTGACCTCACACATGGGCCAGCTCTCCGCAACGACTTGCCCTATCGAGTTTGCCCGGAACAAAAGTCACTCAGAACAGCCAACCAATGGGTGAACCAGTATTTTTTTTTCAAAATTGCAAAAACAAAATGGCCGCCATACAAAATTGAAACGCAAGTATCTCAGAGGCCAGTCGCAACAGGTGGGTGGTGCTCAAACAAATATCGTTCAAAGTGAGCGGAGTAATTTAATGAACCTAATTTTTTTTCCAAAATGGCGGATTCAAAATGGCGGCCAAAGTTTCTTTTACTCCGATCCGATTGAAATTTTGCATCCGGGGCTCTTAAAGGCAACAAATTCAAACGCTGTACTTAATTTTTCGATTCCGCCATTTTCCAAGATGGCCGCCATACAAAGTAACGTCAGACTCATAGACTCACTTGTATTGTATAGCAGCTTTTAGAAACAGGGTTCGACTTTATACACCATCGCATAAGAAATTTTATCACAAGTACAAAAAAAATGCAAAACCGACCTTAACGTGGAAACTGACTTGACACATGAGCCAGCTCTCCGCAACGACTTGCTCTATCGGTTTGCCCGGAACTAAAGTCGCTCAGAACAGCCAGCCTATGGGTAAACCGGTAAAAAAAATTCAAAATTGCGAAAACAAGATGGCCGCCATACAAAATTGAAACGCGAACATCTCAGTGGCCAGTCGAGATAGATGGGTTGTGCTCGACCAAGTGTCGTTCTAGGTGGGAGGAGTAATCTACTGAACCAAATTTTTTCCAAGATGGTGGATTCAAAATGGCGGCCAAAGAATGAAGTAAAAATATACTTTTTTATATGAAATATTTGAAAAAAAAACAGGCTGGTAGGGTAACCTCCGCGGGTCCCGCGGGGCCCGCGGCCTCCACGCGAAATGCTTTTCCCAAGATGGCTGCCAAAGAATAAAGTAAAAAAAGGTTATAAATATTTGGAAAAAACAGGATGGTAGGGTACCCTCCGCGGGTCCCGTGGGGCCCGCGGCCCCCATGCGAAATGCTTTTCCAAAGATGGCGGCCAAAGAATAAAGTAAAAAAGATTAGAAATATTTGAAAAAAAAACAGGCTGGTAGGGTAACCTCCGCGGGTCCCGCGGGGCCCGCGGCCTCCACGCGAAATGCTTTTCCCAAGATGGCTGCTAAAGAATAAAGTAAAAAAGATAAGAAATTTTTGAAAAATACAGGATGGTAGGGTACCCTCCGCGGGTCCCGTGGGGCCCGCGGCCCGCATGCGAAATGCTTTTCCAAAGATGGCGGCCAAAGAATAAAGTAAAATAGGTGAGAAATATTTGAAAAAAAAAACAGGGCGGTATAGTACGAATCACTTTTCGAAGGTGCCGGTTTCAAAAAGGCGGCCAAAGTATAAAGAAAAAAAAAAGGTTAGGATTATTAAAACAAAACAGGGTGGCACGGGACCTCCGCGGGGCCCTTGGGGCCCGCGGCCCCCACGCAAATACTAGTCTATACATATAAAATTCAAAGTCCTGACTGACTGACTGACTGACTGACTGACTGACTGACTTAACTATATATCAACGCACAGCCCAAACCACTGGACTTAGAGACTTGAAATTTTGCACATAGATACCTTATACAATGTAGGCATCCACTAAGGAAGGATTTTTGGAAATTCCCACGGGATAAGGAAAAAACGGGAATTATATATTCGACTCCGAGTGACGCTATTTCAGTAACTATAATAACTAGACTCTTCAAATTTGATACAAAAGTAGGTGATTACAAAACGAAGAAACTAATTTCAGCATATTTGGAAATTCCCACGGGATAAGGAAAAAACGGGATTTATATATTCAGTTAAACGAAATCCTATCTATATATATATAATTCAAAGGTGACTGACTGACTGACTGACATAGTGATCTATCAACGCACAGCCCAAACCACTGGACGGATCGGGCTGAAATTTGGCATGCAGGTAGATCTTATGACGTAGGCATCCGCTAAGAAAGGATTTTTGGAAATTCCCACGGGATAAGGAAAAAACGGGAATTATATATTCGATTCCGAGTGACGCTATCTCAGTAACTATAAAAAGTAGACTCTTCAAATTTGATACAAAAGTAGGTGATTACAAAACTAAGAAACTTATTTCAGGATTTTTGGAAATTCCCACGGGATAAGGAAAAAAACAGGATTTATATATTCAGTTTAACGAAATCCTATGAACTATAATTACTAGACTCTTCAAATTTGGCATAGAAGTAGGTGATTATAATAGTAAAATAATGTTTTAATGCTTTTTGGAAATTCCCACGGGATAAAAACGGGATTTATGTATTCAGTTCTACGGGATCGATTTTTCGTTTTACTGGTCGTATAAAATTGAAATTTGGCCTTCAATTTCCCTTGGGGAGTGTAGGGGAGCGCTACAAAAGGATTTCCCGAAATTCCTACGGGAACGGGAAAACCGGGACTTTTCGTTTTCTGGTTGCAGATAGCTGAAATTCGGCATGTATGTTGCTTCGGGAGTGTAGAGGAGCATTAAGAGAGTACCTACTTTCCAAAATTCCCATGGGAACGGGAAAAAAACAGGATTTTACGTTTTACTGGTCGTAGAAAGCTGAAATTTGGCAAGTGGGTTCCTTGGGGAGTGTAGGGGAGCATTATTAGATAATTTCCCAAAATTCTTCTTCTTCGTTCCCGTAAGAATTTCGGGAAATGCTTTATTTGGCGAAATTCTTACGGAAACGGGAAAAACGAAAAGCGGGGGAAAGTTGAAATTTGTCATGTAGGTTTATTCGGGAGTGTAGGGGAACACTAAGAAAGTATTTTCCGAAACGCCCACAGGGACGGGAAAAAACCGGATTTTACGTTTCCAGACGAAACAGCGAAAGAAAGAGACTTAACATTTATAACGTGTGTTTCTTTAAAGGCTTTAAGTGTACTCCGAAAAAACTCCCCAAAATTTCCACGGGAACGGGAAAAAACTTATTTTTTCATTTTACAACTTAGCGCGTACGAAGTCGCGGGCAAAAGCTATTTAGGATGTATTTTAGGACAGCCCTATAGGTTAGGTTAGGTTTGTTTTATAAAAATCCTGCAATATTTAGTTTCAGAAAAATTAAGGCAGCGGGGCAATGCGGGGGCTGGCTTGCATGCTTGCTTGAGTCCTTGCTTTGCATGCTTGCTTGCATGGGTGCTTACTTGCATACATGCTTGCTTGCACGCTTGCTTGCATGCATGCTTGCATGCTTGCTTGCATGGGTGCTTACTTGCATGCATGCTTGCTTGCACACTTGCTTGCATGCTTGCTTGCTTACTTGCTTGCATGCTTGCTTGCACACTTGCTTGCATGCTTGCTTGCCTGCTTGCATGCCTGCTTGCATGCATGCTTGCATGCTTGCTTGCATGGGTGCTTACTTGCATGCATGCTTGCTTGCCTGCTTGCATGCCTGCTTGCATGGCTGCTTGCATACTTACATGCTTGCATGCCTGTTTGCATGCCTGCTTGCATGCCTGCTTGCATACTTACATGCTTGAAGGCTTGCATGCCTGCTTGCATACTTGCATGCATGCTTGAAAGCTTGCAGGTTTGGTTGCTCGCTTGCTTAATTGCTAGCTTCTTTGAAATGCTCATGGTTCACGCGTGCGAAGCCGCGGGCAAAAGCTAGTCTTCAATATTTTACACCATTCTCAGACCAAGCATAAATAAAGATGGAGTTCTAACAGCAAGTTGAGGCTGGTTCGAACTATGCCTCGCCGCGTGCATACATTTGCATAAGCCAAACTTCGCAAAACTAATTAGGGAATATCATACGCACACAATGCACAACGCAAGGCGTAGTTTGAACCGGCCTCGCTTTAACAGCCGAGAAAACTTTACAAAAAAAAAAATGCTGTGGGAATTTCCTCACAGCGCTACTTTGCCCAATTTTTAAAAAGTTAAACACCATGAGCATTGCGTGTAAAGAAACTGCCAAAGAGTCCGGTTAACCGGGCAAACAAGGGAAAGTAATGAGTTTACGCACCATGTCGGAATTCGGAAACAACTGATTACCGTCCAAGGGATATAATCTTGAGGCTTTAATGTGATTTCTGTAATTTTGTAATTTTACACGGCATCTTAAGTCCGAGGTGTTAAAACCTGTTAAAATTGGAGGAAATTTCTTATTTAAGCTAATTTGAGAGTTCAGTTTTTTTGTTAATACTCTTGTTTTGACACTTGTCGATAGAATAACTTCTTTCTTTTTTTAGTTTGGTTAGAAAATCATGCCTGCTATTTAAAACGAAAATTTGCATACAAAATCTCTTGTTCCAAGAATTAATGTTTACAAAAAAATCTGCTCATTATTAAAAAGATTTTTTAAAACCAATGTACGACTAGCTTTATAGGTAGTTAGAAAAAAAAAACCGTGCCTAATCTTTTTTGCTCACCTATTCTCGAATAACATTTTATTGAACCTATCACATGAAAGCATGGCTAGTGATGGGACAATGCATACAATTAACAGAATTATCGATACTCTATTAGTAGCATGAAAAATATACTTACTGATGAGCTGTTTTGAAACGCTCACATTTTTCTTCAATGAAAAGTGCGATGTAGGTAACAATTTGTCAAAATGCTCTGTAATCAAAATGGCGACTGTGGCATAATAAATAAACAAGTACCGACCCTCAAATGTTTTGTTACCGACAGTCCCCTCGTGACCTATTTGAGAAATGTGGAAATTGGCTTACGTTCGCATTTGCATTTAAATCATTCAATTACAAATTCACTTCGGTTTCATACAATTTCGTTACTGAAATCACAATTGCTTTACTGATTGGAGACGTGATTGGAGTATTGGTGTTGTATGGAATTTGTAGATGCTGTTGGCTTCGATTTGTATTGCTTATTGACGTGAAATTTGAATTGAACACCAACGTTGGGAATTCTATGATGTTCAAATCGATTCCTTGTTTTATGAAATAACTTTCTGATCCCCACGGTTTCGCCCCGTCCGTTTTTTTTTTTTTCAAAATATTGTTTCATATGAACGCCGACCACAACATGATAACGATGATGATGATGATGATAACGCACACATCAAAAAAGAATTAGTGAAATCCGGTCCTGCCATTCACGCGTGATGCCATGTCAGGAAAAATGTTGATTAATTTTTATATAGCTATGCATAAATAAAGCAAATGGACCTACGCAGTGTAACGCCTGATAAAAATAAAAATAAAAATTACATTTATCAACAGAATTTGCCTTCGATATCGATAAAAGTTTAAAACGCGCATCAGCTTAAGCGATCAGTTTTGTCGTTGCCCACGCGCAGCTTCACAAAGGCTCGTCCTTACATTGATTTAATTTGCTACATCAACACGCTTTGTGGTTGATTTGTATGTTCATTGTTGTCGGCTAAAAGCTATAGGGTTTCATTTGAGATTTATATGAAAAGAAAACTATGATTAGCATTTTTATAAAAGATGACTCTTTGTTCAGCGCCAAGAAATTACGCGATTCGAAAATGCAAAAACGGTCACCCATCCGAAACCTGGCATGGCCGAACTTTGCTTAACTTTCACGACCGAGCGAAATTACAGCTCCGCATTCCACTTGGTAAATACGTCTATTTCTAGTTTATAAATACAAATCCAGTAACCAAAATTCAAACAGTTTAGTTTCGATCACAAACACTGCGGACCCAAAACAACGAATTCCAGAATTTCTGTTGTTCTAAGAACTTACTTGGGAGTTATTAATTCATTATTCATTGAGGGTTTCCCAGGTTTGTTGGGATTTGACTTAAGAGTTAACTGTAGTTAGTTCTGTGTTTATAATGGATGGACTGGTGTCAGTAATACTACCCTTAACATAAGCTTTTCATACAATAAAAACTTAATAAAGGAGATTCGAGATGCAGCCAAGGTGATATCTTTTACAACTTCATAATAGTACATTATAGATTACACCCATAGATAAAAATAACGTAACAACCTTTTTTTTAATACTATTCGAACCAACATCTGTTGTACGAACAGCTGATAGCACCCCACAGCAATTGCATCTTACAAATCTTTAGAAAAACATGTAGCTGTTAGTATAAGATTAAAATTGAAATATTTTTCATATTTTAGCGTCCCACTGCTGGGCACCAGCCTCCTTTCATAATTGGCTCGATGGGCTTAGGCTATGACTAAGTGATGATGACGATGATGATTTATCAAATTCAGAATGCGCAGGAACTCCGTTTTATCTTACCAATGTTTATATGGACGTTTATTACTCTTTTACTCAAACAATAATGCAACAAGATACCTGACTCCATGTAATGCGTATGAGCGAGCGGGTCAAGTTATAATTGTCTCCCAAGTACTGCGATCCTTCCATGGTCTGGGACTAAAGGAAAAACAAAATGTACCAGTTGCTTCTCTTCCCGCGCAGGTGGTAAAAGCTCCTCGAGAGAAAGGGCGAAAATCATAGGAATCATGGTATAGGCGATACTATTTTGATTCCCCTTCCAACGTACGCCCAAAATCATGCTGAATGTGACCTTTAGGTTTTTTTATCCCAGGGTCTTCTATCCCGTAAGGGATAAAGACGTACTGCATAAGCTTTAAAACCTTTGACAATGTAACCCTAATTGTGCAGATGCATTTTACACACGTGCCCATACGCATTGAAACATTTTGAATAACTTTAAAAACACAGATGAAACTACACTTTAGAGGCACTACACAGTAGACTCCTTTTGCAACAAAAAGCTACGATGGTGCAATTAGCTTTCATCCATTTAAAAATTGACCGTAAATTTGAGTTTCAAAGTTCATAATGGACGTGCGACAAATAGGCACATAAGTCACTTTAGCAAGTAGACCTTTAGCAGTACCAAAATACAAAAAAACGCGTGGCTTGTAGTTTTTTCTGCAAGGTCGTCTTTTTGTTCCGGGAAAGGTGCAAAATGCTATTTTGTAGGTCAATGCGTCTTGGGACAGATGGTTTGGATGACTTACTTTATTGCGTTCTTTGGTTTTGTGGTTGTGGTTGGCTTACCTGAAAAAAAAAGACAAATTTAATGATACTTACTTCAACAACTTGATCAAGGGGAAGAAAAAGATGTTAGGATGACTTGGAAGCATACCTATCAGGTAGAGTGGAGGAAAAAGGGAAGCTATTTTCCCAGCAGGGATATACACAGGCTAGGCTAATTTAATAATAGCGACTTAATGATTCCATGCTGGTCTGGGAGTAAAGAAAAAACATAGAATTTACCAGTTGCTTCTCTTCCCGTGCACATGAAAGTCCATCGAGGGAATGGGCGAAAGTCTTAGGAATCATGTTATAGGCGATGCGGCTACTCTCACTATTTTGATTTCCGTTTCCACCTATACGCCCTTAATCATGCTAAACGTGGCTGTAAGGTTTTGTTGCCTTAGGCTCTGTCTACCCCGTAAGGGATAAAAACGTGATATATGTACGTATGTATGACTTAATGATACTATGATTAACTAAAGTACACATAATGGTCTCTAACGTCTCTTACGTTACGTTTTATATCTTTTCACGTTTTTTTTTATTATTTTCAAAAAAATTACAAGGGATCAGTGCTTCAGCTGCTCCATCCGCTGTGACACTAAACAATTTGCCGAAGCTCCTGACTGCGCAAGAGGCAGTCATTAATAAAATTTTCCCTCATTTACCCCTCCAAGGGAAAAGGGGGAGAAAATAGGGAAAATGATCATTGCTATCCGCTTTATGCCAAATCAATCAATCTGGCTCAGATAAATCAACGTGTGGCCAAGAAACGAATGATTTCCGATTCAGTGGACAGTGTCCCTTAATCTGTTGGATTGGGGACTAATAATGAATAGGATGCTTTAGTTTATAGAGCAGAGGCGGATAGATATTGATTATTGGAAAAGAAAATACCAATTGTATCAAGAAATTAAATCGATCTTCAGCCTATATATGTCACGCTGGCGGGCACAGGCCTCAACTCAGAATAATGGCTTGGAGTATTTTCTATATAAAATTAGGCGCATGCGTCCTTGGAAGGTTTTCCATTGATGAAGACGTCGTGAAATTTCGATCATAAGTTTTAAAAATCTCGGAGGTGTGAGCCCGGGCTTGAACCTGTTCCTCTATGTCACGTGTCTTTTCGTTGACTGTACTTGTATTAT
This sequence comes from Pandemis corylana, assembly GCA_949127965.1. Classification (NCBI taxonomy): domain Eukaryota; kingdom Metazoa; phylum Arthropoda; class Insecta; order Lepidoptera; family Tortricidae; genus Pandemis; species Pandemis corylana. The sequence goes on from OX421869.1 coordinate 3,793,746, forward strand.
TATCCAATCTCTATCCCCATTTTGTACCAAATGTCACGTCAATACCACGCATGTCAACAAATTAAACATACAAAGTGGGGTGCGAGTCGGGTTACCTCCGCGTGTGGTGAAGAAGCTGCGGTTCGTTTTTGGATCCGTCCGTGGGGAAGAGCAGTGCTTGGTCCGGTGCACCCTGGGCATCGGTTAATGATTTCCTGGCAAATTCTGAGGGATATCAATATCCGTTGGTTACGAGCCCGACAGGGGGGGAGCGGTCTTTTGACCGTGTTCTACCGTACAACGTTGTCGACATTTTTGTTAAAAGATTTTTGAATACTGTATTTATTAGGAACTTTGACATTGGCGAAATCATCGCATCGATCGATGGGGCCATATTAAAAAAGAAGAAGAAGAAACTTAAAAAATTGTATCTGAACACACACTAGTAATCAAAAAGTGAAATGAAACAAAAACTTCCCAAAACTAGCAACACTGAAGTACTTTAGTCCTAATTCTCGCTTACAGATGTCGCTATATTTGAACTCGAAACTAGTCGCGCTGCTCTTCAAGACTACACCAAAACTGAACCAGAATAACGTCCAAAATGATTTAATTACTCACTCGGCGATTCGTGACTGCAAAACTCATTAAACAAATTGATTGCATGTCTCGAACGATTGAATTTATTAACTAAATAGAGTTTAACGTCGACCTTGGCCACATTAGTTATGTGAAAGTTAGCTTATGTAATAATTGACCGACTGCGGCGAGATCAGAGAAATGGCCGCATTAATGAATACTGAGACTAAATGCGAATTTCTCAGAGGCGGGCGCACTACCCGCCCGCACTTCTCTCGGTCCCCTTTGTCGTCCTACCCGCCGCCCCTTTGCCGCGCGGGCGAGGACACATTTAAGCGGTCGTTCACGGAGAGAAATGAATTAGCCGTGATAGCTAAGCTCCCTTTGCTGAAATTTTCTTTGCTGTGGCATACAATTTGTTTGCAACTGTAACAAGGCCATGTCTATAGCAACTAAAACCAGTTAGCTACCACTGATAACGATATTTAGCTAAACGAATTTCAAATAATTTGCTAACAGTACTAATTGATTAGCAACTATAGCTAATTTATCAACAAAATAATTTAGTAATTGCTGTTAGTTGTAACCGTTAATAATTCTTAGTTATAGTGGATAAAAATTTCGTTACTATTACTAATTTTACATGTGTTAGACAGCAGATAATATCTTTGATACGTTTGATAAATACATTTTGCAATCACTAATAACATTTTTGCAACGGCTGCTAATTTTTTTCTGATTCATCTACTAATATATCCTTCGCTAATGTTGCTAAGAATCTTAGTCGCACCAACAAATTTACTTTGCAATGAACAGCAATATTATATTAGCAGTCGTAGCAAATCAGACTTATGTGTGGCAGCCAAGAACTTTTTGCAGCTTTGACTAACTTATTCACAAACTGTAGCTAATATTATTTGCTGCAACTGCTAAATATTTTTTTGCTAATGTTGCTAAGAATCTTAGTCGCACCAACAAATTTACTTTGCAATGAACAGCAATATTATATTAGCAGTCGTAGCAAATCAGACTTATGTGTGGCAGTCAAGAACTTTTTGCAGCTTTGACTAACTTATTCACAAACTGTAGCTAATATTATTTGCTGCAACTGCTAAATATTTTTTTGCTAATGTTGCTAAGAATCTTAGTCGCACCAACAAATTTACTTTGCAATGAACAGCAATATTATATTAGCAGTCGTAGCAAATCAGACTTAAGTGTGGCAGCCAAGAACTTTTTGCAGCTTTGACTAACTTTTTCACAAACTGTAGCTAATATTCTTTGCTGCATCTGCTAAATAATTTTTTGCTAATGTTGCTAAGAATCTTAGTCGCACCAACAAATTTACTTTGCAATGAACAGCAATATTATATTAGTTGATAGGGACATTCTTTTGCAATATTCTCCGTGTGGTGGGCGTGCGTCGCGTGGACATTTGAACATTAATGGCAAGTATGAAAAGAAAATTCGTTCCAGAAACCGAAAATGATACCGAACAGTGTTTTCTTCGAACATTGTTTCACAATATTATTGCAGCAATATACTTTTTGCAACCTATAAAATTAAAAGTACCAAAAACGACACAGTTTCAATGTTGCTATGAAATAACATTATAGACATTGCAGTTACCTCGTAAACAGAACTTATTGTAACTTTCAATATGATTATTGCAGCAATTTACATTTTGAAATATAAGTATTTTAATGTTGCTTCAACGACACATTTTATACGTTGTTGAAACTTTCATAAAAAACATTACAGGCAATTTGCAGTCAAAGTTATCTGAAACTTATGGTGTTATTATTGCAGCAATATTCTTTTTGCAACATATAAAATTTGAGGTATCATAAACGTCACAGTTTCAATGTTGCTGTGAAATAACACTATAGACACTGCAGGTACCTTGCAAACTGAACTTATTGAAACATTCAATATCATCATTGAATTAAATTACATCTTAGAATGTATATTTTCTAAACTGAAAAATGGAACTGAGAACATCATTTTCATGAAGTATGTTAAAATACCAAAACCTTCTCCTAAATGAAACAAAGCCAGGAGTACTAAAAAACGTTTTATTGCCACAACACAATGGACTAAAATGCTTTCAAATTTGAAAGATATTTTGCACAAGAAGTTACCTTTATGTTACAAATGTAACTGCCATAACTAATTGAATGAAAGTTTCGTACAAATTAGATGTGTAGCATGACGTCATTATTTATAAGATAACCCGCTAGAGGGCGCCGCGCGCAATAGAACGCGGTATCGTATGGCCGACACAGAAACGATAAGTATTAAGGCCAACAGCAACTGAGCTTACGAAATACGCCAACAGATGGCGCTGCGCGCAAGTTACATCGCGCTATCGTTTGGTTGACCGAGCGTCCATATATACCCGAGATGATTTTGAATGATTATCTTGTAACAGACACAGGAAGCGAGTCTGAGTAGCCTAGTGTGCACGTTACTGCTTCTAATTCGTTAGGACGTTAACGGGCCCGGTCTATCAGACTTTGCAGGTGTGTGCACGGGTTGCCGTATCGCAGTGGCGGTCGCTTCCTCGGGCCACAAATTGATTACATCCCACAACTAAGACTCTTGGTAACTGTAACAAACTTAATTAGCAGCTCCAGCTAACCTGATTACATCTCACAACTAAGACTCTTAGTTACAGTAACAAACCCAATTAGCACTTATAGCTAAACAGATTACATCCCACAACTAAGACTCTTAGTTAAAGTAACAAACCCAATTAGAGGCTACAGCTAAATTGATTACATCCTACAACTATGACTCTTGGTTACAGTAACAAACCCAATTAGTACTTACAGCCAAACTGATTACATCCCACAACTAAGACTCTTATTTATTTATTTATTTATTTATTTATTATTACATATACATTATTCTTAGTAACTGTAACAAACTTAATTAGCAGCTACAACTAACTTGATTACATCTCACAACTAAGTCTTTCTTATAGTAACAAACCCTTTTAGCAGCTGCAGCTAAACTCGTTGTCGAATACCGCTAAAGAAATGCGATAGAGTATCAAACTAACTTAGTTGCTACAGCCAACACTTTCGCCGATGCAACGAATTATTTTGATTGTCACATCTAAAGTAATTAGCAGCTACGGCAAATTAGTTTGCAGCTACCGCTAAATATTGCTAATTAAATTAGCTGTCACTGCTAAATATAGCTAATATACTTAGCAGTCACAACTAATTTTAGCTAATATGATTAGCAGTCACTGCTAAGTTTCCCAAACTTCAAAGTGATCACAACTAAGAATATTTGCTATCACAGCCAAGTTTCGGTAGCGAAAAACTCTTTGCAACGATAGCTAAATACTTCGATGTCCCTATAGTTTCGAAGGAATTTAGCTGCGCCAACTAATTCCTAGTTACCACAGCTAAGTTTTTTTTTCCGTGTTCTTATAACACTTAGTTAGACACAAAAAAACGTGCTATCAAATTAATCAAGATTTTTTATTATAATTACCCGTTAGAAATTAATTTTCTAAACGACAGTGAAATTTAGAACACAGAAAAATCCGCAAGGTAGAGCTATGGCCGGGAACCCGGATCGTCATCATTCCATGATGCGTGCTATACTCCTATCCCATCCATAGCAGGCACATATTCTTGGCCAAGGTTACTTTTCGGATTTTTCTATGTTCTCATTTTCAGTGTCGTTTAAAAAAAACTAAGCATTCTGTTCATTGCGGCGAAGTTTTTATTCTGTTTGTTCTTTTATCTATACTAATATTATAAAGAGGAAAGATTTGTACCTATTTTTGTATGTTTGTATGTTTGTAATGAATAGGCTCAAAAAGTACTGGGCCGATCTGGATGAAATTTGGAACATAGATAGATTATAGTCTGGAATAACACATAGGCTACTTTTGATCCCGGAAAATTGCGTGATTCCCGCGGGATAGCGATAAACGAATTCTACGCAGACGAAGTTGCGGGCAACTGCTAGTCCTTTATAAATTGAGATTTTCACATCAGTTTTCATCCGGATATCTACACTTTTTTATGAGACAAACAAAAACACATAAAATAGGGTTGGACTGGCGTCAGAGAAACCTTGTCAAATCAAAAATTGCAAGAGATTACTTACAAATACATTGGCAGAGATTAGCAATGTTACAGCGACAACGTTCTGTATGCACACACAAATAACTTCTATATTCAGACAGGTAGACAGAGCCTAACAAGACCCAAAGGCCACGTTCAGCATGGTTGAGGACGTAAGGTGGAAAGTGGAATAAAAAAAAACTGTATGATTATTAGAATCCGATTAATACATTCATACATACATTATATATATCACGTCTTTATCCCTTACAAGGTAGACAGAGCCAAAGGTAACAAAACATTAAGGCCACGTTTAGCATGATTAAGGCCGTATAGCTGGAAAGCGAAATCCAAATATCACGTCTTTATCCCTTACGGGATAGACAGAGCCTAAGGTAACAAGACTTAAAGACCACGTTTAGCGTTATTGTGGGTGTATGGATTAATAAGGAAATCAAAATAGTGATGGGTTGCTAGCCACATCGCCTATAACATGATTCCAAAGATTTTCGCCCATTCCCTCGATGGGCTTTTACCATGCCCTTTATACAAAATGTTCCATTAAAAAATACAACCGAATCCTCACAAAACATATTTAACACGACTCCCCATGGTGGCAGAAACATGGGGTAATAAAAATAATAATTGATTAACTTTTTTATTAACACCGATTAACTTACAAAAGTCCTGCAGCGAGGAAACGATAATGATTCATATTAATTTTAATCATACATATTAATTGTAATTGACCGGTTAGTAATTGAAAATGTATGTTGTAAATAAGCTTATGTCCATTCTTTTTACATTTAAAATCAGACCTCATGACTTATACTAGTAAGGTACCTAATTGAATGCGTCGTTAAAATGGAAATAAGTCTTTTTGTAGTTTGTGCGAGTTGAATTGTTTGCTTCGAATTTTTAATGTGGTATGCCTGAATAATTGTTCCATTATGGATTAAAGGGTTTTACGATATTAATTTTAATGTCTTATAAAATTATACGGGACCATTAAGTTAAACAGACTTCTTAGGGTTCCCTAAGTACCATATTAGTACTTCGCTATCCGTCTGTCCGTCTGTCACAAGGCTGTACCTCATGAACCGCGATAGCGAGACAGATGATAATTTCACAGAATAGATGATGTATTTCTGTTGCCGGTATAACAGTATATATTAAAAATAAACTATTTTTCATGTCTGTCTGTGTCATAATATAACCAACTAGCCTTCCGTCCGCAGCTTTGCCCGCGGTAAATTAATTTTCCCGCGGTAAAGAGTACCTAAGTAGCCTAAGTCACTCAGTGATAATGTAGCTTTCTAACGGCAAAAGAATTTTTGAAATCTGTCCAGTAGTTTCGGACCCTATTCAATGCAAACAAACAAACAAACAAATTTTTCCTCTTTATAATATTAGTATAGATAGATATCAAATGACCTCACACTGCGTACATTTAGCTTAACTGAATTTAAGTTAACTTCGTGAATTTGTACAGTAGGCTTATTACCTAACTCGCTCGCAATCGCCATCGTGTCCATTTTGACAGTTCTTGTATGAAAGTGACAGCTGGCTGATTCCGATGCCGATTGTCAGCCCATACATGAACTGTCAAAATGAACACGATGGCGATTGCGAGCGAGTTAATAAGCCTACAGGACCCTCGGTGGGCCAATTTTTTATACTCGGTTTACCTATTTTTTTTTTATATATAAGAGGGGGCAAACGAGCAGACGGGTCACCTGATGGAAAGCAATCACCGTCGCCCAGGGACACCTGCAAGACCTGAGGAATCACAAGTGCGATGCCGGCCCTTTGAGGAATAGGAAGGCTCGCTTTTTAAAGATCCCTAAATTGTACCGCTCAGGGAATGCTGCAGCAGGAAGTCGGTTCCAGATATTTACCGTACGAGGAAAGAAAGCCCCTCCGAGCCTCCGAGTTTGACAATACAGTGTGTTTAAAAATGAATCTTCCGCTTGTGGCTGGATTAGGGTCAGAACAGCGGACTGCTTTCCGACTGCAACGTAACCGCCAACTGCCGACTGCCCAAACATTTCGATCGCAGTTAGCGTGCAGCTGTTTTTTTTTTTTTTTTTTTTACTACGAACTGACCAGTGATTGGCCTCTATCTCACTTGGTGGAAGGTGCAGATGAGGCCAAAGGTGTAACTCACTGGTTCAGTAACAGCCTATTCACTCTAGCCTTGAAGAGCCCCAGATTGTATCTGTCCGGAAATACAGACGATGGGAGCGAATTCCATTCCCTAGCAGTTCGCAATAGGAAGGATGAAGCAAACCGCCTCGTGCGGGTCAATGGTATGTTGACAACAAATGGGTGAAAACGCTCCCCCCGCCTGGAAGTCCGTTGGCGAAACGGAGATGGAACTATAAGGTCGTGCAATTCCTGCGCACACTCACCAAAATGTATCCGATAAAAAACAGACAGACATGCAACTCTTCGACGGTGTCCGAGACTCTGCAGCTGTGCCGACTACAATGGCATTGCAATAGAAAATGAGGCAGTCGTCGGTTGGCGGTTACGTTGCAGTCGGAATGCAGTCCGTCTGTACTGGCTAATGTGACTGAACACCTCTGCAAACGTATTTCAGGATTTTTTAATTGTGATGCTGGTCTGGGAGCAAAGAAAAAACATAGAATGTACCAGTTGCTTCTCTTCCCGCGCAGATGGTAAAAGCCCAAGGGCATGGGCATAGGAATCATGACTTTTATAGGCGATGCGGCTAGCAACCCATCACCACAGTATATATATAAGCTAAAGCAGTAAGGAAACTACGAACAAATCGGTTGAAACGAAACACGCACACAGGCGCGCGCTTTACACGGCCCCTCAGGGGATCTCGAGGTGCCGTCAGTCGCGAGTGCCGCGTTGAGTCGAGCGGTTGTTTGTTACGTGCGCCCAGACCCAGACAGTCCGCGATCTTTTTCGTGTTAAACATGCCAAGAGCGTATTGCGCAGTGTACGGCTGCTTGAACTCGACTTTTTCACAACCGGAGCTTTTTAAACTCCCTGCTGATGTTGAGATAAGAATACATTATTATTAAATAAAATGCTTTTTCTGTTAAATAAAACGTTAGGCTGTTTAAATGATAAAGTAGTTGCCATATATTATGGAGCACGTTTTTGGTGAAAATTCTACTACGGACTTTCGTCGGTATCATCTTGCATCTATAATATACCTACTATTTTATATATATAGGACTGCATTTGAAGGATGTCTTGCCAAATTCCGATACGTACTTTACCTATACCACAACTTTTCATTATTTGACAGATTGCTTTCAAAATCGATATCTGGGGATATGGTTAGTCTCAGACATCGAATCCGTTAACGGAATGAGAAAAAGTAGCCGCCATCTTGAACTTTTTAGTTATTCGACCGATTGTTTTCAAAATCGATATCTGGGTATCCGGTTGGTCTCCGACATCGAATCCGTGGACGGAATGAGAAAAAGTAGCCGCCATTTTGAACTTTTTAATTATTCGACCGATTGCTTTCAAAATCGATATCTGGGGATATGGTTAGTCTCAGACATCGAATCCGTTAACGGAATGAGAAAAAGTAGCCGCCATCTTGAACTTTTTAGTTATTCGACCGATTGTTTTCAAAATCGATATCTGGGTATCCGGTTGGTCTCCGACATCGAATCCGTGGACGGAATGAGAAAATATAGCCGCCATTTTGAACTTTTTAATTATTCGATCGATTGCTTTCAAAATCGATATCTGGGGATATGGTTGATCTCCGACATCGAATCTGTTAACGAAATGAAAAAAAGTAGCCGCCATTTTTAACTTTTTAATTACCTATTGGATCTTTTCGATGTTGTTGTCAGAGACAACATATAAAGTGCAAAGTAGCTTTATTAATTTAGAAAGAATTAGAAAAAAAAAACAGTTTTATAGTGCCGTGTCCATCATAGAAACCAAATAAACGTTTGTCTTTTTTTTTAGACAAATTAAGGGTGCCAACCCTAATACTCTTAATTAAGTGTAGCTAGTTACTTTAAAACAGGCGTTACTAGCTGGTATTATAGCGCTAACTAAACAAAAATCTTTACAATTTTATGTAAATTAAATCGACAACCCTAACGCTCTAACGGAGCGTAGGTATTTATTTCAAAAAGTATGCCTAGCTTCCATACTGGTCTATTTATTTACTGTGCCATCACTATTTTGATTCCCTTTTCCACTTATACGTCCACAATCATGCTAAACGTTGCGTTTAGGTCTTGTTACCTTAGGCTCTGTGTGTATTGAAAAAAAACATACCTTGATCGACGTTCAACGAAGTGAGACTGCTGTTAAAGTTTCTATATATACAAAGTATTTTGTGATGCATAATTCAAATTGTTATTAATAATCATCAATACAACCCTAATGCACACCATATGCGTGCACGCTTTGTAGAACATTATTATTTTATAATTATAGAAATTTATGAGAGTTCAAAGTATAATTAATTATTTAAATCTATGAGTGTGATCACATTTCAAACAGCTTTAACCTGAGACACACAGCCATAGGAGACACCAAACAAATAATTAAGACGTATTTACTTTTATTCCCTGCTGGTCTGGGAGCAAAGAAAAAACATAGAATATACCAGTTGCTTCTCTACCCGCGGAGATGGTAAAAGCCCATCGAGGGAATGGGCGAAAATCATAGGAATCATGTTATAGGCGGTGAGGCTAGCAACCCATCACTATTTTGATTTCATTTTTCACCTATACGCCCACAATCTTGCTAAATGTGGCCTGTAGGTACCTGTTACCTTAGGCTCTGTCATAGGATATCAATATAATAAATCCAACATCTTTTTTTTTCTAGTTAGTTATATATAGATCTTACATACAATTGGCTACCGCATGTCGTTTTAAAACAGTCAACATATTTCATTTAATTTAATAACACAGAAGCTTGCAAGTCCCATACCCCCCACTGTGCAACCAAAACAAACTTAAACTGTCAGCTATCAGTGCAGCAGTGGCACCACTGTCTTCACATTTGATATTTAAACATATTAGTTCCAGTTTTGTCCGCTGTTATTTTAAAATGGTACAAACTTATAAGTTTCTCTGCTGATGGCGCTACCGCCTTTGCGATTGCTACTTCAAAATGTTAGTTCAAATTTTGTCCACCGTTATTATACAATGGTATTGCACCGATAATTAGAAACCTGTGAAGGTTAGGTTTAATTGATTTGTTGAGGAAAAACGCGTAAAGTCAAGGTAAGTTGGTTAGTGGTTGACGTAAACAGTGATTTGCCGTGGTAATAACAAATAACTTGCCATACAAACATAGTTACTCAATGAAAAACATGACGTGAATGACCAATAAGCGACAATTCACTTGTCTCGGATGACGCCACTTGCTTCGATAGTTCCTTTGGTCTGAGCAGAATTAGCCCTTTTTTTTTTAATTTAGTGAAAACTCATTTACGAGTACCCCCGGGCCCGGGGGGGCCCGAGCGATTATGTGGGGCTCTCTCCCCCGTCCTCTTTCCCTGCGGAAAGGGGAGGGGGGAACATACCCACTAAAAACACTACGGCATTGACCACTCGCCGGGTTAAGGTTGGCGCCGTGGGATCCCGAGGATTCGAGCCGACGAGCAGAATTGGCCCTGGAGGCCCAAAGTTACCCCCTGCAGGTAGGCAGGGGGGGGGTGCATCTTCGGCGTTGCAGTTGGACCTCGTTTACTGTCCACTTATAGCTACTAGGGCAAGTTTGCAATGCTGTCAAAGTATCTGTAATCATCTGGTGTTACTGTCTGTGGGTGGTAGTTATCATTAACCATCATGTGACCCACTAGAGCTGCTAGCTAGAGTGTGAGTCGTAGCGCGGATGGATGAATGTAGACTAATTAACAGATCTATGTGGGGAGTGTGAATGGTTACGTTGGGAGGGGAAGGCCTAGACGGACGTTCCGAGACCAAATAGGAGACGTTTTAGAAAAAGGTCAGGTCAGGAGTACCCGAAACCGACGATCATGTATGATTGTGGATAAAGCTAAAGAAGTATGTTAGGATCGTAGCAAGTGGAACAAAGTACTGCCTACCCCTGTGGGAAAGAGGCGTGACGGTATGTATGTATCTTGTGACCTACTTACTCGTTTTTCTTTTGAACGTTTTATTTGAAGTGACCACATATTTTATTTTTGTTCAATTAAAACTTAACTCCCCTTTTATGCTTCGCGATCCACTGTGCAACTTTGAGAGAACGATAATAAATATTGATAAAAAACATATTTTTGCCTTCAAGCGGTAGTTTATTTGCAACACTTGTCATGTTATCTCATGTAATCAATAAATATGTGTTAATAAAAAAACAGGTTGAGAAACATTTATGATCACTTGTTAAACATATGAGATTCGAGATATTATGATGAAATCCGTGTTAATAAAGTGCGAAAAAAATGTTTCATCGTATACGTATTAAAATGGTTGGTAGTTAATTTTGGCACATACCTTGTTCAAAAGGATGTCAAGTTTGTTATTGTTTCTCTTACCTATAAATTTATTGTGTTTTTTTGTGCATACAAACATATTTAATACATACATACATACATATGTCACGTCTTTATCCCTCACGGGGTAGACAGAGCCTAAGTTAACAAGATTTAAAGGCCACGTTGAGCATGATTGTGGGCGTATACGTGGAAAGGCGAATCAAAATAGTGATGGGTTGCTAGCCGCATCGGCTATAACATGATTCCTAAGAATTTCGCCCATTCCCGCGATGGGCGTAGCCATCTGCGCGGGAAGAGGAGCAACTGATACATTCTGTTTTTTCTTTGCTCCCAGCCGGGAAGTGACATAGATAACATAACATTTTAAGTTAAATAAAAGTTTGTAATAAAACATATGGTATGTCTGTCCCATTGTTAGTTCAACGTGATCCGAACTAATTTTAACCCCTTCCCTGTTCACAAAACTCAAAACGAATGCGTGTTTTCACTCAATCTTCGAAGCGATCCAAATAAACACAGCAAGTTTGTTTGATTAATCTAAAACAAATAGTTTCCGACTGTTACCAGCTGTAATGGAACGATGAAGCCATTTTTGTGGTCGCTTTTTCAGAACAAGAACATAATGCAACATTTTTTAGTATTTTATGCAACCGTTACATAATGAGGGTCCTTAAAACACAAGTGTGGTTTTCAAAACGAGCCGTGGCGAATTTCAAAAAAAGATCACACGAGTGTTTTGAGGCCTAATTATGTAGACCTACAGTTGCATACATTATTTCATCTACACACATATCATAAGTACTCTAAGATGGGTTCAGAAGCAGAAAGGAAACGACCAGCATTATTACAACCAATAATTATACTAGGTTCCGTCTACCCCGTAAGGGATGAAAACGTGATTTGTGTATGTATCTATCTATCTACAGCCATTGTCCGTCCACTGCTGGACGTAGGCCTCGTTCATATTGCGCCAGCTTCCGCGATCCTGGGCTTCCCTCATCCAGCCACTGCCAGCTGTCCTCCTAAGGTCATCCGTCCAACGCGTCGCAGGGCGTCCCACACTACGCTTTCCCAAACGTGGTCTCCACTCTAGGATACGTTTGCTCCACGGTTGTCAGTTCTACGGCAAATGTGACCAGCCCATTGCCATTTCAACGTACTAATCCTTCGGGCTATGTCGACGACTTTCGTCTTTTGTCTGATATGCTCGTTGTGTATGTATGTATGTATTATACTATGAGTACTATTTTATCTGTGGTAGTAGGTAAAATCTGTACTTTAATGTTATTACAGTATAGATTTTTGTAAGGTCACGGTGTCGAGTGCAAACAGTTACGGGTCTGGTACTTTTTTATCCCGTTGTGTGTGTTCGCGTGGAATTAGACATTGGACGTGACTTTTATTTAAGCGCACAAGGGTAATACATAACATAAAATTAAAAAAATTACGCATACGCAAAATACGCATTAATAGAGTAATACGTAAATAAATAATAATTTAAAGTTAGGTTTACCATAAATGCAAAAAACTAAAACATTTATTGAAAATAACAGTAAATGGAATTAAAACAAATGAAACTAAACTAAAACTAATCTTAAAATAAAATAATTAAAAAAGGAGGGGCCCCCGTGGCATATTTCCACAGACGCTGGCAGCATTACCCCTTTGGACAGCGATACTAATACGCTGTCCAAGGAAGCTGCCAGCTCTGCGGTCACCCGTAGCGTCTATTAGCCTCTTCGAAATATCTTTGAAGAGGCTAATAGCGCTAGGACCCCACGGACCAAGGGTCTCAACACCGAAAGGGACAAAATTATATTCGGTGCTGAGACCCCTATATTTATTTATCTTGCCTGATTCGTCCGCTTATGCAGCCGCGCCTGCTCTTGCAAAATCATTTTGAAAAAGAGCTGATACTATTCTTACTACTGGACCCACATAACATAGACATTGGTTTTGATTCATGGGCATTGTAACACACGGATTGCGATTGAGATGCGTCGCGCCTTTTTGAAAATTGTAAAAACCTATCCATCAACTGGCCGGTGCAGCCGCCATCTTTGTTTGTTTGCTGGATCAGTTTCAATAGCAAAAAAGGTTGCGCAAGTGCACATACCGCTATTCGGTCATAGTGCGAACAGCCGACGCATTTCCTAAGCAGGAAACGCGCGTTTTTCTGCTTGTATTACATACATACATACATAAAACGTCTTGGCTGCCTACCCGCTAGGCTCTGTATCCTAAAGGAACAAGACTTATAGGCCATGTTTAGGAGAGAAAGTTTAGAAGCAAAGAGGAATCAAAATAGTGATGGGTTGCTAGCTGCATCGCCAATGCCAATCCTACGGTTTTCATCCATTACCTCATTGAGGTTTTACTATCTGCGCGGGAAGAGAAGCAGCTGGTACGTTCTATGTTTTTTCTTTGCTCCCAGACCAGTGCAAGGAAGGTTTTCTATTTGTACTAGCTTATACGAGTAGCCTTGACGGTCGTTCCGCTATCACTAATAGTATTTTATTTGAGAGAGAAAGGGACGGTATCATACGAGCTTCGAAATCCGAATCTCGGAGTAGTTTCTGGTCTTTTAGACAGGATTAGAGTCTCATAAGCTATGGAGACAGCTGTGGAATTTCTTTGCTCTGTAAAATCTTTATTTTTTTATTACTTCATATTTGGAAAAAACGCGGCGTTTTTTTATCTGGCAACATGGAGCTCGCCTGGTCACAAAGCATTGACGGACGACGTTCACAGTTACTCGAGAAAAATGGATGTCAACTCTGCGGTGTGACCTTACCCTTTGTTACGTACCCGCATTCGTCAAAAACCCTTGTTATAAACAAGTAAGGTTCCATATTGATTGACGCGAGCACAGATGCGCTGATGACGCGTGACAAATTAAACTCTAACCTAGCGTAGAACTTTGTCCCAATGACCCGCCGTAGCAGCTACTAGGGAAGGTAGCACTGCAGTTTATTATGAAAAAGTTCTGTAGACAGTTGTAATTTAAGTGGCTCGGAATGCAATTTACTTCAACCTTCTGTGATTGATGCAGAGTCGATTATTGATTGCAGCATTCGCAGTGTTAAGGATTTGTTATGTATTTTGTAGACTTTGTGATGAGGGGAGAGAGTTGATATTTGTAGGAATGATATAGTGTCGGCTGTGTTGTAAATTTTGAGTGCGTTGCCTTTTGATGGAATAACAAATAACATACGTCATATTGTTATGTTTATGTTATATTTGACGTTACGACACGCAATGTGTAAATTTACGTGACTTCCGTCACTCAGGTTCACTGTGCTTTTTGAATTAATCTTTAAGTATAGTACCAGAGGCCCGATTCTTGAAAGCACATCACTCGACAGTACAACTCGAAAGTGGTATAAATCAGATTTACGAGAGCTGTGATTGTCTTCTACGCTACTCGTATTTCAAATTCAGCACAATTTTTCACTACTTTCAAGTGGTATTTTCACACATGTGCTTTCAAAAATCCACCCGAAACCTGCGTCTAAATTTTATTTATTTAGTCAATAAAAAATTACAGCATTACAGTCGAAACCAATGCGCTATAAAATTAAAAAAAAAAAAAACTATTGAAGATTTATGAAAATTGTTGAAGTTTCCGAGCTTCAGATTATATTTACACTGGCGACCCGGCTTTGCACCGTATATTATGCATGTATTATAACATACTAGCTTCTGCCCGCGACTTCGTCTGCGTAGAATTATACATAAAAACCTTCCTCTTGAATCACTCTATATATTAAAAAAAACTGCATCAAAATCCGTTGTGTAGTTTTGAAGATATAAGCATACACAGGGACATAGGGACAGAAAAAGCGACTTTGTTTTATACTATGAGTGATAAACTTTCCTCTTGAATCACTGTATCTATTAAAAAAAACCGCATTAAAATCCGTTGCGTAGTTTGTAAGATCTAAGCATACATAGGGACAGACAGACAGCTAGATGATATGGTAGAGAAACACTGATTGCACCCGTGCGAAGCCGGGGCGGGTCGCTTATTGGTATTTTTTAATTTTACTTCGTGTAAATTGGTTGAAATTGAACATACACATACATACATACAAAAACACAAATCACGTCTTTATCCCTTATGGAGTAGACAGAGCCTAAGGTGGCAAGACCGCCATGATTAGCAAGATTGTGGTTGAAATTGAAACAACGATAGTTGTTGGAACTGTCGGGAAACTGGATTACAAGTTTTAATTCCGTAATTTGCGGGGGACAGCTAGTAATTTTGTAATCAGATTAAAAATTACTCTACATTTAGTAATGGTTCTGCGAATTGCCAAAACTTTAAATGACCAAATTCATCATCCCATACACAAACATGTCCAACACGAACTTGGCAATTTCGCGAACAACATGAAAATCAAATCCGAAGTTACCGCAACTTCAAAAACAAAGTGACAGATTTGACATTTGAGCAATCAGCTGTGCTTATTTAATGTAACTTGAATTATGGGTGAGGACCAAAAAGTTACACACCGTTTGGTTTGGCCGAATAAAGTCAGACGCACATTATGTATACACACATACATAAAGGCAGTCAATTTCCTTTCCTTCGCCCTTATTTCCGAACGTACCATGCAATGTTGGCAATACTGCTCAAAAACACCCGCACCACCCCGTCCCCCCGAGTTTTCGAAAAAATATGGACAAAACTTCCCGTACAAGTCTCTGAGACAACAAGTGTTAGTGCTGTGTTGTGTTATCGATAAAGTGGTGTCAATTAGTGCCAGTGGAAGCAATCATCGCAGAACCAGTGCCTCCAAAACTTCAGTGCAGCCCAGGTACTTAATCCCACCTTATCTCTCCTAAAAATCAACCATCGTTAAAGTTGCGTTAGTAAGGTAATTAAAAATCGCTAACTTGTTCCTCCTCTATAATAATAATACCTTCAAAACAAATAGGCCTAAAATTTGAAAAGTTGAAGTTGAGGGAAACATGCAGGTGGCGAGTTGTCGTTCATTATGGTATTCTAAGGGGTAGGCCTTTGTTCACAGTGGACGTCTTCAGGCTCATAATGATGATGACTTCGAATGGTTCTTTTGAAACTACAGTACAATCTATAAGAAGGGCTTAATAAAGTGTTGCTTTACTCCCCGTAGTCGTGACAAAGAATCCTGTGGCGAATCTAAAAGCTTCTACGCAGGACATAACTCAATAATACCCACCGAAATATTATTGACAATGTCTAACTACACAACAAAGTAAAGTAGGAAAATTAGAACACAGAAAAATCCGAAAAGTAAAGCTATGGCCGGTAGTCGAAATCGGATCCTCGTCATTCCGCGACGCGTGCTATCCTACACCCATAGCAGGTGGGTAAGCCTTCGAATTTTTCTATCTGTTACTAGCTGTCACGTGACTTTGTTACTATGCGAATTTTTGTAACTAAGCATCATCTGTTTGAATGATGTGTCTGTACGACACAATTACAAACTCCCGTGGAACATCCACTGCTAACCAGGGACGAGAGAAGGCGCTGTTTTTCAAATGATAGGTACCCTCCTACTATCAAATGAATCAAGAATTTTTACTTCGTTATTTTTTATGTTTACTTTTACGGTTTTACCGTTAGAAATTAAACTAAATGACATTGAAAATAAGAACATATAGAAAAATCCGAAAAGTAACTTTATCGGTAACAATAAATTAGCCCAAGGTTTCATAAGAGGAGGCCTGAGCCTAGCAGTGGGACTATCGAACTAAGCAATTCCTGACTGTGGAACGCTTTCACAGTAAATGTTATAGTGATGTTACATTCAATTGATAAGGAAATCATGTGACGTTTACTGTGAGAATGTTCTACGGCAGGTTATGAATCAACTTGTTCGAAAGTACCTACTACACTGACGAGCAAAAATATTGGTTCACTTTTCATTACAAAGTTCTATGTATGTATATCTTAAGTATCAGTTATCTATGATTCCCTCTCTATTTTTTACTACTAAAACAGACAGAGACGACATCATAGATAACCGGAACTTTACAGAGAGTGGTGAAACACGCTCTTATAATGCGAAAATCAAACTGGAACCAAAACCCGACAGTCGCAACATCGGCTTGACACATTAAGGAAATAGAAAAGAAACACTACTACCCGCAAAACGTTCAAAAGCTAACTTAAACACCGCATACAAAGTCAAACATTCCAACGTACACTGGAGGCCACAATGTGAGTCACCCAACACATGTTCGGACACTAAAATAGGCACAAATGCGTGAATAACTCCACAGAATGTGAATAGGGAGCGTCGTTTTGTTGACCTTTTGTAGTTTCTGAGCGACACTGAAAATCCGAAAAGTAAAGCTATGGCCGGGAATCGAACCCGGATCCTCGTCATTCTGAGACCTGCTATGGGTAGTGTGGGCTATAGCACACTATGCTAGCTATGTGTTCTAAATTTCAGTGTCGTGTAGAAATTTAATTTCTAACGGTAAAACCGTAAAAGTAAAACATAAAAAATCAAGAAGTAAAAATTCTTGATTCATTTGATAAGTATCTATCTTTTGTGAAGTATTGGAGACGACGGAAGGAAGGTTAGTAAACTGAAATATCTGTGCACCTAGCTTGTTGGAATGCGGTTTACCCGCGCCACCCTGCACACCGTTTTGCGTTTGCGCATGCATTACCGGTAGCATCGCAAGCGTGAATTATCCACGTGTTATAGTTATTTAGTCGTAGTATCGTTTGTTGACCATCTAGTTTAGAAGACGTCAAAAGCTTAGGTGCACAGATATTTCGTTGAGTTTGTATAATTGGATCTGCAATTACACACTTTGTAATAAAAGTGTATTTTGTTAACTATCTAAAATCGTTTGTCCAGCAGTACATGTGGTTTTCCTCTATAGTTTGCATTCTTCAACCAAATTTTAATCAGATTCGATAATTATTATGTTTCTTTTGTTGATTCTTACTTCACCCATTTCTAATAATTTTAAAAATATCACTTTTTGTTCTTACAGCTTTTTCATCACAGCCAATTTCAAATGACCGTGGATATTATTACTACTTCAAAGGTTAATTTTGATATATCCACCGTGGATTCGTCATCGGGCAAAAATCTTAGGATTCACGTTATAGGCGATGCGGCTAGCAACCATCCCTATTTTGATTCCTCTTTTCAATACGCCCCCAATCATGCTAAACGTGGCCTTTAGGTCTTGTTACCATAGGCTCTGTCTATCTGTATGTACTTACCAGTGGCGTGGCGTCAAGTATATCAGAAGACAAGCCAAAAGAAATTTAACTAGCCTTTTCCTCTACAATCATGCTAATCGTGGTCTTTTGGTATTGTTACCTTAGGCTCTGTCTACCCCGTAAGGGATAAAGACGTGATTTATATGTATGTATGTATGTATGCTTTTCCTCTAATTCTGCACAATAAAGTGCCCAACTGCCTTAAAATAGGCAAACCGGTGGGAATCGAGTTCTATGGACTCCACGCCACTGGTATGTACTACGGCGGCCTCGCAACAAACAGTACCACAACATCAACTCCCGATCCAGTACGACATGGATCCCGATCGTAAAGGCATGCGCACGAGTGTCGAATGCTAAACAGCTACACAAAGCGGTGTTTTAACAGTATGCTATGTTTTCCTGGTAAGCGATGCGTACGGGAATAAAAATGTCACGATTAGAACTAGACCAGAGGTTCTTAACCACTGGTCCGCGGACCACCATTGGTCTGTAGAAGTCGGCTTTAAAAACATACTTAGGTACATAACTCACGTCTAAGACTAAGCCACGTGTGATTGTGGGCATATAGGTAGAAAGGGAATCAAAATAGTGACGGGTTGCTAGCCGCATCGCCTATAACATGATTCCTAAGACTTTCGCCCATTCCCTCGATGGGTTTTACTATCTGCGCGGGAAGACAAGCAACTGGTAAATTCTGTGTTTTTTTACTCCCAGACCAACATGGAAGAATGGTAAGTGATGCGTACGGGAATAAAAATGTGACGATTAGAGGCTAGACCAGTGGTTTTTAGCCACTGGTCCGCGGACCACCATTAGTCCATAGACGTTAGCTTTACAAACATACTTACATAACTCACGTCTTTATCCCTTACGGGTTAGACAGAGACTAGGCCAAGACTAGGCCACGTGTGATTGTGGGCATATACCTATATAGGTAGAAAGGGAATCAAAATAGTGACGGGTTGCTAGCCGCATCGTCTGTCTATAACATGATTCGGAAGATTTCCGCCCATTCCGTCGATGAGATTTTACTATCGAAAGAGAAGCTACTGCGACATTCTATATTTTCTCCGTCTTAATTAACAGAATTAACTAGAAGTAAGAACTATCAAAGAACATTTCAGTTTTAAAAAAAGTACCTAAGTTAAAATTTAACTGCGCAAAAACTTGCGAAACAGTAACTTTTTAACGCATTTAAAAACAGAAACGCCTAGCAATTTTATCGACCAGTTATGAATCAAAAATGCCTTACCAAACTCATGATTATTCATGAATCACTAAAATATAATTTATTCAAATAATGGCATGTCTGACGTGATCCCTGAC
The DNA here is from genome assembly GCA_949127965.1 of Pandemis corylana. Lineage (NCBI taxonomy): Eukaryota > Metazoa > Arthropoda > Insecta > Lepidoptera > Tortricidae > Pandemis > Pandemis corylana. The sequence goes on from OX421869.1 coordinate 3,813,436, forward strand.
CGTAAAGTTGAACTGAGCATTGCTCAAGCACGACCTTAGTTCGCGATCTTCATTTGAGAACGTCCATTATTCAATCCAAGGCTACGTTTACTCATTCTATATTGTAACTTTAGTAGTAAGATTTTTTCAATGAATTCAATAATTCACTTTGGATTTTAAAAACTAATTTGAAAATGGTGGTAAACAAAAATTATTTACTTGCTACTCCGCTACTCACGCGCAAGGTAACCAAGCCTGTGTGAAATATGTATATTACTGCCAATGCCAATAAAACACATATAAATCCCACAAACTTAATTATCCCTTACCACACAAACACTGACGTGTTTCGATCCCTCTACGGGATCATTATCAAAGTTTAATCAGACTGTTAAACATGCGGACCAAGGTCGTACTCGTCGTCGTAAAATTTTTTGTTCATTGAGATGGACCTCCGCAAAGTAATACCTGATTCAATAATATAATAAAATCATTTCTGGTCTTAAAAGCCGAAGCGATTTTTAATTTTCTTCAAAGATATTTCCAAGAGGCTAATAGATGCTACGGGTGACCGCAGAGCTGGCAGCTTCCTTGGACAGCGTATTAGTATCGCTGTCCAAAGGGGTAATGCTGCCAGCGTCTGCGGAACTATGCCACGGGGGCCCCTACTTTTTTAATTATTTTATTTTTCAACACAGTTGCTCGTAAATTGAGTCTTATTGCACCGCATTTAAACTCATAATACAGCTTATTACGCACAAGTGCTGTAATAATATTACCGCACTCGTGCGGTAATATAAACTTTTTTTTAATCTCAGCAAACGGTTCAGTATCAATAGGAACAAGGAATATTTTCGTGAATATTAAACTATTTTAGTTTAAAGATGATAAATAAACATTTAATTTCGACAAATTATTCATTTTTATCTAAAAAGGGACCATAATTTGCATATTTAAGACATTGATTAATTATTTTATTATAATTTTAATATTAGGCTGTTTAGCAGTCTGTTGTCAGTGTCTGCGTCACGCGCGTGCTAAGTGCACAGCGCGCATGCGCGAGTGCTGCGTGCGGATTGGCGCTGAGAAATAATATCTGCCGCCATTTTTCACTGATATTGTTGATTCAGACTTTGTTATTTCATTATTTTAAAAATTACTAGTTCAAGTAATAAAGAAAGTTTAGTGTCCGTCGCTGGAAATACCTACTAAAATATGTTCGGACAATGTTCGGACTGTTATATCAGTAAGAAATCCAAGGTGTTAACCCTTTCGTTGGTATTGGCAAAATAGTTGCCAGTCGATGTTCCCAAACACCATTTCAAAATTATTCCTTAATACCCACAAATAAGGCTTATTACTCTTAGCTCCATCTATCGTTAATACAATAAAATAAAATAAAGACTTCTGATTGGGTCTGCCATACTGTAGATCTGTCATTTGAAAAAAACATGGCGTCGGTGTGACCTTCTTTTGTGGCGCTCCGTGAAAATCCAGATAAATCCAAGGATTGTCCGAGTGGAAAGTGAGTACAACTGTTTATTTTTGTTCCTAAGTATTTTTTCTACTACATTGAGTAAAAATTTCGCTGGATCAATCATTTTTTTTTCATATTTTGACGAAAAATTGTCGAAGTTGCCAATGCCCGTGAATTGAACATATAGGTGGCCAAATAGTTGCCAATGCCCGGAAGCAGGTCTATATGTGGCAAAAAATTTGCCAGTGCTTACGTATTTTATGTTGCTTGTTTCAGATGTCAAAACCCAACAGGACCCAAAAAGATGGAAACAAGTTGCTTGTGAACTGTCCAATCGTAATATTTGAATATACCAAAAGAATGGGCGGTGTAGATCGCTTTGATCAACAACGATCACATTATAAGCTTGGTCGTCGCTCAAAAAAAGTCTGATTACTGATCTCTTAATTATAAGAAAGAATTATTACTTATTTGATAAGTTTTATGACTGATTTTTCCGAAATAAAGATTTATATTGTAAACAATTTAATTTATTTTCTTCAAATACTGGCAACATAATGGCCACATACATGTTTTTTACCGCTCATAGGCAAATATTTTGCCACGGCTGAAAAACCTATTTTCAGATGTTTTCATTTTTTTATTTTTCAGAAAATATTCTCATCAGCTTACTATTATTCCCTTTTAATGTCCATTTCGCTCATGTTTGGCGTAGTTCGCGTTGCCCGTGAAAGGGTTAATTACCAAATGATAAAGTAAAGTTCTAAAGCAGCTCCAGGTAAGCAATGTCTGGTAACAAAGGTAAACTAAAGTTCTTAAAGTCCTTTTATTAACTAAATTTTATTTATTTTTCCTCGCAAATGTGTTGAAAAACGTCGTATGCGACGCGTGTGCTTTGGTAATTACACATCTCGGCTCTCTTACCCGCGCTCGCTGGCGCTCGCGCGTACAATACGCCTCGTGTGTAATTACCAACATAGCACACTTGTATCATAATGTACTATTAAGATTAGTTCGTTTTTAATGTAATAGTTTAATTTGTTTTAATTCCATTTTGTATCCTATTATTAATCTACAGTCCGTGAACTCCTAGAACGACGGGAACAGGTTTCAAGTATCAAACCTATGCGAGTGAGTGAGACAACAAGACAGACCCGAAGGTAACTGTACTAACTGCCGTTCCGTGATAAAATTGGGGAGGTTTTGACAAAAGGTCAAGTCAAGAGTATAGCTACCCTAAACATACGAGCATGCATGAAGAAATTGATGACCACTCATCCACATGAAGCGGAAAAGGTATGTTAGGATTGTAGCAAGTGAAATAAAGTAGTATCTGCCTGCTATCTGCCTGTGACGTAACTGAGCCAAATAATAATTCTAAAACCAGGCAAGGCACGCTCTTGATCGACTATGGTTACAGGGTATAATTTGTGTAATTTTTTGCCGTATTCCAATTACATTTGCTAAACATAGAGTTAAACAGAGTAAGAAATCTTTCAAAATACCTTTTGTTTAGTTTAAAACGTTTAGAGAACACCATATTTGTTTTGGATATATCCAAATTGCCTTGAATTGCATCACGTGAATAGGTGACTTGACTACATGGCATACATACCAAAATGGAGAAGTGATCGCAGCACAATATTATGGATAGTGTACTCGTAATGTAAAATTTTGCATTTCATTGCAGTTTTCAAACGAAACAAATAAGGACCCAATGCAAAACATAATTTCGAAGACCGAACCTACCTTTGCTTAGTTAGAGTTTTGTTAAATCTTATTACTAACGAATTGTTTGAGTGCCGAATTGGATTCTAGTGGAAATCCAGTCTATCGAAAATATTATCAATAATAAAATTTAGTTTTCGCTAAGCACGCGTACTCCAATAAAAACAAATATTTAGATTTTAGTTACTTAGTTGTCAGGCTCGAGTTGGGGACTGAAAAGGCTGGCCGAATATCTGGTACTTTATTTCATGTACCTACCTAATGGTTTGAAAATTTCTAAATTTTGAGTAAGTAGGTTTTCATCAGTAAATAAAAAAGCTTATTTGAAATAACTAATTTTAAGAACTTCCTGTCTCCCCTAGACATAAATGTCTATCCAACCAAGATATCAAACAAAGAGTAAAAGTTTCAATATGCTAAGACACTAATAATCAACAATGGAGACGATTTAAGAATGGACTACAATTATCCCATGGCCAATGAAATTGACAAATTTTCCGAATAAAGAGACAACCCAACATTAGACAGTCTAATGGGGACCATTAACAACCATAGACAATATTCAAATTAGACGCAATCCAAACTTGCAACAGTAAAAATAAGCCACTGTCCACATTACGACAGCGCTATAAATTACAACTCCACCAACTTAAGCGGACTAGTGGACAAATTTAGAACTAAACAACGTATATACTAATTTGATAATCTTCCTTAGATGACAGCGACACGGTCAATCGCAAAGTTAACTTGGTTCAAGTACACCATGCGTCGTGGGTGATTCGACACCAGATGGCGTGGTGACGAAATCGGTTTGTTGCGTTTTGTTATGCATTCCGATGTTTATGGCTGTGTTGTGACAGCTGTCAGATTTTTGGCGGGAAGCGCTTGACCTTTCAAAATGGTGGCTTTTTTTTTCGGGTGAAGGCCACAGGGTCACACAACTCGTACATTGTGATTATTATTGTAATAAATTATTAAATGTTCTCTTATGTTATTTTAAGCCACCACTAAGACGTTTTTACACTGTTGGCGAATTACGCATTATTATATAAGGTGTTCGAGACATTTCCTTTATATAATTGATGATTCTTTTCGATAAAACAGAATTTAATGTTCTAATAGTTAGACTTAGACTTTTTCAATATTTGGCTTTGAAAACCCTTGTTACCTTTATAGGTATTATGATTTTGATATACTAAACTTTAGAGATGTGACTTGGCAAAAGAAACAAAATAATTATGATTTAAAGTAGGAGTGTGTCTTAACGGCCAGTGGGTACAGCTACAGCTGTACAGAGAGTGTATGGTATACGACATAACGGACGGGGTTACCCGCTACAATAAAAGCTGAGAATAAACGAAGCGATAAATCAAAGCACAATTCCACAAGCAGTGTTGCCACTTGGCAACCATAAAACGTAATTGAATAATGCTGGCCGTTGAGGAATGGTGGCTGCAATAAAAATTAAAAACATACCACCGACAAAGGTGTTTTATTGTTCAATTTGCGGCATTGTTATGTTTACGATTTTTTGACTCGTCCGTATTGTAATCCATTCTAAGCGGAGATTATGATTTTTGAGATACGGATTTTATAAAATGGGACCTTACAAAATCAGATTGGCAATCCGTTTGCCGTACCTAATCATAAGCTAAGTTTAGCTACAAAGCAGACTTTTCAGTTGAGTCTTTAGTTTGACAGCTAAATAAGCAAGTATCCAGATAACCTAACGCAGTTCCAATGAAAGAAATTTTTTGCTTCTGGCCAGCTACGACCGTAAATTAAAAAAAAAAACACGACGCCTCAAGTGCATTACGTCAAACTTGCTTTTGGCATTATGAAGTATCAAATTTCACAAATTTTACGCTTCAACCAAGATCATGTTTCTGCTCAGTCATTAAAGTAAAAGTATACTTGAAGTGCTTAAAATTCAATGATCGCACATAATCGCACGTCCTTGAAACAAAAATATGCGTCCGCGCATCTTTGATGACCACGACTCGCGTACGACAACGCGAAGAGTGATCTTCTAATAATCTAATACATTGCGCGCGTTGCGAACTAACTGGAATACAATCAGCATATCGAGCGTGCAATGGTCAGAGAATTTGCTCCTAGCTTCGCCAGCCGCGGATAGTCGTGGTAAGTGCTATGGCGAGAAAACCTGGCCAGTGACAAACCATATTCAAAATTCAACCATATCGCCTTATAACAACAGACGTTTAAAAAGAATTTGCATAATGGAGGAAGTTGCGACTTTAGTTGCTTGTTGTGAAGGTAGAGAATTACTTTGAATGGTGCGTTATACAGCGTGTTCATGGTATGTGCGGATATTTTGTTGAAGTTGTGTTTTTTTAATTGTGCAACCAGTCATTACATATTATAAAGTTGAATAGATAAGCTAAACGGAAGAAAAATTTAATTACTTATGCATGTTCACGTTGTACGTTACTCTACGCTAATCACTGACAATCGAATTTCGAACATCATTTGCCTGGAAGAAATTCCATCCTGGACTGGGAGCAAAGAAAAAACATAGAATGTACCAGCTGCTTCTCTTCCCGTTGAGGGAATGGGCGAAAATCATAGGAATCATTATTATAGGCGACGCGGCTAGCAACCCATCACTATTTTGATTCCATTTTCCATCTATACGCCCATAATCTTGCTAAACGTGGCCTGTAGGTCTTGTCACCTTGGGCTCTGTCTAGTCCGTAAGGAATAAAGAAACAAAATATGATTTGTGTATGTCGTATTTGCTTGTGAGTTGTGACATTGTTTCATTTTCCATTTTACACCAAATAATCATTACTCAAACAACATTTTTGCAATACCTACTAGTTATGAATACAATAAAATTTTAGGCATTAAAAAGATCTTAATGACATAAGCACGTAAAATTAAAACTAGGACAACCAGGAACCAGTCGCTTCGCTTTTAGCTGATCGAGGCATATTTTCGAACACGACAAAATTATTTTTCACTTTCAACACACGCTGTACATGCGTATAATCGCCGTGTCAAATTGACAGGTTAGTCGTGACGTAACCGCCGCCATTTTCGGTCAAATAATTTGTTTGGTTTGCGAGTGAAAATGTACGGTAACCCGTAATTTTGGTCGGTGTTTTAATGCTACATTCTGGCGTACAGTTGCGTAAGTGTTATAGGTGCTTATCCTCTACTAGAGGCAGCCTCGGGTCGAGCGGCTGCCTGACTCCGAGGGCGCGGAAGTGGAGTCGCTGCCTAAAGTCGCTTATCCACTAGAGGCAGCCTCGGGTCGAATGGCTGCCTCGCCCCGAGGTCGCGCAATTGGAGACGTTTCCTAAAACGTTGAGGCAGCGTTACGGCAGAGTCTCCACTTGCGCGGCCTCGGTTCGAGGCAGCCGCTCGACCCGAGGCTGCCTCTAGTGGTTAAGCACCGTTAGGTGTTAATTTTAATGTTGTATGTGGTACACTGTATTGTACTTACCAAATATCATAAGGAATCAAAATAGTATAATACATTTACATAGCCTCTGGTGTAAATTTTCACACATAAAACGTGTGTCGAATGTGTTCACGTGTTCGAACGGAAAAATTGGCAGCGCCACTTGCGGATTGAAACGGCAACAAGTTCTCACAGTATTTCACATTTTAACGCAAACGCATTCTAGAACGAAAACTTATTTTATACCATAGAGCCCACTTGCTCGTTTGAATTCTTTTTAAATTAAGTAAACAAACGTCGGCCATGCTCTGTGCCGTTTTTTTTTTAAGTTTTTCCGAAAGTGTTGAAAATTGTGCCGACTTAAATACATGTAAAAAAAACTCTTATTTCACTAAAATATTTCACAATGATACGCGATGTCTAGCTCCACAAAAGACTTTAAAACCATAAAACCACGAAATCTAATGAAAATAATCCACCGCCAAAACCAATAAATAAAATCCATTCAAACTTTATCAAAACCCACAAGAATCAAGATAAATTCACATGCCAATGGCCGATGTCAAATTGACAATCAGCATACGCTTTGTGCTGTCAAATCTGACACTTGAACCATTCGTTTCGTAACCCTCGCTCATGTATCAATTATCTACTGTCAATGTCTTCTGCACATACATGTTAAATGTGTTAACTGCTTACATAACTATGTTTGTCAGGCTTTATGTTGTGTATGTGTGAAAAAAACTGAGGCATTTGATGTTTAAAGTGATGGCATAGAACATAGTCACCTCAGAAACATACATGCCAGTGGTGTGGCGTCCATAGAACTGTAGTTTCTCAAGCACTCATTAGATTTGGGACTGACATCAGAAATTTATCTTTCTTTAAAGGAAACCTAAATACTTTCAACATGAAACTACCGTGAGACTTAATCATACATACATACACACACATACACAAATCACGTCTTTATCCCTTTCGGGGTAGACAGAGCCTAAGGTAACGAGACCTACAGGCCACATTTAGCAAGATTATGACTTAATCATTATTACACATAAACGGATAACTCACGTATAAAAAGTCGAGTGATGCTCGACATGTTTCGGACTATTTCGTAGCGCTCTTGGAAAAAGGACTACGAAATAGTCCGAAACATGTCGAGCATCACTCGACTTTTTATACGTGAGTTATCCGTTTATGTGTAATAATGAAACCTAAATACACCTGCGAAGCAATCCAACGGTATATGTAAAGTTCTCAATCTGCCACTGCTTTGTTCTACAAGCATACAGAACTCGATTCCGACCGGCTTAAGCTTAGCTTGCCAATTTAAGGCAGTTGGGCACTTTTATTGTGCAGAATTAGAGAAAAAGGCTAGTTTCCCTTCGGCTTGCCTTCTGATATACTGGACGCCACGCCGCTGATACATACATACATACATAAATCACGGGGTGAACAGAGCCTGAGGTAACAAGACTGTGGGCGGAAAGGGGAACCAAAATAGTGATGGGTTGCTAGCCCAAAAAAGCTAGCCTAAAAGAAAGAGGTTGCCAATTCGTCGGATTCTGTATTTACAGGTAAAGATTTCACTGAATATATACATACATACATACATACATACCGTCACGCCTCTTTCCCACAGGGGTAGACAGAGACTACTTTATTCCACTTGCTACGATCCTGACATATTTCTTTCGCTTCATCCACAGTCATCAATCTCTTCATACATGCTCGTCGATTTCGGGTACTCCTGACCTGACCTTTTTCCAAAACGTCTCCTATTTGGTCTCGGAACGTCCGTCTGGGCCTTCCCCTCTCAACGCAACCATTCGCACTCCCCATATAGATCTGTTTAGTTAGTCTACTTTCATCCATCCGCTCTACATGCCCAAACCAACTAAGCATACTTTTTTCTATCCTAGTCACTATATCCTCTTTCTCACCAGCACGTTCCCTTATCACACTGTCCCTTATTCTATCTTTCAGTGATACACCTTCCATACTTCTTAACGCTCTCATTTCTACTGCATTTATTCTACTTTCATGCTTCTTTTGCCATACCCAAGTCTCGCTACCGTACATTAATGTTGGAACAAGCACCCCTCTGTGAATACTGAATATATGCCGATGTGTATTCCAAAACTATGATCAGAATGAGATTTAAAGATGTCATTTCAGTGTCAGCTCGTTATATTCTCTGCGGTATAGAAATATTAATGTCTATTCTACATATATGTAGAATGTACCAATAAAATTGCTTCTCTTCCCGCGCAGATGGTAAAAGCAATGGGCGAAGATCTTAGGAATTATGTTATAGGCGATGCAACCCATCAGTATTTTGATTCCCCTTTCCACCTATACGCCCACAATCATGCTAAACGTGGCCTTTAAGTCTTGTTACCTTAGGCTCTGTCTACTCCGTGAGGGATAAAGACGTGATTTATGTATGTACCTATGTATGTATTTTTATATGAACTTGGGGGACTTATGTTTGTTTACAAAAGTTTTAAAATGGATTAGAATGGACTATACATTGGTATTTCTTTAGTGGTGACATTGCTTGCCCCTATTTTACCATCTTGACAATAGTCGATGACAAGTGACAATTCTGTTTACATTACAAACTAAACATTAACATTGCCCCAAATAAAATAAAATAAAATAAAACTCTACAAGAATCTACGCCGATTGCCTTCATATTGACCACGCATCGCAATTCGAATTGTCACGTGTCACCGACAATAAAATTGTCGAGTTTGTAAAATAGGGGCCAGGTGTTGTAACATAATTGTATCGATGAACATCGTATTCTGATTCGCGACCCGCCTTCTAAACTCACTCGTAACTTCTAACGTAACTGTTCAAAAAGTACAAAATTACCATAAAACCGAATTCTATTGTTGGTTATTCCAGTTACGGTTAGTGTCATCGCCCCAAATACCGTGTCTCGAACAGCGAGAGCTTGAACTCGAATAGCTTCAACACTCGAACAGTGCCTTCGTTGTGCTCTGAGGAAGCGTTTTTCGACGATATGGGTCAATATGGGGCATAGGGCTGGGAAAAGACGGTGTTTTTAACAATGGGAAATGTTTAGCTACGATTATTTATTTTAGTATTGTGTTGACTAATAAATTAATGGAATGTTAGAATATTTGTTGGTTGTTTTGCGATGTTTAATGGGCGAAATAATCATAATCCATTGATTATTTTTATGAATTATTTCGCCCAATACAAGTCAAAGCAAGTGAACGCGAGAATTGCGACTGTACCTTATGAACAGTAGCTATAAACAAAAACTATTCTATTGACTGAATATATGATCAAATTTAAAATTTAAGAAAAGTTATTTTGTAGGAAATATACGTACAGCACGCGTATTCGATCATGTAATTTAATACGATTACCAATATATGCAGATGGTCTGTAGCAGTTTCATCAAATGTATTTATTACCTGTGAACAAAAAAACATTGCATTTATTAAACATATTATTATATATCTACTAATATTTAGCTTATACGCAACTACAACGTCGCAAAACATTTCTCTTACAATACAATACAATACAATTTATTTATTTGTTAAACATAGGTTGCATTTTCTTTTTTTTTTTTTTTTTTTTTATGTTAGAAAGGCCAGACAAACGAACTAGTGGGTCACCTGATGGTAAATGATCACCACTGTTCATAGACACCCGCAGCGCTTTACGCGATTTTATAGTATATTAAATTTTGTATCGATATCCTCGCAAAATTATCGTCAGCGCTTTCCCATCCCTAGCCGGTTGCATCACGGTAACCATCGACAAAGATTCGGGCGGTTGCGTTTAACTGATTTTACTTTGTTTTGTTTTTATTGTTTCGTTCGGAACAATGGAGCGCCGGAAAATTATTTATTGGGAACACGAGGCCATTTCCTATTTCGTTTGACAGTTGTTTTTTTTTTAATTGGCCTGAGGAAGTTGAGGCAAAGATTTGTAGAAATTGAATCCTGAGCTGAGAATAGATTGACGGGTGGGCGACTTCCGATGTTTATCAGATAGGAAAGTTACCTTATAGGAATGAGTTTTTCTATTGATTTCCTTGTTTAAAATTTAGATTGACTCATGGTGGAAATGTTGCCAGTGTTAAGTTCCAAAGACTCAGGAGCTGTAAAAAGTTCGACTCCTTTTTTTCTTTTCCTTCTCTTTTGCTTTGCAATGCACTTAGAAATGACCTGCCTATTGTTTCCACGCGTTATTTTGGGATGATCAAGCATCTATAATTCTAATCATATTTTCATAATTCCTTTTATGCATACATATTCTTCCATGCTAGTCTGGAAGTAAAGAAAAAACATAGAGTGTACCAGTTGCGTCTCTTCCCGCGCAGATGGTAAAAGCCCATCGAGGGAATGGGCGAAAGTCTTAGGAATCATGTTATAGGCGATGCGGCTAGCAACCCATCACTATTTTGATTTCCCTTTCCACCTATACGCCCTTAATCATGCTAAACGTGGCCTTAAGGTTTTGTTACCTTAGGCTCTGTCTACCCCGTAAGGGATAAAGACGTGATAGATGTCTATGCTATATGTCTGTCTGTCATGTCATGTCTGTTTTTTATACATACATAAATCACGTCTTTATCCCTTACGGGGTAGACAGAGCCTAAGGTAAAGACCTGAAGGCCACTTTTAGCATGATTGTGGGCGTATAGACGAGCAAAGGGGAATCCTTTTATGATTGGAGTTATGGTGTGGGGGGCACATTATGTTTCAAAACCAATGCGGTAAATGTGTTTTGGGATTTCTTAACTGTGATTGAAAAATGTTTCCATTCATTGGACGATGTTCAAAGTGTACTGTGTCAAAGGAGTAACTTGATTATAATCCAAAAATTTTAAAAAAATACAGACAGAGTGTTCAATTAATCTAAAAACAGCCACTTACTGAAATATTCCAGTATAATGCTTGTGAATAGTTACGTTGGGAGGGGAAGGCCTAGACTGACGTTCCGAGACCAAATGGAGGCGTTTTGGAAAAAGGTCAGGTCAGGAGTACCCGACGACGAGCATGTATGAAGAGATTGATGAGTGTGGAAGCGAAAGAAGTATGTCAGGATCGTAGCATGTGGAACAAAGTAGTCTCTGCCTACCCCTGTGGGAAAGAGGTAGGGTAAAACCAGGATAGATGCCCCACTTTTTGAAATGACTTTATATCTCTTTGTACAAAAAGCAAGATTCTTTATTTGTAAAACGGGTAGACTTTGGTTTATTATCTTCAAATTTATGAAAGGAATAAACATTATCTTTGATATTTCCAGAGTATTGGCGATTTTTGCAGACCTCAAAATTTTGGGACAACTATCCCATATAGGGGATAGTTGCCTAAACCATGTAAATTACGTTTAGGATAGTTGCCTTGTCGAGAAAGAGGACATTTACCCCGCTAAAACTTTGATCGCACCTAGGCGTCTCGTGCAATCGCACAGAGACATGCAACACGGTCAACTTAGTTATAGTTGAAGAGTCTCTCGATAGATAAATAAAATAACATGTGTTTCATTCGCGAAAGTAGAGTAATTGCAATCAAGGCAACTATACACTCGGGGAGACTATCCGGGTTTTACCCTACCTATGTATGTATGTAATGCTTAGACAGCCTGTATAATTTAATGTTTAATCGTCACACGGAACCCGATTAATAAATTATCAACTCGCTTGACCGCCTTCGGGGTTTATTCCTTTGACAGATGAGTGTTCCATTTCAAACGAATGCTACAAACTTAACTTTACACTCAGCATCGTACCACTCTCCCACACTTGACTCCTAACTAATACACTTCCAACCGCAAAAAAAAGTTTGTAAAAATTCAAAACAGACTTTCTGTTTCAGCTTCCTGCGCGTACGCAGTGTTTTAAAAAATGAAGTCGTATCTCCGTTTCCGTGGAGCTTATCGCTTAAACTGTATTGTGAGAGGGTAAGATTCAAATTTCAATGGGATGATGTCCTTTTGAATATCATAATTTGCCCTATTTTATTGTGGTTTGGGAAAGCGTTCGATTTCCGCAGTGGATTGTCTGTTTACAAAGCCTAGTGTACGTTTTTGATACGAAAAACGCTTCTAACACGTTGGGATTGGAGAGTTTTTAAAAAAAAAGTCCACAATGATATTTTTTCCAGAATTTAACTTTTTTGGGTTTTTCTTACGCAGAATCGTTTACCCAATCGATCCTTATACAAGAAAAAATGTGTCCCAAAAATTCCATTCCAGTACGTCACTTTTTTCATATAGGTATGTATGGAACGTGACTGTGTTCATTTTGACAGTTCTTGTATGATGAGCTGATTCCGATGCCAATTGCCAGCCCATACATGAACTGTCAAAATGAACACGATGGCGATTGCGACCGAGTTAGGTAATAAGCCTACTGGATTCGATTCCCTGCCATTGCTTTACTTTTTCTATGTTTTTCTGTGTTATCTTTCATTACAGACTACAGCCGATAAACAAAGACTTTCACAGGTCAACTGACTTAAAACTAATACGCATTCAGAGCATCACACCATCAAACAAACCGACCGTGGCGACCTTTAATGATATACCACCATTTATACAAAACGCCGAACAATACCACAGTACAATGACGTAAGACATCATGGTCCAACAGGCCAGACCTTCAGGCCAGCTGTAAAAAACGTACGTTTGACGTGGAGTTTACTTTAGCATTGTCTAAGTAATAAAGGCATGTATGGTCATGTGGTTGAATGATGTTATTTTGTATGTTTCATAGCGTGTGTCAAAGAAAAATAATGTACACTTTTTATTACAAGCTTTTATGTAACGTGCAAATCTTGCAATGTATATATACAAGTCCGTATAATGTTAAAGCAGGAATCTTCCACCGATTGAGCTGAAAAATACTTGAGTAAAACAGTTGAACTACACCCTTATAAAAATTGCAAATGATTATGGAATTATGTCTTCAAACGTTGTCGTTAATGTCGTCGTTGTAGTCTAAGTAACAGAACACGAAGGGCCTTGTTGACGGCCGAATTACATTGCAGGCGCGATTTCCTGACCATAAATCGGATTGCTGGACTGTTTTTCATTTGTTTTAACTTTTTATCATACTGCCAAGTCAATGGCTGAGAAGTGCGCGTTTTGTTCGAGTCTAACGTTTTTATCAATGTCTCAAATAGCTTACGGTGACAGATGACATAAAAAAAACTTAAATAAGAAAAAAGGCGGGAACGTGAAAACCATCTAAGTTGCGAGGAAGTTTAGTGCAAAATTTATTTTCATTTCCTCTCAATGTTTGAGAAAAACGTTATATCTGCCTCAGCTGAAAGAGCAATTGCTAGATTCGTAACTTTAAAAAACACACCTACTAATTGGCTACTTCCCAGGCCTCGGAATTGATCTACCACTATGCAATTATGCATTAGAACTCATAACAACCAATATGCTCGTGTAACCCGGCATTATGTATGCAGATATATGCCAAGCATTATCAAACATCGGTGGTTTTATTTTTTAAAACAACAACTCACGACCTTGGCAAAAAAGGCAAAAACTATAACCTTCGAAAAACTTCGAGGAATTCTTATACCTGCATCTAAAGCTGTATTTGCATTAAAAGTTAGCGCGATAAATTTGAAAGCGTAATTATCGCCGTTTTTTCATTTCCGTTTTTTAAATTTTTTTAACTTCAAACAAAATAGAATTGAAATTTTAAAAAAATGTGTTTACTTCCGTTCGCATATATTTGCCAGGTGTAAAGCGATTGAAATAGTTCTTTAGTTTACTCTAGCATAAATTCTATTAAAATCCATGCAGTGATATATTTTTATTATAAAGTCGTTTAAAAAATGCAAGTTGATGTAAGTACCAATGCCAAAAGTACATAAATATCATATTATCAGTCATAATTATAGTTGAAGTATTCAATACCAAAGTTATCGTAATTTAACTGTCTCTAAAAATTATTCACTTACGCAGTTATTTCGTGTTGGTTTTTTGTTCTATGTGTGCGTAATCTTAATATAGACCCACCCAACGTAGCTGGCCACTCGACGAATAAAAACATTCAGAATTCAAATTTAGAATTTATTTCCAGGAATATTTCGGCGACCCACGTTCGTTTGTTAAAAAAGAATTTTCGTGTTAAAAATTATTCGAAGATAAATTTTAAAACTCTTTTTGGATTAATTGTGTAGGTGTGGTTTTTATTTAGGTATATGAGTGTTTTGTTTTTTTTTTCTAGTAACCTCAATTTTTATTTATAATAAATTATGAAAAAACATTGCGCTTAAAGTAGCTAGTTCTCCTTTTTAATTAAACGTATAGAACAGTTACAATTCACATGTGTGGTTTGTCGCGGTTGAAACAAATATTAATTTGTTTTTTATACAGATTTAGAAAGACCACCTATAAACATACGATAAAATATTATCAAGTCTAGTGTAAGTCGTAAGCTTTAGAGATTTCTTAATTGAACCATTAACCATAGCGTTATCTGATATACTTACTAACTATACTGTGTGTGGTCCAATGACGTAAAACTATGATATATTTATCATTAGTTTTTATGCGTACAGCCGACAAAGAAAGTTACACAGTATCTCAAGGTTTATCGGCTTATATTATTTTTTAAGCTCCAGGGGGCTCCAAATTTCTGTCAAAAGAGGTAAATCTGTATTACTTGAAAACTACCTCTAGCATAAAGTATTATACTGGTGACTCGATCATTTAAAGCCGTATAAGTACCTAGTCTACAAGTATTTCAAATTTAAGACATTTTTTTCGAGGAGGATTGAAAATTCCATTTTCCCAGAGATTTTTTGTCCCCAGAAATCCGTAGAGGTGTACAAAGAGTATACCCTAAACTACTCCCTAATATTTTGGCAGATGGTTGGGTTTTGTATAGAGCTGTAAATGTTTTACAGGAGTTTTTAATCGTACAAAGAAATCGAGATAAGGGTGGTACGGCCGTGCCGCTTTTTTGTTTGACTTGGCGGGGCCACTGCCGTGCCCCCAGATGTTTCTACAAAGTCTCTCAGTAATATTTCGGGATATTTCAGCAGGTGAACATCCCTACAAAGAAAGGTAATTTTCATGTTGAATTCAAAACTTACTCCCGCCCTTGCCGCGGTTTACCTCGAACATCGATCAATGTACGAGTACAGTTGTGCACTATGATTTAAAAAATCCTAAAATATTATGGAACAATTCTTGAAGACCCTGTATACATAATTTTCATAAAATGAAAAGTGTATTCGAATATTCTATCGCATCATCTTATATCACTTCGTTTCTTTGACGCCTTCTGTACCGACACAGAAATACATGGCGTATTTATATTCTTTATTACTTGTGAAAATAAAAATGACACTGTTATTTTTGGTTTAGCAGACACTAATAGTTTTTATTGGTTGTAAAATAGCAAGATTTATTTTCTATGCACGGCGTGATATTGTGGTATAACATTACATAAGTCTTATTTCAAATAGAATAATGCGAAGTAATTTATACAGAATTGTACTATCGAACCAAGTGAATCCTGACCCACTGTGGAACCTTGTCACAAAAGAAAGAAAGAAAGAAAACATTTATTCCTTTTTGCAAGACACACAAATATAAGAGAATATACACAATTTTATAGAAAATAAACAAGAAAAACAAACACAGACATCAGCGTTGTGTGCGTCTTTGCAAAAGTGTAACGGTTGCTGGTTCAGCATTACTCTGAGGTGTGAAATTACGCTCGTCTTGCCTCACCCCTAGTGTCATAATAAAGAGAACTCGTTCGTTTGTCTGTATTTTTGTTTGTTCAAGGTAAACCTAGGAACTGATGAATCGATTTCTAAAATTCTTTCATGCCATAGAAAGTTCAAAGTTGAGGGGCCTTACCATGGCGTCTTAATGCGGTTCAATTCCGACTCGGTTCAGGTTTTAGCTGTCATTTTTAGTATGGATCTGACAGCGAGCGAACCTGAACTGAATCTGAATTTTGACGCAGATGAAGTCGCGAGCGAAAACTAGTCCGCTATTTATGAGTCACTATCGTAAAACGGGGTACGTATTAAAATTCATAAAGTTTAAAATGTATAATGGGTTAAAATACATAATGGTTTATAATATATAATGCGATTTTCTCAGAAAGTTGCAAATTAACAGGATTGTTATAAAACAAACCTAACCTAACCTAAACCAATCTATAGATTACGACATCAAAAATGTTCATTTGGCTAATAGTTTTACAGAAAATTGCGTTATATATTTTGAACCATTATGTATTTTGACCCATTATACATTTTAAACTTTATGTATTCTGATCCGCTTCCGTAAAACGGCATATGTACACTTCGGTGTCATTTCAAATTTTCAACCAGCAGCTTTATGAATAGAGTCCAGATTGAATGATATCAAATTTTCCGTGCTATGAGTTACTAGCATGAATGAAGTCGGCATTGAGTGAGAATATAGTTTATAAGCTCAAATGTCAATTAGGTTACGTATTTAGGTCGAATGACGTGACGTTGTGTATGTAGGCGTGAATATGACACATCCATTGATGGAATAGTTTTTTTTTTTATTTAATTGCTTTTGTTTTTATGTGAGGCCAGCATTTGTGGCCAGTGTTTTACGTCGAATATTAGAATTGTTTCGCCAATGTTTTACAGTAATGCTTTTTTTGTTTAACCTTTTTGACCCCAACGATAGATTTCAGCACCGTAGCTTCAACGACAACGACCTATATACATACATAACTTCAATGCAAAAGGTTTCGTTCTTCTTCTTCTTTTTCAATATGGCCCCATCACTCGATGCGATGATTTCGCCAATGTCAAAGTAATAATACAGTATTCAAAACTCTTGTGACAAAAATGTCGGCCCTGTCAGGCTCTTAGCCAACGGATAACGATATCCCTCAGAATGTGCCAGGAAATCATTAGCCGATGCCCAGGGTGCATCGGACCAAACACTGCTGTTCCCCTCGGACGGATTCAACCTCGCACCCCGGGTTTAGGTTCAACTTAAGGCATTGCAATAAAGATGTCTGGCATATGGTTGAAGTCTCTTGTATTTGACGTGGCGTTGAAAAGGTTAAACCATGAAAAAAAAAAAACTTGTATTAAATTAAACCATTACTATTATTATGTTAGTTAGTGGGTGTTTCTTCCATGCTGGTCTGTGAGCAAAGAAAAAACATAGAATGTACCAATTGCTTCTCTACCCGCGCAGATGGTAAAAGCCCATCGAGGGAACAGGCGAAAATCATAGGAATCATGTTACAGGCGATGAGGCTAGCCATCACTATTTTGATTCCATTTTCCACCTATACGCCCACAATCTTGCTAAACGTGGTCTGTACGTATCTGTTACCTTAGGCTCTGTCTACCCCGTAAGGGATAAAGACGTGATTTATGTATGTATGTTTGTTAGTTAGTGTCCCACTGCTGGGCAAAGGCCTTTTTTCTGCCACTCGTCCCGGTCGAGGGCATGCTCTTGTTCTACTTGACATGTCCAAGTCTCCTACTCATCATCAGTAGGCTTATTGTCTAGCTCGCAAGCGCCATCGTGTTCATTTTGACAGTTCTTGTATGAATGTGACAGCTAGCTGATTCCGATGCCAAATGTCAGCCAACTGTCAAAATGATCACGATGGCGATTGCGAGCGAGTTACTACTGCTACCGCTACTGCTACTAGCTACTGGTTCTACGCTGCAATGGCCATCCTGATGAAACCAACGGGTTGCGATTTGGACCCAAAGACAAAAATTTAGAGCCTAAATAATGTAAATGAATAAAAAATAACCAATTGCTTATTGCTATTCAATCTTGTACTGATTATAAATTAATAAATTACTGTAATAATACGAAAAAAGACACTGGCAGACGCTTGTTTAAACAGTGTTAACAAACTCCGTTTATTTCGACGAATTATCGAGACACACGGTTTTTATCTAAATTCATTAAACTTAATAGCGGCATTCACTTTAACACTTAATTTTAAACGACTACAAAAATACATACAATTCTCATACAACACTTAAAACAGGAAATTGTGAATGTAACCCTACACTTACCTTGCGCCATGGCTGTCACACAATTTTTATCTGTCAACGCCCAAATTAAACATTGATGTAGTGAATTTATATTGTCGCACACAATTTAGGAATACATTTACAATCTTAAACAACATACACAAGAAAAAAATGCTTGAATAACATTACAACGACACGTTGTCTTGCTAAGTTTTTTCTTTGTGCCCTGACACCCGCAACACTAAAGGATTGCAAACGCATTGAAAGAAAGAAAGAAAAGACATTTATTCCTTTTTGCAAGACACACAAATATAAGATAATTATACACAATTTTATAGAAAATAAACAAGGTATATCAAAAAAAAAACATAGACATGAAAAATAGATCATCAGCGTTGTGTGTCTTCGCAAAAGTGAAACGGTCGAAGCATTAGACACCTACAGCCTTCGATCAACAATACAACTAGATTCACGGTGATAGCTCTGAAAACGGCTCCGAGAAATAAGGCCACAAAATAAATTTGTGGCCTTTTTTCTGACAGTATGCGCCAACCTCGGCCAACGTGAGGACGTGTCAAAATGCCACAATGTGCGTTCAAAAATTGCAAAAACAGCCACCGAAACACTAAGGTTTCGGAAGGAATATCTTTCTTTAAGTAAATACAAGTCAGTATTTCATAAAGTACGTAAAAATTGGCAGTTTACATTTTAAAATCAATAATTTATTGTTTGGCCTATGTTGACCCACCATCTTGACAATAATCGGATGTTTTAGAACAAGAAATTCATGGAGTAGTTCTCGTTTTAAAATAAAATATATATTGCATTTTTTTGTAGATTTCCTAGTGATCTTTTTTGCTGTGCGGAATGGATAACTATTGTCGCGAGAGAAAGAGAAGAAGAACTTTACATGCCTTACAAAAATTCTGCTATAATGTTCGATTCATTTTGCCAAATTCGATATAACTGGAAATAGCCAAAGGCGTAGATTACAGAAAAAGGCGATTCCCAAATTGCAGGTATACCTAGTTACATAGAAATGTTTAAAATAATATAAGATGAAGTATAGTGAGATGGAACAGAGGAGCTATCACTTATTAAAGAAGACGTAAAGCTTCAAGAAAAGTTCAAGCCGTACAATATTTATAACACACACACACACACACAAATCACGTCTTTATCCCTTACGGAGTACACAGAACCTAAGGTAACAGGTACCTACAGGCCACATTTAGCAAGATTGTGGGCGTCTAGGTGGAAAATCGAATCAAAATAGTGATGGGTTGCTAGCCTCATCGCCTATAACATGATTCCTATTATCACCCATTCCCTCGACGACTTTTTGCTTGAGAGGCGGTAGGTCGAACAACTAGGCTACTACGGCTGTTGCCTGGCTGGGCCTGCGTGGGAACTATGACCCAATCCCTCTCGTTGTTAAAGGAAGCCTGTGCTCAGCAGTGGAACGTAGATGGGCTTAATTATTAAAATTCATGTTAATATTTGTATTTGTAAATATCTGTCAAATAAAAAAAATCCGAGTTATATACTTAATTGCGACTCCATTATTACCCCGTTCCTCAAATAGAATGACATCTTTTTGAAACGAAGGTAGTTCTTTTGTTTATCGAACGCTTTCGCTCGCTTGTGACGAAACGTCGTAAGTATTATATACAATTATAATTATTTGGATCTTTGTTGCTTAGACTTAAGGTTTATTTTACGTTAATAAAGAAGGTAAAACAGATATAGCTATGAGCATAAGCAACAGGGCCACTTTTTCGCTTTGCTTTTGTATGGGACTGTGAATCTAGTTGTATTGTTGATCGAAGCCTACAGCACTGATTTTCAGCCAGAACCGTCTATGACTCACGAAACGATACACAGATAAAATATACTACATAATTTATAAACTTTTACGTAAACAATGCAATACATAGATATAACCCGACTTATGTGTAACTAAAGAAATACATAAATTAATTAAATAGTTTACAATAAACAAAAATAAAAAGGAGAGAAAACTAAATTGTTCAAAAACAACAGGTTGGCATATCAAAGTGCAAAGTGCTGGAGGACTATTGGAAGGATTTTTGGAGCGTCAATAAGTGATCCTTCAGCTTGCGCTTGAAGGTGCCAGCCCAGACGGCTAAGATGGCTACCTCGCGTGCCAGTAACTTCACCGGCTGTCTTACTCTCCTCGCCGGAATACAGCAGCGCGAGCACTGCTGCTTGGCGGCTGGATTATTGAGTACGATAGTGGCGGCGATCCGGACGGACCTTGCACAAGGTCCTACCGCAAAAATATCATCATCATCCATCATCACTTTTAGCCAATATACGTCCCACTGCTGGGCACAGGCCTCCTCTCGCAATGAGAGGACTTGGGCTACAGTCCCCACGCGGGCCCGGTGCGAATTGGGAAGTTCACACACACCATTTTTTTTTTTTTTTAATAATTATATAATTTAATTTAAAACTGCCCAACTACTATTGTGTTAATTGTGCAAAATTCGTTCTATACTAATACACAATTGTTTTAAATTTATTCTTGTTTGAGAGCCGATAGGATAAACGATTCTGATTAAGAAAAACCTAAAACCTACATATCTATGCCAAAAATAAATAGGTGCAGGTTTCCTCGCGATGTTTTCCTTTACTGAAAAGCTCATGGCAAATTTCAAATGTAATATCTCAAATAAATTGCGAAAAACTCAGAGCCCACGACCTGCTTGAGAGGCCACAGATCAAACCACTAGGCTGCCACGGCTTTTTTTTTAATATAAGCGTGTTCCCCGTTCATAACCAAGTTACATAACCGGCACTGGTAAAACCAATGTAGAACGATAAATTTGGATTAATTTAGGTTTAAGTGCGGCGGGGGTGGCCCTAAGCCGCGAAGATGTTTGTTTTAATTTAGAAATAGTATTTATTTTACCTTAGAATGTCCTGGTAATGTAAAATAGTTATGTACGGGTAACAAGCGAAAATGTAAAAGGTATGAATCAAAATATTCACTCGACTAGGTATTAATCTATTTAAGATAAGGTTGGATGTTTTATTGGGCACGAGCTTAAAAAGCTCATATAAAAGCACATAAAAAACAAACAATTTACAGCTAACGCGTCGTAATCGCGCTTCTATAAGCGCAGGGACTAAAATTAAAAGCTGTTTTAGCCATCGCTTTGTCGTAAAAGGTAAGTGCTAAAACCCATTCTAGATAACGCGCCAGTAAACGCATGGCGTGCAGTCCTTTACTGTTTTGTTAACAAAAAAAAATGACTACTGTTTTTAATTTTTGCAATTTCTCTGGAAACTATTAATCCTAAAATGTAGCGGCTTCTTAAAGTAGGCGGGCTTAAAGATTCTCGGAGTTTTTTTGCTAGAACATAGTTAAGACCTGTTATAGCATTAAAATATTAAAATCCCCTCACATTAAATGAGTAATCATGTGTTAATAAATTTAAAAAAAAACAATTTTATGCCAAAAATGACTTATATCATGCTCTTCAAACTACTGGACCAATTTTTACCAAACATAGCTAAACACCGGCTTTCGAATGAAAAAAACCGCATTGAAATCGGTCCATCCGTTTAAGCGCTATGCTACAGACAGATACGCACACACACACACACACACACACACACACACACACACGCAGACATCGACGTCAAACATAACAGCCCTTTTTGTGTCGAGGGTTAAAAATAACTCCGACTGCCATTGAAAAATATCCCTTCTAATATTATTATATGAGAAAGTAACTCTGTGTGTCTGTCTGTTACGCTTTCACGCCTAAACCACTGAACCGATTTGAATAAAATTTGGTATAGAGACGGTTTCAGTCCCGGGAAGGACATAAGATTGTTTTTATCCCGGAAAATTGAATAGTTCCCACCGATACCACATAGTAATATGCGGGCAACGGCTAGTGTGTTTATAAAATTCAACTAAATAGGTGTTCAATTGACAGTAAATTAAATATGTAAGCAATTTTGTTAAGCATACTTGACAATAAGCATACAAATGGAACATTAACGCGATCTCAGTTCAACACAATCTCAAAAGGTCACCTATGTTGTCATACAAACTTTAATACGCAACAGGATCTATTTCTGCCCTTGCTATATCACCTTCGAGAGATATCCTCTTTGATACATACATACATATATCACGTCTTTATCCCTTACGGGGTAGACAGAGCCTAAGTTAACAAAACCTTAAGGCCACGTTTAGCTTAAGGGCGTATAGGTGGGAAGGGAAATCAAAATAGTGATGGGTTGCTAGCCGCATCGCCTATAACATTCCTAAGACTTTTGCCCATTCCCTCGATGGGATTTTACCATCTGCGCGGGAAGAGAAGCAACTGGTAAATTCTATGTTTTTTTTTACTCCCAGACCAGCATGGAGGAATCTTCATCCTCTTTGATCGCATAAGCTATTTAGGTTTTATTTGAACTGGCGCCAGTAAAATGCAAGTCTGAGTGCATAGCATTTTATTCCTCAACTTTGCATACGAATGTGCAGTGCCCCACGTTGTAGAGTAGTTTTAGCAACCGTTTCAACTTTGTATTTCAAATATTTTTACGTCTCTAAGCTAGCTGAGAAGCGAAAATTGAAGCTCTATTTTAATGCAAAAACACGTCTTGTTTGATCTGCTTCTTTTTTTTATAAAATTAAATTTAAAAGTTTAAAAACCCCACTAATACAGTGATAATTCAATTTATGCCAAAAATTTCTTATAGTGCATTGGGGTAAATTCGAATTTGGGGGAATTTCGAAACTCGTAGATTTCGAAACGGGGAAAAAATTACAATCTAGAACGCTTACCTAGAAGCTCCAATTTCTTTGGCGTCTAGATAAGCGTTGCCAGATTATGGAATTGTTCCCCGTTTAGTGGATATCCACGATTTCCGGAATTCCCCCAATTTCGAATTTACCCCAATGCAGCCTACATGATTTCTGGAAAGAGCTGATACTCTTCTAACTACTGGGCAGATGTTTATCATACATGGCTAAGAACTACCGCAAGGAAATTGGCTTTCGAATGAAAAAAACCGCATCCAATTCGGTCCATCCGTTTGAGAGCTAAGATGCCACATACAGTCAAACACACATATCGACGTCAAGCTTATACCACCCCTCTTTTGCGTCTGGGGTTAAAAATTAATACATAACACATACACAAATCACGTCTTTATCCCTTACGGGGTAGACAGAGCCTAAGGTGGCAAGACCTAGGCCACGATTAGGAAGATCGTGGGCGTATGTATAGATGGCAAAAATGGAATCAAAATAGTGATGGGTTGCTAGCCGCATCGCTTATAACATGATTCCTGTGATTGTCGCCCATTCCCTCGATGGGCTTTTACCATCTGCGCGGAAAGAGAAGCAACTGTTACAATCTATGTTTTTCCTTTGCTCCCAGACCAGCATGGAAGTAACGAGTGAAAATTAACATTTACAATAAATTTGTCTGCAAAACAGTAACACCCGAAGCAATGTTAACACACTTCCACAAGGTTCCCACATCAATCTCTAGATGGCGTTGCTACAATGGCCGCCATTGATTTGAGCACTTGAACTTGCGTGGGCGCATCCTGCAAGGCGCAGCGGATACTGGTATCGGTGCCACGGACGTCTGCGGCGCTTTTAAGTGTGACTTAACATGGTAATGCAAATCAATAGTATTTAATAGACAACCTTATTTAAAATACTAAATTTATTGGTATAACATAAGACTACAAATAGAAAGTAAAAACAAATCTTAAAAGAATACAATTAAAAAAGGAACCCCGTGGCATAGTACCACAGACGCTGGCAGCATTTCGCTTTTGGACAGTGATACTAATACGAGATACTGTCCAAGGAAGCTGCCAGCTCTGCGGTCACCCGTAGCGTCTTAGCCCCTTCGAACTATCTTTGAAGAGGCTAATTGCGCTAGGACCCCGCGGTCCGAGGGTCTCAACACCAAAAGGAACAAAATGTAATAAAATGTAATGTTTAAAATTATCATGGACTTAAACAGTTGTAAACTACCAATTAATTCTAGATAGAGCAAACAACCTAATAGAATGGAAATGACAATTCATATGAAATAAAATTAAGCCAAGCCGAAATTAGCGATTAGTTACTACATGAGTTAGTACTAGAGTGACTAGTTTGACTAGTGACTAGTGTGACTAATTTGACTAGTGTGACTAGTTTGACTAGTTTGACTAGTGACTAGTGTGACTAATTTGACTAGTGTGACTAGTTTGACTAGTGTGACTAATTTGACTAGTGTGACTAGTGTAACTAGTGTGACTAGTGTGACTAGTGTGACTAGTGTGACTAGTGTGACTAGTGTGACCAGTGTAAATAGTGTGAATAGTGTGCATTGAAATATTTCGGAACAATTTTAAGAGACCCAGTATTTGTAATTTACAATACAGCGCAAGTGTGCGTGGCGGCGATGAGTCACTGCGCGCGCGCAGCTAACATCGTAATTATGCGCTTGAGCAACTATACTGTTCGGCTGTGCGCGAAATTGACGGGATTGTCTAGATCTGGAGGCTGTAAAACGCATTTCTGTTCGTGTACGATCTAAGAAACAGAATCAAGTACCTTCCTCTGGAAACTTTTCTCAAACAATTTTGTAATAATTTATGGTAAGTCATTATTACATTTGCAGTGAAAAGGTTCCAGAGTGGTACGCGATTTAGTTTCATGGTTAAGTTAATGCTCAGTTGATACGGCTTTTGTGTGGGACAGTCAGCGTCATATAGTTTGAAGCATTCAAGACAGCCAAATAGTTGGGCACACCATGGACATAGCAAGGCGTGTCGAACTTTTTGGTTACCTTGGATGTTTCGTACTATATGACGCTGACTGGACATGGGAAATGGTACATAGTAAATTGCTTATAGTACCTTCTATACTAAGTAATAATAAAAACGGCCAAATGCAAGTCAGACTTACGTACCGAGGGTTCCGTACGAATTCGGCAAGTGAATATAGATCCAGTCCTAGTAGATGCCTGCTCCTAAGCAAAATGTAGGCAGTGTGCGGTCATTTTATATTGGTTGCGTAAATTGTGAAAGAAAGAACTGTTTATTTGCTTAGAACACGTACAAAAAGATGTTAATTAGAACTTGAAGCAGTATTCAGCCGATACATCAGCATGCAAATTATAACAACGTATAAAATATTAAGTTCAAGTTATGTCACAATTTAAAACTAAAATAAACTACTGTTAACAAAGTGTAAGTCCTTTTTTTATTTGTTGTTAACTTGTTATAGATAAGTAAAGCTATGGCCGGGAATCGAACCCCGATCCTCGTCATTTCATACCAGGTTAATACTTTCATACTTTACCTAGTTTTAGAGTGAACTTTTCTAATTTTATCAACTTTTTTTTCTGTAATTTCCATTGTGTCATTAATTACAAATGTTTCTCAACCAAATTCCGATCTACGGTTCCCAAGATAAACCCATTTAGGTTAACAGACAGACCAGTACTTTGCCAGCTGGCGTCGGTATGTGGTTAACTACTAATATGGCAAAGACACTTGTTTGTTTGTTTGCAGTTAACGTTAGCTCAAGTTACAAGTGTGAGCCAACTCGCTGGGTTTGAATTTCTTAATTAAAATTAATTGAATAGGTATTTAGTAACTTCACGGGGTCTGTTTTAGGATAAGCTTTTTGCAAACAGTCAGCAGAGCCATGCTCCTACGCCAGATATAGGCAGAGTGACGTCATTTTTATATTAAACTAGCTTAAGCCTTCCTCTTGAATCACTCTATCTTTAAAAAAAAATCGCATCATAATCCGTTGCGTAGTTTAAAAGATCTAAGCATACATCGGGATAGACAGATAGCGGAAAGCGACTTTTTTATACTATCTAGCTTCTGCCCGCGACTTCGTCTGCGTACAAATATACATAAAAACCTTCCTCTTGAATCACTCTATCTATTAAAAAAGACCGCATCAAAATCCGTTGTGTAGTTTTGAAGATATAAGCATATAGGGACATAGGGATATAGGGACAGAGAAAGCGACTTTGTTTTATACTATGTAGTGATAGTGATATTTAAATAGACAGACAGACATAAAAAAAACAGTCTTCTAGACTCATTTCTTTAGTTGTGCTATACTCGTAAGAGCTTCACACCAAATTTCAAATTTCTAGAAAAACTGGAACCTCATTTTTCTGGGAGTTTTCTGATGACTGTATCTTTTGATTGAATTGACTTAGAAGGTTGGTTTTTTTACAGATCCAAGATAATACAGACCTCAGTATTTGACATTAATTTTAACTTTATAACTCAACCCGTTTCTGAGATAAAGGGTCTTGACAAACGAACGGACGGACAAAGTGATTCTATAAGGGTTCCGCTTTTTCTCTTGAGGTATAGAACCCTAAGAAGTCTATGTAAGCAAAATTCAAAGGGCAACAGTAAGCTTCTAACGACAGAGGTTCTTGAAACTGTCGATTTTCTTTTGCATAAGAAAGCACAATGAATACAATAACCACTTCAACGAAATATTTTCTATAAGGCTTTGTCGTTGTAGCATTTTCACAAAGAAAATCGCTACTTATGGTTGCCATAGCAAACTTTTGAACAGTAACACAACGCACAATAAAAAGGTGAATTGTAAAAGGATGAAGAAAAGTTTGGTAAGTTTACGACTTAAAAAACAAGCTTACGTCTTATGTTTTTCTTTGGAAGTGTGGAGAAAGCGTGCCGTGTTGCCATAGATACTTTTCCTTAGCATTCGTGCTATTTTTCAAGCAGATTTATTACAAAAAATCACTATTTGGGTTGGTCGACGATACAGTTAAATTAAAACGATACGGATATAAATATTTTGATCTTTTTGTTTTCAGGGGAATGTTTTGAGATTAAATATATTTTAAAATATTATGTATTTTCAAGTTATGTATAAGATATTTTTAAAGACGTTAGTTATTTTATTATCAACAGAGTTCCTTAAAACCAAATTCCAATTCAATCCGAACGCTCGAAAGTGGATTTGAAGAAAACGAAAATGCGATGTGAAGTTACAAAGCCTGTTAAAAAGAAAATACTTCGCAAAAATCGCATTCAATTCTAAAACACAGATAGCAAAAGTATTTGTACTGTTTGTCCAATAGTTTCCACTTGTCGAACAGCGTAATGTCAGCAGTTAGGCCACTGTTTGTCAACAGACTATGCCTTTTGTGGTCTTGAACGCAAGGAATTGAAGAAAATTATTTCGCTCGTCTCATGTTGCTAAGTGGGGGAATACTTTGCATTCTTGGAATTGCCCGGGAATCGGTATGCGAAGTAATGAAAATATGGCTTTACGTTATGCCACTTTTGGTGGAGTTACTGAGCCGTCATTTGTTTATTAGAACTAAAAGCGCAAATGGATGAGGTTATTTGAAAAGAGGACGATTTTAGAACGTTCTTTGTAGGTGTGCTGTACGGAGGATTTGGCGTTTATTATCGTTATGATGAGCGGAAGTTTTCTATAGTAAAAAATGCCACGGCATTTATTTATACGAAGCCTTTTATTAATGCATATCCGACTGATTTAATTTTTCCTGCACGATTTCTTAGAAAAAACCTGCGGTTTTTGCACTTCTGTATTGAGTCATGCCATTGATTTATTATTAGTTTTAAGTCACAACATGTAGCAACCTGTTGTTTTGAGATTTCTTTAAGTTGAAGCGGTGCCATGGCTTTTACGGGATTATTGGGATAACCGGAATTCTCGGGTTTTCCTCTTCATTGATAATGTCTTATAACAGCACCAGGAGAAACCTAGCGATATATGCTAGGTTATTTTAATTCCCGACGAGTCATAGAACACCTATTTATTTTTGTAGATTTTTAAATTGATTCTATGAACCAATAACCGAATTTAACTATACTGGTTTCAGTTCATGTTTTAACCAAGTTTAACGATAACTATTACCGATAGTTTTGACGTACATTTGACAGAAAATCTATGAAATATTATGTAAAAATATCTGGTTATGGTTTAAGTTATCGTTAAGGTAAGTTTAGCGCAACTTATGCTAAGGGTTGCCATGGCGTCCCAGTGGATTAAGGCCCTTACCTTTTCGAACTAAAACGTAAATTTATAAAATATGCAACAAATTCTTTTGACTTTTTTACTGTCGTTTTTTGTATTCTCGAACGTGTACCTTATATGTTTACTTACTAAACAAAGCCGTAATTATCATAAGACTACCTTTATGGTACCGGTTTGTTTACCATCTCTTTTTTATATAACTTCGTTAGCCAAAAAGGAACAAAGAACTTTTTGCGCATCACAAAATCTGCGAGGACTCTTATGTCAAGATAACAATCGGGACAAGTCCGTAATAAAATGATCTGAAGATACCTACCTATACCATCGGATTCACAAGTGTAGTCGATCGTGCTTAGTTAACCATTTTTTATGGCTGGTGTTATGATTTGTGCATGTATCTCATTGTTTGTCATTTGTTTTATGTTTATTTTGCACAATAAAGAGTTTACATACATACATACATTTGTAAGTGACTATAGTCTTATTTTAGAAAATGTTCCATTTACATTTTTATTTTGTTTTGTCAAGGTCTCTACATACATAAAAAACGTCTTTATCCCTTACGGCCTAAAGGCCACGTTTAGCTGGATTGTGAGTGAATAGCTGGAAAGGGGAATCCAAATAGTGATGGGTTGCTAGCCGCATCGCCATAACATAATTCCGAAGACTTTCGCCATTCCCTCGATGGGCTTACCATCTGCGCGGGAAGAGAAGCCACTAGTACATTCTATGTTTTTTCTTTACTCCCATGGTACATAGCATGGAAGAAAATTTACTTCTAATACTAATTAAACTAAACTATAGTATTTGACGGCGAAAAATCACAAGAACCATCGATCATAACAGCTATGTTTCAAGGAACTACACTGACGAGTAAATAAAGGTGTTCCATACAAAGATATCTGAAAAGTGACCCGTTATTTTGGCTCATGAGTCTACATCACAAGGTTTTTCACAGGATCGTCTCCGCATAAAGGAAACTCTTCAATGTACATGAATGTAAGTTTCTTGCGGAGCATTCTTCTTGGCAATGATGGTATTTCCGAATGCGCTGGTAGTTTCAATAAAAGACATGTAAAAGAGCTCATGGTGGCTAATTCGCAAAATATTTTTTTTGAATTTTGAATTTTTACAAGTAATTTCTCCAAACAAGCTTTACACAGGCGGGCAACGCAGTCTTAACGGTCCTATGTTAAGAGTTTTCTTGGAAGGCTTTGCTGTTCCTGCTTTCCATCAGATGATTTTTTCTTTAAAAAAATACACAAATAAAAATATCGGTGATCAGTGTTGTATGCTGCCCTACGTTTGACAATAATAAAGATAACGATGAAAACGAGGGTAGTTGTGCGCCGCTGTCAGTTGCGTCGAGTAGCCGCGCGAGCAGAGCGATGGCGCGCAGTGTTCGTTGCGCTGCCGCCGGGGCGAGCGCTCGAGGAGGAAGGACTACGAACTATTCCGAAATAAATGTATTTATACGTGAGTTATCTGTTTTTGTAATTACAATTATAAATAAAAATACTTAATTTTTTTTAAACCTTACTCAATTATAGTGTGTTCCAGTTCTTATTATATCAGCAATACGAGTTAAATTACTTATTGTTTTCTCAACAGATATTAACATAACCGCGGTTAATTCAAGTCTCGACACATTGGTAATAAGTAGCTGATTGACACTAAGCCTTCCTATTTCGCTTCTGCGTGAGCGCAGGTCGACTTTTTGTCGATTCGATACGCTTGTCCTTCTCTAATTAGTGGCACAAAAAAGAGACAGGACATGCTTGCGTTCGGATCTGCATAATCCCTCACGTTGTGAACACAATGACAACAGTTCGTGATGTTTTTTTTTAAGCTTCTTATTGATGATTTCTTTATAAGGCTTTCGCGGAAGTTAGCGGACTGTACGAAATGTGAAGCGTGACCGTGCGATTTTAAACCGACTTTGAAAAAGAGGAGGCGCTCAATCCATCGGTACAGCATAAATTAAATGTTGACTTTAATCATTTGGTAGATCGCTTGCAAAATTATGTAAATGAAATAAAAATATTTGTTTGTAAGCTGGTCTGGGAGCAAAGAAAAATCATAAAATGTACCAGTTGCTTTGCTTCCTGCGCTGATGGTAAAAGGCTATCGAGCGATGGGTGAAAATTTTTGGAATCATGTTATAGGCGATGCGGCGAACAAACCATCACTATTTTGATTCCCCTTTCCACCTATACGCCCACAATCACGCTGAACGTGGCCTTCAAGGCTTGTTGCCTCAGGCTCTGTCCACCCCGTAAGGGATAATGACGTGATGCTGTCACGAATGATTATTTTCTTTGTTATCTTTTTTATAGTCTCAGTTAACTGATTTCGCATTAAAAATGCATTAAGTACGCAACATCGACATTATTTTAAAATTGCTGTCATTTTAACGGCAGTTTTTCACTCAGTGATAGCATTTTATGTTTGTTTCTGCACTTGGGTGGTCGAATTGATCTACTCTTATATGGAATGGACTTTATCGTGCCTAATTACGTTTTCTTTATTCTCAATAGACAGTAAGTACATACGTGAATGATGCGTATTATCTCTGATTAAGTAGTTTGCTTCCACGTAGGTCTGGGAGTAAAGAAAAAACATAGAATGTACCAGTTGCTTCTCTTCCCGCGCAAATGGTAAAAACCCATCGAGGGAATGGGCAAAAATCATAGGACTCATGTTATAGGCGATGCGGCTAGCAATTCATCACTATTTTGATTCCACTTTCCACCTTCACGCCCTCGGTGTCTTGCTAAACGTGGCCTGTAGGTGTTGTTAACTTAGGCTCTGTCTAAAAGGGGAATCAAAACAGTGATGGGTTGCTAGCCACATCGCCTATATAACATGATCTATAAGATTTTCGTCCAATCCCTCGATGGGCTTTTACCATCTGCGCGGGAAGAGAAGCAACTGGTGCATTCTATGTTTTTTCTTTGCTCCCAGACCAGCATGGAAGAAACCGGTTAAACAGGATAAAAAAAAACGTTTTACCAAAAGTTTGTTTGGTTCGATATTCCTGAAAAGTTCCCTTTATCCATGTTGGCTGAATGTGTCCTCAAAGCAAATTTTTGAACGAGCCAATGCTTTGAATTTTTGTTTTCCAATCAAACTGCTAAAAAAGTTGCACGGAACGAATTCGAAATAGGAACATACTAAAAAATCCCCTCTTGAAATCTGTACCTGTATCTGCAGATATACTGCAACTAAACTGCTAATGACACTAGCAGTTCAGTCGCAGTTTCGATACAATACCTAATGTGCAGTCTAATTAGTGTCTGAAGACAGTGTAAGTTTTTGTCGAATCAATCGTCGCGAATATTCTAATACTGCGAAAACAGTTTGTTGCAATTATGTGCCGCTAGTAGCGCTGCCAATTTGTCAATAATAATTGACACGTTTAATTACACGAATGCATTAGTGACGTTTTGTTGTGTCAAAACTTACACTAGAGGCTCTGAGCCCTTAGCTTTTTTCGGACCATACATACATACATATATCACGTCTTTATCCCTTACGGGTAGACAGAGCCTAAGGTAACAAAACTTTAAGTCCACATTTAGCATGATTGTGGGCTAGGTAGAAAGGGGAATCATAATAGTGATGGGTTGCTAGCTGCATCGCCTATAACATGATTCCTAAGACTTTCACCCATTCCCTCGATGGGCTTTTACCATCGGCGCGGGAAGAGAAGCAACTGGTAAATTCGATGTTTTTTCTTTATTCCCAGACCAGCATGGAAGAACATACATACATGTGAAATGCGTTCACATTAGTGTCATACAGCAGACAGAGAGACAAAATTATAATTTCACACTCATAACTTAAGGGCCGGTACAGACGAGACGGACTACATTTGAACTGCTACCCAGCTGCAGTTCGACTGCAGTTTTGATGCAGACTGACTGCTCAGTGCGAACTGCGATTTTGCAGCTGGGTTGCAGTTCAAATTTGGGTGAATTCTAAAGCACACTCAGTAAGACCACCTTTAAACAAAGTTACCACATAAACAAGAAAGCGGAGGCGTTTTCCAAGTTTAAACTCATTCACTTTCTAGCGTGTTCAAACTAATCAAATTACGGGTCGTCCGTGACGTTTCGCGGTGTGACCACACGGCAAACATTCGTAATGGACGCTGTGTTTGCACAATAGGGTTGCCAGCTAAAAAAATACACAATGGTTAAAAGTTTTTGTTAAAATTTTCATTTTAATACAAGCATTTTGCTCGTGAATATAACGCCCGCAACTTCGCCCCTGTTGTAGAATTCTGAATGAAATTTCGTGAAATTCGTTTTTATTAGATACATAACCTGTCACATCGTCAAAATTGAGGAAAAACTGAAAACATCGCCAAGCTTTTAAAATCTGGTGAATTGTATTCAATTCAGGTGTAATTTTTCGCAAAAGACCGCCTTTGTTCGAGATATACTGAAATTTAAGGGCTGCCAAAAATTAAAACATATTTTTCCTAATTATTAGTTGCTACTTTTTGGAGGCCTACGTGATGTACTAAAAGCGATAAAAATAATCTTCTCACTCAGAAACCACTATTTTGTTAGTACTGTACATGGCCGCGAAAATGCAAGGTTTTTAATCGATTCCAATAAAAGAAGGTTCCTAATTTGACTAACGGCATACTCTTCGATACCTTTGCTAACTGTAAATCGATTTTTAATATTCTTTTGTTTGATACACAAAATCGGCTGTACTATTATAAACCTATTCGCGTTTAAAGTTGATTAAATTTTTTTGCTTTGTGTGTGACAATTGACACCAATTTTCCTAGACCCACGCCAAGCACAGCATTAAGGCAAGGGATCTAGTGTATTACAGTTTGTATTATATATTTCATACATTATAATATCTTATGCGACCCAGGATCGGACTCGGCACCTGCTTCGCATTCATGTTCTTTAACCACTAGACTATTCTTGCTATTTAATCATCCAACGTAACATAGTATGAACGAGTCAGTGAGATGCTCATGGACCAAATAAACTATTGCAACATCGCAACTCATCGGTTTTATGGACTAAAGGAGCCACCATATTGCTGCGTATACCGTAGGCGTCACGTTCTCTCACCGTTTCTTCATCCATTTTGTTGCGTAAACGCACCGTCAACGTGTTTTACGCACCGGTGTGGTCGCACCTTAACTATCACTACATAGTATAAAACAAAGTCGCTTTCTGTGTCCCCATGTCCCTATGTCCCTATGTATGCTTATATCTTCAAAACTACACAACGGATTTTGATGCGGTTTTTTTTAATAGATAGAGTAATACAAGAGGAAGGTTTTTATGTATAATTCTACGCAGACGAAGTCGCGGGCAGAAGCTAGTTAAGTAATAAAGTTATCATAATAAGGTCAAGTACTAACCTATTCAAGCGGTAAACTAAAAATATTGTTGCTTATAAACGTAATCGTGTTATATTTATGACTAGCTACTGCCCGCGGCTTCGTCCGCGTTGAATTAAACTTAAGAAGATGTTGATGGTGTATCTAACATTTAGTATGTGTGTATAATCATAGAAAACAAAAAAAGGAAAATTGTGACAGCCCTGACGGCATGGAAAGTGTACGAAAAAAATAGTGAAATTCGTTGGCTTTGTGTGACGTGTGAAAATACTTTCCACGGATCGCTTTTTTTATAATTAACGCTGATTAAAATAATGAGGCATTCTTAACGGATGTTTAAGGAAATTCGCTGTTGGAAAATGTTTTGTTCGCTTCAAACAATTTTAAACCGACGTGCGGGCGTAGTGTTGTGCAAGTTTTTGTTGTGAAATAGGTGAGCGTTTTAGCGAATTATCTTTTGGGGTGTGGGCCGCGTGGAAGCCCAAGCCCTCTCAATCTGAGAGTGGGCTTGGGCCCAGCAGTGGGTCGTATATAAGTATATTAAGAGGGAGTACTTTTCGTGTTTTCGCTCTTTCGTCTGGCAATCTTTTTTTGACCGGTCAAACCACAGATAATATAATTTTTATTTTATTCAATTGTACAAACTCGTTAAACAAAACGACATCCACCTAATTAACGCTCGGTTTTTTCGAGGACCGCAAATTTGCTTAACTATATTAATATTTATACGCTTAATTAAACGAATTCTTTGTCGGCCTTTAAAAATACCTTTTTAGTTTACTTAGGGACGGAATTAATGATGTCCGAAGGACAACACACTTGAAATTACAAATATGCTGTATAATGCTTGCAAAGAAAACTACGACAGATTCATACAACGATAATGTTAGAGATTAACCCAATAGTTTCTCCGTTTGATGCTTTAGGCGTCCAGAATAGACCAATCACGTTACAGGACACAGATTTCGACTGATGTGATTGGTCCGTTCTGATCTCTCCCAGAAACCCTTACCCCCTTATTCACTGTCACTTTGACGTTTACCTTTCACAGATAAGGACAAACGATTGCTAAGTTAGCAGAAGCCTAAAGAGCGTTTATGAATAAGGGAGTTACAGCATACCTTAGCCTTGTAGTTGTACATACATAGAAAACACAAATTCCGTAGCGTAGTAATAACGTCTAGTGAGGTAGCCCAGTAACTCTTTTAAACTACGTCCTTAACATAACTAAAGAGATATACTCCCAAATTCGAAGTTTGTATCTTTCCGTTTACTCACTCTCATGTTAATGACTATTAGTGTGAGCGGAACAGCTCTATTTGAACTTCGAATTTCGGGGTAGGTCCACAGGAGCAGTACAAGCGCAGACATATGTACCTACGTAGTCGGTTTCCTTACTTGTCCAGTTTTAAACCCCCGACGCAAAAACAGGGGTGTTATAAGTTTGAGGCCTCTCTCTCTCTCTCTCTCTCTCTCTCTCAGTGTGTGTCTCTCTGTCTCTCTCTCTCTCTCTCTCTCTCTCTCTCTGCTCTCTCGCGTGCGTGCGTGCGTGCGTGCCTGCGTGCGTGTGTGTGTGCTTGTGTGTGTGTGTGTGTGTTTGTGTGAGTAAGTGTGTTTTTTGCGAGGGGATTTTTTAAATTTTTTAAATTATTGTTATGTAGGTATGCAGTAAGGAAGTGAATTAAGATGATTGGTTACTTTTGGTTTTACAAAGGCTTAAAACGGATTGGAACGTATAATACAGCGTCGCTATTCCCTGGTATGATGAAAGCAGAATCACAATTACTGTTGATTTGTCTGTCTCGATTACAAATTTAAATTACTCCAAAGTCACCAAACCTTCGCAAACAGCGCCAAGCACAGAGTACTTATGACGGGACTTGCCTCAAGTTCATGCGAACACTAAACTTTTTATTATAACCGGACCATAAACCACAGATTTAGTGTCATATTGTGTCTCTTTTGTTTCTTCTCTTGTCACCGTTCTTCCTTAAGATATCACAAAAATACATACATACATATTATGACGTCTTTATCCCTTACGAGGTAGACAGAGCCTAGCGTAACAAAACGTTAAGGCCACGTTTAGCATGATTGTGGGCGTATAGGTAGAAAATGGAATCAAAATAGTGATGGGTTGCTAGCCCATCGCCTATAACAAGATTCCTATGATTCTCGCCCATTCTCTCGATGGGCTTGTACCATCTGCGCGGGAAGAGAAGCAACTGGTACATTCTATGTTTTTTCTTTGCTCACAGACCAGCATGGAAGAATCTTTACAACATTTAAGGTTATTCATTTGAACACTATAAAATTTGTTACGTTCCTTCAAACGCATACAAAAACAGGACCATTGCACGGAATACATCATTGACATGACCAAATTGGTCATTTACTTTAGCGGAAGGTAGCCAGCTCCTGTAGTAAGTGCTCCAAGGAGCCAAGGCACGGTTGTTGAAATATTAATTGAATCCTCGGCATGCATTAGCTCGTAAAGCCTTGGGTATGTTCATGTTTAGATTAACAATGATAACTGCCGCTCTCAGAGACGACAATTAATGTTAAAGGATCCTTAATATTCATTTTTAGATAGGTATACGGTAGTGTCGAATTTTGGAAATCCCAACTTTTGGATTTAAATTGAATATATGATAAAATTGAATCGCATTAAAACGTCATGGTAACCCCCAAGAATGAAACTTTCCATAAGAATTTGTTTTCGAAATCATGCGTCATGGTAAAGGTCCCTGCGTTGTCAATAATAGTTCATTCAATTGAATATTTCTTGCCAAAACATTTATTAATTGAGGCACGCAGAAGCGTATATGAAGGTTAATAGATACGAGCATCGACATTTATTATTTATTAACTAGCTTCTGCCCGCGACTTCGTCTGCGTAGAATTATACATACAAACAAACCTTGAATCACTCTATCAATTAAAAAAAACCGCATCCAAATCCGTTGCGTACTTTTCAAGATATAAGCCTACTTAGGGACGGACAGACAGCGGAAAGCGACTTTGTTTTATACTATGTAATGATTTTTCCATAAATAATTACTCTAAATAAGAGTTTACACCAAAGCACTGAGTAAAGCAAAAACATACGGTACTAAAACTAAATTTACTTTTTAACATCTTTTGTACGATATTTTCGTATTTTATTAAGAAATTTGTTATTTTTTTTGGAGACGTTTTGGAAAAAGGTCAGGTCAGGAGTACCCGAAACCGACGAGCATGTATGAAGAGATTGATGAAAGTGGATGAAGCGAAAGAATTATGTCAGGATCGTAGCAAGTGGAACGAAGTAGTATCTGCCTACCCCTGTGGGAAAGAGGCGTGACGGTATGTATGTATGTATGTATGTATGTATGTATTATTTTTTTAAATGCATATTCCCTATTACCACAGACGCTCTGTATGTTACGCACACTTTGTATCTTACTGTGTGAGGTTAGTAACCTTTTATATGATAACACACTTTGAATGTAAATTACACCTTTTTTCACTAATTAGGTTCTTTATGCGGGCGGCTGCTTCCTAGTTAGATTAGTTAACGAATTTTAACTAGCGGCGTAATAACAAGTTACAACCTTTTGTTAAAAAGTGAAACTTTCGTTAGGCAACACTTAGTTAGTTCTTTTAAATAACGTTTTATTACTTCAAATACAATTTTTAAATGAGGAATGAAATTTCTATAAATCGGGGTTTTTAATACATACATAAATCACGTCTTTATCCCTTACGGGGTTGACAGAGCCTAAGGTAACAAGACCTAAAAGGCCACGTTTAGCATGATTCTGGGCGTGTAGGTGAAAAGGGCAACCAAAATAGTGACGGGTTGCTAGCCGCATCGCCTATAACATGATTCCTAAGATTTTCGCCCATTCCCTTGATGGGTTTTTACCATCTGCGCGGGAAGAGAAGCAACTGCTACATTCTATGTTTTTTCTTTGCTCCCTGACCAGTATGGAAGGAAGGGGTTTTTAAGGTAAAACCAATTCCTGTAATAGTTGAAGCGGAATAAAGAATTCGTCATAAATATTACTAGCTTCTGCCCGCGACGTCGTCCGCGTAGAATTAGACTTAAAAACTGATGTTGATAGTATATTCGGCAATCATTATTTACTTCGCAACTGTAGGTAACTAGGCCCTATGACATGTTTATCGCTATCGCTCGGAAACTATGCAATTTTCGGGGATTGAAAGTAGCCTATGTATTAATTAAGGGTACCAGCTATCTCCGTTCCAAATTTTATCCAAATCCGTCCAGTCGTTTCAGCGTGAAGAAGGAACAAACATACACACTCACATCTTCACATCAATCCATCCATCCATTAGTAGGATGATAATTATACATAAACTATTAAAATCATAACGCTTCTTGGCTTTGGCGTAGACGGATAAAAAGTAAAGACAGATTTCGGCGAAAAACAAAGTGACGCATAATGTTTGATATCTTCGGCCACCACTTTTTCTTCGTCTGAGCGTGTACCTATGTATTAAAAAGAAATAAATTACGGCTTTTTTCTATTCCACATCAAATAAACTTAGTAGACACCGTCCTTTTTAAAAACGCAGTTAATAAACGCGTAAAAATTTACTAGCTAATGTGCCCTTGTTAACCGTTCAATTGTTTCAATATTCTCAAAAACTGACGCAACTCCGCATGCCGCGAAAGAAACCATAACTGCGTAATTACAAAGCTCTATTTCGTACAACATCTAAGAGATCAATGAGCACAATACGTGATTCACCTCCCGGCCTCAAAACGCCGAAGTAAACAATCCTTATACCATAAACGTGGAGACAGTTCGTTATTTTACTACAGAAACGACCTAACCCACACTAATGCTGCAACTTACACCGTATCTTATCATAAACAACGCAAGTATCCGTTTGGCGCAGCTTGAAAATGAATGTTACTGCGTTCTAGTATTGTGCCGGCAAGTTATGGGCCCTTCCAAGGCCCTACATGGTCGCAAAGTTCCTAGTCAAATGTGGGACACTACTTCATTCTGTACAAACGTGGTTTGCACGAACACCGGTCCATATTTCTGTGAAACGGTCGCTTTTGGCTATAGTTTGTTTACCCTCTGCCCTCGGCCACATGTATACTTGTTTGTGTTTATATCGATGTATGCCGAAATTGTGCTGATGCTATATATTTTTTGACAAATCTTCGTGTGAAGTTATTTTAACGTTGTTTTTAAGTAACAAAACTATTGAAGGTGAATGAAACACTTGCATACATACATACACAAATCACGTCTATATCCCTTACGAGGTAAACAGAGCCTGAGGTAACAAAACCTAAAGGCCACGTTTAGCATGATTGTGTATAGGTGGAAAAAGGAATCAAAATATTGATGGTTTGCTAGCCGCATCGCCTATAACATGATTTCTAAGAATTTCGCCCATTCCCTTGATGGGATTTTACCATATGCGCGGGACGAGAAGTAACAGGTACATTCTATGTCACCTTTGCTCCCAGGCCAGCATGGAAGCTTAGTTTTCATCTGTTTAAAAATTTTACTAATTTATTTAACACAAGCAAGCTGATGTTTTTCATCTCAAAATTTGTTGAAACAAGTTTCGTTCAAATTTGAATCCCCAATTGTGCATGCAAAGCCCACATTATGAGTTCTCACACTCCATGTTCCCTATATACATAAACTTGTAAAAGTTAATAATAAACTACGTTAACGTTGTTTAGTTGATTTCTTTTGGTAATTATATATTTTTTTACATAGTGGTGCGTTTCGCTGTTCGTGGGTTTTGTTCTTTTCGCACGCCAACTAACCCGCTATACTCGGCACCTCAGCATGAGCCACAGGGGCAGACTAGAAATCAGCGCAGGCGCTACGTAAGCGCAGCATAAGCTGAGTCTGCTATTTTGCCATTGTGTGCAAGTTTTTTTTTTAACAAAACAATCTAATGCTAATTCTTAAGTTAAGTCTGTATTTCTTTTATTTTTAATTTTTAATGGCAATAAACGCTATCCTCATCTTATCTTTAACGACACGATAGCCTAGTGGTTAGTGACCCTGACTATGAAGCTAGAGGTCCCGGGTTCGAATCCCGGTAGGGGCAGACAATTGTATGATGAATACGAATGTTTGTACCCGAGTCATGGATGTTGTATGTATTTAATTATGTATTTATCTACATTATATAAGTATATTTATCCGTTGCCTGGTACCCATAGTACAAGCTTTGCTTAGTTTGGGGCTGGGTCAATTGGTGTAATTTGTCCCAAGATATTTATTTATTTATTTATCTTAACAAAACGAAAATGAACAGGCAACGGTTTTTGCTTGTTTTAATGCACTTTATTTCCTTTCTTACTTTTTACATGCTCTACTTAATCACCAGCTGAAAAATCAAGCCAAAAAATGCTGTGACTCACCAAAGCATCAAAAGGCATCTCAGTTGCATCTCGCATTAATTAAGCGTGCTATATACGCAACTGTTATATAAGCATAGTTATCAATCAAGCTCGGAATGCGGGCGGCGCTGATAACGCGCATCTGCTGTTTCATATGTCGACATACGCCTTTATTGCACGAAGCTTTATTTAAACTTACCGCATAAGCTCTGGGAATAAGGACATATCGTTTGTACCGCTAAAGCTTATGTCTAGTTAAAGAGTTCACCCGTATTCCGAATCCAAGCTGTAGAAAATATTTGTATGAAATTTTAAGCTCCTTGCTTATCTTATTCACGGTATGATTTATTTTGTTACTTTAAAAAAAATAGATGGCCGTGTAGGAGCCATAATTGAAAAATAAAAATGAAATTTTGCAAAAAAAAAACTTAAAGTGTCGTAATGGTAGACGCTTAAAAGCTCATTACAGTACAAGATACTAACGACTCTAGTTATTCATAATAATTCACCTTAAGCTGTATTGGCGGATCCGCCTGTAGCCATTCCTAATTACCTAGCTGAGCAAGGCTATTAGAAAACTGCGGTAAAGACATTGCACAAGCAACATTTTAAAATCAAAAAAGCCGTAACCAACAAAAGGGGTTTTACCGCATAAAGTGGCTGGGAGTTGGCAGTTTTGAAATGGCTTTTTGTTTTTAGTCTGTACTTTGCATAAAACTTAGCGTTCATTCTTGGAAAAAATTAAGGTAAATCCATTATGATGCATTCTGAAAAATGCCGTTTGGAATGGCATCTATTATTTTGTTTTATTTACCACTATTAAAAAAATCTCAACACATTAACGTTGTTTTCAAACAGCAATCAATACATAAAATAATTTTAGTGATATTTCTACAAAATGCGATATTTTACACACACACATAAATCACGTCTTTATCCCTCACGGGGTAGACAAAGCCTAAGGTAACAAGACCTAAAGGCCACGTTTAGCATGGTTGTGGGCATACGCATTACTATACAGGTGCAAAGGGGAATCAAAATAGTGATGAGTTGCTAGCCGTATCGCATAACATTATTCCTATGCCCATTCCTTCGATGGGCTTTTACCGCTGCGCGGGTAGAGAAGCAACTGGTACATTCTATGTTTTTCGTTTACTCCCAGACCAGGAGCAGTAAATTTAATTTTTAAATATTTTCTCTACCACATCATTCTCGAGTTTTAAATTATATAATCGACATTCCCCAGCCCCACATTATTAAAATATCGTATGCTTTCTAAATCATCCAATAAATTTCGCAAATTAATAACCAGTCAACCCAGGACATTACTTTTGTTAATTTCGCACTATGCTTAAAATGAATTTACAGCCCGCTAATAACATAATGTATGTATATTTATGTTAATTTGATTCAGTAAATTTGCACGTCGACTGTTTGGAATGTGTCACGGACAACCTTGCCCCCGATGGGACAACTTATGATAATATTAGGTACATGACATCTGACATGACGTTTACTGCGTTTTTACGACTGTTTTTGCGGCATTTTTGGCTATTTCTTCCATGCTGGTTTGGGAGTAAAGAAAAAAACATAGAATTTACCAGTTGCTTCTCTTCCCGTGCAGCGGTAAAAGCCCATCGAAAATGGGCGAGTCTTAGGAATCATGTTATAGGCGATGCGGCTAGCAACCCATCACTATTTTGATTTCCCTTTCCAGCTATACGCTTTTAATCATGCTAAACGTGGCCTTAAGGTGTTGTTACTTTAGGCTCTGTCTACCCCGTAAGGGATAAAGACGTGACCTGTGCTATGATCATTTAAAACACTAGGAAGCTGTGAAATTGGGCCATATCCTGAGGAAATACAACACTTTACTTATTCATGATCAAACACAAATAAAACAAAGTGTCTCAGAATTATTCAGAATTATTTTAGCAGGTGATTGGGTAAGTTTTTTTTTTTTATTATAATTTTGAATTTGAAATTATGTCAAACATTTGATTTCGTACTCTTGCATCGCCTATAACATGATTCCTAAGATTGTCGCCCATTCCCTCGATGGGCTTTTACTATCTGCGCGAGAGAAGCAACTGGTACATTCTATGTTTTTTCTTTCCCAGACCAGCATGGAAGAAAATGTATTTACTACTATAAAGTAACCTGGTTGAAGGTTACAAAAGCCGTAAAAATAATTACTGCGTTTATGTCTTCGTAAATATCTAGGAACTAATTATTATTATTATTATTATAGCCTTTTTATTCCGAATTCGCTACAATTTCATTTTTGTTGTTGTTATTGTGCCGTTTTTTTTAAAGGAACTAATTAGCAGCTGACAAATAAGTCTCAATGGCAAAGACGTGTAAAAACAATTCAGTCAAATATTCCCAATCAACGATGGTTACAGCTACAGCCTAAATATTGGTTTGTTTATCAGTTTTTAAATAATTTAATGAAATCGCAAGGTTACTTGAGCAAACTTTAAAAAATTAGGTGATTTTCCGGTAGTTAAAAAGCCAAGTGCGAGTCGGGCTCACGCGCTGAGAGCACCGTACAAACAGTGAGCTCTTCGAATGGGTTCTGGGCCCGATTTTTGAAAGCACATCACTCGAAATTGGTACAAATCAGCTTATATCCGTTCATTTTAATTTCCTATTTTAAGTAACTGTTCAATAAGTGTTCATTTGTTCCGTGGATTGTGGCAGAATACCAGTGTTTTGCTCTTACGAGCAATGTTGACCACTGAGCCATGGCCCTTTTGTACAAAACAAAGATAATGTTCTAGTTTTAAGTTTTGGCTTGATATGTTGATATTTTATGTAATCTTGATTGTGTGTGTTGGCAGTACCAAATAAACGTTTTATCTATCTAACTATCTATCTAAAACTACAGCTTTAATCAAGGTTTTGTTTAGTTCACAAGATTAATGAGAGCTGTGATTGTCTTCTATGCTACACGTATTTCAAATTCAGCACAATTTTTCACGACTTTCGAGTGGTATTTTCACACGTGTGCTTTAAAAAATCGGGCCTGGTTTATCTGGCTGTCTTACTCTCTCTTTAGGGTTTGATATTTAAATCGACCCGGGTAACCCGAATGACATTCAGCTCGCGGGCTGTACAAACGTCGAAGTTCTTTTTAAGGAAGTGCATCGCTGTTCACTATAAGCTACTATCTCGCCCCTTAGAATAAAGTCCTCATCTGATACACACAATATTTTTAAGAATTCGCACCCAAAAATTACTCACACAAACTAACTTGTGTACACAGCTTGTGGACGCATCGCACTCTTCGTGGAAGAAAGACGTAAGTCCTATTAAGGATCTACAGGACTTACGTCTTTCTTCCACGAAGGGTGCGGCATATTGTCGCAGACGTACCGTTGACATTCCAATCTATTCATTACTATTTATCTGTACATTGTATCTGTTTACTATCCGACATGCGCCGGCGCGCTATGTGTGACATCATCATGACACAATGATTATAGGACCTCAGACCAACTGGATAATGAAAGTACAGGAAATTGTTTTAGTGTATATTTTGCAATCATTTGGATGCATAATATTTACATGAAACTCATAGCAAGATGATTGCGAATTTATTCAATGCTGTAATTGAGATCAACATTACGACGTTTTAGGAAAGATTATTAACTAGCTTTATAGCTAGGAATTGGGTAAGCATCCCGCGGATAGCCATATATCTCATTTTTATTCCAAAATTAATTCACTGCTTCCGTTTTTACGACATTTAATGTCTTATTTTACTTATCTTAAC
The DNA here is from genome assembly GCA_949127965.1 of Pandemis corylana. Lineage (NCBI taxonomy): Eukaryota > Metazoa > Arthropoda > Insecta > Lepidoptera > Tortricidae > Pandemis > Pandemis corylana. The sequence goes on from OX421869.1 coordinate 3,857,676, forward strand.
ACATCTGCGACTAACATTACGTATGATTTATCAACGACAAACAACTTTCCCTACAAATCCCTAAAAAAACTACCATTTCATTAAACTTTGATTCCTTTAAAAGATAAATTTGCCAGTCTGCCTATAGCCTCAATTTCTTCCTTCTAAAGAACAAATAGATGAATCAACGCTTCAAATTGCTGATGTAAATTGCCATTTTGTAACAGAAGTTAATTAGCGTTGAGATCTCGCAAGCTTTTTGTAACCTGAGATCACCGATTTGACGTCAACGATCTCTTATAAATTATGCCAAGGCTGTTCACCATCATTTTGTTTTAAAGTACCTATCATTAACTTTGGGTACTTAACCAAAATTTGTTTCTTAGCAATAAAGGGGTTTTGTTGCATTGACTGATTAAAAAACAAAAACATAACGGCTATCTACAGTTACAGCATTTACACGTACATACTTTCAAATACTCAGAACGTGTCTTTATTGTTCTGTCCAGACTTAGACACACCCATTTAGGCTTTCTTTTATTTTTATTCTCCCAGACTAGACAGGCGGTCTGTGTAATTTTACTTTAAATTGATACCTTCCGATTAGTGTTCACAACCGTGTAACTAACATACTTTGTTATTACAAATAATTACGGCGTTTTTACTGTGATTCGGACCGGATTTCTTCGGTCGAGATGTAACAACTCCAGCTACAGACCGCCTTTTTTTCTAATATTACGCTGTCAATTCCAAAAACATGGCTGCGAGTTAAGTATACTTAGAAATAAGTCTGTGCAATTGCGGAAATCATCGCTATTTAATTTTGGACCTTGTTTTACTACGCTTAAGTATTATACTAATGTTGGTTTAGGTACAATTTTATTATGATTGCAGAAGCTGGCTTAGTGGTGTAGTCATCATCATTACTAATGCCTGACCTTAGAATTAAAGGGTTTCAATTGCGTTGAAGACCTGGAGGAAATATCAACTGTGTGGAGTATTACTTAAGATTCAAATTATAGATACTTGGAAGTGTTAGGATGAACTATTTTACTAACGGTTAGTGCAGCATCTTCAAGTAATTTTGAGCTCAAACAGGTAAAGTAGTTCGTCTTTTAAAGGACAAGATGTTTTATTGCAGTCTCTGTGTTTATACTTAAACTTAACAGTTTATTTGTCAAGACGATAATGGCTACCATTAAATCTTTTACCTCTCGAGGATAAGTGCAATTTTAATTCCAAAGACTCGATAGTTTATTTTATTGAGTTGTATTCTAATCTTGATAACAGGTTCATAAATTAAAAATCTACTGAGTTATGCCAACATAATGTTTGGATTTCGTAATATTTATTGAGAGAGCAAAAAACCAATGTCAAGAGCGAAAACTAAACATTACGTTATTCAAATGTCAAACTGGTCTTTACTTTGCGAAAAGGTTAGTACGTTTGGAAATACATGTGTAGAGGTAACTTGCGCAATATTAATTACGTTTTGATGTAAACCTGCTAATGAGCAATGATACAGTTTACTTGTTCTCCAATCGAACAATCAAAACTTTTTAAAGTTAAGAAATAATAATTATACTTTATATTTTGAAACTATAGCTTTATATGTTACATTTTAAGAGTCAAGAGACTTGTAAGTTAATCACTACATAGTATAAAACAAAGTCGCTTTCCACTGTCTGTCCCAATGTATGCTTAGAACTTTAAAACTATCAACGGATTTTGATGCGGTTTTTTTAATAGATAGAGTGATTCAAGAGGAAGGTTTATATGTATGATTCTACGCAAACGTCGGGTGCAGAAGCTAGTATCGTGATATAACAAAAATTGTAGTGACAATGGTGCACAGTGTCATCATGGTGGTTATTGAAAGAAAAAGAGAAAATGTTACCTTAAATAAAAATATAATACATGTAAAACTTCAGTAGGTATTTCAAATAATATTATAAGCATGATGTAGCGTAAATTTCGTAATTGCCCGATAGCAAGTCTCATAGTTACAGTCTTTTGACTTTTTGTTACAGTGTTTTGTTTTCCAAATCAAGAACGGCGTTAAAAAGAAATTGTGAAGTCTATTGTTAATTGTGAACGGATCCTAACGAAGGCACGTGGGTGTTACGGTTATCAAAGAAATAGCACCGACTGTACAACAATAGTGAATTCGATAAAGGTTTAACGGCCTGCTACCAATTAGAAATGTTGAGTTGGAAATATTTAGTTTCGAAAAAACGCACAGCAAGTACTCGGTTTTTTTAAGTAAGATAATTTGGCAAATAAATAGGTACTAGACAAAAAGTGTTATTAATAAAGGGTTACGATAACATTTCGACGAATATTTCTATCATATTTCACAGTTAACAGTAATTTTATTACTAAATGCTTTATATATGTAAGCGTCTAACATAATTTTGTAACATCTTTTTTATAATAAGTAACTTTAATTAGTTACTATGCTATGTTATTAGTTATTGCTTCAACATGTTTTTAATAAATTTAATTAAAGTTACTCTGTTGAATCCCTATCTTGAATATTCAATTTAAGATCCTTCAGAACATTATTTATAATTAATTAAGCTTACCTTGAAAACGAACTATGGGTTGATCCGAAACGTATAGCGCATACGACTTTAACGTGAATGACCCGTGTATTTTATTTATTTAAAAATTATAATTAAAAGCGAATATTTCTTATTCAATATACCAGTCATCAATGTTTATAATCAACTACTTGACAATATTGCGTCTCGTGAAGTCCTCTGGGCGAGCAAACAGGCGGGCCGGCAAGAATCTAGCTCACCTTGGGCATTATTTCCTACTTACCTACTGTGCGCACACGCATCCTCGGTATTGTACGACAATATTGACCAAAACTCACTTGTGACCTTATACTGTAACTACACTCACGATAGTTTCATCCGTATTTTTTTTCGCAAACGTAAATATTCGGTGCACTAACTGCATTTTCGCTAAGTATTTTTGAGTCAAGTTTTAAAGTGCATACGGTGTTTTTGTTTCGGTATTGTGTATACTGCAACTAGTTTGTTTGTAAGATGGTTTCGTTGCGAACTCTAGAAGCTAAAAGTTGTTGCCACGGCACTAAACAAGGTCTAACAGTAAAGTAATTAACTCTGCCAGCTTAGTGGTAACTTACGATTTGCCTCGGTAGACACTTTAAGGCGCACACTTACAATTCAACGACATTGGCAGAAAAATAAAACCGGATCGTCAACATGAATGAAACCTACCGTTTTGTAACGAAAGAGCGAACAACTCCTCGTCCTGCAGCCATCTCAGCTCGCTAATTATAGACATATCAGCGTCGAACGACATTACATGATAACAACATCACTACCAAACACCAAAACTAGTTTACACAAAACACAGCACACGATACAATCAGAAATCATCACTAACACAACACTGGCACGCCAAATAGTGATCGCGAGTTCTATACAAAAACGCAGTAACACAAGTTACTTGGTTTTGAGGCACTTTGATTACAATGTAGTCGTGGTTACGATTACGAAACGTCAAATTTGACAGCTGACGATCGGCTAGGGGTGAACGAACGTGCGCGAGCGCATCGACACGCACACACCGCGAGCGCTTGAGGCCAACTGATCGCACGCCGACTCGACTAAGCGGGGGGCACGGCACGTCCTAAAAACGATACCTTATCGATAACTTTAAAAATCGACGATTTAGCGACGCGACTTTTGCGCGTTTACGATTTTTTGAACATGTGTTTAGTGCCTTATGTTTATTTGTGTTGGTCGCGTATTCGCGCCGGTTGTTTCATTCATTTTATTCTTACAAATACATTGTGTCTTTTAGTTACTTGTTACTTTTGACTCATACATTGTAGGCAAGGATCCTAAGTTTAGGTAAAGTTAAGTCAGCATCTAAATATAGAGTTGTGTCTCATCCCAAGAACAACTGTTTATCGTACAGTCAAATAAAAAAGATAAGGTTAATTGAATTAAGAAAAGGCTGTTAAGATAACGCGATGATACTTTGTAAAAAATAAACAAATATGAGTAAAGATAAGCCCTATAGTTTTTTGGTACAATGAATGTACCTTTCTAACTATAATATATAATGAATGACAAGTTCATTATGAGACACAGACAACTAACAACAGCATTGTTACTGGATAGTTTCGTCACTTTAACTATACAGTTCATACACAGAAAAGACGTTAAGTACTTACGTATAAAATATCCTGTCATAATAATATTAATAATCAACGTAAACATGGCAAGTAATAATGTTTTGTTACATTTGGATTTAATAATAACCATGTTCTAAATGTTTACTGTTCAAAAATTCCTTGAGGGAGTAAAAACATTCATCAAGTAACCAATCCAAAAGCTTTCGCTTTAAATCTCTTGTTGATAGACTTTTAAAGTCTCTTGGAAGAGCATTAAACACTGATTACCATCTGATAACAACTGAACAATTTCGAATTTGCCTAAGCACAATTATGTCATCAAGATATCTGGTGTTAAAAATATAGGCATCACCTACCCTTTTGTACAATGTAGGGTGTGTTTTGACGAACATCCATGCTTCCAAAATATGTAGAGATGGGACTGTTAGTAACTTAAGGCATATGAAAAAAGGTTTGCAGGATACATTCTGCGGGCCACGGATACACTGTTTCTGTGCGATAAAAACTCTATATTATGTCAAAGAAAATGCCTGGAAAGGGCCACGTGGAAATTTTTCCAGCGACAAAAGCTGGGCTATTAGGTTTAAGATCGCCATACTGTCTCAAGCTTCATGCGAATATGACGCAAGAGTGCAAGCCTCTTGAACAAAGATGTGCAAATCTTTTGCACAAAGATGTGCAAACTTTTTGCACAAAAATGTGCAAGATACAAACGATACCCGCTATAGTTTGAACATCGAAATGTATGGATAAGTTGGTCTACCGCAATTAAAATCCTGGAAGAAACATTCAAGGGTCGTTCGGTTAAAACCTAACAACTTGTAGTCTTCCGTATTAGTTTAAGAACATCTTGTATATCCCTGTAGGTTGACTGGAAGAGAATTAAAGGGATTAGTCCTATTTGTGAATGTATCTGAGTTTGTCAATTGTATTTGTTTTATGTTTATTTTGCACAGGAGCTATTCAGTGAGCTGGGCCGCAGAGTGGCAGGGGCTGCGACCCCCGTTCTGGTTCGTGGCTGGTTCAAAGGGACTCAAAGGGTTGCCATTGCAGTTCGAAAAGGCAACGCGGCCAGCATAATGGGAACCTTTGAATCAGGCACGAAACAGAGGGGGATTTTTTAGGTTAATTTTTAATCATTTTTAACTTACGTTACTTTAAATCAACGTTCCTAGTTTTAGTGTTTTTTATTGTTATTGAGTTCTTTATAGTTTGTATATTAATAACAATTGTACTACTATTTAGATTAAAGAAATATTTTTTGCACAATGAAGAGTTTACATACATTATGTAAATCATAGCGACAAAGGGGCAAGATACTTAAATTGGAACAAGCTTTTATATATATATGGATGTGTTATGTATTGGCCAGTTGATCGCTGCTATATATCTTACGACGATTGTAGTACTCACAGAAAACCAACGTAGACCATTAAAATACTGTACTACAACTCATACGAGGATGTACGTCATTTGTTACACAGTTTTTTAAGGTTCCGTACCCCGGAGTGCGAACGGTTAGTCGCACGTTTGACGAATAAATAAATACACTTGATATCTTACTACACTCCCCCCCCCTCTTGTGATATTTCGTGATTTTTGCCGAACCCCTCCCCCCCTTTCGGAGCCTCACGTGATTAATGGACGGCCCCATAGTAGCGAAGTTTTAACGCAAACGCGTTCGACACGCGTTTCGTGGACGAAAACTTACACTAAACATACTGAACTCTTAGCGCGTGAATCCGATTCACACCTGGCAGGTTTGCAACGTAATGAAGAACACTGTACCTACAAAATATATTCCAACCGGATATTACATGGTGGGGTGAACACACCGCTGATTGCTATTGTCTTTATCTCCATTAGCATAAAATAACGCTTTGAGACTATAGTACACGATAGAACTATCACTATTGGGTTACAGTTACAGCATTATTGATTTGGTACGTACTCGCGTACGGAGGGTTCCGCTAAATACGATTTACAGAACCCGGCCATAAACGGCACTTCGGTCTTTAGAAAGAGATAGTTGGCGTAACGTAAGTTAGAGCGAGACAGCGCTCTACGAAGCCAGAATTATCCGAGAAGACCGATGCGCAATCATCATGACCGGGTACTGTACAATATTGACATTTTAATTTCTACGTTTCTTCTTTGCATAGTTGCTATATGAGCGGAAATTAATTATGAATCCCTTACGGGGTAGACAGAGCCTAAGGTTCTAGCCTAGGGTGGTGGTCGGGGAGCCTAGGGTTCGATTCGCGGCCATAGCTTTACTTTTCGGACTTTTCTGTGTTCTAATTTTCACTGACATTTAGATTTTTTTTTAGAGCCTAAGGTAACAAAACCTTAAGGCCACGTTTAGCATGATTAATGATGATGCTGATTTAGCATGATGATTAGGGGGAAAGGGAAATCAAAATAGTGATGGGTTGCTAGCCGCATCGCCTATAACATGATTCCTAAGACTTCCGCCCATTCCCTCGATGGACTTGTACCATCTGCGCGGGAACAGAAGCAACTGGTAAACTCTGTTTTTTCTTTACTCCCACACCAGCATGGAAGAACTAAATATAAGCCAACCAAAATACTAATTCCACGCAGACAAAGTCGCGAACCAAAGCTAGTGTTAAAAATAAAAATCGCAAAAATTACACATTAATAAAATGAAATGTGATTTTTTTTTATTAGCCTATTGTGGTGTCTCACTGCTGGACAAAGGGCTTTCCTTTCGACCTCCACAACTCCCGGGCCGACGCAATATCAGACCATTCCTCCATATACACGTCCAAATCCTCCCGCCATCGCCTTCTTGGTCTGCCTCAGCGTTGACCGTTCTTAATTCTCACAACATAAATTACGAAGAATGTCATGTTTGCGCGTACAAACGAATAGTAGGAGATCCGAACCTAAGTCGACCTTCACCGAGCTGATAATAGAATGAAACATATTTTATAATAAATTTAGTATATTAGAAAATATAATAAAAAAGGGTGGCTATAAATCCTGGACAGACTATTTTTTCTTCATAATAATTATAATAATAATACATTTATTTGCAGTAAATGTATAGTGAAGTGAAGGCATGGTTATTATTTTCACTATCATATTTTGAGCTACAATTTTTTTTCTATTATAGATATATTCTTATATATTTACTAGTATTTTTATATAAGTCAATAAATATATATTTAGGTAAATATATTTATTTCATTGATGTTCTATTGTTTAGTATGATCGTATTACATTAAACTTTTCTATTATAGATATATTATACTTGGCTTCGTCCTCGAGATTAGCATATATTATGTACTTGTAGTAACGCGTAGCGGACACCATTCTTACACTATATTTGAGATCTACCTTATTTTTTTTTTTTTTTTTACGGTAGTTCCACATTCTTTCTTTATTACTTCCACCGGCAGCCATCTTCATTCGCGTTTTAGTGCTTCGCCATTCTACACGTTTCACTTCTAGGCACCAGTGATTAGTGATATAAAAATATAATAATGCCTAAAAGGTGCAGTGATGATCCTTACGTATACTTAAAAGCAAAAATAAAAAAGTTGGAAAGGAAGGTTCTTCGCGGCACACGACGCACCATAGATTCCAGTTCATCGTTGGATTCACCTTCTCCCCCGCGCCGGTCGCGAACCAAAGGTATGTTAAATATATTCTGTTTTAAATATAGCACACGTGTATTAGTTACTTTTGCTCATACTTACTTACAAATATTAAATCGGTTAAGCGGGTAGTTCGAGGGGCTGCCTCATACCGATATATATTTAGTTTTAAATAACGCGGATAAGTCTTCGGGCTATCTCGTTATTACTTGAACGTCGTTTACGGCATACCTACGCATATTTATGAGCAAAAGTTCCTACAGTACCCGGGTTTGCGTGCCTCTCTTTGGAGTTGTTACTACCCGTTTTGCGGTACTGTAGGTAGTATGCACCCGGGTTTGCGTGCCTCTCTTTGGAGTTGTTACTGCCCGTTTTTATGGTGCTACATACAACGCATACCACCTGGGTTTGCGTGCTTCTCTTTGGAGTTGTCACTATCCGATTTTAAGTTTTGCGAACAGTATGTAGGACTGTTTCTTAACTCAGTAAAGGTTATGCATAAATCTGACAATCGTCTTATCGATTTCAGACCGCCATGAGACAAACCACCGACGTCAAAGACGTCGAATCCAGAGTCCAGCCTCGTCGTCGGACGAAAGCAACGAAGGAGATAGCAAATCACCTTCGCCACCTGTGGAGCCCACCTCGCCTGTACCCAGTAGCCCTGCTCCGCCAGAGCCGCGCGCCGTGGATGCGGCGGCCGCGCCCGGTGCCGCCGCCGCGCCGACGACGTCCAGCCCCCCCTCCACGTCCGCCGCCCCGACTACTGACGCCGCACCCTCCACGCCCGTTGCGCCCGCGACGTCTACGGGACCTGCCGAAGCGTCATGCATCGAATCAGAATTAGACGCTGAATTACTGGAAATTCTCGGAATAGATCCGACAAAGACCACTAAATATGGAAAAGAAATTCAAAAGGATCTTGCGGTTCGCCTTGAGCATTTTGTCACGTCAGGTATGACAAAAGAGGCCCGAAAAGAACTGTCGGATAAATATCTTATTCCGAGCAATTGCAGACTACTGGACTCGCCGTCGCTTAACCCAGAAATAAAAGCGGCACTAACGGACTTAGTCGCAAAAAGAGACAAAGCAATCGAGGCAAGACAAAAGATGCTCGGTACCGCCATGTCTGCCCTTAGCGAAGCGATTACGCTCTTGTTAACCGCTAATGAAAAAAATTCGGCCTTGACGCGCCTTCTCATGGACGCCTGCCGTATACTCTCCGACTGTCAATATAATGATTCGATTACGAGACGTAACTATGTTCTCTCGTCTGTAAAAAGGGACATGAAAGACCAATTGCAAAACACTAAGGTCGACACTTTACTTTTTGGGCCGAATTTATCTGAGACACTAAAAACTGCTCGAGCGATCAATAAATCGGGAGCAGAGTTAAAGGCATTCGTACCTACTGCCAAACCGATACCCAGCAAAAAGAACGCACCTAGCACATCAAAAAACTGGAGAGGCCCGAATCTAGCACGCAAGCAGACAACGCAGACCCCGAGGACGACACCAGCTACGCAGACGAAGACTCCGCGCTTCGGCTCATCCAAGCAGTCTCAGAGTCGTCGCAACGAGCGCAGTCGTCGCTAGATTCGGTAAACACTGCTGGTAGACTTTCAAAGTTTTATAAACAGTGGTCACTAATAACGAGCGACCCTGTTGTTCTCTCGGTTATCAGGGGCTATCAAATTCCCTTTTATAGGCCTGTTTCTCAAACATCTTGTCCACCATTGCGTGATTGTTCGGTTTCAGAACATGCCGACTTTTGTAAAGCCATTAACGATTTGCTGTCTCTAGGTGCTATATCTGAGTGTCAACCATGCGAGGGTCAATTTTTGTCGAGCGCATTCCTGGTATCGAAGCCAAATGGCTCAAAGCGTTTCATTTTGAACTTAAAGAATTTGAACAAATTTATACATCCAAAACACTTCAAAATTGAAGATTTACGAACAGCTTTAAAATTAGTTACCGATGGTTGCTTCATGGCTAAACTAGATTTAAAGGATGCTTACTTTTCAATCAAGATTCATAAACAATTTAGAAAATATTTACGTTTTCAGTGGGGTTCTCAGCTGTTCGAATTTAAAGTGTTACCATTTGGCCTCAGTACGGCGCCTTTCATTTTTACCAAAATCATGAAACCAGTTGCTCGTCTCCTTCGCTCTGCCGGGTACTTGTCCACGGTATACCTAGATGACTGGCTCCTGTTATCACAATCCTATACAGGATGCGCTGATAATGTCTTACAAACAAAAACTTTGCTGACATCTCTCGGTTTCACCCTAAATGAAGAAAAGAGCTGTTTTATTCCTAACAATTCTTGCGTGTTTCTGGGTTATGTCATCAATTCAATAACTTTCGTAGTCAGTTTGCCGTCAGAGAAAGTTGACAGAATTAAAAAAGAAATTGAGAAATTCTTCACAATAAGACACTGTACGATTAGAGCATTCGCACGCTTAGTAGGTCTTCTGATTTCGGCTTGCCCGGCTGTTGATTACAGTTGGTTGTATACCAAATATTTTGAACGCCTAAAATATTTAAGCCTCAAAGACCATAACGACTACGATCGTTACATGGTATTACCCGAATCAATAATGCCTGATCTGACCTGGTGGCATAAGTCTATTCAAAATTCAGTCAGCAAAATCAAACGAATCGACTATGTCATAGAAATCTTTTCAGATGCCTCTCAATCTGGGTGGGGCATAGCTTGCGGGGACGATAGAGCTAGCGGGTTGTGGAGCGAAGAAGAAAGCCGTCAGCACATTAACTATCTAGAATTGCTGGCCGCTTTCTTCGGTCTGAAAATTTTTGCTAAAAATTTAACTAACAGCCAGATCTTGTTACGGGTTGACAACACAACCGCTATATCTTACATCAATCGGATGGGTGGCATTCAATACCCTCACCTAACTAGAGTCACGAAAGAATTGTGGCAATGGTGCGAGTTTCGCAAGCTGCACGTGTTCGCCTCGTACATAAAGTCTTCGGAAAATACAGAAGCTGATGCAGAATCCCGACGCATTCACCCTGATATCGAATGGGGCCTATCAGATGTGATTTTCCAACGTATTGTTGACAAGTTCGGTTCACCAGAAATTGACCTGTTCGCAAGCAGGATCAATAAAAAGTGCCAGAAATACATTTCATGGCACCGTGATCCCGAAGCACACGCTATCGATGCATTCACTGTAAAATGGAATACCTTCTTCTATGCGTTTCCGCCTTTTCCTTTGATTCTCAAATCCCTGCGTAAAATAATTTCCGAGGAAGCTCGGGGAATAATGGTGGTCCCCTTTTGGCAAACCCAACCGTGGTACCCTCTCTTCAAGAGCCTTGTTTCCTCGGAACTGTTGTTATTTAAACCTAATGAAAACCCTTTGATTTCTCATCTTTTCAGCCAACGGGAAATCCACAAGAAAATTACCCTGGCGGTCGCAATATTGTCCGGACGGCCATGTTAAAGCAAAATGTACCATCATCGGCATTAGATGTTATGCTTGCATCACTCTCACCTAACACCTTTAAACAATATGATGTTTATTTAAAACGATGGTACTTATACTGTACTAAAAACAACGTCAGTTTGTACACAGCGTCTATTTCCGATGTCATTAATTTCCTCACAGAGCTTCATAATGACAGTGCAAAATATAGTACGTTAAATACTTGCCGCTCTGCTCTAGCGCTCGTACTTGGTGAGCACATAGGGCAGGACGAAAAACTGAAACGATTCTTTCGAGGTATATTTCGGCTTCACCCTCCTAGACCGAGGTATGACTCGACTTGGGACACATCAGTCGTCCTAAATTTATTGGAAAACTATTACCCTAATAACGAATTAAATTTAGAAATAATTTCTAAGAAGTTAATCACATTACTTGCCTTAATAACTGCACACAGAATGCAGACGTTCTCCAAAATTAACATAAATAACATATCTATTGGCCAAACTCAAGTAACTATAAAAGTTCCCGATATAATTAAAACGTCAAGGCTGGGTTTCTGCCAGCCACTATTGGTTCTCCCTTTTTTCGATGAAAAACCCGCAATATGTCCCGGACGTACACTGATTTCGTATTTGAATAAAACGTCAACTCTGCGTGCAGATGTTAACAGCTTATTTATAAGTCTTAGAAATCCTCATAGAGCAGTCTCCAGTCAGACACTAAGTCGATGGGTGCGAAATACCTTAACTGAAAGCGGAATCGATGTTTCAATTTTTGGAGCGCACAGCACACGGCACGCAGCCGCCTCTGCAGCGCACAGGTTAGGCGTAAGCCTCGATACAATTAAACGAACTGCTGGATGGAGCGGCAGTTCTCAAACTTTCTTTAGATTCTATAATAGACATCTACAGGTTGATTATAATAATGAAGGAAATAACCTTTTCGCTGAAGCAATAATCTCTTGTTCAAATAACAATGATCAAATATAGAAGAATAATAATTATAATGTTTTCTTTCTCTCATTTTATGAATTTCATTGTTTCCCTTTCCTACATAAGAATACCATACGCCTCTATGAATATCACGCCCGCTTAACCAAAAGCTCTAAACATCTACAAGTACATATATGCTAATCTCGAGGACGAAGCCAAGTATAATTGATGATTAAACGAACTTACCTGTACGTGAAGTTCAATCATAATTATACGAAGGCTTCGTCCGAAGAGATTAGCATCCCTCCCTCCCTTTATAATATTTAGCAAGCCCCACAGGCGTGATATTAAGCTCTGAACTAAATGAAGATGGCTGCCGGTGGAAGTAATAAAGAAAGAATGTGGAACTACCGTAAAAAAAAAAAAAAAAATAAGGTAGATCTCAAATATAGTGTAAGAATGGTGTCCGCTACGCGTTACTACAAGTACATATATGCTAATCTCTTCGGACGAAGCCTTCGTATAATTATGATTGAACTTCACGTACAGGTAAGTTCGTTTAATCATCAATTATATTTATAAATCCAATAGATATATAAATATATTATATGTAATACATTTAAATAGTCTGTCCAGGATTTTTTTAGCCAACCCATTTTTATTATATTTTTTATAAAATATGTTTCATTCTATTATCAGCTCGGTGAAGGTCGACTTAGGTTCGGATCTTAGACTAGAATAGTACGGCTGATACGAGAGCGCGTAGACTACCCGTCTTTGTCTTACTGTTCGTTCTAGAAAGAGATGGAGTATATTCACGCGTGCTAGCCGTGCCGTCTAGTCCTTTACCTTTTACGTCCACCGATTGCTACAGTGAGTCCTAGTGGGCGTAGGATTTAGTTCCTTGAGCTATTTAGTAGTTTGTGTGCACGTGTCAAGTTTTAATTTACTGCGAAATCCAAAAAGGGGTCTGTCAACTTTGCCGGTGCAAATTGCGAGTGTAGGCGTGTATTTCACCGACATGACAATTGTCGGCGACAAACTCGACCAGAATCTAAGCCAGTCGCTGACAATGTCAAGTTGGCCAGCAGGCAAAGTGCAGAGCCTCCTGTAAGATGGATAGGCACTTTTGTTTTTTTTACATGTTATGGGCAAACGGGCTTGCGGGTCACCTGATGGGAAACTAATTCTTTGCGGACCAAGTCGCGGACAGCAGCTAGATATAATAATGATTTTATGCTGCTCTGAATTTTGCTAAATATTCTGCTAATAATTTTATATTTTATTATATTATACTAGCTGTTGCCCGCAACTTCGTCTGCATAGAATTCGTTTATCGCTATCCCGCAGGAATTACGCATTTTTCCGGAATAAAAAGTAGCCTATGTGTTATTCCAGACTATGATCTATCTATGTTCCAAATTTCGTCCAGATCTGTCCAGCCGTTCTGGCGTGAAAGAGTAACAAACATCCAAACATACTCACAAACTTTCACATTTATAATATTAGTAGGATTTTTTTTTCATTTAACGCATCGAGATAATTATCACCTATACGCCTACAAACGTACTAAACGTGGCGTTTGACTCTTGCCTAGGCATTGTCTACCCCATCACTACATATTTATAAAACAAAGTCACTTTTTCTGTCCCCATGTCCCGATGTATGCTTATATCTTCAAAACTACACAACGGATTTTGATGCGGTTTTTTTTAATAGATAGAGTGATTCAAGAGGAAGGTTTATATGTATAGTACATGCACAATATACCGTGCGAAGCCGGGGCGGGTCGCTAGTAAGGTATAAAGACTTGCTGTTTGTTTTGACTTGTTTGTATGTTGCTTCGAGTAAGTCGGCCATTTTATCGACGTCAAATAAAGATCATTGAAATAGAAACAGCTTTGAGCTCTCGTTGTTCCGGGATGCATCTGTCGTCGTCTCAACTCAGGACAGTTTCTGTGAAACCAGCACGCAGCTTACAAACACGAAGCTAGATCGCTCTGTTAAAAATGACGCTACTTATGAGTTCATTTTATAGAGAATATTACCACAGAGGCATCTTAGGCACCAGGATAGAAATGCATCAATAATCCCCTTAGTATGTACGGGAACAGTAACCCATTTCCACGTTTGACTAGCCTTGTATGTGAAATAGAGTCCATGAAAAAGAAGTAAATTAAACTCAAGCTACTAAAATAAAACTAAAAGAAAACAACACTGAATCAAAATTCACTGATAATAACCAAGATTCAACAAAAAATATTCGTATTCCTCATGCATTGTTTGTCCCGACCGGAGAACTCAAGCTCAAACTCAAGCTCAAACTCGAATAGTCAAAACTTATCTCTCACCCATTGTGCATTATGTACGCTAAAAGAATTGACATATAAGTCTACAAAAAAACCATATTAAAAACATTACAGCCAAGCGTAATGTCATCGTTACACTTCAGAGCGTATGTCACTGCGTAGCCGCGCTGAGACGCCGGACGCTCTTTCACCATCACCATGCAAGCGTGTAAATAGTAAAATGCACTTTCTGTTTTTATTTAAGTAGCGTTGTTTAGAGGAAATGCGATGTTTGTTTTGTTTTAATTAACGTTTGTGGAACGGCATTGGAACTACGGCATGTATGAATGCCAGTGGCTACAAAAGTCACAGAGTTCTATAGGATTTAGCAGCTATGGGCAATTGTGGTTTTAAATTGTATCTAGTTTCTCGTGAATAATTGATGTAATTTTAATTATGTTCAAATTTAAAAGAATCTGGAGTTATAATTTGATGTTTTTTTTTTCATTTCCTAATCACATCAATGTGGTTTCAGCTGTAAAGTAAAGCGGCGCGTGCGCACTGTAACCAAAACCGCTGCGCGCTGATTCACGGCCTAGTGCAAGTGACAAGAACTAGCGGGAAGATGGTTTTGTAAGGTTCTTGGCTTAATTCACCACTACATCCTTTTTAATTATACTCGCCATTACGTAAACGAATTTCAATTATTTGTTTTTTTATTTATTATTAGATTTTTTGATTAGTACGAGTAATGAGAGTAGTATGAGATCGAAGATTTTTTCTTGCTCTAACAAAAAAATGCTTACAGAAAACCAAGCAAATTTTATTCCAATTCGTTCTCGGTACACTCTCTGAGATTCTGTGTCGTCAATGGCTCCACTCCATTATGGGAACGCCAGAGTACATCGCACTCTTACTCCCTTTTGGAGGCTTTAAAAGCTAGGTATCTTGTCTGGGAAAACATCACATAGATATTTTAATCTAAATGTGTGTTGCCATCTATTGAAGAATAGCTGAACTACATCGTCTGACACCGAGCGCCCGTCCGTACCAAGAAGTATCAATAATCACGTTAAATATGATCATGTTTCGGCCGGAAAGGGGACCGTGGCGCGTGCGCAATGTAAACTAAAACCGGCCAGTGCGTACTGACTCACTGTAAGTTATAAGCTGAAGCGAAAATAATGGCATGGCACAAAGACTCACAGAGGTAAAGCTCTGAGATCTTTTGAACGTCTGCACGGTTAACACGACGCGAGACAGGTTATCCGTCTCTTTCTTACTATTCGTTCTAGAAACAGACGGGTAGTGACGCTATAAAGCACGCTGTTGTTACTGACCCAAATGCTGAAACGGTGAAAGCTGGTGAAAATTTATGCAGAATTTGAAATGAGTCGAGTAGAATTGATTTGAAATAATAATTTCTACCACATTTGGCATTGTACTTTCCAGTAATGTTTTTTCAATAGTCAATAGTATTGCGTAACTCGAAATTTGCTCATCAGACTGATCGGGACAGCGCTATCCACTGTCATGAGATCGCTCTGTAGCGATAATGCCGCCTATTGTTACCTTGTAACATTTTGTATACCTTTTTTTTGTTTTGGTTGTTATATGTGGTATTCAATAAAGAGTTATTGTATTGTATTGTATTGTATGTGAATAGAGAAGCAAACTCGAAATGCGCTCAGACATTATGACGATAGAGCCAAAAGTTTTATAATTATCTTTATCGAAAACCATAAACCACAACATTGGGAATACAGAATCATAACATACATTGAGTAAATTGACAACGTAAGCATAATCTTAGCTTGGATTTTAAACTATTCATATTAGATAAAATTTAAGACGTTTCTAATTTTCGACGAAAATAGCGTTTCGTAACGCCACTGTATCCGCTCATCGCTTGTGCTTAAAAAATCTAAACTTGTGTTCCACGTAACCCCAGTGGCTAGTGTTACTAAAAAAACTGTTTCCGAACTGGATCAGTGTTTGAATAACACCCTAATGCGCTGACACTCGATAGGCAACGGGGCGGGAAGTCAGAAAAACCGTGGAGTTGACTTTTATTTAATAAATTTTGACAAAGAAGTTTTATTGTTCACGCAATTTTAGTGTACGTTCAAATAATGATGAGTTTTTAGTTATGTCTGTTATTATTTTGTACGTTCACCAAAAAATTCTACAATAAAATTATTGTCCAATTTGCATTTTTTTTTGTTGTTTGGTAAGGTCACCTACTTTATCTAGATTAAAAATATATTGTTTCCAGATGTTAATTCGTACAAATTTACTGGATGGATACAAATTCCCTTCAATCTACACTAGTTCCTCCTACACCTTCGCTTACCCACTTATACCTGTTTATTAAAATTACCTTACAGCAATTTCTATCTATAAGTTACGCAATTTTTTGTACTTAACATCTTACAAAACTAAAAATAAATTCATCATCACCATGATATCAGCCGAGAGACGTCCGTTCGATCTGCATCAGTTTTGTGCTACCCACACCCAACGGCTTCCCGCGATCTTTACCAGATCGTGCACCTTGCGGCCACAAACATTTCGTCTAACAAAAAAAAATTAAAACACGTCTGCTCCATATATTCTCTGTTCCGTCATAAGAAGTCCCGCCAAGCCTCAACAAGGACCCTTTGTATTATAATTACGGATTACTGAGTCATAATTAAAAACAGCCTTCAGAACTGGTGGTCCTTTGCCTCATTTTTTTTTTAACTTAAGACCTCATAATTGCGAGGTTACGGCCGCAAGTTTTGATTCATGACTTCATAACAGTCTTCCATGGTCTGGGAGCAAAGGAAAAGCATAGAATGTACCAGTTGCTTTTCGTCCCGTGCGGTAAAAGCCCATCGAGGGAATGGGGGAAATTCTTATGAATCACGTTCTAGGCGATGCGGCTAGCAACCCATCACTATTTTGATTCCCGTTTCCACCTAGTCGCCTCCAATCATGCTAAACGTGGCCTTTAGGTCTTGTTACCTCAGGCTCTGTTTACCCCGTAAGGGATATAGACGTGATTTGTGTACGTGTATGTATAACAATACGTACCGACTATGTGCGGCCGGTGGCAGGCGATCGTGAGAATAACCCTTTATACCTACTTAACATTATAAATACGAAAGTAACTCAGTCTGTCTGTTACGCTTTCACGCTTAAACCACTGAACGGATTTAGCTGGAATTCGGTGTACAGATAGTTTTACTCCCGGGGAAGGACATAGGATAGTTTATCCCGGAAAATAGAATTCTGCGCAGACGGAGTCGCGGGGAACAGCTAGTTTCGCATATAAAAACACTGAATACCCTGTTTTGATTTGGAATCTTAAAAAATACAGAAAGATTATCGTTCTATTTTGTTTTTACTGCCTACGTTACGAAATTACAGATAAAAAATGATCCTCAACAATAATCCTATTGATTCGTACAATAAAATAGCGAGTGTTGTTTTTTAATTTTTAGTCAGGTCGATTCCCGGGTGAGACAAATTAACTTTAGAAGATATTCGTATGCAGTATTGTTTCTTTTTAAAATTAGAGCAATGTTCCCTTTCAGTAAAATGAGCTAACTCAAAGATTTAAGGCAGCTGCTCTCCAAGGACCATAATTTTTTCCATCCTATGTAGGTACCTAGTAGTTTTAATTTGAAATAACGTATTGCAAGGAGACAAAAGAAAGCAAGAGTGGAATTTTATCTCTCTTATATCCGTCTGTTCGAGTTTACATAATTTCTCGTTTGAGATAAAATCAGCTGACAACATTTTAACTCGCCGAGAAAGAAATCTTGAAGTGGTTGGATATTTTTTCATATTCTAAAGTTAACTATGGGGTGCGAGTCGGGTTACCTCCACGTGTGATTAAGAGCTGCGGTTCGTTTTTGGATCCGTCCGGGGGGAAGAGCAGTGCTTGGTCCGGTGCGCCCTGGGCAACGGCTAATGATTTCCTGGCAGTTTCTGAGGGATATCATTGACCGTTGGCTAAGAGCCCGACAGGGGGGGAGGGGGGTCTTTGACCATTACCGTACAACGTTGCCGACATTTTGTCACAAGATTTTTTAATAAAAATTTTTACATTGACATTGGCGAAGTTGTCGTCGCTATAACGACTTGATACGCCACAAATAAAAGAAGAAGAAGAAGAAGAAGAAGTTAACTATAGAAGCGATTAAAAACGCAAAAGTAACTAAACTTGTTTTAGAAGTCTTCCCAATTTTATCCTACATCTTACTAATGTCATCGATATGAAAGTTTGTTCGTTTGTTCAACTAAAGTATAAACGGTAACACGGATTGGTATATAGCTCATGGATACGCCGGGATAGGAGATATAAAGCACTTTTTACACAAATAAAACTGTTTGAGATCGTTTTAATCGTATTTTGCGGGCAAACTAAATAACTATTAAAAATTTAAAGAACCAAAGTAAAAATAAAAATATATACCTATATATGCCAAAAACGCCTTACACCATTTTGGAAAAGCGCTGTTACTCTTCGAACTGCTGGACCGATTTTTACTCTCCATGCAGGCTAAAATAGTATTTGTCACTTTAGAAATTTTACGTCAAAGACATACAGCATGGACTGCTTCACGAAAAAATACTTTACTCCCTACACACTTAAACTAGAATCAATAACGCCTCAAACAACTAAAAACATCATTAATCAAAGTCGTCTCTAATTTAATCAAAAAAGGCGGAGCAAAAAGGAACAAAAGATGAATCCATTAAACATTATATACATATTATACATTGTTGTAGCTATATGTAACGTAATGTCTGCCGATTTTAAGTACATCGACCTACGTCAAGAGGTATTGGTACGGTGATGCTTCAGTTTTTGCTCAATTTAATACCGGCTCTACATTGATGATTTTTTAGTGAACAAATTTTGTATGAATGTAGGTATTATCCAGAAACCCTTTAGGGATGTTGTCAATACAAAAAAGACATTTAATAAAACGTGAGTGTATTATATTATCGTCCACAATTATATCGATCTATCGGCCAAATTTTCAGAGTTAAACGATAACGTATTTAGTGCAGTCCGGCTCAATTATGGTTATAATAATTCTAGTCATGATAATACATTTTTTTCGTCCGTTTCTATCTTTTACGACTTTGAATTGAATTCGAAAAAATATAGTTTTAGCGTATCGGCTAAAATTATCTAAATATCGATACATTGATATTTTATCGAAAAGCTTACTTCTTTCTATTAATAATTATCCTCGTACGGCTCAACGTCCCAAAAGTAGGGCTTGACAGCTAAAGCAATTGAAAGAACTCAGCCGCTAGCATAATGTGCCTTTATTAAGTACACAGGATCGTTAATAAACATCCTAAAAATATCTCGGTCCTTACGAGGTAAAAATATTTATAATACTGCTCGTAGTTGTTTGTTACACGTAGAGCGGAACATGTATTTCCTTAGGACTCTTTCAATAATATGAGATAAAATGAGCATCTTGTTATCCTCATTATGTATACCTACCTACTGCCGTTGTTAATAATATAATAAGCAAAAAATTAGGAAGAAATAACGTTCTTTGTAACAGAAGAGGAACCTCTTTGATTTTATTTTTGATAAATAAATATGTGGTTAGAATCCATGTTAAATATAACAGTCTGTAAAAATGAATGATAGCTTATCCCTGAACTGAAATAGATGGACAGACAGGGCAGAGAGGCTTAAGTAACATTATATACATCTCTACTGTAGACTAATATAATTGAAAGCTCGGGGACCTTCCACATCCCTTTTATAAATGTATTTACCGAAATTTGAGTTTAAGTAGGTATTCTTACTGTATTTTATCTTGAAAAATGACCTTCTGCCAAGTCTTTTGCGGCGCATTCTTCTTGGCAACGATGTTCTTCCCGAATGCGCTGGTAGTTTCAAAAAAGACATGTAAAAGAGCCATTGGCGGCCAATTTGCGAAAATAAAATTTGATTTTGCTTTTGTTTTGTTTCATTGGAGATTTATAAAGAAAAACTAACTTTGCAGCTTCACAGTGATAGATTTAATCATCACTACATAGTATAAAACAAAGTCGCTTTTTCTGTCCCCAAGTCCGTTTGTATGCTTATATCTTCAAAACAACACAACGGGATTTTGATGCGGGTTTTTTTAATAGATAGAGTGATTCAAGAGGAAGGTTTATATGTATAATACATGCATAATATACCGTGCGAAGCCGGGGCGGGTCGCTAGTAATGTAATAAAAAACATGTCATAGTCAAAAAGTAATGCCCCTAAAATTACCATGCATTTTTTTATACCTACACAAATACCAGACACGGGTACTATTATAATTTATCTAATAAATACAAGTCGGGACGTAGCGCTAATTGATAGAGACAAATGGATGTTATGTATCAGCAGAGCGAGATGGCGAATCAAATGGGGAATTAATTTCATTAATTCAGATAGTTTAAGGGGAAGTTTTGAATAGGAATTAAGTACTATTTAACTACCTAGTAATAGTCGTGCTAGATTAAAATTTTTAAACAATACTTTTCAATTTCCGTGCTGGTCAGGGAGCAAAGAAAAAACATAGAATGTACCAGTTGCTTCTCTTCCCGCGCAGATGGTAAAAGCCCATCGAGGAATTGGGCGGAACATCTTAGGGATCATGTTATATAGGCGATGTGGCTAGCAACACATTGTTCTGATTCCCCTTTCCATCCATACGCCCACGATCATGCTAAACGTGGTCGTTAGGTCTTTTTACCTTAGGCTCTGTCTACTAAGGGATAAAGACGTGATTTATGTATGTATGTATGTATGTATGTACTTTTCGACGACTGGATAGTCCAGTTCAAAGCTGACTACGACGTTGGCGGTATCAGGTTCGATCCCGGTCGGAGAAAAAAATAATTTTATGGCTACTTATGTGGCTGGTGCATACTGCCTAATTATATACAATCGCACACATAAGTTTATCTACATTCATATCATAAGTTTTCTACAATAAACGTTTTCACATCAAAATACGTAGGTAACATTATTTTCTATTCTTCGAACACACACATTTATTCTAAGACAATAGACGGAGATATTGTTATTTAATATGTTCGAAGTTTGAATGTAATGAGAGTATCGATATTGATACTCTAATGGATACATTATAATACAACCACAGATAAGTGCTTCTTAATATAGACCATTTGCTAATCGTACACAAATCATGTCTTCATCCCTTACAGTTTAGCCAGATTGTGGGCGTAAAGGTGGAAAACGAAATTAAAATAGTGATGGGAGCAATAATCACGAAAACCATATAAGATATTGTTATAATTCCTATTAATTTTTTTTACTAAAAGTTGGTGTCCAAAGGTTATCGCGATGAGATCGCTTTTTAGCGATAGGTCGCCGTTGTTTACCTCTACTTTCAATCTTCTTTAGTATGTTGGGTTGTGTAATATATAGATACTAGCTGTTACCCGCGGCTTCGCTCCCGTTTTTTTTTCTTCTAAATTTCAATATGAAATTAATTTATTTCGGGGTTGCGGGTGTCTATGGGCAGTGGTGATCACTTACCATCAGGTGACCCACTTGCTCGTTTGCCTTCCTATTCATATAAAAAAAAAAAAAATGAAAAATAGATAGTAGCCGATTCTCAGACCTACTGAATATGCATTATAAAATTTGGTAAGAATCGGTAAAGCCGTTTCGGAGGAGTACGGTAACTAACATTGTGACATGGAAATTTTATTTATAGGATATAGATAGATAGATAGATAGATAGAAGAAGATAGATAGATCGATATATAGATAGATAGAAGATAGACAGATAGAAGATAGATAGAATAGAAGATAGATTAGAAGATAGATAGATAGATAGATAGATATAATATGAATATCGGAAGTCGATAAACGAGAAGTCCCTATGACAGCTCAAAAATGCCGCGAGAATTCCGGCCTCTAATAATCTCAATTAACCTAAAGGTCACGTTTAGCATGATTCTGGGCGTATAGGTGGAAAGGGGTATCAAAATAGTGATGGGTTGCCAGCCGCAACGCCTATAACATGATTCCTAAGAATGCTCATTCGATTTTTGCTTGTTATTAATACAGTAATAAAGCTTCTCTTTAATAAAGTAATCTATCAATACCAGCAAAAAAGAAGTCCACGGACTAGTCGAAGCAAATTATCGAAGTATTCTGCTTTCCATTCACAGTACCTGATTGCGAGAACGTTAGTCAACATGTACTTGTCTCCCTTTCACACACATGGTAAACGATGTGTGAGAAAAAGAGCACACGTGTGTGGTTGTATCATTGAAGTACTTGTGGTCACGTGGGTGGATTGTACTTGCTTGGACTGATAACACTTATAGGATTATTCTAGGTATTGTTAGATGGTTATTATGTAGGATTATTATAATAGGATACGAGTTTACCAGAATGAAGATGACCTTGCTGAGTTACATACATGTATCACGTCTTTATACCTTACGGGGTCGACAGAGCCTAAGGTAACAAAACCTTAAGGCTACGTTTAGCATGTTTAGGGACGTATAAGTAAAAAGGGAAATCAAAATAGTGATGGGTTCCTACCCTTTGCCAAGATCCGTGCTCTCACATGAGATTGGGTGAGATTCGGCACCCCCTCCACCTCAAAAAAATCAAGTATGTTTATTTTACTTCCATGCTGGTCTGGGAGCAAAGAAAAAACATAGAATGTACCAGTTGCTTCTCTTCCCGCGCAAATGGTAAGAGCAAATTGAGAGAATGGGCGAAAATCTTAGGAGTCATGTTATAGGCGATGCGGCTAGCCACCCATCACTATTTTGATTCCCTTTTCCACCTATACGCCCACAATTATGCTAAACGTGCCCTTTAGGTCTTGTATGTAGGTAAGTATGTTGTTTAATTGTCCGATTATATTTGCTCAAAGCATCTTAATCCGAAGCGTGATAATTGACGTCAAGAGAAATCGACGGAAGTGAAGCGATTAAATACTTAAACCTTGTTAATTATAAATGTTAATCATTAGTGAGGAATTACTGTCGACATAGAAGATAACAAATTGGCAAATACAAATGGGAGCCAGTTAGAAATTGATTGAATTCTACGACCGACTGTTAATTTAGAAAGTTAGCGAAATTAATTTGGTCGGGATCCGGAGATATATCATCTCGTTACGATGTCGGCTCATCTTAAAGCGCTTTATAATATTGTATCTAATGGGCATAATTTGAATGTTAGTTAAGCAACGTGTACGGATTTATGTGCGAAATTACATTTGAAATTTGCCGTGAGCTTTTCGGTGAAGGAAAACATCGGAAACCTGCCCACATCTTCGAAGCAATTCAATGGTGTGTGTGAAGTTCCCAATCCGCACTGGGCCCAGCAGTGGGACGTATATAGGCTAGTGATGATGATGGTGATGACGATGATGATTAGTGTTTCAAAATGCATGATTTATTTCTGAAAATTGGCCGCCAAGGGCTCTTTGACGTGTATTTTTTGAAACTACCAGCGCATTCGGAAAGACCATCATTGCCAAGAAGAATGCGTCGCAAAAGACTTGGCAGAAAGTCATGTTTTTAAAATAAAATACATTGAGCTACTACAATACTAACCCCTTATTCATAAACGCTCGATAGGCTTCCGCTAACTTAGCAATCGTTTGTCCTTATCTGTAAAAGGTAAATGTCAAAGTGACAGATAAGGACAAACGATTGCTAAGTTAGCAGAAGCCTATAGAGCGTTTATGAATAAGGGGGTTAAAGTCTACTAAAATTAAATACATTTAGAAAAGGGATGTATAAGGTCCCCGAGCCGTCCATCGTCTCCATCTGCGCGGGAAAAGAACCAGCTTGTACGCTTACAAATTAGGTAACGAACAGGATGACCCCTCGATCTATCTATCTACAGCCATTGTCCGTCCACTGCTGGACGTAGGCCTCCATATTGCGCCAACTTTCGCGATCCTGGGCTTCCCTCATCCAGCCACTGCCAGCTGTCCTAAGTTCATCAGTCCAACGCGTCGCAGGGCGTCCCACACCCCTCGATGTCAATGACTAAAACAGATGGAGTCATTATCACTAGCCGATGACAATGACCCCGGCGATAACCCTTTGGATCTTTATAGTAACATACCTACATCCGAGTTGCTAAGTCAACAACATTAACTTCATTTTGGGTAAATTAGAAAGAAAGAAGAAAAAGAAAGCATTTATTCGTGACATAATAATAATCAAATTACAAAAACAAAAAAAGAAGTAAAAAAAATGAAAATGAAATGAAAAATGAAATGAAATGAAAATGAATGAAATGAAAAATATTTATTCAGTAACTTAAATTAGAACAGCAATATCTGTGCTGGCGCCTTTTTTTGAGAGAGCACCGCTCTTCCACGTATTGTATCTTACGATTTAAATAGGTGTAAGAATTTATCCTACAAGCTCTAAAAAACTAATAAACTCCAAGAAATCTATAAAGTTAAAAACAATCTTCAAGAACAGAAAATTGGGACAAAAAATAAGGACATCATACATCACGAAATGGTCCCATCTCAGCATAATGCTGGCCTTGCGGCCAGCGCTGGTCTTCCGATGGGACCATTAGGGTTCAAGCACTAGGCACGCTATTTTATAAACCGTAAGTATGAGTTTCCTTCCGGGGGTGCGAGTCGGGTTACCTCCACTTGTGGTCAAGAGCTGCGGTTCGTTTTTGGATCCGTCCGGGGGGAAGAGCAGTGCTTGATCCGGTGCACCCTGGGCATCGGCTAGTGATTTCCTGGCAGTTTCTGAGGGATACCATTGACCGTTAGCTAAGAGCCCGATAGGGGGGAGGGAGGTCTTTGTCCATTACCGTAAACGTTGCCGACATTTTGTCACAAGATTTTTTTATTATATTTTTGTTACTTGATATTGGCGAAGTTGTCGTCGCTATAACGACTTGATTCGCCACAAATAAGAAGAAGAAGAAGAGTTTCCTTCCATGCTGGTCTGGTAGCAAAGAAAAAAACATAGAATGTACCAGTTGCTTCTCTTCTCGCGCATGGGCGAATATGAGAGGAATCATGGTAATAGGCGATGTGGCTAGCAACCCATCATGCACTATTTTGATTCCCCATTCCACCTTTACGCCCACAATCATGCTAAACGTGGCTTTTATTGTCTTGTTTCTTGCTCTTGTCTACCCCGTAAGGGATAAAGACGTTATTCATATAGTACGTATGTAAGTTTGAGAAAAGGTGTACTATCGAACAAACTGATTCCTGACCCATGGTAACACTTTCTCACAGTAAACGCCACAATAATTCCTAGTCAACTCAAAGTAACGTCACTACTACATTTACTGTGAAAAGGTCCACAGTGGGTCAGGATTTTTTGGGTTGATAATACCTCCACAGTTTTAAAATATAAAAGCAAGATGATCATATTAAGTAAAGTCCTTAATTCTAACCCGGAACCATTTGCTATCTCACTCTTCTGAGACTTAAGATCTTTTAGCGTTGTCTGTGTGGTATAATTACCATACAATGCTTGTGCGTCAGCGCATCTAAGATGGGGTCGACGCCATGTTTTTTTTGGTGACCTGTGACTTGGGCCGGGATTTTTTTGGATTTTGGGCTCCCAAAAAAGGGACACACATTTACAAACAATACATCCTTCTTGATTATCTTTTGTTTGTTTTCATGACACCACGTTGAAGGAATTTTGGGACGATCCTACAAGGGTATCCTTTCTCATTTTGATGTACGGAATCCTAAAAATTTTATTGAAAAGGATTCTTGAGGGGTGGGGGGGGGGGGGGGAAGAAACGTGTATTTATTATTTTATTTTTGTCACACTCATACATACATACACAATTCACATCTATATCCCTAGAACTATATTTCAATTTCAGAACGAAACTGTTTCTTTTTCTAAAATACTGTTCATTTTACTTCTACGACCAAAATATACTGTTCTTGTACAAAAAGTTAGCGATGTGTAGCAGGGATGGCCAACCGTTCGATACCTATTACTTCGAAAGGCGAGCCACTCTCCTGCGGTAACTTAAACCAGCGGTAGGCAACCTTTTGGCTAAACAATATATTATTTATGATTTATTTACAGAGTCGTCGCCGATGAGTATAAGTTATGAATAAGTTTCTGTCAAAAATGACATTTTACAAGCTTTTTTTGCTGACTGTAATATCATGTCATCCGTCTTAAATGTGTACCAAATTTCAAGTCAATCGGGCTTACCGTTGAAGAGTTGCTCCAATGGAGACGATCCTGGCTGGATCACCAGAACTCCACTGCCAGATCACTGTATTGTCATCCGACTTACTCAAGTAGGTATGCAAAATTTCAGCTCAATTGGTTGTAGATATTTACTATCTGCTTCAAAATTGAGTCGCATCATTCCACTCGGACAAACATACTTACATACATACATACCTACATGCATTTCAAGTTAATAAAAAGGTTGTAATTAAATACAAAATCACGCCATTTGATCTGCGCCGCGTCCGATCGACCACCCAGCGCCGGCGCCGGTCCTTAACCCGAGTTTACAGATCTGGCCGCCAGATGTCGCTTTATATGCTTACGAGGCAGTTAATTTTAAACTCTGGGGGGTTACCATGACGTCTTGATGCGATTCAATTCCGATTCAGTTCAGGTTCGCTCGCTGTCCATACTAATAATGACAGCTAAAAGCTGAACTGAGTCGGAATTGAATCGCATAAAGATGGCAAAGTGGTAAGTAAGGCTTCTGCTTATCATCCATCTTGCATCCATCCTTCATAACATAAAAAAAAAACAAAAAACAAATGACAAATATACATGTAAGTATGTAAATGTCTCTTAATTCGTAAATTAACGTCCACAAAGTCATCATAAATCAACCACATCTTTACGCCTTACGAAATTTAAAGTCAACCTGTAGGCTTATTATCTAACACGCTCGCAATCGCCATCCTGTTTATTTTGACAGTTCATGTATGGGCTGACAATTGGCATCGGAATCAGCTAGCTGTCACATTCATACAAGAACTGTCAGAATGAACACGATGGCGATTACGAGCTAGACAATAAGCCTACTGTTTCTACGTAGAATTCGGTCAAAATTGTGTTATAATCTAAATCATTAAAGTAAAACAACTTTGACATGAAGCTTCGCCGTGTACCTAAGTAGGTATTATCAGGTTCAGCTGACGCCCCTTGGTAGTTTGATCCTCAAAATCGGCAGTCTAGTACGAGCATACAGGGGACATAGATGCCTTTGAAAGATAAAACCATTCATTGCAGTCTGTAATCACGACAAGATAACGATTTTGGCACAGCGTCATAGATAAAAAAAACCTAACTTAAAAAAAAATTGAGGAATTTTGAGGGAATGGGCGAAAATCATAGGAATCATGTTATATGCAATGCGTCAGCAACCAATCACTATTTTGATTCCATTTATACGCCCAAAATCACGCTAAGCGTTGCCTTTAGGTCTTGTTACAATGGGCTCTGTCTCCCCCGTAAGGGATATAGACGTGATTTGTTTATGTATGTGGTTTTTACTACACACCTTTATGGCATAAACAATAAGGCCGGTGACACATTATCTAATATTTGACGTGACAGTTGTATCGATATTTTACAACTCGATATAGATACAGTCTGGAATGTACGACCTGGGACCTTACAATGACGTTGTATAGAAAAAAGGGTTTCGATAGCTCAGTGAACAATAGAGAAAGAAAGGAGAAAGTAGAAAGAGAGGGACCTCAAAGGCAACAATCAAGAAGAAGGACAGCTCGCTCACCTTGTGAAGTCCAATGGCCTGGTTCCCCTTAAGCTTAGGCCCTCAAAGCTCACGCTCAACATAACTGTCTTAAAGGTTAGATCGATAGGTCCACACCAAAGCACGGCGGGAAGGAAAGCACAAGCAGCCAGAGTGGCGGGAGTACACAGGATTTACATTCACACCAAGGCACGGTGGTGAACAGATAGCGTAGATGTGCACGCTTCTGTGCTTCTGTTCTGGTCGCAGGCCATGGCGCTAGAGGGCTCTCCAAAGCACATAGGACAGCAGTCAGTGAGGAGCCATACCAAAATCTAGAAAGTTGCCTTATAAAGTCCTAAACAGACGTCTAAACGCGATTCGATTCAGACTCAATTCAGGTTTTATCTGTCATTTTTAGTATGGATCTGACAGCGAGCGATCTCAAACGGAATTGAATCGCACTCAGACGTCATGGTAAGGCCTGATAATTCTTGTCCCCTGTTTGATTCCAAAGCATTACACGAATTGTCAGGCACATTCATCACAGCTACTCAGAAAACATTCCGAAATAAATCGTTGCGCGGCAATTCGTTAATCGAGTGAGATTGCCATTTTTTCACGGCAGGCGTTAAGTTTTTTGCGGAATAAATAAATTTCATTTGCATTTTGAACGCGTGAAGTGCCATTTTCTCGTTAGTTACTGTCAGTGTTTGGCGTTCAGCCAGCATGTTTTATAAGTTAATTACAGTAGGTACCTATTTCTTAGGGTACAGCGTAAAAACATTTTAGTAATTTGTCACGTTAAATCTACGACTCAAGCGGCAGCAAAGGTAACTTTAATAACATTATTTGAAGGACCAACCTGGTATGTACATTTGATATAAAGGTCACGCTTTTCAAGGCATTTTGCCAAACATGTTACACTATCAGTCTATGGACAAATCCAATCCTTTCAATCCTTCTGCTCCTATGTATCTTTTCAAGATCTTCCTTTTTTTGCGGGTGGTAGGGCCTTGTGCAAGGTCCGTCCGGATCGCTACCACCATCTTACTCGCTAATCCTGCCGCTAAGTAGCAGTGCTTGCACTGCTTTGTTCCGGTGTGGAGAGTAAGACAGCCGGGGAAATTACGGGCACAAGAGGCCATCATCTTAGTCCTCTAGGTTGGCAACGCATCTGCAATCCCTCCGGGGTTGCGGGTGTCTATGGGCAGTGGTGATCACTTACCATCAGGTGACCCACCTACGTTTGCCTTCCTATTCATATAAAAAAAAAAAAAAAGCGATTTAGCTACTTGGCTGCCGGTAGCCAGCGTCGGCTACGATAATACTAATCTCCTTTAGCCTGTCCCTTTTCATCTTCCAAAACTTACCTACTCCAAATCCTTCACAGTTCACTCTGCTAGTCTGTGGAATCGGTTACCGACCTCCATCAGGCAATCTGCCTCCGTGGCGTCATTCAAGGAGGGCTTGAGGAAGATACGCCCTTAGTCATGCTAAACGTGGCCTTAACCTTTTGTTACCTTAGGCTCTGTCTACCTCGTAAGGGATAAAGACGTGATTTATGTAGGTATGTATATATATATGTATGTATGTACATTACGCTACTCAATAAAATGTAACTGTAGGCAATCTGGAGACAAACAAAATTCACTCACTAATTTGGAAGTCAGACTTTTCTGACACTTCAGTCATGTCATAGTAAAACTTGTCTCTTATAAAAGTGCAACTGCGTTCTGTGATCACCTACTCTGGCTTTACTATGCTATAGATTAGCAATTAACTGATTTTCGTGGAAACGCTCAATAAGCGGAAGCCATTAATATTTCAGACTACAACATCCTCCGGCGTCACTCGTCAATGAATTACGGTTTGAATGATTGATGATTCATCCCATCCCGCACTATTCAATATTTGTAAATTTACATGCCTCTTTTGACATCTTGAAAACGGCTGCAACATACATATATTCACGTCTTTATTGCTTACGGGGTAGACAGAGTCTTCATGCAACAAGTTTTGCTTTATTTGGTTTTGGGGACGAAATAGAGCCTGGCTTATCAAAGTTGAGGCGAAATAGCTTTAGTTAGTTAGTTTAGTTTTCAAAAAGTAAATGCGAGGAAATTCGTCGTCAGTAAAGTTGCTAGCAAAAATCAGGCTTTGTTTTTCGGAATTTATGTGCGATATTAGAAATTTACCATGAGCTGAAGAAACGTGTGTGTGAAGTTCCCAATCCGCGCTGGGCCCGCGTGGGAACTATAGCCCAAGCCCTCTCATTGTGAGAGGAGGCCTGTGCCCAGCAGTGGGACGTATATAGGCTGGAGATGATGACGATAATTAACACTAGACCACATCACTACATAGTATAAAACAAAGTCGCTTTCTCTGTCCCTATGTCCCTATGTATGCTTATATCTTCAAAACTACACAACGGCGGTTGATGTGGTTTTTTTTAATAAATAGAGTGATTGAAGAGGAAGGTTTTTATGTATAATTCTACGCAGACGAAGTCGCGGGCAGAAGTTAGTAAGTTTATAAAGACTAAAACCATAAGTGTGATCCATAAACAGAATTAAAAATTGAGCTTCTGAGTTTAAAATTACCTTTTACCTCACATTTTAGAGATGGGACGGTTCGTTCCTACATATTGTATATTTTAGGATTACAGGACCGAAAACTAATTGGACCATGAAATCAAGAGCTTCTGGTAAAGGTCCTTTGATGTTAAATGTCATTTGGGACGCGGCAGTCCCATTTGAAAAAGTTAGATTCCATACTCATACATAAATCACGTCTTTATCCCTTACGGGGTAGACAGGAAATTGGCGTCCATAGAACTCGATTCCCACCGGCTTTCCTATTTTAAGCCAGTTGGGCACTCTTATTTGACGACCGGATAGCCTAGTGGTTAGTGACCCTGACTATGAAGCTAGAGGTCCTGGGTTCGAATCCCGGTAGGGGCAGACAGTTGTATGATGAATACGTATTGTGCCCGAGTCATGGATGCTGTATGTATTTAAGTAGGTATGTATTTATCTACATTATATAAGTTTTTTTTTTTTTTTTTTATATGAATAGGAAGGCAAACGAGCAAGTGGGTCACCTGATGGTAAGTGATCACCACTGCCCATAGACACCCGCAACCCGCAAGTATGTTTATTCGTTGCCTGGTACCCATAGTACAAGCTTTGCTTAGTTTGGGGCTGGGTCAATTGGTGTAATTTGTCCCAAGTTATTTATTATTATTTGGCGACAACATTGCGGGATACGATGATTTTTATTTATAACTAGCCTTCCGTCTGCAGCTTCGCCCGCGATAAATTAATTTTCCCGTAGGAAAAGGTATTTTCCAGCGGTAAAAAGTAGCCTATGTCACTCAGTGATAAAGTAGCTTTCTAACGGCAAAAGAATTTTTGAAATCGGTCCAGTAGTTTCGGAGCCTATTCAATGCAAACAAATAAACAAACAATCAAATTTTTCTCTTTATAATATTACTAGCCTTCCGTCCGCAGCTTCGCCCGCGATAAATTAATTTTCCCGTAGGAAAAGGTATTTTCCCGCGGTAAAAAGTAGCCTATGTCACTCAGTGATAAAGTAGCTTTCTAACGGCAAAAGAATCTTTGAAATCGGTCCAGTAGTTTCGGAGCCTATTCAATGCAAACAAACAAACAAACAAACAAACAATTTTTTTCTCTTTATAATATTACTAGCCGTTGCCCGCAACTTCGTTTGCATAGAATTCGTTTATCGCTATCCCGCGGGAATCACGCAATTTTCCAGGATAAAAAGTAGCCTATGTGTTATTCCAGACTATAATCTATCTATGTTCCAAATTTCATCCAGATCGGCCCAGTACTTTTTGAGCCTATTCATTACAAACATACAAAAATAGGTACAAATCTTTCCTCTTTATAATATTAGTATAGAAGTATAGATTATTTATTATTATGCAGAATTAGAGGAAAATGCTAGTTAAGTGCCCTTCGGCTTTCCTTCTGATATACTTGACGCCACGCCACTGGAAGACAGAGCCGTTTATTATTTAAATCTGGAACTGTTTAATTTTGAAAAAAGAACTGCTACGTTTTAACAACCCGGAGCTTGACTTTTAAAATAAAGCCGCACATTCATCACAAGATTGTCGCTTTTACAGGCCATCCAGTGAAATGTAACGTTTATGGATGTCTTTATCCGTTTTAGTACATTCCAGTTTATGGGTTTCAATTTAATCTTCTAGGATAGAGTGCAGTTAAAGATAAAGGAAAGATAAATTTATAAAGATATTATAAAGAAGAAACATTTGATTGTTTGTTTGCTTGCTGTTCCGAAACTACAGGACCGATTTGAAAAATTCTTTCACTATTAGAATCCTACATTATCCCTGATGAACATCCATACTAATATTATAAATGCGAAAGTAGCTCTGTCTGTCTGTATGTTTCGTTGTTACGCTTATACCATCGGACCGATTTAGTTGAAATTTGGAGTCCCGGGGAAAGACACATACATACATACATACATACATGAATCACGTCTTTATCCCTTACGGCGTGTACAGAGCCTAAGGTGAGACCACGTTTAGCATGATTGTGGGCGTATGGATGCAAAGGGGAATCAAAACAGTGATGAAGTTGCTAGCCACATCGCCTATACATGATCCCAAAGATTTTCGCCCAATCCTTCGATGGGATTTTACCATCTGCGCGGGAAGAGAAGCAACTGGTACATTCTATGTTTTTTCTTTGCTCCCAGACCAGCATGGGGAAACACACAGGATTGTTTTTATCCCGGAAAATTGCATAGTTCCCGCGGGATAGTGATAATTGAATTCTACGCAGACAGAGTCCCGGGCAACAGCTAGTATAAAATAAAAGTGTCTGGAGCAAAGCCAGTAGTCATACTTCATTTATTTAATTAACTAGCTTCTGCCCGTGACTTCGGCTGCGTAGAATTATATGTACAATGTAAGTCAATGAATTACTCTTTCTATTAAAAAAAACCGCATCAAAATCCGTTGCGTAGTTTTAAAGATTTAAGCATACATAGGCACGGACAAACAGCGACAGCGACTTTGTTTTTACTATTTAGTGATAAACCTTACCTACACGAACCTCACATTTTGTTGTCTAGTGCATATTTCGATAAGGGAGAAAATCTTTAGTTATTCGAGGGGCGTTTCATCAAGAGTTTTCGTCTCACTCACACACAAAGCGGATGAAAACTTAAGGCTTTGGCTATACAGCACGCGATAGTATCGCTTATCTGTACAAGCTCTCCAAGATTCAACATGAAACTACCGTGAGACTAAATCATAATTACACAAACGAATTGAGGCGCTTAACATCTCCACTGAACTTCACTACATAGTATAAAACAAGCCGCTTTCCGCTGTCTGTCTGCCCTGTGTATTCTTTGATCTTCAAAACTATGCAACGGATATTGATGCTGTTTTATTTAATAGATAGATTGATTCAATAACAAGGTTTATATATGCACTAGCCTTCCGTCCGTAGCTTCGCCCGCGGTAACTTAATTTTCCCGTAGAAAAAGTTATTTTCCCGCGGTAAAGAGTAACCTATGTCACTCAGTGATAATGTAGCTTTCTAACGGCAAAAGAATTTTTGAAATCTGTCCTGTAGTTTCGGAGCCTATTCAATGCAAACAAACAAACAATTTTTTCCTCTTTATAATATTAGTATAGATAACATAGTAGATAAACACTTATTGATCCCGTGCGAAGCCGGGGCGGGTCGCTAGTAAATTATATTTGTTGTTTTTTCTTCTTTCCTTTTGTACATTTGTTTTATTTGATCAGTAGAGAAATTATACATCTCTACTATAGACTAAAATAATTTAAGGTACCTACTTAACTTGGGGACCTTATTCTCCCTTTTATAAATGTATTATAAGTTAAGTAGAATTTAAGTACCTATTGTAGTAGCTAAATCTATTTTATTTTGAAAAATTAATTTGCTACCAAGTTTCTTGCGCATTCTTCTTGGCAATGATGGCCTTTCCGAATCCGCTGGCAGTTTAAAAAAAACATGCAAAAGAACCCTTTGGCGGTATTTGCAAAATAACGTTTTGACTCTTTGAATAACTCACGTGTAAAAATCGAGTACCTAATGTGCGACATGTTTCGGACTCGACATGGACGGAGTTTTTTTTTTCAAATAAGATACATTAAGCTACTACAATACTTAAATTAAATACATAATATTATAAAAGGAATGTTTAAGGTCCCGACCCTTAAATTATATTAGTCTATAGTTAGAGATGTAGACAAAATAGACAAACGAAATATAAGTTAAGCATCACCAGTTTATGGTAAGAGTTAAATTATAGCTTTATAGCTTAGCTACAAGGGTCAGGTCTAACCCTAAGTATCTGCTTCGCGTGGGTTGAATACCCGACGCTGCGCATATAATATATATATCAGTCTACGTACACAGCACCTGCATCACCTAGGTAAGCTATCTCAGAGCGTAGAAATTTATATAAA
The DNA here is from genome assembly GCA_949127965.1 of Pandemis corylana. Classification (NCBI taxonomy): domain Eukaryota; kingdom Metazoa; phylum Arthropoda; class Insecta; order Lepidoptera; family Tortricidae; genus Pandemis; species Pandemis corylana. The sequence goes on from OX421869.1 coordinate 3,892,374, forward strand.
AACGTCTCACAAACTTTGAGATCCAATTTAAAAACAGAGCAAAAAGCTACTTTTTAATAACAGTAGGTACTTTTAGTTTGTTGTAATGTGAAATAAATAAAAGACACCAATAAAAAACTTCTTTAGATCAGCGAACCGTTGAATGAGTTCTAATTACGTAAAATACCACGTGGTTACCGCGTTGCGGGAAATATTTGATATTTTCGTTAACTCGGATACCAGCCCGGCTAGCTCAGTCGGTAGAGCATGAGACTCTTAATCTCAGGGTCGTGGGTTCGAGCCCCACGTTGGGCGCAACACTTTTTGTATCTCATTTCACTTTTTCTTAATAAAATCAGTATAATTAATGTATCTTACCTGCAATTTTTCGCTCTCTCATCTTCCTCCATAGTTGTTCCGCTTTTCGCATTGGCCAATTTTCAACTTTGGCGCTAAAACTTCTGAAGAATTTGTATTCCTTGAAATGGGACATTCTTCTTTCCATTTTGCTCGGAGTGTGGCCTGGAGGGGGCGGGGAAGGCGCCTTCGGTGTGTTAGAAGGAGACGCCATTTTGCACTTTCGAAATTCAAAATTGCAACTCTAATTTCGCATTTCTTTTCGTTTCTTTTTATAATTATTTTTGGCCCCGAATTACTCTCTTAAATTTCCACTTAAGACACAAGTTTTTTTCTCTTTTTATCGGATACATTTTTTCTTCATATTTTGTGATTTTAATGAGTGAACTATTACAACTACTAAGTTATGATAATTTATTATATCACTATCTAAAAATTACTTATATTTTAGCTCGTATTGTTTTGATAATTAACCTGAAACAAAAAAATAGCACATGTTTAGAAGTATTTGAAGGTAAGCAAGGCTAAACTAAAAAATAATAAGTACATAAACAGCTGCGTAGCCAGTTTCTTTTTACTTTGAACTTGGCCGACACGCTGCCGCGTGTCTAGATTTCCGTCAAGCACGATGTGGTCACATTTTTTTAAATTAACATTTTATACGGAAACTACGGGATGTATACCTTTAAATAAAATAAATGTGCTTATTAATCGCAGTATTTTTTTTTTGTCATAAGCACTCGTAAAAGGACTACAAATGTGTCAGACAACCACATTGATCATGGAAAATTAGCTGTGTGCGTGTTTGTGTTTGTGTAACAGTGCACATTTTATATGCTTGAGTGTGTAGGAGAATTTCAAATTTCGACTTTCCATGTGACTACGAGTGACCATTCTGTACATGTATACCCCACATCTCGCGAAAAGTGGCAGAAGCTATGGGTCATAACATAATTATTCGTTGGTTTTTTTTTTCGTAACATGCTGCAGGAATTTTGGAAATATCATCAGAATTCAGAAGTTTAGGTAAGTTACTATATTATTACCAATTCTTAAAAAAATATACTGTTTTAGAAATAAAACGCTTTATGACTAAGGAAAATTATGTCAAACTATACATTTGGAACTTTAATTTTATGGGATAAAATAGAGACGCACTCTGTGGTACAGTAGGGCAGGTACAATGTTTCTAGTGTATTAATATAGTTCGGCAATTTTCGTTTTTCATATTTCTGACATTTAGTCGTATGAAACATAAATTAAAAAATTTAAAACCCCCCAGTAATCAAACTATAGAAAAAAACATTTTTTTGCGAAAACTGCTTCACGTCACTTTGGAAAAGAGCGGATATTTTTCAAACTGCTGGACCGATTCTTACCAAACATGGTTAAAAACTACCGCAAAAAAACTGGCCTTCGAATGAAAAAAACCGCACTGAAATCGGTTTATTGGCTTGAGAGCTATGATGCCACAGACAGACAGACACAATAAATTTAAAAATAGAAGCACTGTAATATTTCTACCTCAAGTTTAATATAACTTTTTTCGCAAGAAATGCTTCGTTATGAGAACAATTTGTTGTAGATACGAGCCTCTAGGGGCGCTTTCTGTGTTCCCGTATAGATACTGGGACGAAATAACAAAGCCAACGGATAAAAGAATAATACTCTGAACACTAGTAAGTGTCGAATTTTACTCGAAGGAGTCTTCTTGAAAATGAAAAGTGACCTTATTGATGAAAATATACTTATGGAAACTAAATTTCTTGACATGCTGTATATATAACGTTGGACACAGTAAGTAACAGACCTAATCCGAAATTCGATTTTCGAAGAACATAAAGACAAAAGACGATTTACTATAAAAAACTTGTATTAGGTACAACTTTAACCTTATTTTTACTACATAAATAATATCAATTTGATTGGAAAGAAACAAAAATAAATGAAAGCCGATATGAAGTCAAATGTAACATTATTATGCCAAAAACTCGTGTTGCAACCCAAAAATCGACCACGCGTGACGCGATAACGCTACCAGCAAAATCCAAGTTTATATACCGTCCATTTTATATATTTTAATACGCAAAATAATTTATTAACGCCCCGCGTTGACGGACAGCTCGATAAACAAACATATGATACAAATAGAGCAAACTTCAAAGGATTGATTTCCAGTCACGGTGTAAATGAAAGAGCTGGGTTAGCTTCGCGAATTCTGCATAACATTTACTATAATTCTGAAAGGACCTTCTCGCAACGCAAAAGATTGTAGACGAGATACTAATTGTGATAGTAAAAGAAGCGTGTATAGCTTTTGAAAGAAAGAAAGAAAGAAAAAAGTTCATTTATGACAATCACAAAACATCAAATAAAATAAATTAAACACACGTAAAACAATACAGATAAATTGTCACAAAATGATCCCAACTCAGCATTTGCTGGCCTTACAGCCAGCGCTGGTCTGCAGTGGTTTTGCTGCCATAAATTTACTAAATGATTCGATTTATTGGTTGAATCAGACGTTAGTGAACTTCCATGTTAATGAATAAACAAACATTTACCGTAAAACGGGGGGAGGGGGCGACGGGATAAAACTAGCACTTTGCATTTTCACTTGCTACTTATAATTTCTGGCTCGGCTTGCTCTAAAAGTAGTTTAGTTATATTTTTAGATATATCTCCTTTTTTCCGGTAATTTGTGGTCATTTTTTTGACTACGGGGTGAGCTGGAACTTGCCTATATTTTAATATTTATCGTTTGATTGCGCGTTCATACGAACTAAGTTCGCGAGAATAGATTTACAAACATTTGAGTCGCAGCGAACGCGTCGTGCGATTGTCAGTTAGGACACTATTCTAGTTCAATATGTTTGATCGCGCGTTCGTACGAGTAAAATCCGCAATAAGAAAAACGGTTTGTCTATGGTTTTGTCTATACGTCAACGTCATAGATCTGTGTATTTCACAGTTTTATACTTTGAATTTAATTTTATTTCTAACGTTTGTAGATTCAATAGGAATGTAATGTTATGATGTAGATGTGACAGTGACAGCCTGCCAGTTACCGTAGCCTAACTTTTTTTTTTCATTTTTGTGGCAAACATTTAATGGCTGATTCCCCCAAAAAACCGGGTCGTTAGCTCAAACAAAAGTTAAAAATACTTTTACAAAAATATCTGCAATTGTAAAGTATTTTTGAAATCGGACAAGATAAATCGTATAATTGGTTGTTTTCCTCCAAATGGTTTTCGAATTGGAGCATATTAAAAAAAGTGAAATGCCAATTGAATCAGGCGTTTCTTGATTAGGAAAGAAAATAAGGCTCAATTTGATTTTGAAGATCGTATCATACCTACTGGCCCTTTCACTTTCCTATTAAGACGAAATCCGGTCACTGAGACTTTTGAAAAGTAGGTATTTGAATAAAATTTTGCTTTTCCCTCCGTTTAATCCCTTCAAAACTGATGGAAACGGCCGTTCGTAATCCCCTGTTTCCTTTTTCAAAACTGAACCGTTTTTTTTTCAGGCATCTTTAATGAAGGACTTGGCTATGCCTCTACCTCCCTGCTCTACCTGCTATGGGTGGTGTAGCGGTGTAGCACGCATCACGGAATGACGAGGATCCAGGTTCGATTCCCGGCCATAGCTTTACTTTTCGGATTTTTCTGTGTTTCAGTGTCATGTACCCACCACTCTAACACGTAAAACCTATACCAAAATGGAAATGAACATGACTTAAAATAAATGAATAATAGCACATTACTGCCGAGGTCTGGAAAGTTGGGAATTGCCTGATGGGCTGGTTTGCAAGCCGAGCAACGCGAGGCTTCTGAAGAGACGAGTCAGGCAATTCATGATTCCGTCGAGTAAAGTATAGTGCTTTTTGTTCAAGACTACATGAACAGTAGGTATTATTTATGGTTTTATCGTTTGTCTACGGTCTATTTTCTTTTTGTTTGTCATTCTTCTTTGATTCTATGTAAAAGTATAAGTAAAAGTGTTCTATAAACACAATATTTTATTTAATGGATCCACGCATAATCCTATAGAATTAAAAGCCACGGCCACCGCGGCTGCGTCGGATACACTTTTCTCAAACAATATGAGGAAAAAAATAATAAAATGAAACAATGAAAACAACTTTGAAAGCGACTTTGTTTCATACTACGAGTATGTATTGATTATAAGTTAAGTAGAATTTAAGTTGTAAATGTATTTAAAAAAAAAAAAACTTTCTGCCAATTTTCTTGCGGCGCGTTCTTCTTGCCAATGTCTTTCCCAATGCGCTGGTAGTTTCGTACAGATTTGAATTTCTTAAATATAATTTTATGTCCATCACGAGTTGGTAAACTGAAAACGTAATAGATTATGCATGTATGTCTATATGTGTACAGCTACGTTTTATCAACACGGCAAGAGAAACGAGAAAAGTGTGCTACCTATTCTCGAAGGGATTCAGCGTGTTGAAGTTGTTATTTCTGTTGACGTGTACTCTTTGTCAATGGCTGGAGTGGATTCTGTTTAGTTCCTCGTTCCACGTGTGACGTCATAGAAATTTGTGGAAAATGTCGCAATATTTCAATGTTTGAACACATAATATTAATGTTATATTAATAGAATTTCATGTTGAGTCATCAGTTATTGGGGTGTGACGTCATCAAGCTACTGGAACATTTTGTTTCTCAGTAGTCATACATTAGAATCAATGAAGTATGTGTGACGTCATCAAACTAATTCGTCGTCATTAAAATCACTCTGTCGGTCTCTCGCTTAATGCTCCTCTCATTTACTTAAAGGTTAACTGCTAGAGATCCCTTACAGGGATAAGTTCGGCTTTGTGCATATATTAAATGTCTTTTTTTGTTATTTGTATCTGTTTCTTTATATTTGTACAATGAAGCATTTACTTACTTAGTTACTGGGACATTTTTGTTTCTCAGTAGCTATACATTCGTATACAGCCTATATACGTCTCACTGCTGGGCACTGGCCTACTCTCAGAAGGAGAGGGCTATAGTTCCCACGCGGGCTTAGTGCGGATTGGGAACTTCGTACGTCATTGAATTGCTTCGCAGATGTGTGCATCTTAGTTTAGGGTCCCTACGGATACACTTCGACCCATTCGTGGATCTTTTGTGTAAATATGTGTGCATACATTACATCAGGGGTGGCTAACAGGTCGATCGCGATCGACCGATCGATCGCGACTGTTAGTCCAGTCGATCGTGGCAAGGCAAAAAATATAAATACGTAGACCAGACTGCGACTGCGCAACGTAATCACCAACTGCTGATTTAAGGTTTCATGGAGTATGTAATTGGTAGATCGCACAGGGTTTAGTTAGTAAACAGGAGATCTTGGGTCTAATCAAGTTGGCCACCCCTGCATTACATACATTAGAATCAATGAAATATATCATACTATTTGTTCTAGATCAGGGTTTCGTAACGTGTGGCTGGCCGTAAATCAGATTAAAAATATAACTAGAAATTACTAAAAAATGATAAACCTAAGTCAAGTTGAGTAGCGCTACTCGTTTCTAAGGTTTCGTTCACAAGAAAGTACTATCGTTAATTGTTTTTTTTTGTTACAGAAATTAAGAAAGTCAAAGTGACAGTTTTGGACCCATGTCGATTTAACATTATTTACTCGTTATATCACCAGGCATCCATAGTTAAAATGTTTCGCATAACTCGTTCCCACGGTGTATAAATAAAACAGTGATCCGCAAAAATAACTTTGATTCTTCGACCGTTCGTCGAAGCGTCAACATCCGCTGAGGATGCCTCTGAGAGAGGTGAAACACGCGCCCTGAATATTCTATGTGTTTTTTGTTTTGTGTTGTCGTTGTTTTCTCAAACATTGACTTCTTGAATACATGTAATTTGACGGCGCGTGACTGTTTGCGACTGGCTGGGTTGGAGTCTACTTTTAGTACATAGTTTGTATATTAACTACCTAAGTTCTAGTTTTAAAATACCTTTCTTTTGTACTGATCTCAACTTTTAAGACAGTTGCTCTGTCAGGTTGCTAGCATAAACAGCTGTTCCGTATTACGCTCCTAGTTACTTTGTTTTCGTGTTATTAAACCATTCAAACCATAACGGAAACGTTTTTATATTCCGTCGTCAACAGTGACTGTTTTGCATGATCCATTTATTTTTGACACGGACCTCCGCGTAACGCCTGAATCTATAGTTAAAAAAAAAACTTTGCATTTCTTAGAAATACTTTGAAGTACAAACTGTTTATTTTCTTAGGCTCACAAATGTGTGCGAAACCCTCGCTTTGAATTCGCGAGTCTCTCATTTTTATGTCCAGGTATATTTCAATATATCCGTCCGGAAACATACCTTTGAACGAATTAATTAAAATGAGGTTGTAGCCATGCGTAAATATATAAACAAACCCGGAAATATCCTTCATACCCGATATTCTGGGGATGCCAAATATTTGTTGAAAGCCGTCGGGGTGATATCAAACTTTTCGATGTACTTAATCGCCATCATGTCAGCCGTAGGACGTCCACTGTTGGACATAGGCCTCCCCTTAGACCTCCAGTTGCCTCGGATCGAAGCCGCTTGCTCTCACCGTGAACCCGCGACTTTATCTTTTCGATGTACACACGGCAAAATAATTCGGTAAGCATTGCCACGCACACAAATGTCGTCTATGTGTCTATCTAAATGAGAAATAAATAAATAAATAAATCGACACCTCCTACGCATAAGGTCGTATCGCTAAATCGACGACTTTTCAGGAGAGCGATTATAAGAATTTTTCATGTATTTTTTCAAGTTGTAATATGTCCAAAGTTTAAAGCAGTAGTTAAATCTGTCCGCAGCGGGTTAATTAACACGAAGCAAATCTGTTTATTAAAATAAAAATCACAATTTCAAAATTGTGGCAAAAAAACCTGAAGTTACGACTTTATGCTCGTTTTCAAAACGTCGTATAAGAAAGTTACAACCTTTTGCGATTGATCACGTCCATTGCATAAAGTCGTATGTTATAAATACGACTATATATAAAAGGATATACCATCTCACTAAAGCAACTCATATAGTCGTAAGTGCGAGTTAGACCCATGATTGTAAAAAAAACTGCAACAAACAGTCGTACCTAACTACTATTGTTTACGCATAAAGTCGTAACTTAGAAGTTAAGACTATTTGCGTGGGGCGTAATGAACACTAATGGAGTGGCGCAAATCGTCGAATGTTGTGATGCGACGATTTGCGTGGAAAAGTTCAAATGATACGACTATTAGCAATCACAAAACTCCATAATTATCAAAAATATTTAAACTTGAGTTTTAGGAAGTTATAGCTTGGATTAATGGCTTTATGACGATAGAAAAATCTCATTTTGCATAAAACACTGGTTACGACCTTTTGCGTCGGAGGTATCGAAATGTGTGTTGAGTACCGACATGAACATTAAGTAGAATCCACATGTGAATGTGTGAGCCCGTTCGATCATAATAGAATGACGCACATGGATAACTAGGGTGCTTACCGAATAGCTTTGCTGTGTGTACTTAGCGATCTTTTTTTCGACAGCGCAAATGCCTTGTTGCCAAGCTTTTTACCAGACTGTCAAGAAGATCTCCCGTCAACTTACATATATGCATACACATACACATATCACGCCTATATCCCTTACGGGGTAGACAGAGCCTATGGTAACAAGACCTAAAGGCCACGGTTAGCATAATTGTTGGCATATAGGTGGAAAGGGGTAGCATAATAGTGATAGGTTGCGCCGCATCGCATATAACATGACTCCTAAGATTTTCGCCCTATTCCCTCGATGGGCTTTTACCATCTGTGCGGGCAGAGAAGCAACTGGTACATTGTATGTTATTTCTTTGCTCCCAGACCAGCATGGAAGATCTGCCGTCTACTTAAGATGTCAAATTAGTTTGGAATATTCCAGTAGATGATAATGTTCATTTGTTTGAACACTCGTGGTTTTTGATTCAAAACTAATGAATGTGTGGAAGTTTTTTGACAATCATGATTGGAAAACATTTACAGGGGTGTCCAGTCGTAACCCAACCAGGCTGCTATTTCACCAACTTGACAATTGTCGGCGACATAATGACAATTCGAAATATGAAGTCTAACCGGCGTAAATTCTCGCCGAGTTCGTAATGTAAACAGAATTGTCACTTGTCATCGACAATTGTCGCTTTGGTGAAATAGGGTCCTGCTGAAGTATGCAGTATTCATTTTAAGACACAGCGTATCAAAAAGTTATGTTAAAAAACCTCTTATTGCTACCTACTACTTTCGTTATCACGTTCCATGTCGTTTAAAAATTAAAAAATTAAAAAAAAAAAACATTTTAATTTTCATTTTAGAGTACTTTCATTGGAATCATGTTATATGCGATGCGGCTAGCAAACCATAACTATTTTGATTTCATTTTTTGCCATTTATACGCCCACAATCTTGCTAAACGTGGCCTGTGTTAGGTCTTGCCACCTTAGGCTCTGTCTACCACGTAAGGGATAAAGACGTGATTTGTGTATGTGTGTGTTATTGTACTTTCTTTTCGTGGGTTAACTGGCTAGAAATAATTAGTTTTTTTTTCTTTTGATATATGCAGTAGGTACGTACTCTGTAACAAAATTAACTTTTGTTACCAGTCTGTGGTAAAACGGGAAGTTCTATTTCACCTACGCAAAAAAAAGTTAATTAAATGATTTTGATACTTTAAGTGGCACGGTATCGTTTTGCTGAATTAATTGGTACATTTTGTCCGTAATCTAATCTTATCCAAACAAATATTAAAAAAGCAAAGTATTGCTTTTTTACTTCGCTTCGCCTGAATGTGGTTTTCTGAAACAAAATTACATAACAATGTACCTATTTAAAAAAAAAAAAACCGGTCAAGTGCGAGTCGGACTCGCGCACCGAGGGTTCCGTATCATTATCTATAAATATATAAAACCAGAGTAAGCAGAGCCCTGCTCCAAAGCAAAATGTACGCAGTGTGGGGTTACTTTATATTGGTCACTGCTGTATACAGACATACATACACATTTACGGTTTTCGCAATTATTCTTTAATCTGTGCTATAAGACCTATCTTCATACCAAATTTCAAAATTCTGCGTTCACGGGAACTACCTTGTAGGTTTTGATTCCCTTGAGAGTTGAAAATTTGCGGAAATTTGCGGCATAAACGGCTGTATCTTTTGATTGCGTTGGCTTAGAAGTTTGATTTTTTCACAGCTTCAAGGGACAGTAGACCTGAGTAATTGATATAAATTTCAGCTTCATACCTCCACGCGTTCCTGAGAAAAAGGGTCTTGACAGACGGACGGACGGACGGACAGACGGACAACAAAGTGATCCTATAAGGGTTCCGTTTTTTCCTTTTGAGGTACGGAACCCTAAAAATTAACAGTCAAGTCAGTTAAGGGTGCAAACTTATATTTTACCCGCGAGTGTTTCAACACGCGAGAAGTAAAATATGTTTGCACCCGTGTGTAACACAAAACTTTTCAGCTCCCTGTAGCGAGGAAAAAAAACTTGATCCTGCGTTTTTGACAGCTTCCAGTAGTTCCACATGCGTTTGATCATCAACAGAAAACTCTGGAAGTTGTATATTTATACGTGAGCCGAAGTCGATGAGAAAATTTTTGCTGCCGGGGGGAAGAGCAGTGCTTGGTCCGGTGCGCCCTGGGCAACGGCTAATGATTTCCTGGCAGTTTCTGAGGGATATCATTGACCGTTGGCTAAGAGCCCGACAGGGGGGGAGGGGGGTCTTTGACCATTACCGTACAACGTTGCCGACATTTTGTCACAAGATTTTTTAATAAAAAATTTACATTGACATTGGCGAAGTTGTCGTCACTATAACGACTTGATACGCCACAAATAAAAGAAGAAGAAGAAGAAGAAAATTTTTGCTGTCAATGTTGACATAATGACATTTCTGACGATGCGTTTTGAAATTGCATTGACTCAACGTGTTCGGTCAGAATTATATTCAACATCATTACAAAAAAAAAATCCTATGGAATTTTAAGGATTACGACTTAAAGTAAAGCTAAATTCGTTATTTTTTATTAAATTCTCAAACATTTATTGAATGATAATCAATATCGAACGAACCTTTATTATGAGCGTTTTACGTTTTGTTGTCTGTCAAAAGCTACTTAAACACGCTCAAATTACTTTCCCCATAAGTGGATTAAACGCGTTTGTACCCGCTTGTTTTAAAGGATAAAAGACGGCTTTCCGAGATAGTGAGGGCAAAAAGTCTATTTAACATAAGAGGAAAGGAGAATTGTCTTCCAGGAAAACTGAGGGCGAATTGAAATTCAACCGTCGAATTTACAATTAACTGCCTTTTAATAAAGCGTTTTGAAATACGGTACAGTTGATTTAATTTATTAGCTTTACTCTTGCTAAAGTACGGCTGTTTTCAAGGTATATTTTTCTACGGTTCGTAGTCGAAGCAAAACTTTTATATTTTTTTACTGAAACAGACAATTTATTTCATTACTTGGATAAAGAAAAGAAAACTGACAGGTGCTACGATCCGTGAATTTACAATAAAACACAAAAAGCTTATACGATATTAAGTTTAGGGTATCTTAGGGCTACATTAACCCCCAACGTAAAAAGAGAGTTATTATAAGTGGACGTTGAGTATGTGTGTGTGTGTGTCTGTGGCATCAAAGCTCTCAAACGGATGAACCGATTTCGATGCGGCTTTTTTCATTCGAAAGCCAGTTTTGTTGCGGTGGTTCTTAGCCATGTTTGGTCAAAATCGGTCCAGTAGTTCGAAGAGTATCAGCTCTTTTCCTAAATGATGTGAGGCATTTTTGGAATAAAATTTAGAGGGTTTTTTATTTTTTTCTGCCATTTTTCGCGGAGGGGCGAGGTATACACATACAGGGGGTTGTTAGAAGTTCGTATCATCTAGACAATACCGACGTATGGTGACTTGTTATGTTTTAGAACTATTTCTTAATATTTCACCGGCTGGTTAAGTTAGTAGTTAACATTCTCAAAGATTTTTCATTATAATATTGGATTCAAAATTAAGTCGCCCCTTTGACGCCGTACACTTTGGACATCATTGTTTCAAACATTTGACAACCTATGGGCTAGTCAAACTATGGGCCTAAATTTTCCGGAATATTTTTACGACATAGTTATATCTTTCCATAAGTTTTATATATTCAGCGGCAAAAGAGAGAACGACTGGACCAAATTTTGTTCCGCTGATATTGTCTACAATATATTAAGTCGAAGTACATAATACTTATTTACGAAATTTTCAAATTTAGATTCATGTATAGCAGTGGTTCCTAACCTGGGGGTAATTACCCCCGCAGGGGTAAAACGGAGATTCTAGGGGGGTAAAACGGGATGGCACGAAATAGTATTAAAATAGCAATAAACAAAATAATAGTACGGTTAACTCCGAGATTTATATATTACTTTACTTACTAGTTACCTAAACGTACAATTTCTTACATAATAAACATATTTTCGTTCGAATTTGTGTGGTTTTAATTATTTTAAATTAGCTAGGGGTAAACTCAATTCCCATACTTGTTCACAGGGGTAGTGACATTGAAAAGGTTAGGAACCACTGATGTAGAGTAAAGTTGTTCAAAGTATTTGAGAAACAGTAGCATCCTAAGATACGAAGTGTACCAAATTTTTGAGCACTTTGAAACACCTAACCTAAAGGAGACTGTATAATAAATATTTGTTTTAATAAACCACCCACTCTAAAATGATATCGCCACGTTAACGCACTATTTTTAACTAACTTTTCATAACCCTTACCTCACTAATACGTCTTTCTTCAATTTACACACACTTACATACTACATAAACAAAACACAACACCAATCACTACACGGCACTAGATTTTCAAATTACGAAACGTTAAAAAAAAGTTGCGTCCCGACCGAGAATTTTCCGAAGCATGCGAAACGTCCAAACTGCCAGCGCGAATCTACAGGTCTGCCTGCAATGCCTCTGAGTTTCCCGCGCCAGTGTGCGAAGGGGATCACAGCATAAAATAAGCTTGCGTCAAAACGAGACAGATACCTTTTCGGCATTGCGTCTGCACGATCGGAAAAGCGCTATAGATTATGAAAAGGAGAGATGTTTTCAGAAATTGTTGCAATGTGTTTTATTGCGAATTTTGTTTTCGTTTGTTATTTCTGTAAATAAATGGGAATTGTAGATGATTTCCATGAAATATTTTCGCATAATATAGCTTACATGTGTGTATAACGGAGGTTAGGGGAATGAGGGTGGGTGCAGGTAGAGTTAGAAATTATATGTCGTTTAAAATAGGAATTGAGACTATAAAACTGTCGCATACTATATAATTTAAAGGCTATGAAAAGTTATATTGCACTTTATTGCCTACTTATTTAATATACATATGACTTATAAAAGCCATGGTAGCCTAGCGGTTTGACCTTTTAGCAGAGGGTCGTGGGTTGGATCTCGTGCTCAAACCTACGAGTTTTCACGAAACGTTATTATTACATTGTGAAGTTTTCAATCGCCATTGTGTATTATTGTGGTCATTGTGACTATAAAAAAGTTAAGTTAAGAATACTTCGATGCTGGTCTGGGAGCAAAGAAAAAACATAGAATGTACCAGTTGCTTCTCTTCCCGCGCACATGGTAAAAACCCATCTAGGGAATGGGCGAAAATCATAGGAATCATGTTATAGGCGATGCGGCTAGCAACCCATCACTATTTTGATTCCACTTTCCACCTCTACGCCCTCAGTGTCTTGCTAAACGTGGCCTGCAGGTCTTGTTACCTTAGGCTCTGTCTACCCCGTAAGGGATAAAGACGTGATTTGTGTATGTGTAAGTTAAGAATAATTATATAATGAAATGACTTAAGTAATACAAAGAACGTTTCTTATACAGAATGATGTCCCGTCAATAGTGGGTATCCTGATGCTAAAAACAACACCATTTATGGACACACGGAATACCAAAGGATTACAGATGCGTTGGCAACCTAAAGGCAGTATTGCCAACATCGAATATGACGTTAAAAATGGCGATTTTTAGTTAGATCCTAGCGATAAAAAAATCTACAAAATTATTTAACGCCTTTTTTAAATTTAAGGCAGTTTATAGTTACTATTTCGATATTTAATCGAACGTTAATGCCAGAAAAATGTAAAATGAATTGTCACATCAAAAATATTGGCGCTTTTGATTGACGGTTACTGTGTTGTGTTGTGTGTTGTGTGTGTTGTGTAACAGTTGTGTTCATTAAACTTTGATAATGATCCCGTAGAGGGATCGAAACGCGTCAGTGTTTGTGTGGTGTAAGGGATAATTAAGTTTGTGAGATTTATGTGTGTTTTATTGGCAGCAGTGGAGGGAGGGTTGCATGAAAAACAAATATATTTCACACAGGCTTGGTTATCTTGCACGTGAGTAGCGGAGTAGCAAGGTAAATTTTTTGTTCGTTGAAATGGACCTCCGCAAAGTAACGCCTGATTCAATAAAATATTTAAAAGTCAAGAAGTAAAAATTCTTAATTCATTTGATAATACCTATACCATTTGAAAAACAGCGCCCTCTCTCGTCCCCGGTGAGCAGTTTATGTTCCACGGGAGTTTGTAATTGTGTCGTACATACATCATTCAAACAGATGGCGCTTAGCGACAAATAATTCGCATAGTAAGAAGGTCACGTGACAGCTTTACTCACCTGCTATGAGTGGTGTAGGGGTACACGCGTCACGGAATGACATGGATCCGGGATTTTTCTGTGTTCTCAGTTTCAGTGTCGTTTTGAAATTTAAAAGAACTATGCCAAGTATCCCGACTTCCTGCAAACGTGTTCGATTGTATTTCAATGCTAATAAAATTTCATTTTTCACCGCTCTGTTTGTTTTCCTTCAGTACTTTATAGCCCTGACGTAATCCGATAAAAATATATGATAATAGTTTATTCTAAAATAAACGGAGGAATCTGTAATGGTTTTTAGGCTTTTTAGTGGGGTGTTAGCTGCGTGGGAGTGCGCAGCGGTCCAACCGCCCGTCTGTTGTCACAAAGGATTTGGTTTTGGATATGGAATATAAAAGAAAATAAATAAATATCTTGGGACAAATTACACCAATTGATCCAGCCCCAAACTAAGCATAGCTTGTACTATGAGTACCAGGCAACGGATAAACATACTTACATAATGTAGATAAATACATACAACATCCATGACTCCGGTACAAACATTCGTATTCATCATACAAATGTCTGCCCCTGCCGGGATTCGAACCCAGGACCTCTAGCTTCATAGGGTCACTAACCACTAGGCTATCCGCTCGTCATATTCATGATTTTTTTCATGTCTATAATTAAAAGCTTATTTATGTAATCAAATAACTTTAAAAATAACCAAGATACCTATAAGCTATCAAAGATTTGTCTATCTCTTTCTAGAAAGACGAAATTTTAATATGGATTTTAGATGGACGTTGTGACATATGACGTCACATTTTTTTTTTATATATATAAAAGGGGGAAAACGAGCAGACGGGTCACCTGATGGAAAGTAATCACCATCGCCAAGGGACACCTGCAAGACTTATGTCATATGGAATCTCTCTAATCGACTAATTATTAGTTTAAACACACACATACACAAATCACGTCTTTATCCCTTACGGGGTAGACAGAGCCTAAGGTAACAGGTACCTACAGGGCACATTTAGCAAGATAGTGGGCGTGTAGGTGAAAAATGGAATCAAAATAGTGATGGGTTGCTAGCCTTATCGCCTATAACAAGATTCCTATGATTTTTGCCCATTACGATGGGCTTTTACCATCTGCGCGGGTAGAGAAGCAACTGGTATATTCTTTGTTTTTTCTTTGCTCCCAGACCAGCATGATATTAGTTTAAAACTCTTATATTTTTCGTATGTCTTGCCCGATTTCACTTTTCTTTGTCTCTTTTACTGTGAATCTGAAGTACACTAACATTTTTTTCTGAATATGGGTAGACCTACTAAACGTGCTGCTCATATGACAGCGCCGTTTAAATGAAACGGACGATTTGTCGCACACATACTTGACGCTAATTTCAGACTTATGTGGTTTTCTCATGGGTGCCACTGTCAGAACTGGACCAAATTGAAATGGGACCACACGGGAAGCACCAGCTTTCAAATGAAAAAATAATTATTAAAATCGCTTCGCCCAGTCGAAAGCTATGAGGTAATAAACATAAAAAAAATCCTCCTCCTTTTTTTGAAGTCGGTTAAAAACAAACGAATACTACGTGTTTTTGTACGGGGAGTAAATAGTACCCGGTAAATGCACGGCCGGCGTTCTGACCGCTCGTTTGTCGCGTACAAAAATTCGGCGGAAGTTGTAATAATATTATAGTCCATTCTATTGAAACGAATCGCGTGAACAAAATAATATTTTGTCTGTTCAGGCCACAGATGCAAAAATTTCACTCGATTGGGTCAACTCACAGACATTATTGGCCCAAAAAACGTTTATTTCGCAAATTGGCTGCGTTTTTTTTATCACAAAATGCATGCGTTTTTACTAGTGGTTAATTCCTCCATGTTTCCTAACCACCCCGTCGTTAAAGCCTGACTTTAATATCTGAAGAGACCGTAATATCGTTTTAATATTACCTCGGGGAACTTAAATTGATAAACCTTTTGTTACGCCGAAGTGGCTGTAACTCGAGTAATATAAAACTTTTAAAAAGTTACGATGTTAATGTTGCCAGAGGTTGCGTTGGCGCCAACTTTTTTTTTTAACTGTGACATCGGGTCTTTGAGAAATTATAGAGTACTGGTGGTTGCCCGCGATTCCGTCTGCGCAGAATTCGTTTATCGCGGGAACTTCGATTTTCCGGGACAAAAACTATCCTATGTCCTTCCCGGGGACTAAAACCATCTCCCAACATATATTTAAGGTCTTTTTTGTGATTTGTCTCTGCTTCTTTATATTTGTACATACAACAAAGCATTTACTTACTTACTTACTTACACTGGTGACTCTACTAATGTTGCTGGTTCCAAGGGTGGTACTGCCTTTGCCTGCGAGTACCTCTGACAAGAAAAAAACCGGCTAAGTGCGAGTCGAACTCGCGCATCGAGGGCTCCGAACAAATTCGTCAAGTAAATGTAATATCCAGGGTAAGCAGAACCCTGTTCCTAAGCAAAATGTATGCAGTGTGAGATCTTTTTACATTAGTTATTACATAGACTGTTTTTAGTAATATTTGTTATAGCTGCAACAAAAATACATCATTTGTGAAAATTTCAACTGTCTATCACGGTTCATGACAAACAGACTGATGCACAGTAAAGTCTTAGTAAATAGGGTCCCGGTTTTACCCTTTGGGTACGGAACCCTAAAGGACAGTTAATACAGTTTCCGATATCCCTTAGAATAAGAATAAGAATAAGAGAACTTTATTAGCTGATACAGAAACAATACAATACACACACAATAGTTACACAAATCACGTCTTTATCCCTTACGGGGTAGACAGAGCGTAAGGTGATGACGTTTAGCATGATTGTGGGCGTATATAGGAAAGCGGAATCAGGTCAGTGATGGATGCCAGCCGCGTCTCCTGTAACATGTTTCCTGAGATTTTCGCCCATTACCTCGATGGGCTTTTAACATCTGTGCGGGAAGAGACGCTGGTGCAGTCTATGTTTCGTCTTTACTCAGACCAGCATGGAAGATCTTGAAGTGATGTAAAAGTATCTTCCATTGACTCACGTATATATTTGGACAAGTCAGTGAAGTAATTTCAATTGACTATTCTATTATAAATAGCTCAAGGAGTTTAGTCATAACGCTTACAACATTTTGTAAATAGTTCAAAGAAAAGCATGGGTGCTATTTAAAGTTATTTAAATATTGCGGGTGGTAGGGCCTTGTGCAAGGTCCGTCCGGATCGCTACCACCATCTTACTCGCTAATCCTGCCGCTAAGTAGCAGTGCTTGCACTGCTGTGTTCCGGTGTGGAGAGTAAGACAGCCGGGGAAATTACGGGCACAAGAGGTATTGCATCTTAGTCCTCTAGGTTGGCAACGCATCTGCAATCCCTCCGGGGTTGCGGGTGTCTATGGGCCGTGGTGATCACTTGCCATCAGGTGACCCACTTGCTCTTTGCCTTCCTATTCATATAAAAAAAAAAAAAAGTCGGGTTCTCATTTGCGAGTTGTAAGTAAGTAAGTAAATGCTTTATTATACAAATATAAAGAAACAGATACATACATACACAAATCACGTATTTATCCCTTACGGGGTAGACGGAGCCTAAGGTAACAGGCACCTACAGTCCACATTTAGCAAGATTGTAGGCGTATAGGTGGAAAATGGAATCAAAATAGTGATGGGTTGCTAGCCTCATCGCCTATAACATGATTCCTATGATTTTCGCCCTATCCCTCGATGGGCTTTTACCATCTCCGCGGGAAGAGAAGCAACTGACACATTTTATGTTTTTTCTTTGCCTAGACCAGCATGGAAGAAATTTCCATCCATTCGCCCATAATCATGCTAAACGTGGTCTTTAGGTTTTGTCACCTTGGGCTCTGTCTACCCCGTAAGGGATAAAGACGTCATTTATGTATGTATGTAAGTATTATAATATTAGTAGGGATAAGGGGGTACGCATTAAAATACATAAAGTTTAAAATGTATAATGGGTTAAAATACATAATGGTTTATAATATATAATGCGATTTTCTCAGAAAGTTACAAATTAACAGGATTGTTATAAAACAAACCTAACCTAACCTAAACCAATCTATAGATTGCGATATCAAAAAAGTTCATTTAGCTAATAGTTTTACAGAAAATTGCGTTATTATATTTTGAACCATTATGTATTTTAACCCATTATACATTTTAAACTTTATGTATTCTGATCCGCTCCCGGGATAAGGATATTTGCTTCCCATACAGATGTGCGGTGGTTTATTGTAAAAAATATAGTTATTAAGCATGTCCGGTTGCTATGAACAGACAATGAAGTGGTCTCCACTTTACGATCGGTAAGAGATTTGTTGCCACAACGCCCCACAGAACAGTTAGTATCTGCAGCTTTTACAATGACATTATTATAATATTGCACAACCACACACACACACACATACACACACACACACATAAATCACGTCTTTATCACACCTAAACAGTTGACAGAGCTAAAGGTATCAAGACCTAAAGGCCACGTTTAGGATAAGTGAGCGTATAGGTGGAACGGGGAATCAAAATACTGATGGGTTGCTAGCCGCATCGCGTATCACATGATTCCTATGCCCATTCCCTCGGCAGGCTTTTACCATCTGCGCGGGAAGAGAAGCAACTAGTACATTCTATGTTTTGTCTTTACTCCCAGACCAGCATGGAATAGATGATCAAACGAACTTCTCAAGCGAAGTTCGATCATTATTATATTTCGTCGTTTCATTCTTCAGATATAACATATAACCAGGTAGTCCTTTAAACCTACAGGCGACTTGCACAGTGTTTAGAGACAATCAATTGACTATTTAACGAACTTTTAGTTCACTCGTTCGTTCAATCTACCCTTCCAGTCAATCCTCCATTCCTTAGACCTCATTCTTTTTTCGTGCACGGCGACGAGCGCACGCGCCCTCAAGTAGTTCCCGCTTACGACACGGCAATTAGCATGTCGAAACGCAGAAACGAAGAAAATATTAAGTATTACCATCAACACGATCAACAGCGTTGGTCGAGAATTATTTACTCATCATTATCTGAAAATGAGGGTAAGTTCAGCCATTTTATACATATTTTTTGTATTTGGAAGTGTTTTATTTAACGAGCTTACATAGGAACTGACTGCGAGTCAGTGACTATGATTAATAACACATCGGGGTTGACTGCGAGTCTCCAACGATGATGTAACTTTTACATACGTGTTACTCCAGTAGAAATACACGTTTACATGGGTACTGACTGCGAGTCAGTGACTATGATTATAACACATCGGGGTTGACTGCGAGTCTCCAACGATGATGTAACTTTTACATACGTGTTACTCCAGTAGAAATACACGTTTACATGGGTACTGACTGCGAGTCAGTGACTATGATTATAACACATCGGGGTTGACTGCGAGTCTCCAACGATGATGTAACTTTTACATACGTGTTACTCCAGTAGAAATACACGTTTACATGGGTACTGACTGCGAGTCAGTGACTATGATTATAACACATCGGGGTTGACTGCGAGTCTCCAACGATGATGTAACTTTTACATACGTGTTACTCCAGTAGAAATACACGTTTACATGGGTACTGACTGCGAGTCAGTGACTATGATTATAACACATCGGGGTTGACTGCGAGTCTCCAACGATGATGTAACTTTTACATACGTGTTACTCCAGTAGAAATACACGTTTACATGGGTACTGACTGCGAGTCAGTATCCTATGATTATAACACATCGGGGTTGACTGCGAGTCTCCAACGATGGTGTAACTTTTACATACGTGTTACTCCAGTAGAAATACACGTTTACATGGAGACTGACTGCGAGTCAGTATCCTATAATTATAACACATCGGGGTTGACTGCGAGTCTCCAACGATGGTGTAACTTTTACATACGTGTTCCTCCAGTAGATATACACGTCCACATGGAAACTGACTGCGAGTCAGTATCCTACGATTAAAATACACCGGGGTTGACTGCGAGTCCCCAACGATGATGTTACTTTTACATACGTGTTTCTCCAGTAGAAATACACGTTCACATGGAGAATGACAGCGAGTCAGTATCCTATGATTAAAACACATCGGGGTTGACTGCGAGTCCCCAACGATGATGTTACTTTTACATACGTGTTTCTCCAGTAGAAATACACGTTCACACGGAGACTGACTGCGAGTCAGTATCCTATGATTAAAATACATCGGGGTTGACTGCGAGTCTCCAACGATGCATCTAAAGCTGTACATACGTGCTTTCTCCAAAAGAAATACACGTTAACATGGGGACTGACTGCGAGCCAGTAGTTATGATTAAAACACATCGGGGTTGACTGCGAGTACCCAATGATGATATTAAGCTTTACATACGTATACAAGTATGTTATTTTTATTTTTTTGTAAATTGTATCTTTATATTTTTACAATAAAGCATTTACTTACTTACAAGCTCACACGGGACTGACTGCGAGTCAGTAACATGATTATAGCACATCGGGTTTGACTGCGGGTCTCCAACGATGATGCATAGCTTTTCATACGGGAATTTTGAATAGAAAATCGTTAACTTTTTATTTTTCGAACTACCCACAAAAAAAAAAAAAAAAAGGGTACGTTAACGGCAAAGAGAATCCAGAAGGAATATCTCATTCCCGATAATTGTCGCTTGTTGCAAGCCCCAAGAATAAACACGGAAATTCCGACTGCTGTCCCCGACATGGTCCGGAACAGAGACAAAAATTTAGCGGCTATGCAGCAACAGCTGGGCTCGGTTACCGCTGTCAATAGAGCTATGGATGTTTTACTAAAAGGCTTCGATGCCGATAAAATCCAAGCTCTGAAACATCTCAGCAACGGCTGACGCATATTGTGTGATCTTCATGCTGTATCCACTCAGAATCGCATAAAACTCGTTACAACAAGTTTGGACAAAACGTCCTTACATATAATTCAAGAGGTTGGACGTAACGAAACATTATTCGGGACTAACCTGTCCGAGAAAGTTAAGGCCACGAAGACTATAGAAAAGCAAGGACTTCTCAGTCTACGTACAAGCGAGCGCCTAAACACGGGAAACTGGCCAGCACCTCCTTGGTATACAAAGCACAGGGGCCGCGCGGGGGAACCCGCAGGCCGCCACCAGCCGCCCGGCGACCGCAGGCAGCTCCACAGCCGGCCAGGACGGCGCAGCCGCCCAAACCACGCGTACAGCAAGCACAGTAGCACAGGTACATGCCGGTCGACACTTCCATTTTTATGATTGTTGGCTTAAAATAACCTCAAACGATTTGATCCTAGATTGGATCAGATATGGCTACTCGGTTTCTTTCAACGCGAAATTAAAACAAATAACTGTACCAAAAAACACCTTCTCACAGAGCGAAGAAGACGACATAGAATTAGAGATACAAAAACTATTCGATCTAGGAGTCATATCAGTGTACTCAGATCAAAGATCAATTTATTTCTAAATTTTTTCTCGCACCAGAACCTAATGGGAGTAAACGTTTTATCCTTAATTTAAAAGGTCTTAATAAATTTATAAGGCCCGGTAATTTCAAGATAGAGGATCTTCGCACCGCGTCAAAACGTATTCCTCTAAACGGCTATTTAGCCACAATAGACCTAAAAGAAGCCTATCTGCTTGTCCCAAAAAAAAAAAAAAAAAACATGACCGAAAATTCTTACGGTTTCAATACGGTGATCTTACCTATGAGGTTACAGCTTTACCGTACGGTGTTTCCGTGGCCCCTAGAGTATTTACCATAATTATGAAAGAATTTGTGATAGCTAACTTAAGATCCCGTGGACATTAGATGATATTTTTTTATGCATAGCAGATAGCTTTCAGGAATGCCTTGATAATATACCTACTCATACTCATACTCATACTCATTTATTCGTAATAACTATAGTTATTACATGTCATTTTTATCATTATTTTATGTCATTTCATGTCAAGAACAACTTATGAAATTTAAAAAACAATTACAATAAACACAACACTAAAGCTATTGCAATGTGTTGGGTTTGTAACTAATTACAACAAAAGTTCATTACATCCGAAACAGACTAGTAAATTTTTAGCCCCTGATTTCGAAACTGAAATGCTAACCGTTACTGTTCCCTTACCGGAAGATAAACCAGACAAAATAGCACAGCTGGTTCGCAAATTCTTAAGTCTCCCTAGGTGTACCATTAGAGAATTCGCACAGCTTATCGGTGTTTTAGTGTCGGCTTGTTCCGACGTCAATTATGATTGGTTATACGAAGATTTTAGATAGACAAAAATATCTTGAACTGTCAAAAAAAAAAAAAAAAACGATAACTATCACACCAAAATCAAACCTTCACATGTTATTCTCGAAGACTTGAAATGGTGGTTAAACAATATTCTTAGTATTCTTACATCAAATAACTTGATGAGACCTCCCGCTTATACGGACGCATCTAGGCCCGGCTGGGGCGCCGCTTGCGGCAAGAGTAAGGTTAACGGTACGTGGAAATCGTCCGAAAGGGAGTCTCATATTAATTATTTAGAATTACTAGCTGTACACCTGGGCTTGAAGAGTTTTACTAGAAATATGACAAGTGGTGCAATTTTGTTGCGTGTTGATAATACAACCGCCATAAGTTATGTGAACCGCATGGGCGTTATCCAGTTTCCTCATTTAAACGAGTTATCTCGTCTCATTCGACAGTGGTGCGAGAAGCGAAACATATCGAGTTACGCGTCTTATGTAAATACGAAAGTAAACGAATTGTCAGACAAAGCGTTTGAAACTATTTTACAGCGTTTTGGAAAACCTGAGATAGACTTATTCGCTTCTCGTTCCAATGCAAAATGCTCGAACTTCATATCCTGGAAACTAGATCCGGACGCCTTGACTGTAGACGCGTTTACAACCAGCTGGCGTTCAATACTTTTTGACGCTTTCCCGCTTTTCGCGTTAATTTTAAAAACGCCTCCGAAAGATTATAGATGACCAAGCAAAAGGAATTCCAGTATTTCCGTACTGGTCATCACAACCGTGGTTCCCCCCATTATAGAGCTTATAACGTAACATATAAGCCCTGGTGGCAATTTCGCACCTTAAATGATATCAGTGTTTTGATTTGATCCCCCTAACGCAGTAAAGTTGACCTTTTTAGCAAACAATTTAATCAAAATTGTGCATTTTGCACACTCAACTTGTTATTAGGCAATAGCATTGGTTTAGACGTCTGCGTAAAACGCCTCCTAAAAGGAGCGTATAAAAAGAAACCGAATGCCCCAAAAATATAAGGTCTTTCTGAACCACATCTCTCATTGGTACCCCAATACAAGCCTAATATAACAAAGAAAGTAGTTACGTTACTGGCTGTATGTACAGCAAATAGGGTTCAAACGTTAGCGTTGATTAAAATCGAGAATATTATCACCACAAATAATGGCATCAAAATCGGTATCACAGATGTCACCAAAAAGTCTGCTGCTGAACGAGAACAACCGGTTCTCTTCCTACCACTCTTTAGAGAAAACGTTACCATCTGTCCTGCTACAACTCTCAGAGACTATATTTTTGTGACAAAAAATAAGAGAGCTGATAGCATAGGAAACCTTTTACTGACATATAAATTGCCACACAGAGCTGCTACTTCCGAAACCATCAGTAGATGGATTAAGAATGTGCTGTCGGGAAGTGGTATAGACGTGGCGGTGTTATTTACCTAAACCACTTTGTGCCAGGAAAGAAAAATATATATAAACACTTGATGTTTTGTAATATTTCTGTTTTATTTGATTATGAAGCAGAAGCTGAAGCAAAACTTTTAAAGCTCTGAACGTCTACCTGGTTATATGTTATATCTGAAGAAGAGTGAGCGTATAGGTGGAACGGGGAATCAAAATACTGATGGGTTGCTAGCCGCATCGCGTATCACATGATTCCTATGCCCATTCCCTCGGCAGGCTTTTACCATCTGCGCGGGAAGAGAAGCAACTAGTACATTCTATGTTTTGTCTTTACTCCCAGACCAGCATGGAATCAAAATTTAAAAAACTCAAAAACTTTATTTTGCAAATGGCCGCCAAGGTCTCTTTTACATGTCTTTTTTACCAGCGCATTTGGAAGGACCGTCATTGCCGAGAAGAATGCGCCGCAAGAAACTTGGCAGAAAGTCAGTTTTTCAAAATATTATTTTTCGATTATAACTATCTGTTTTTTTTTTCTTGATTATTTTCTATAAAATTGTGTATATTCCCTTACATTTCTTGCAAAAATGAATAAATGTCTTCTTTCTTTGCGGCAACGCTAGAAACAAGGTAAATGCTTGCTTTAATATTATGTACCACTGTTTGTAATCTGTGTGCTGCCGTAACCACCTCTACCAAGCTCACAAAAGGCTAGTCTATTCCTAACTAACTCATAAACCCTACAATATAACCGCCAGTTTGGACACGAAACTATTTTTTTATACGTTCCCACCGTTAACATTCTGAGGTTTACGATGGCTTATGTCCAGGCATTCGTGTTTTAACGACCGGATAGCTTAGTGGTTAGTGACTGACTATGAAGCTAGAGGTCCTGGGTTCGAATCCCGGTAGGGACAGACAGTTGTATGATGAATAAATATCTTCGGACAAATTACACCAATTGACCCAGCCCCAAACTGAGCAAAGCTTGTACTATGCGTACCAGGCAACGGATAAACATACTTATATAGTGTAGATAAATACATACTTAAATACATACAACATCCATGACTCGGGCGCAAACATTCGTATTCATCATACAACTGTCTGCCCCTGCCGGGATTCGAACCCAGGACCTCTAGCTTCAGTCAGGGGCACTAACCACTAGGCTATCCGGTCGTCAAATCGTTCTGAGAGGAGGCCTGTGCCCAGTAGTGGGACGTATATAGGCTGGAGATGATATTGACATTATAAGGAAAGCTGTAGCTAGATGAGAGTGACACAGGAAAAGGCGAAGAGGCGTGAAACAAAAGAGGCCACCCATGTGGATTTAATTTGATAGATTTGTAGAATTGGCATTGTTAATTTTTTTTAAGCTGTGCTTTTAACACCTTTATTTGATAAAATGGACTATTTCAAGCAACTAATTTGAATATTATGCTTTTACGTAGCTTTGTTAATTAATAATAAATATTTTTTCGCTGTTTGATAATTCGTGAATTTAGACAGAATCCCAATCGCCTTTGTTCGGCTGGCTATAAAAAAAACGGCTTTGTCTATGGTTTTGTAGATTTGACAGTGACACGTGACAGTTGCCGTAGCCAAACTTTTTTTTTCATTTTTGTGGCAAACATTCGATGCTGGATTCTGTCTAAAAACCCGGTCGTTCGGTCAAACAAAGGTTCAAAGTACTATTACAAAAATATCTGCAATCATAAAGTATTTTTGAAATCGGACAAGATAAATCGGACAATTGATGGTTTTCCTCGAAATGGTTTTCGAATTGGAGCATACTAAAAAAAATTAACAATGCCAATTCAACAGACCCTAACCTTTTAAAATCTATTTAAAATGTTAATGATTTATAGGAACACGTCGTTCCAATGCAAACCCACTCGTAGTATCAAGATGAAACACTTCGACGCGATCGCTATTATTTATAGCATTTATCGTGTACGGAAATAGATGGTTTTGATATACGAAACGGTCGAGTGTACTTTGAAACGGGGCTATTTCGGACTCGCGCGATATCGGAAGTTGTAAGTTGTAGACAAGCTGTCCGCAAGCAGTTTGTACAATGTCTCTCAGATTTTTTCCGCAGCACTTCAGCAAGTTTTTTTCATGTACATTTTTGAATTTAGTCACGCCCTTGACGCGGTTTTTGGCATTGTTCATTTTTTTTAAGCTGTGCTTTTAACACCTTTATTTGATAAAATGGACTATTTCAAGCAACTAATTTGAATATTATGCTTTTACGTAGCTTTGTTAATTAATAATAAATATTTTTTCGCTGGTTGATAATTCGTGAATTTAGACAGAATCCTAATCGCCTTCGTTCGGCTGGCTATAAAAAAAAACGGCTTTGTCTATGGTTTTGTAGATTTGACAGTGACACGTGACAGTTGCCGTAGCCAAACTTTTTTTTTCAATTTTGTGGCAAACATATCGATGCTGGATTCTGTCTAAAAACCCGGTCGTTCGGTCAAACAAAGGTTCAAAGTACTATTACAAAAATATCTGCAATCATAAAGTATTTTTGAAATCGGACAAGATAAATCGGATAATTGATGGTTTTCCTCGAAATGGTTTTCGAATTGGAGCATACTAAAAAAAATGAACAATGCCAATTGAGTTACCACCATTGAGTTACGACCTGGGTGCCTTTAAGAGGCGAGTGTACAATTTTCTGCAGGGCCGACAACGCACTGGCATCGCGTAAAGCGCTGCGGGTGTCTATGGACAGTGGTGATCATTTACCATCAGGTGACGCACTAGTTCGTTTGTCTGGCCTCTCTAACATAAAAAAAAAAACTGAAAAGCAAAGCTATGGCTGGGAAATCTGGGAATCGACCCTGGATCCTCATTATCCCGTGATGCGTGATATGCAGCTACCACCCATAAAGGTAAAAAAAAAACAAAAAGAAAAAAAAAAAAAAAAAAAGTCATCCAAATATTCCAAAGTCCTGATAAACGTTTGTAGTGTATTTCAAACTAACCAGACTTCCATGCTGGTCTGGGAGCAAAGAAAAACATGGAATGTACCAGTTGCTTTTCTTTCAGGGCAGATGGTAAAAGCTCATCGAGGGAATGGGCGAAAATTATAGAAATCATGTTTCGGTGCGGCTAGCAACCCATTACTATTTTGATTCCATTTTCCATCTACACCTAGCCCTACAATCTTGCTAAACGTGGACTGTAGATATTGTCACCTTAGGCTCTGTCTACCCCGTAAGGGATAAAGATATGATTTGTGTATTGTTGTTTTTTGTAACCCAACAACCTGCTAAAATAATCCGGAATAATTTTAAGAGACCTATAGATTTTCAATCTATCTTATCTATACATAATAATAAAATTGTAACAGGTCGATATCTGTACATGGGAGATATTAAAGAAAAAATAAATTAAGGGGCCTCTATAAGCGCCATAGAAGCCAAAAATACCTTTTTAAGAATTTCTGTCTCTCTGTCAGTTTAAGCGCGTTCATGTAAAGCTATACAAAACTAAAGGTAATAAAAGTACTTCATCTAGTGGACAACAGATGGCGCTAGTGGTATCTCATTTTGAGATGAAATTTTGTTTATTTTTTTGTAAAAAATAGTTTCATGTTCTCATAAAAATATAAAAAGTATAATGCAAGTATAAGATTAACAATATATCTAAATTTAATAAAATATTTTTGGAACCATATAATCTCTAACGTGTCCAATAGATGTCGCTATAACGGAAATAAACTAGTTATGCGGTTATGATGTTTCTGGTAGAGATCGCTATTAAGCGACAAGACCGCCTATTGTATACTTGGGCCTTTGATTCTGTAATGTTTTGTGGTGTTCAATAAAGAATATTTCTATTGTATTGTATTGATGTTTCAATTTGAATAAAAAGCATAAGAAAATTGACAGTGAGAATGGATATCAATTGCAGCGTAAGCAGCAACTCATTATTGTAACTCCACAATATACAGTTTTTGAAGTACAACCTGTGTTTGGTTTCTGGGACCCCTTTTATTCACTATCTGTCTGTTACTGCGGTACGCGAAAACTACTGCACCAAACTGAATGCGGATCATTTATTGTATTGCTGGAGATATAACTTAAAATGTCATGTTCCGTTTTTTTCGAAATTCCATCTAGAAGTCGAGATATTATAAAAGAAAAAGTGGGGTCCACCAAAAATATTTTTGACGCATTATTTAATGGGATACCAAATGAAAGAGGAAGAATTCCTGAGTTCAAAAATGTAGTACATGTTGTTACAATAATACTAAGCAACAGAAACAATAGAGTTTACTGTGGGTTAATTAGTTCCGCTATTCGTTAATAGATGTCGCTGTATAAACGACATTTTTCCTAATATAGCTAGCTAAATGAAGTATTTTCCTCAAAATTTGTTGTCCATCTGTCCGTCTGACCCTTTGTCTGTCAAGACCCATTTTATAAGAAACGCGTGAAAGTATTAAGTTGAAATAATGTCAAATATTTAGTCTGCAGTCTCTTAGAGACGTGGCAAAAGCAACCCTCTAAGACTAACTCAATCACAAGGTACAGTCATTAGAAACGGTGTTTTTATACAAATTGCCGTGCCCCCAAGAACTGTGGGGTAGGTACTTCCAGTTGCCCTAGAAAATTTAAACTTGGTATATATTTTTGATATTTATTTATAAGTGCGTTCATCGAACAAGGAACAGTAGTTGTGAATGAAAGGTACACAAAATAAAGGTTTTATCTATTGGACAACAGATGGCTCGAGTTGTCTCAAATTTTTGTGAGATTTTAAGTCTGTTTTTATTTAAAGTAGAGTTTATTGACATTCTAAAAAATCACGTCATTATTCCTTACGGATTAGAGAGAGCCTAAGTTAAAAACACCTAAAGGGCACGTTTAGTTACTACATAAATATTTCAAATTTTATGACTATTTCACATGTTAAAAACTAAATAAAAAATATAGCTTGACACTATGAGCGGGTAATTCTGAAGCTAAAGGGTTAGAACCTCGTAGATGCTGAACTAGAAGATCCTGACGAATATTTTATATTGTACTTACTTATATTTGAAGTCTGTCAAGTGCCTCTGTTTTGGAAAAAACTTTTAATGCTCTACTTTTATTATATCACCTTATCAATCCAATACATACATACATACACATACACAAATCACGTTTATATCCCTTACGGGGTCAACAGAGTCTGAGGTAACAAAACCTAAAGGCCACGTTTAGCATGATTGTAGGCGTATACGGGTGGAAAAAGGAATCAAATTAGTGATGGGCGAAAATCATAGGAATCATGTTATAGGCGATGAGGCTAGCAACCCATCACTATTTTGATTCCATTTTCCACCTATACGCCCACAATCTTGCTAAATATGGCCTGTAGGTCTTGTTAACTTAGGCTCTGTCTACCCCGTAACAATGTTCTGAATGTTGGAACCAATGTCAAGCTGGTCTGGGAGCAAAGGAAAAACATAGAATTACCAGTTGCTTCTCGTCCCGCGCAGATGGTAAAAGCTCATCGAGGGAATGGGCGATATTCTTAGGAATCACGTTATAGGCGATAGGGCTAGCAACCCATCACTATTTTCATTCCATTCCACCTAGTCGCCTCCAATCGCGCTAAACGTGGCCTTTAGGTCTTGTTACCTCAGGCTTTGTCTACCCCGGTAAGAGATATAAACGTGATTTTCTCAAAAATGTCCGGTAAAGTCGTCATTGTTGACTACATATCAGAACAGGAAGTTAATTGTTGCCGGTCAGTCCAAAATTAAAAAAAAAAAATACTATCGCGCTAAACTCTCCAGTAATGTTGCATACAAATTCCATTACTGTCTAGTTATTAACTTTTTAAAAATGCAAATCACCATTATAAGATAAAGGCACAAGACTTAAAACACCAAATTAAAAAAAAAGCTAATACGACAACGTGTTTATCTGTGTCTGAAATAGCTTTAGGTGTTCTGGGTAGAAAAATACTGTCTTCAAATGCCATTGATAGAAAAAGGCGGCAAAGCAAAACAATTTTCACTATTTTGTTTTCATTTATTTTTGTTGTTGTTTATTTTCGATTTTTGAGAAAAGCACTATACCTACTTGCCTCGGCCAGAATAGCATTGCTGGCTTCGTATTATTAAACGCAAACTCGCAAGCTCGTCCGTTCAAACCAATACTCAGCCAGCAATTGCCTACTTCCTGGCCTAGACAGTAATGTACTATTGATTGTGTATGTATGTTTTGAATGGTACAATAATTCCAACATGTCCTTACTGGAATTCATAAGGACATGTTAAGGCGGTTGCTCTTCCATACAAACCTTCCGTGCAGCTGCATTTCGTTCACAGGCTTAATTTCAATGCGGTTTTTTGAGGATAGTTAGCTATGGATATATTGTCTGCGCAAATTACAAAACAGAGTGCATTTATCATACCTAAATTGCAGTATGATGCAGTAAATTTCGATGCATTTTACAATAGTGTGAGTAGCTAGTGTCAAATAAAACATGTTGTAAAAACCAATCGGCTATTTCGAGCTGTCACGTGACCTCCAATCTGGCTCAGTGGTCGTGACTTAAAGGACTGAATAGTTAGAGACCAAGTTCGAATCTCGAGGCCGTGAACGATTCTTTTTTAATTTTATAAACATTGTTTTTAATAACTTACTTACTTAGTAATACTATCTCGATGAGATTTTGAAAACTTTATGGTAAATTCAATATTTTTCTTGTCAAATCAAACCAAAGAAAGTACTACCTAAGTGTTTTTTAAACAACCACAAGCTTACCCTAGTTAGATTTTACTGTTTACGATAAATGGTCTATACCATCAATTAGTTGAAAATAAAATGTACACTTGTGATGGTAAACTTATTCTAGCCAAGATTTTTTTTTAAACTAACACATAGTTTCGTATTTTTTTTTGTATAACCTTGTAGCAGTGAGGCATCGCCAATTTGAATGGTTTAGCGGGTGGCATTGCCAGTCCTAAACTTGGCAAAGCTTTCATGCCTAGTAAGTTCTCTAGTATTAGGATCACGTGCTTATTAATTTGGCATAGATGGTGGCGCCCCCCAGTCACATTGCCGCCTTAAAAACACGTTTTGCCTTATAGTATATTTAAAAAAAAGTACTCGACCACAGAAAGTTAAAAATAAAAAAGGCTTCCAGTTAATTTTGCACTAATGCTTCTCACGAGAATCGAACCCTAACCCCCTGCATTAAATCACGGCCATATATCACGGCAATGATTCGTGAAATCCGACAAGTGCTAAATACAAAATAGGCCGAGTAAATAGGTTTTCTCAATTGCAGAACAATTAAAAAAAAACATGCGAGTCAAAAACCTGGCTGGTTAGACAGGTAATAAAAAAAACAATGATATGAATTGTCATAAACTAATGGTTGACAGAACATGGTGTCTCAAAATAAAAATAATCTATTCATTTTATTCGTAATTAATTGAAGTCAAAGGAAGGAAGTAAAAGACGTTACAAGCTACGATATTGGACGCAGCGTAGACATTTATTTGTACGTACAGGTATGTACTTATCAATTAATCATAATAAATTTTGGTAAGATACAACATTCCAACGTTTGTGTGATTGGTACAAATTATTTTTGTAAACGCAATTGAAGTGCTCAGTCCCGGTGTCTGCATGTAATCAAATCTTGCAAGTGAATTTTGACCCATTTCTAATTGATCACATTGACGTGAAATCTGGCATAAGTCTGATGACAATACAGTAATCTTGAAGTGAAATTCTGGTGACCCAGCCAGGGTCGCTTCCGCAGTTGGAAACTCATCAACAGAAAGAGTAATAACTAACCATACATTACGCTTACATCTAATTATAACTCTTAGAACTTAGAGGAATCTTTAGTGCTCGAATCGAACTTGCTATTGATCAGCTTTTTTAGGGTTCCGTACCCAAAGGGTGAAAACGGGACTCTATTACTAAGATTCCACTGTCCGTCTGTATGTGTATATGTGTTTGTCTGT
This sequence comes from Pandemis corylana, assembly GCA_949127965.1. Taxonomy (NCBI): domain Eukaryota; kingdom Metazoa; phylum Arthropoda; class Insecta; order Lepidoptera; family Tortricidae; genus Pandemis; species Pandemis corylana. The sequence continues at coordinate 3,924,121 of OX421869.1, forward strand.
CCGTCTGTCTGTCACCAAGCTGTATCTCGTGAACCGTAATAAAGTAAATTTTCACAGATGATGTATTTCTGTGGCCGCTATACAGATACTAAAACAGAATATTTTTGTCAATCTGTCTATGTAAGTAACCAATGGAGGAGCTTATGTATTACTAAGTTCACGCTGTATCGTGGTTTATTTTATGGCCACATTGTTCAAATCCGTCCGTCTATATCTGTCTATCTGTCCGTCTGTCCTAACTTTATAGCTTTTTTTACCCATATTACGTAGCTATATTTTTTTCATTTAGGAGCCACTGTCCGTCTGTCTGTCCGTCTGTCTGTTTGTCACCAAGCTGTATCTTATGAACCGTGATATGGCTATCAGCTATCATGCTTGTCTGGCGACAGTTCACAAATGACGTTTCTCTGTGGCCGCTCTAACATCAAATACTAAAAACAGAATATTTTTGTCTGTCTAAGTATGTAAGTAACCGATATAAAATGACCTCACACAGCCTACAATTTGCTTAGTTGGCAGGGCTTTGCTAACACTGGATTTTATATTTACTTGCCGAATTTGGACGAAACCCTTGGTACGAGAGTCCGACTCGCACTTGGCCAGGTTTTGGTGTTCGGAACACAAAGGAGCTTATCTATTACCAAGTTCACGCTGTATCGTGGTTTATTTTATGGCCGCATTGTTCAAATCCGTCCGTCTATCTGTCCGTCTGTCTAACTATATAGCTTTTTTACCCATATTAGGTAGCTATCTTCTACTCCCTTTCATGCTGGTCTGGAAGTAAAGAAAAAACATAGAATGTACCAGTTGCTTCTCTTCCCGCGTTGATGGTAAATGCAAAAATATTAGGAATCAAGTTATACGCGATAGGGCAATCCATCACTATTTTGATTCCGCTTTCCACCTATACGCCCACAATCATGCTTGTTCTTGGTGGCTTTAAGGTGTTATCTTAGGCTCTGTCTACCCCGTAAGGGATATAGACGTGATTTGTGTATGAATGTATATTTTACGTCCGAATCGGCGAACGCAAGTCAAAATGATAATTAAAAACTACGTATGTACATTGAAAGGTATAAGAGAGGTGAAATAAACACACATGACTGTATTGTCTGATTTTTTTTTGGGTTTCTTACGTCATGTAGAAATAAGGAACCATTGTTAGAAGCACATATATATTTTGCAGGTCCGTCCGTTTGTCGGCCTATCTTTCTGTCTGTCCAGTCTTCTGGGCCATTTTGTGACAATTTATTTATCAGTGGCTTTTAGTTATATTTTTAGCTTTTTTTGTTTAGATACTTCTTTTTTTTAACTTCTTTTGTGATCAATAAAAAATGTCTTGAAATATTTCTGACTGTCTGTCTTTTTGTCTGTGCGTCCGGTCATCCATCCGGCAGTCCATCCATCCGTACGTCTATCTGTCTGCCTGCCTGTCTGTATGTATGTATGTCTGTCTGTCTGTCAGTTTGTCTGTTTGTCCAACTATCAATCCGGCGGTCCATCCGTTGGTTTGTCTGTCTGTTTGTCTATGCTTCCGACCATCCGTCCGTCCGTCTGTCCGTCCGTCCGTCCGTCTGCTTGTTAATCTGTACGTCCAATCATCCGTCTGTTTATCTTTCTGTTTGTCCGTCTGCCTGTCGCTAATAGTATGATTATAAAATAAAGTCATCTGCCGCGTCGTTTTGTCTGTCTGTGTGTTTATTTACAGTAAACTCAAAACTTTTGGACGGATTTTCATGCGGTTTTCAACAATAAATATAATGTTATTATATACAGAGTGGTCCAAAGACTGAAGTCTAAAAAAAAAATTTACATGCCTCACATCCGGGGCTATCCGAATATACCCCATGTATGTTGGACGGTTTTTGTAGTTTTCGAGTAATTCATTTTTAAAGATTTTTTCAAGAATTTTCGGGCCGAGCAGTTTATCATCATGTAACTTTTTTTGGTTACGTTTTTCTGAGTGTTTATAAAGTGGGGATAAATTTGTATAATCTTTGAATTTAACTTGCGGAAGTTTATGTGGTCTGTTTATGTTTGTGAGTGTCAGTATGTATGTTTGTTGGTTTCCTATGAACTGATTTTTATTTCAATTGTTTTATTTTTATTTTGCGAGTGAGATAGCATTCAATTGGTCTATGTTAATTATCTTAACTAGTATAAATGTGCAAAACAAGTATTTTTGTATCCAGAAAACGTTTGAATTGAGTTTAATTCTTAGTGAAATATCATGTCATAGTATGCAAGCCTAAAAAATATCTATTTATCCTTTTGTTGTACTGACTGTACGTTAATTTTTCAGATTCACATTGGATTCGGAAGGTAATTTTTGTGCATTAACAGGAAATAAGTGAATCATACATCCATTGGACGCGAGATTTTACTTGCTATTATTGTGCAAGTAGAGCAAGAACTTTACTGCTGGTGTGATGACAAAAAAATTGGTTGGGTGTAAAAACACTGATTTTTATTGATGTAATTTGTAATAACGTTACGAGGTAAAAACCTCGTTATGCTTTACTGAGTATGTATGTATACATATCTATATATGCACAGGAGACCCAAAAACTGTCATAGAAAAACCTAAGAAAGACTTAATTACAGTATTGGGAAGTAAAAATCTCGATTTAATCGATATGGTCTGTTTTTGTTTCATCCAAACTATCAATATAGTTCTTACATGCTGGTCTGGGAGTAAAGAAAGCTTAGAAAGTACCAGTTGCTTCTCTTTCCGCGCAGATGGTAAAAGCCCATCGAGGAAATGGGCGAAAATCTTAGGAATCATGTTATAGTATAGGCGATGTGGCTAGCAATCCATCACTATTTTGATTCCTCTATTCCATCTTATACGCTCAAAATCACGCTAAATGTGGCCTTTAGGTCTTGTTACCTTAGGCTCTGTCTACCCCGTAAAGGATAAAGACGTGATATGTATGTATGTATGTATCCATAGTGCGGTGTTGCAAAATTTTGTAACCCCTATTACCACTCTAATTGGTTAATTACTTTATGTTACTAGGGAAATTATCAAGACCGTGAATTTCCAGATGTCCAACAGCGGAGATTTGTCAACCCTGTTCTGAAGACTTGAAGACTTTTAGCCCGTCTTTCATGTGCCCATTACCTATGATCGGTAGAAAGAAGGAAAAGGAAACTGTATGATACAGAATATATGATACAGAATACAAGTTTTAGGTTGACCTAGGTATCATATGCAACCGTATAGGTACCGTAAGTCGCGGGTTCATGGTGGATGCAAGCCACTTCCAACCGAGGCAACTGGAGTTCTATGGGCGGTATCTGAAGGCCTATATCCAACAGTGGACGTCACACACCTGATATGATGAGGATGATAATGATGACAGGTATCATTTAATGATACCATTTGCAATATTTTAACACCAAACTTAAAAGAATGCTTGTATTCGTCGTGTTGTTTCTTTTGACGGTGATAAAAAAAGTCAGCCTATATAATTCTAAGTAGTAAAATAAGTTATGATTGTTCTTGTATGCATGTAAAAAAATATTTTTTGTGAACAATAAATAAGTGGCAAATTTCCATTACATGCAATTCAGCTATGTAATATTTTATGAATTGAGTATGTTGCGTGATCTACAAACTACAATTTCGTGACATCCTTTGATAAGTTAATAAATATTTTGAGTTTCGTATCGAGATACTCGTGTATTTGGAAAGGCTTGTATTTTTCGTCTTATTTTCTTAGGTGATAAAGAACTACACTGTATATACTACACAAGGAATAAAGACGTGTTTTATGTGTGTATGTACAGTATGTACTTAGTAACATTCAAGCCAACATTAGTACCGTAACATCCAAACCGCCACTGGTAGCGTAGTAGTATAGTAGCCAAAGTATCCAAAAGTATGGAACACACTAGAAAACTGAGCTTTATTTTAACTGGTATAAGATTTAATCTCGTGTCAAGTGAAAAATAAATAAACACGTCATAAGATTCAATATGGCCTGACGTGTTTTTGATTCTAGCGAAGCTCATCACTTGACGTTGACAATCACCGAGAAGAGTACTAACTTGTCAGTGATCGTCTCATCTCTTTCATTTGGAGCCTGACTCCTGGTATAGAAAACATCTAATCATTACAATATTATGTTCTTGACTTTGAAGTGTGTAGTTATGTCAATGTTTCCTTTTAAATACCCTGATAATAATGGCCTGAATTTTGCCAATATGATTGATTACATACATCATAAAAGAGTTTTCATTTAAAAAAGTATTACGTTTTATTTAAAAAATATCGAGGTTTTTTAAACTATCAGTGCTTTGATAAATCAATCCTTATGTGCGCATACCACGTGTTGCGTGGCGTATTGGCCTAGCTATTGTGGGATCTTATCTAACGCCTATAATAAACTAGACGGTCAGCATTTGAACTGCAAGCTAGCTGCAAATCGACTGTGCAGTTGGTTTGCAGTCTACCCGTAGCCCACCTAATTTGTCCACTCAGAAAACCTCTGAGGTTTCAATACCCAGAAAAAGGAGCTCCGCCCAGGAGCGGAGCTCTGTCAAAAATCAGGTGGTCAAACTGCAGGTGGATCATGGTTACAGACCGAAAAAAATATCTAGAGAGTTTCGTAGTTTAGCACATCTCTGTTTCCTGTTTCACTGGTCGACACGCGTATAGTACAGGCGCTATTGCTGCACGACGCTAGTTAATTTCTATGTCATTTTTATGCACACGATTTGTGCCTAAATGTATGACGCTTTTCTCCTGGGCCTACTCTATATTATGGACTACTAGTTGTGCCATTAGGAATTTCACTCCACCGTAAGATTGACGGCGGGGTTCCTATTTCTATTCGGTTTTGCCCTTCGGGCATTTGAAGATGCCTAATGAACCTAACCTAATTTTACTATCTCTAATGAGAATTTTGTTTTTATGAGCCCGAAATTCCTATTGGCACAACCAGTTGTGCATATAGAGTTGGTCCATGTGCTGATATAATTCGCGTCGAGCTGCAATTTTTATTTTTCGCGTGTGGACTAGACACCGTGAGAATCTGCTTTATCCCACTGTTGGTAACGCTACCCAAAACCATCGATGGATGAAGTTCGACTTTTGTGGAAGTAAGTATCAGTAAGTAAAAGTGAGTTCAGATGGATTCAATTTGTTTTGGAGTTGTCATTATTTATTTGTCGTACCTACCTATTGCAAAGTCATCATAATTATCTAATATTATTTTTCCTTTTATGCGATGTACCATGAATTAGTGATATGAATTATGATGACATAACATAAAAAGGCAGGTCGCAACTCCGGAACAAATATCTAACCGAAAACCACCTGTCTAACTCACCTGGGTGGACCACGGGCAATTTTTCTTGCCAATGGTCCACTTCAGTACACCTAGGTGAACCATGGGCACTTTTTGGACAATGACCCACAGTCATTTGCCCGTGGTTCATCTAGGTGTTCTGAGGTGGAACATCGGCAAGAAAATGTGCCCGTAGTCCACCCAGGTGAACTAGGCAGGTATCCCACGACTGATGACTACCGAAATCCCTAGCCAAGAAGCAGTCAGACGTAGTCCCTACGCGCTATGCGTTATTATTTAATTTCCTTTATGTGATCCTATACTCCAATGCATTTTGGTGAAAGGAAAGGATCCGAATGGCTAGCACGAATGACTTCGTCTCGTTGTTGTAAGCAGGCTGATTCTCAAGTTACCTGTTTACGAAAGCCTATGACGCGAAACGACAATACCTATAGTACAGCGCTAGTTGTTTAGATGCCCCAGACGAAACGTTTGTAATGCAATGCATAGGAGTATTAATAAAATGTCAGACGATGGTGATGATGATGTCTCTACGTGTGAGCGAATATCAGATATGAATCGCGGGTTCCTACATATTTATTAAATACTCAAAGACATTTCAAGATACTAGCAATGACGGCATATGAATTCGCCGCTAGAGGCGCTATTGTAACTTGAGGTATTATAAATAAACGTAAAATTAGTACTACCTACAAGTTGCATATTCCGGCTTTACTTTACATTGTTTCCGAATATTTTCGCAGACATACGACAGGTTTATTAAAATGTTAAAAGAAAAGCTATGAAAAGTAGGAGCCAAACTAAGAAGGCAAATAAAATGACAGCTAATTTAGAGGATAAACGGGACTGTGCAACACTGTGGGTAATAAATAGCTTGCTATTAAAGATAAATTAAAAGAAATCCTGAATAATCTGATATGATATACCTTACTCTACAGTGGCGCCAACTAGTGAGTACAAATACGATAGCCCTCTATCTAACAAAGTACAAAAAAATACTGCCTAATATTCAAAAAGGGTTGAAGGTGGCATTGATTCACATGTTTGCATCTGCTAGACTCATATATAATATTATTCTGTATTTGTAACTAGCCGAGCTGGCAAAAAATATTCCGCCTTAAAGTCAGTTTTTGTCAGAGATGGCGCTGCATACGAAAAATTAAAGAGTTTTTTTTTGTGCGTTTTTCATATTTATGATAAGATATTTGGCTATTCGAGGAAGAGAGAAAGCTAACAAATCAAAAATCATAAAAATCCGTGCAGCCATTCCAAAGTTATAAATGGTTGAAATAATACGATTTAAGTTTTGTACGTATAGATTTGTAAAAATTCTGGTAAAAGTAAAGTTGATATAAAAACGTAAATATAACGTGAAAAATTACGCTAACAGCTTAGCAAGGTGTTGCAATATTTTTCCGCCAGTTGCCGCCTCCTATTTGCATGTGTGTGTAAGACTAGTATCTGTATAGGGCCGTTAGTGACACCAGCGTTTGTGCAGCTATTCTCCGAATTGGTGCATTGTTACCTTCTGAGTGTAGTCTCAAAAAATCGGCCCTATTAAACTGTGTGCGCAAATCAATTGATAATCTATAAGTGTTCTAAGAATCTTCTAAAAACTACAAAAAACACACATCATTGATTACAGCGCCATCTAACGGGACTTCTTCAATGAGCTAACGCGAGCATCCGCCTTAATAAAAATTCTCTAAATTGGTGTAAGGCCACGTCAAAAGTGTTTTACGTTGAAGTATAACTAAATTTAGGGAACACAACGATAGCTTGTTATTTATGAACCAGCGCCATCTACAGTAAATAATCAAACTAGATTTCTACAATGGAAAAATAACGTTCTTTCGTATTTATAGAAAGTCATAACCCTTGATAAGACCTTGTGAAATGTCTGTCTGTATCGTAAACAACATCTTACTCGCGCCGCCGAGCAGCAGTGCTTACGCTTTTTCTTTACTTCTAGAGCATTCTAGAGCCGCATGGAAGCAGCATGGAGTAAGATAATGCGAATAACTGGCCAATTAGGTTTTTTTTCGACGCTAGCAACGTATCCCCAATCCTTTGCCTACAGCTCAAAATTAATAATACGGGGAAGCCGTGAAACGCCTACAAAAACTACTCTTAAATGTCACAGTAAGTATTTGCTTAACGCGACCTTTCTGGCTCATGCCTCAAGCTACAATAACCAAGCCGGGGTTACACCACGTTTATATACTATGTAACTGTACCTATACTACATACTGCCTACCCACTCCTAGACGTACGACAATGCCATTACGAGAAAACACATAGGGGCGCCCGTGTGAGGAGATTGGGGAGAAAAGGCGTTATGGCACATCACATACAATTTTTTTTTACCTCAAGTACAGAAAAGTACCGGGATCGCTAACACCGTCTTACTCGCCAATCCTACCGGTAGCAGCAGTGCTTGTATTGCTGCCCGGGAGCAGGGATGTTACGAATATTCGCATCCGCATCCGCACATGCGGAACATCCGCATCAATTTCGACATCCGCATCTGCATCCGCATCCGCATAAATTGATGCGGAGCTGAAGCGGATGCGGATGTGTAGCAGGTCGCGACATGAAAGAAAGGGGAGGGCCCGGCGAGTGGCACGTGTCGACCGCGCGTGCTGATTGACCAATAGGAAAGCGGTAATTTTGTTGCGGACTTCGGTGAATCGGTGCTCGCTACTGTTTTGTTGTGACAACTGACAAGATCTGACTCGCGCTGCTGTGTTTTTTTAACTCTACCAACCCAACACTTAAGTTTTTTATACAGATCCGCATTCGCATCCACATCCGCGGATGTGAGCCTCTTAAAATCCGCATGGCCGTTACCGCCACGTGGCCTTAAGGTTTTGTTACCTAAGGCTCTGTCTACCCCGTAGGGGATAAAGACGTGATATATATATATGTATGTATGTATGTATGTATGTGGTCTTTGGGTTAACTTCACACAGCGGACATATGGGGAACTGCGTGTTCAATATAATGTCGACCGGATAGCCTAGTGGTTAGTGACCCTGACTATGAAGCTAGAGGTCCTGAGTTCGAATCCCGGTAGGGGCAGACAGTTGTATGATGAATACGTATTGTGCCCGAGTCATGGATGTTGTATGTATTTATCTTCGTTATGTAAGTATGTTTATCCGTTGCCTGGTACCCATAGCACAAGCCTTGCTTAGATTGGGGCTGGGTCAATTGGTGTAATTTGTCCCAAGATATTAATTTATTTATTCATTCAGGATGTTGTTCGGGGTGCGGATGTTACACAGATTACTTTTCCGCAATCATGTGGAAATCAGCCACATCTCTAGCCAGTCGTCTTCGTTCCAGCTCGAACAGCATCTTGAGCGTGCTGGCCCAGCAGCGGGAGTCAGCTCTGATGAAACGCTGGGCGCGGCAGCTCGCACCAGTCGTCGCCGCGCCCCGGCGCTTCTAGTTGTTTCGTAAAGCGCTGCGGGTGTCTATGGACAGTGGTGATTATTTAACATCAGGTGACCCACTAGTTCGTTTGTCTGGCCTCTCTAACATAAATGTTTAAGCAATTGTACCTAACACTGTGGATTTTTTTGGTCCCAAATAAATGTACACACGGCAATATAATCAGGTAAGCACCTACGCACGCTCGCGCCGTATCTATCCTGCTTACCGAATAGTTTTGCTGTGTGTACATATTGAATTTGAATTTAAATTCAACATATAGGAAAATATTTCATCATCGATAATTTCGTAAATTGGTCCAAATTGCAAGTTTTTCTGACTTTCATGGTGTAACCATAAAAATTGTGACGACATCATCGTTGTTCAGCAATACCAAAGACATTCACATTTTGAAGTCTGTCAAGTGTGTCTGTTTTGGAAAAAACATTTACCCCCTTATTCATAAACGCTCTTAGGCTTGTGCTAACTTAGCAATCGTTTGTCCTTATCTGTCAGATATTTACCTTTCACAGATAAGGACAAACGATTGCTAAGTTAGCAGAAGCTTATGGAGCGTTTATGAATAAAGGGGTATATCTCTACTTTACTATATCACCTTATCACATCGATCCAAACCACATATATATTTTCTTGCGTGAAACACTATACGTAAATCCTCTTAAGTAATACAGGCTTAGGATGTATCAATTTTGTATCTCCATTAAATTCTCGCAAAGCCACAGAAATGCCTCAAATTTGGAGCAAGGTATTCAGGTTAGTTTTAAACTTAATGGAGCTCGTCACAAGCGGGGTTATTACATATATCATACACATATATCACGTCTTTATCCCTTACGGGGTAAAGTCTAAGTTAACAAGGCTTAAAGCCACGTTTAGCATGATTAAGGGCGTATTTTTTTGTTGTGAGAAATATTGGTACCTCATTTGTTAGCACCTTATATTGTGTGTTGTGTCGAATTTTTAACACTAAACATATTTATACATACATACACAAATCACGTCTTTATCCCTTACGGGGTAGACAGAGCCTAAGGCAACAAAACCTGCAGGCCACGTTTAGCAAGACACTGAGGGCGTAGAGCTGGAAAGTGGAATCAAAATAGTGATGGGTTGCTAGCCGCATCGCCTATAACATGATTCCTATGATTTTCGCCCATTCCCTTGATGAGTTTTTACCATTTGCGCGGGAAGAGAAGCAACTGGTACATTCTATGTTTTTCCTTTGCTCCCAGACCAGCATGGAAGTAAAATATATTTATTCTTCTTCATAAACAATAACAAAAGCTTATAAAAAGAACGGAAATTTGATAAAGCCCAATACTCCCCAGTCTCCCCTCTCTGGCTGTAATCACAGTGGACGGACACACGTCAAGTGACCGCCTTGAGGCGAAAAGCCAACGTGGGCAGGTTCACTCTCGGTTATACTAATTCTCTTTCACAGAAGAATTACACAGGCCGGCAAAATGGTCACAAAGTTGCTTGAACGTTGAATATCGACGAATTTAAGAAGTACGTTACAAATTTAGCAACACAAATTAAAACGCATGGTCAACTCACACGTACACAAATCACGTATGAATTCCTTACGGGGTAGGCAGAGTCTATGGTAACAAGACAGATAAGCATGATTGAGGGCGTATAGGTGCGTATTTAACATGATTCTTAAGCTTTTCATCATATCCATCTGCTCACAATCGTGCTAAGTGTACTCTAGGATCTGTCTGCCCCGTAAGAGATAGAGACGTGATTTGTGTATGTATGCAAATACTTCAACGATAAAAGGAATTCCATAAATCCGGATGAACATGCTTTTGATTGGATTTAAGTGAGAAATTTCCCCAAATTACTAACTTAATCTAACCTGAAAAATCTGTAGATAAACGCAAAAAGAATTACCTTAGTAGTGTCAGATAATGCTATTTCTCCATTGCAAATTACTTATGAAGGATCACGAGGATCGCTATCTATCTTATCTTATCTTAGTCTAGGGGTCCCTACAGATACGCTTCGACCCATTCGTGGATCTTTTGCGTAATTACCCCTCCTTCGCACTATTCCATCGCTTTTACCACCTCATTCGTGAATTGGGTGATTGGGCGCAGTGGTAGTGCCTTGAAATCTCCTGGTTCAGGGTATAGTCACAGTATATATATAAGCTAAAGCAGTAAGGAAACTACGAACAAATCGGTTGAAACGAAACACGCACACAGGCGCGCGCTTTACACGGCCCCTCAGGGGATCTCGAGGTGCCGTCAGTCGCGAGTGCCGCGTTGAGTCGAGCGGTTGTTTGTTACGTGCGCCCAGACAGTCCGCGATCTTTTTCGTATTTAAACATGCCAAGAGCGTATATTGCGCAGTGTACGGCTGCTTGAACTCGACTTTTTCACAACCGGAGCTTTTTAAACTCCCTGCTGATGTTGAAAGATAAGAATACATTATTATTAAATAAAATGCTTTTTCTGTTAAATAAAACGTTAGGCTGTTTAAATGATAAAGTATTTGCCATATATTATGGAGCACGTTTTTGGTGAAAATTCTACTACGGACTTTCGTCGGTATCATCTTGCATCTATAATATACCTACTATTTTATATATATAGGACTGCATTTGAAGGATGTCTTGCCAAATTCCGATACGTACTTTATCTATACCACAACTTTTCATTATTTGACAGATTTTTACAGAATTTTAAAAGCAAAATCGATATCTGGGGATATGGTTAGTCTCAGACATCGAATCCGTTAACGGAATGAGAAAAAGTAGCCGCCATCTTGAACTTTTTAGTTATTCGACCGATTGTTTTCAAAATCGATATCTGGGTATCCGGTTGGTCTCCGACATCGAATCCGTAGACGGAATGAGAAAAAGTAGCCGCCATTTTGAACTTTTTAATTATTCGACCGATTGCTTTCAAAATCGATATCTGGGGATATGGTTAGTCTCAGACATCGAATCCGTTAACGGAATGAGAAAAAGTAGCCGCCATCTTGAACTTTTTAGTTATTCGACCGATTGTTTTCAAAATCGATATCTGGGTATCCGGTTGGTCTCCGACATCGAATCCGTAGACGGAATGAGAAAAAGTAGCCGCCATTTTGAACTTTTTAATTATTCGACCGATTGCTTTCAAAATCGATATCTGGGGATATGGTTAGTCTCAGACATCGAATCCGTTAACGGAATGAGAAAAAGTAGCCGCCATCTTGAACTTTTTAGTTATTCGACCGATTGTTTTCAAAATCGATATCTGGGTATCCGGTTGGTCTCCGACATCGAATCCGTGGACGGAATGAGAAAAAATAGCCGCCATTTTGAACTTTTTAATTATTCGACCGATTGCTTTCAAAATCGATATCTGGGGATATGGTTGATCTCCGACATCGAATCTGTTAACGAAATGAAAAAAAGTAGCCGCCATTTTTAACTTTTTAATTACCTATTGGATCTTTTCGATGTTGTTGTCAGAGACAACATATAAAGTGCAAAGTAGCTTTATTAATTTACAAAGAATTAGAAAAAGAAACAGTTTTATAGTGCCGTGTCCATCATAGAAACCAAATAAACGTTTGTCTTTTTTTTAGACAAATTAAGGGTGCCAACCCTAATACTCTTAATTAAGTGTAGCTAGTTACTTTAAAACAGGCGTTACTAGCTGGTATTATAGCGCTAACTAAACAAAAATCTTTACAATTTTATATAAATTAAATCGACAACCCTAACGCTCTAACGGAGCGTAGGTATTTATTTCAAAAAGTATGCCTAGCTTCCATACTGGTCTATTTATTTACTGTGGTATAGTTCAGGAGTTTCATTCTTAGTCTGGCGAGGGCATCACATTCGCACATAATGTGTTCCATTGTTTCAACCTCTTCGCCACATATTCTACAATCATTGTCGTTACTGTCCTGTAGTCCCATCTTTGCTAATACGTATTTTCCGAAGTGACCTGTAAACGCCCCCATTATGTATTGGAGTTGTCTTCTGCTGAGTGTCCAGAGATTTTAGACCGCTATTTTATTGGATCGCTATCTAACTGCATGGCATTTTGTTTTGTCTATTTACATGCGTTATTCGAATACCCAGTTTGAAGCCAATGCGACTATTGACATTGATGGTCATAGTTCCACAACATGCCAGGTATGATCCTAGAAAAAGGGTGGTAAACAAGTACAACAGTCATGGACACTTGCGATGCCAGAAGACTGCGGATGTCGCACGTTTAATAATAAACCGAAATAAGTCAAAATTTAATGATTTCTACTTTTTCTCATAAAGTGAACTAACTCGGTCTGAAGAATAGGTACACTTTTACCGCGGCTCGAAAATAAAGAAAGATGGCCGAGTTAGTGGATCACCCTTCTCTTTTTTACTAAAGCGCGCGTCAATGCGTTTCGTGAAATAGTGATACAATCAGTAATGCACCAGCCGTGATGTGAGGTCGACGTTACATTTTTTTGACGAGGACGAAGTAAGGCGAAATAATTCAGTTTATTTGTTAGCGCACGTAAGTTTATTTCGCTATTTTTACTTCTAAACAAGCATGATTTTGATTTATTTCACTTTAGCCGAAAACGTTGTGTTATTGCAACGTTCATTTTACGACTTATTTCAGTGTTTTATTAAATTGACTGTGAATAAATATGAAAGAGTACGATTTAGTGCGTTTTACTTCAAAAGTATAAGTTAAATTCAGGAAACAATCATTTTTATTTCACTTTACTGCAAACATTATTGGAAAATATAAAAGTATTTGTGTTTATTTCTGTTTATTTTTAAAAATGTCCAAATATTAAAAAGTACTCTCGCAGTTATTGCAGTTTATTAGAAACACATATTTATTTTTTGTTAATGTTCTTTAATGTCTGATATGAGCTGCCTCATCTTCTCCTCGGTATCAACGCTATCCAGGTAATCGTCAACATAGTGCCTTCTCTTTATAGCTTCCACAGCACGAGGATGAGTGCTGGCGAATTCGTCAGCGTTTCGACGCAAGATGTAAGTAGCTGTGCAGGGTGATGATGCGGCACCGAATGTCATAGACGTCATTTTGAATATTCTTGGCGGGCCACGTTGGTCCATTCCACGCCAAAGAAAACACTGCGCTTCTTGATCTTCGCCAATAATCTTTACCTGCAGGAAAATCTCAACCATGTCGCCAGTGACCGCTACAGCTCTTTCTCTAAACCGCAGAAGACCACCAATCAGCGAGTTTAGAAGGTCCGGTCCACTCAAAAGTTCCGTATTCAAGGAAATCCCATTGGTCTGTGCTTTGGCGTCAAATACGAGTCGAAGTTTGCCAGGCTTGTTGGGGTTACGAACGCCAAAATGAGGTAGAAACCATAATCTGATCCCACTTATAGGACTCGTGACTTCCTCTGCATAACCCTTCTCGAGCATATTAACAACTTGCTTTTCGTAGTCTTCGGCAAAGCTAGCATCGTTGTCCATGCTCTTCTCAATAGTCTTGAGTCGGCATTCTGCACTTCGTCTATTATCTGGTAGTTTCACGTCGTCGGATCTCCATAAAAGTCCTGCCTCCCATCTGTTGTCAAGTTTTTTGCTCTTCTTATCCAGCATGTCAAGCGCGCGCCGTTCTTCAGATGAGCTCCTTTGGCTGTCATCGCGTTTGATCCCAATGCTGTCAAATTTAAAGTAAGACTTTACCAACTAGTGCAGCCCGTCATCGTGCTGTTCATGCAAGTGACAGCCATAGTCAGCGCCGTTAGATCTTCCGGCAGCAAATCCATGCTGAACCCATCCTAATCGAGTAAGCGAGGCAACGGGCTCATTCTTTCTGCCTTCTCTTACCTGCCTGCTTACAATCAAATACCAATAGTCTTGGCCAATAATCATGCTCGGTTTTCCTGTAACAGGGGAATGTCTGTAAGGTGTGGCAGTGATGACAAGTCGGACCCGTTTAAACTTTGCGTCGGGAGTGTTAGGTTGTCAACTGTTGCGGACGTTGTCTAGTTTGTGCGTGCCTTCTGACGTGCGGAGTGTTAATGGCACACGGTGACTTGGCGTACGCAAACAGTCGCCTACAGCACCATGAAGATTAAGTTCGGCTTCTGGGCCATGGACTCCAATAATTTCAGCAACATGGCGTTCGACTAAAGTTACCGTAGAGCCTTCATCTAGCAGAGCAAAAGTCTTCATGCTTCCTGCTGGCCCCACTACAGTGACTGGTAAGACCTTCAGGTAAACCTTCTTCCCCGTCTGGTCCCAAAAGTTTGCCGTTGTATGTGAATATTCGGGTTTACCTTGCTTATTGTCTTCGATTTTATGCCAGTCATCTCTATGCAGCAGCGAATGATGACCGCGTTTGCACGTCGCACATCTCTTCTTTGTGCGACAGCGGTCGCGACGGTGCCTCGACTTCAAACAGGCAAAGCAGAGCTTCTTCTCACAGGCCCAATCCCATCGCTTATTGACATCGAACTTTCTGTAATCAGAGCAATTGTCGATTGAGTGTTCTGCCTTATCGCAATAAATACAGGTCCATATTAGGCTTTTTTATTTCAGCGACGGCGTTGACAGATGGCTCGTCGTCCACTTCCTCCGTGACAGTAAGTACGGGTCGCTTGGATGTTGATGGGATGCATCTCGCTGTAGTTCTTTGGGGTAGTTCGACTGCACCTGCATTACATACCTTCTCGGCTTCTGACATGAGGTACTTGGCAAGTGAAGATAATCTGGCTTCACGCTTATTCGATGCTCCCCGGTAGTCCAGCCAACGGTATACCAACGACTCTGTCAGCTTGCCGATCACTTCAGTCACCAGATCGGGGCTGTGTAGATACTCCTCTGTTGCCTCTATTGCCGCTACACAGTTAGATACCTTGGTCGCCAGGACGAGTAAATCGGAGCGCGTACCAGTGAGCTTAGGCAGCCTCTTAATACCGTCTATCAACTTATGTAGCACCAGGTCGGGACGGCCGAATCGCATTTCCAGCATCTTCATGATATCAGCGGCGGAAGAGAGCATAGTGACTAGTCTGGCGGCCACCGCCTCCCATGCCTCTCCTGTCAAGCAACGTTGAAGGCGAGCCACGTTTTCTTTCTCTGAATATTGGCCGATTACCGTCGTGGTTTCAAAGGCGCTCTTAAAGCGAAGCCAGTCAATCGGGTCTCCCGAGAATGTTGGCAAATCTCTAGCTGATAGTCTTCCGATAAGCTTGTCGCCAGTGGGTGCGGGTCGGCCTACCTGCTTGATTGCCTCGGTTATCGCAACAGCCAACGAAACGATGTCTTTATCCGACCAATCCTGCGGCTTATTCTGCCCAACTTCACATTCCTGGTGAACGGACTGACCTTGATGCTCGTCAACCCATTCTTGCACCCTCGACGTCGCCGAAGCACGCGATGACTTGTCTTCCTCGTCGAGGAGCGCTAGTTCTTCCGATAACCGCACCTCAATCAACTCGCGCTCTACATCCAGTCGTTGTTGTTCTAATTTACGCTCAGTATCTAATCTTTTCTTTTCCGGCTTCGCCTTCTCCCGGGCCGCGCGTGCCTCCAGGAGTCTCTTCTGGGAGGTCGTACTCCGCGCCGTGCCCGTGACGGACGATTGGGCAGTATGCATGTCAATTCCGGTTTTTGTTTTTTTCTCGTACCTGATTTTTCTCGACTCCGGCAATTAGTCCGCTACGAAGTCGCATTTACTCTTTTTTTTCTATCCAATATCCAGCTCGAAGGACCAATTGTAATGAACTAAATCTAATTTACAATAAAACTTGTCTCCTTCGATAGCCTCATTTTAATCCATACGTTCAAGTGACATTCAGTATCCATCAAAACATAAAAAGTAAAGCCGTCGGAAAGGAGTTTGCAACAATAATTATACTACTTTACAAAAATAAAACGATTTTTCACTAAATATTTCTTCTCTTTAATATCCTAACTTTTTTTAAAACTGAAGCAAGTCTTAAATGATAAAACAAACTAATAAAATATATATTAATAAACTGAATTATCAAGTATTATTGCAAATGGTTTCAAACAAATTGTCATCATTTTTAAAATTAAACTGAAATAACTCGGAACTTAAAAAATAAACTATTTTTTTTAATGGAATATAAAATAATTTAATATTTCCGATTACTTATTTTAATCTGCTACTTATTGCCCTGTAATTTAAGACCAAATGCTTCCAAATAGGATCGTAAATACGTGAAAGCGACGGCAATGTTTCCAACACGGTAGAAGCTCAAAACTTTGACAGCGATTTCCCACAAAACTGTTTTTTTGAGTTATTCCGGTTTATTATTAAGCGTGCGATGTGTTGCCAGACTAGAAAAGAAACAATACCTAATGTGTCGGCAATGTCATCGGCCGTCTTACTTTCCACACCGGAACACATCAGCGCAAGCACTGCTCCTTACCGGCAGGATTAGTGAGTTAGATGATACAGGTGATGGTGATACAGGTGTGATACATACATACGTAATCACGTCTTTATCCCTCACGGGGTAGACAGAGCTCAAGGTAACGAGACCTAATAGCCACGTTTAGCGTGATCGTAGGTAGTATACAGTAGTTTATTGTCTGGTAGGTTTTATGAGTTTATTTATTACATTCGGTAAAGTTATGTATTGTGGCTTTCAGTATTTGTAATTTTTAAACTCACTCTTCCATCCCTAATATAATACTCTTCTCGACCACTCAAAGGTTGACTGGAAGAGATTCCATAAAGAGATAAGTCCGCATTCGTGCATGTATTTCGGTGTTTCTCAATGGGGGTTATCGCGATTCGCTTCTAGAGTCGCTAATGTTGCGTGAGGTCCAATAACATTCACTTTTCACTGGTTTTGGCGGGCTTCGTAAAATTTCAAATCAATTCAAAATTTCTTTCAATTACCTCTTGAAAAGTGGTCTCCTTATTATTTATTAATTATCCCAAATATGGATTATTTGGCGATGAATGTGAACGCTTTGAAAGCGGTTTTTTTCCTGAACTAAATGAAACTGCACAACATTGCGACATAGCTACTCGATATGATGATAGTTATTTAAAATTGATAAACTTAATGAGATTCAAGATTTAAAACTTTGTTTCGGCGCTAATCTTATAAAGTCGCGTTTGACAGCTATACCTCTGGACCTTAGTCAGCAGTGGCGCCAACTGGTGAGCAAAGGAACAATAGTCCCCATTGTATTTGTTTTATGTTTATTTTGCACAATAAAGAGTTTACATACATTAATACATACACACAGTTCTGCATGGACTTAGCCTAAGGTCCTGATATTCGTAGAAGCAAAGTTTAGTCTCTGAACAAAATAGAACTGATCCATAAAAACAAAAGCCGACCACTCTCAGCCACTCTACTCTACAGTCCAGCAAAACACATTACAAACATTGTTTAATCAAATAACGGTCACACAGCCTCTAGAGAAATAAACTAGAAAACAGTGGAACAAATGAAATCCGTTGTGACAGCCCCTGGGGGTACCGGTTCCTTTATAAAAGAAGCGTAAGGCTTGCAAGATCTCAGAAGAATAGCAACGTTGATACGAACTGCACGTGACTATGGTCCTCCGGTTTTGACGAGTTCGAGGAAAATGTGAGTACTTCTGTTATCATTGATTTTGCTTACTACACTATTAACACTGTAATGGCCTTTATCCATAAATTTATAGAAAAAACCTGGTATCAACCTCTTTTGGTAGACGGCATTGTCGCCTTCTTTTTATCTTGTAGATACTCTTATTTTTCTCCTTCAGCTATCACAATTTTGTCTGATTGTGTCCAACTAAAGTTGGGCAAATTTTTTTTGGAGTACACTTTTGTGTCCTGTAAATTTGTGAATCTATCAAAAAAGTTTAAGAATTCCGTTTCTGACGATTAATTTTCTTTGTTTCAGCTAATAACAATATGCGTAAGCGTGTGTACATGTTTACTATTCTCTTGCTAATTTTGTCAACCAATGTCGCTTTTGGTGATGGTAACAAAACAAAATTAACAAAAGCAAACCATAAAACTAACTCGAAAGAAAAAGCTAACAATCGCATCAAAAGATCATCGACAAACGATGAGAGCACCGACCAGTTTTGGGCTAACAGAGGAAAGAGACAAATAAACTATAAAGATTTATCTAAAAACGAACTTGATATGGACAAAAACAGGAAATTCACCATATTGGAAAATAAAATGAAAAATGATCCACCATTCTGGGGAAACAGAGGGAGGCGTTCCTCAGAAGAGATGATTGATCCACCTTACGCTGATATTTTTTCTGCTGATAATGATTATTACAATTTTAGAACAGCGCATAAGTTAGGTGCCTATCCGAGTTTCAAAGATAGAAGGGAAGATGCTGCTCCTTTTTGGGGTGCTCGAGGAAGACGGAATTCTGACGAGGTCTTGGATGACAATGACATACCTGAACCTTTCTGGAGTAGCAGGGGCAGAAGACAGGACGATGATCCGTTTTGGGGTAGTAGAGGTCGCAGAGATAGCGATCCACCGTTTTGGGGCAACAGGGGTAGAAGAGACGATGATCCATTTTGGGGCGCTCGCGGGAGGAGACAAGAAGAAGATCCGTTTTGGGGCAACCGAGGCAAGAAAGATAACGATGACTCTGAACCCTTTTGGGGAAACAGAGGAAGGCGCAAGGAAGATCTAAAGGAATCTATTATAGAAGCGATCAGCAAGGTTGAAAGTGACATCAATAATCTTTCGAGACTCAAAAAAAGTAATGGTGAAGATCGAAGCGGAACATTCTGGACTAACAGAGGACGAGATAGTCAATTAAAACACTTATTTGATGGATCCAGAATTAAGAGTGCAAGTGGTCCATTTAAAAATGCTTTTGAACAGAGCGCGGCACCCTCAGTTTCCAGTACGGTTATGGATGACAGAATATACGCAGAGGAGCCACATTATATTGTTGTGGAAAGAAGCGGTCGTTCTTCTGCAGAGCTAGATCCATTTTTCATTTCAAGAGGCAAGAAAAAGAATCTGTTCAAGGCAGCAAGGGGCCGCCGCGGTGCAATCGAAGAAATTGTAAAGTCTGTACGAAATGATCCTTTTTATATTGCACGAGGCAAGAAAGACATATTCGACAATTCGGTCGCAAATTCAACGCGTGAAGAATTCTTAAAGGCCAGAGAACTCATTTGCGCAACGATTAACTTAATGCTGATTAAAACTGAAGGTAAGAATGTGAAAAGAGAGATAAATGAGAACGACAGGGATAGAAGGAACATTTTGAAGAAACTGGCGGCTCAGTTGCAAAATGATCCGTACTTTGTAAGCAGAGGCAAGAAAAATGAGACAAAAGAAAATGATATCGAAGAATTCGTTAGTCAAGTTGCTGCTATGTGTCACTAAAGTATACAATACTTAGGCTCCTATTGACATAAGTATACCAAATAAAAAGAACAAAAAAAAAACAAGTAATGTATAAGTAACTAATGATATAAATTTTCACAAAAGATGTAACGAGAAATTATAAAGTTTATTTGTGATTAGATGGTTTGAATAAAATAAAAGTATTGATTGATCTCAACCCTTCTCTAATGTTCCCTAAAACAAAGTTGAATTTTGTGACAGTAATAAGCCACTTTGTATGAAAAAAACGTCAAGGAATCTTTTCTACTCAGTGCTTGCACAATCGCCTATGATCGTACTGTAGGAGTTTGTATATGCAAGAGTTTGTATATACAAAGTAACTGACAGGCAATGCCATTTTATTTTAGGAACTAATTTCAAATGATAAGAAACAAGTGTTCTTGCGCGTGGCATTACCTGTCCAGCCGCCTGTGCAAGCAGTCGTGCTAATCTAACTATAAATTGAGTATTAAAGATCTTTCTACGGAATAAAATAATAATTGATGGAAATAAATTTATTAATAACTAAAATGTAGGCCATCTGAGCGCCGACATTCCCTTCTTCTCGCTAATACCAGCAAGTTTAATTCAGTTTTGGTAGTGCTGGAGACCCTCCAATAACACAAAGCTTGGAAGCACATTGCAGTACCTATTATCAGTTTTGTAAATACGTATTCAGATATTTCTCGACACCTGGCTACCGACTTTTGAAAGCACATTTATGAAAATACCTCTCGAAAGCAGTGAAAAATTGTGCTGAATTTGAAATACGAGTACTATTGTCTATTGTCTGTGTACTTCTGTATTTTTTACATTTTTATGTGCAATAAAGAGTTTACATACATACATACGAGTTGCTTGAAGGCACTTACGGCTCTCATTAATCTTGAGAACTAGTCAAAATTTTTATTAGAGCTCTAGTTTTGAAGATATATACAGATGTATACCACTTTCGAGTGATGTGCTTTCAAA
Organism: Pandemis corylana; assembly: GCA_949127965.1. Taxonomy (NCBI): domain Eukaryota; kingdom Metazoa; phylum Arthropoda; class Insecta; order Lepidoptera; family Tortricidae; genus Pandemis; species Pandemis corylana. The sequence continues at coordinate 3,945,194 of OX421869.1, forward strand.
AATCAGGACACATCTGATGTAGGTATGTAAAGGTAGGTAATTACATTTTCGATACAAATAAGTTTCTGTCAAAAATTACATTTTGAATACAAGATTTTTTGCTGACTTTACATTTGTAGTCATCCGTCCGCTCTAACATTTCAAGTAAATCGATCTAACCGTTGAGGAGTTCTTTTCTGCGGAGATGCTGGCCGCGCCACCAGAATCCTACTAACAGATTATTGTATTGTCACCTGACTTACATAAGTACGCAAAATTTCAGCTCAATCGGTTAAAGATCAGTTTCAAAATTGAGTTGCAAGATTCCACCCAGACATACTAACATACATTGCAGCAAGTTAAATAAAAGCTTGTAAAAGCATCTCGAACGTGTTCAAGTAGACGTCTCAATTGGCATTGTTCATTTTTTTTTAAGCTGTGCTTTTAACACCTTTATTTGATAAAATGGACTATTTCAAGCAACTAATTTGAATATTATGCTTTTACGTAGCTTTGTTAATTAATAATAAATATTTTTTCGCTGTTTGATAATTCGTGAATTTAGACAGAATCCCAATCGCCTTCGTTCGGCTGGCTATAAAAAAAAACGGCTTTGTCTATGGTTTTGTAGATTTGACAGTGACACGTGACAGTTGCCGTAGCCAAACTTTTTTTTTTCATTTTTGTGGCAAGCATTCGATGCTGGATTCTGTCTAAAAACCCGGTCGTTCGGTCAAACAAAGGTTCAAAGTACTTTTACAAAAATATCTGCAATCATAAAGTATTTTTGAAATCGGACAAGATAAATCGGATAATTGATGATTTTCTTCGAAATGGTTTTCGAATTGGAGCATACTAAAAAAAATGAACAATGCCAATTACAATGTTCTCATAGTAATAATACTGGCCCCTATTTCACCAATGCGACAATTGTCGGTGACATATGACAATTCTGTTTACATTACGAACTCGACAAGAATCTACGCCAGTTGGCTACAGATTTATAATTGTCACTTGTCTTGTCACTGACATTGTCGAATAGGCGAAATACTCTGAGCCTCTAGTGTAACTTTCGCATATAAAAATGTCTCAACGCGTTCACGTAAACGTCTCAATTACTATGGAACAATTGGCAGCGCCACTTGCGGATCGAGACGGCAACAAACTGTTCTCATAGTATTTGACATTTTAACGCAAACGCGTTCGAGACGTGTTTTGTGGCCGAAAACCTACACTAAGCATACTGGTCAAATTGCACACTTAGATTCACGCTATACGAAGGTACTTCACTGCTTTCGATGTGGCCCTAACCTTTTGAACTCATGGATCTATACATGTAATAAACCTGAATAGGATCGAAAGTCTGTAGGTACATGGAAGATATTTAAAAAAAAAATTGGCTGGGGATACTTAGAATCGATAACAGAACACTTTCCAACGGTTTCTCTATATATTTGGGAGCGCATCACATGGACAAGGCTGAACGGATTTTGATCCAAACTTTACCAATCTGATGAGAAGATCCCCGGCTAGGAGGCTACCAATTTTTTGTCCCGGAAAACTGCATAGTTCCCGCGGGACAGCGATAAATATGTTTGCTAATTCTACGCGGACGAAGTCGTGGGCAGAAGCTAGTATAAAATAAAAGGCATAGTCTAGTGTGGCTTTCTTTTATTACTGCTGTATTATAACAATAGGATACTTCCAGACATCCTATCTTATTAAAATTTGCTCTCAATAGGTAACGTCAATGACTTTTGAGCAATCATCACAAAATTATCAATTCTTGTTGTATAGTAACTTTTTTAGAGTTTTTATTCTATTTTTGCTGTGATTGAAACTTGAGAAAATAATATTATCACTTTTCTTTCTGATATTCAAATGACATTAACGAAATTACTAGTTTTAAGTGGGTTATCTACTATATGTGGTTCACGTCGTCACATCTATTGAACATTCACAACTTGACTGATATGGCAATCTGTGTAAACAACTCTAAAACACTTCAATAATTATTATAAAATGTCTACAGTAAGGTACTTAACAGGTCATCATTCACTTAATTAACATGCGTTAACGGCTGCGTTTAATAATACTGTTAATAATGATGTTAAATACCTTTCAAAATTTCGATTATTTGGTATTTTAATTCATTATGGCCGCGGGATGACGATGACATTTAATGCCTTAACTAATCGTTAATAATCTCAAAATCCTACACTTACCCACGCTTACAAGCGCAACACATTTTTTAACGTTTATTAATATTTTATTTCATTAGATTAGCGTACATCGATCTAAATTAAAAGCTGGAATAATAATATTCATTCGAAAACATTGTTTTTAAATAACATTAGGCTCTTTGTTCTGCGTCTTCGAGACATTAAAATCACATTCGAATAACACATTAAAACGTCAATTCCAAAAGTCTCCGTGTCGCCATCTAGCGTGTGTGGAGAGACCAACAGCACGCCATCTGTTGCCGGCCTTGGTAATTATCGTTAACCCTGTAGGCCTTAAAATTCGTTCAGACTCTCCACAGAAGGAGATGATTGGTCGAGTCCTCTCTCCCTGCATCTTCCGTCATGCTTGAACTCCTGAAGTCTTCGTAGCCGTCTCCACCCGATATAATCAAGGTTTCCTTATTAGTTTGCGTGGTTTCTGCCTGTTTCTGTAGTTTCTCGGCGTTGGCCGACCGTCTGGTCAAAGCCTTCGTTTTGAGAGTCGTTTGCGTTGGTTTTGCTGGTTGCTTCTGAGACGCTGGGTTTTCTACTATTGTCAGGAATCTAACGTGACCGGTATGCCCGTAGGTTACACCTGTAAACATGAGATTAGTACAGTTATTGAAAGGCAGCAAATTTAATGACATACCTAAACTATAAATATGGTCCTTCAATTTGACGACGACCGGATAGCCTAGCTAGTTGCAAGACCACGAAAACATTAATCAAATCTCACAAACCCTTGAAAAGTATTTTATGTAACTGTAACTGAACCAATAAACACAAATTAAATTTGAAGCCTCTCCAATTAAAGAAACAGTTTGGCGGCACTAGGTGTCTGTATATCTCACTCCATAGCCCGGTAATCCTATCCATACCATCCCAAGCCAATTCCATGTCGCTTCCTACCTGGAAATAGTTTGGCAACTGTAGAGGACTGTCCGCTAGCAGATCCACATGGTCTAGAGGATAGACCTCCATATTTATAATTATAATGGTACCTATGCCTGTATATGTTGGCCTCGGTCCCATGACTGCCTTTCTAATGACCGGGTCTCTCTGAGGCGGTGATTGGAAACCCGTACCAACATATATAGTGTACGAACCTGTTAGAATGGGCACAGTGAACACGCCAGTACGGGCGTTAGGAGAGTTGTGTAGAGGCGCCGTCAGAAGCACACCAGCACTCGTGCCTACCCAGAGGGTGTCGCGGTGCGCCAGCAAAGCTGTCACGCGGAGGCACGCTGCCTTGTGCTGGCGGATTATGTCGTCGCAACCTGGATTTAGACAAACGACATAGTTTATGATAATTATATTTTCTTCTTCTTTCTCGTTCCCTCACTGCTAAGGATCACGACCACATGCGACACTTCTTGGACATGTTTTTTGTTAATTATATTTAGGTAGGTACCTATTTGTTTTTAAAAAATGCCTTTCTGCCAAGTTTTTTGCTGCGCGTTCTTCTTGGCAATGATGGTCTTCCGAAAGCACAGTTTAAAAAAAGACATGTAAAAGTCCTTGGTGGCCTATTCGGAAAATAAGCCTTTTGATTTTGATTTAGAAGGAAATCTTTGGTCTCAGATATCTAGTCTCAGATATCTACAGTCCTGTATAGACGTGTTTTAGACCTGTATTTGATGCCGTATCTTTTTATACACACTTACGAGATGGAGAACTTAACAGTAGTAGTAGATTCCGAGTGTGGTGAAATAAAGAATGTCTCAGATCGCAGGAACTTGATGCACGAGCCAAAGGCGAAGGCGACAAACATGCGACCTGAGGATTTCTTTATCAACGCCCGAGGTGTGTACACAATTTTATGTCATCTCCTGGCCAGTTACGACCTAGGACGACGTCAATGTAATTACCGTGAAGCATCTTAGTGACTTGTGGCGTAATGTTGATCTCAGCCAACTGCTCCCTCGTGGCAGCGTTGTAGCAGCGCAGCTGTGCTGCATTGTGCAACGATAGCCATATCGAGCCGCCTGCGACTGCCATGTGGCTGATCGGTTTCGTTTCCGAACTTATTTGGAATGTTTCGTCCACCTGAAGATGAGATGGTCCAGGTGAGATGGTCGTTAGATTGTCCACTGATTAACGGTGCGACCACACCGGTGCGTAAAAGTCGTCGACGGTGCGTTTACGCAACAAAATGTATGAAAAAACGGCCTACGACACGTCACTGATACGCGGAGGTGTGGTTGTTCCTTAAGGGAGGACACATTTGTTTTGTGCCGTCAGTGCATTTTCAGTTGTTTTATTAAGTACAACTTTCCCTCACATCATCAAGTCAAAAGTTTAAGGCGCACGACAACTGCATAAAACATGACATATATTTTTACTATCGTATTTGTAGGCATGCAAAGTTTTTTTGAATAAGTATCAGTTTGCTCCTTGCTCAAATAACTTTACGCACCACAACATCAATGTCCACCTTTTTTTAACTGACTTCAAAAAAGGAGGTTCTCAGTTCGGTTTTTTTTGTTATGTAACAACCCAACTAAAACGAGTTTCAACTACCAAAAATGAGAATATTTAACTAAGGCCATTATTATAATTTTGTTATAAAAGATTCCGATGAATTGAGAACCTCCTGTTTTGGAGACAGTTAAAGAAAGTCGACTTTGTCCTGAACGTGCTAGCAGCGTTCCCTTTTTGAAGAAAAGCTTGCACTTTGTCCCCTGTCGTCTTGCCGTTTGACGTCAAGAATATAATGAATCCTTCAAAACCAACCTGCAACGTATGCGGGTTTATGATCTTGATAGAAGAGTGCGTGGCGCACCAGAGTTTGCCTCCCGAGAGCAGCATACTACTGACAGGAGTGCTGCCCGTGCCGACTGGGATTGTCGAACGCTGGGTCCAAGAACCATCTGGAAAATAAAATATCTACTTGTGCATCATTCTTAAGTTTGCGAGTTTTCGATTGACATCTACGCTGCATTTATCAAGATATATTATGAATTAAACTGGCAATGGTATGAAACGATCTTAAGTGTTAAATGCCCGTTAAGAAAATTATATTTATGTATTCGACGCCAACTAAAATCTCAAATTGACTAGTGAGGAATAATGGTGGACTTAATAAGGTTCCTTGTGATACACTCAACTAGAAGGCTAATTCTAAATTATTAATAAGCCTAAAAAATACAGGATAATTGTAGCATGGTGTTGTTAATACATTTAGTACAACTGTCTAGACTAATTAGTTCATATAAAAAAGTGACACGCAACAAATATACCATGACTAACAAGAAAGCTTTATCTAAGTATAGGTAAAGAACAGAGACATACCTAAATCTCTGCAATATACCACAAGGTCGCCGTTTCCGAGTGCAACAAAAACTTTCCCTTCCATATACCTGCAATGAAAACGAAAGATATTGTTTATATTATAAAAACATTTACTTCGACATTTCACTCAAGATATAAAACATGATACGAGTACGCAGTCATCATTATTAACTATGTTACATTAATGGTAAGTGAGCTCGATCACCCATGGACAATAAAAATGCATGGATTGAAAATGCGTGGCCAGCCTAGAGGGCTAAGATGTAATATCTCATGAGCTAGAAATTTCACCGTCTGTCTTACTCTCCACGCTGGAACGCAGCACCGTAAGCCGGTGGCTTGGCGGCTGGATTAGTGAGTAAGACAGTAGTAGCTATCCGTACGGACCTTGCATGAAGTCCTACTAGCGACTAGACTTCAGTAATAATAGTCTTACGAAGTGTCAGATTCGTGTATATTCTGAAGTCAAATATAAAACAAACCGAAGCTTAAAATGATGAAGGATACTTTTATCCGTTTAATTTGAAGTTATTTAGGTTTGCTTATGTTGTTTAAGCAATAAAGACGGCGGTGGATGGTAGCCTGCATCGTGCAGTTCACTCCGCAATTCCGCATATGAACGCAAAAAATTAAAGCTGATCGTATGCAGTCGTGATCCTCAGCAATAAGTGAACGAGGAACAAGAAAATATACTTACACGATGGAATGGACTCCCGAGTTGTGCTGCAGCTTGATCTTGTTCTTCTTAATCCTGATGTTGTCTAAGCAGTTATAGACGTGGATGCAGCCGTCTTCAGTGCCCAACCACATGGTCGGCTGGTTGGCCGTCGTCCCACTGTCCTCTGATGACTGACGGCTCGCTGGTGATGAAAGGGTCCCTGGAAATATTGTGGTAGATCATTAGTTAGTCTCGTTTATATTTCAATTTATTAGGAAATTGTAGGTGTTATGAGAGATTGATTGCTTTAAATTGTGTACATTGATCTATGGATACGCCGCTATGTATGTTCCATCATTGCAACTGAACCAAAGCAACTGCAATATCGCTAAATTATTTTAGCTTTGTTCTTTGCAAAGCATTTTTGAATTATGAAGTTGTGAGAAACACTATTACTAATTACGTTCATCATTTTATCATCACCTTCCACTGCTAGAAAATGCCTTCCTCAAGTCCTTCCGGTTTCGTACTCTGCTACGCGAGTGTAAATTAAGTTACCAGCATAAAATTAAGTAGAAGCTGAACTACGATACTTGAAATTGAAAAGAAAAATTTACTAAAGGGCGAAAGTGATGTAATCAAGTCCATGCAAAAGTGCTTAAAGTATCATACCCAAAATAGAACGTCCTGTTTGAGAGCCGATGCGTAGAAAGGTTTACAAGGTTAGGTAGGTTATGTAAAAAAGAGAAACAGTAAATTGAAATATTGAAAAATCTCTACTTCTACATAAAATTTAAATATATAAAAAAAATTACTCTACCTGGAAATAACAGGCGTCATTAAAAACAATAGGACAGCAATAATTATTCAACTGTGTTAATTTCTACTTCGAAGACCATTTCGACAGCAATAAGTTTATAATCCAAATAGATACACACGTAGAATAGATACAAAGTTAATAAAGAATAATCAATAAAATTCAAAGTTACTTAATGGAGGACCAGTATAATACATTGGAACAAAATATCTTGCTACTTAGTTGTACAAATCGTACCAGCAAGATAATTTGCTTCAGCTTATTCGAGGTCTCTAGCAATATTCATTAGCAAGTAGAACAGTAAAGTTGCACCAATAAAAAATATTCCTAAAGCAAAAGCATCTCACCTGAAGTAATCCCCATTGCTTGCTTGTCAACAGCTGGGTTGGAATTCGACTTCATCACGGGATGAACAGGCATGTTCTGTCCCGTGTGTGGTGTGCTCAAACTCTTGCTATGGTTCGGGGTGAGGGTAGTTCTGTGGTTGAGAGAAGCTGTCAAACTGCTATGAAGTCGGATGCTCGCTGAGTCGTGGCTGCGTTCTGATTGGGCGTCCTGGTTTTCGCTAGTGGATGAGCCGTCATCATCGTCATCGCTTGATGAGGAACTGTAAATGATTAACTTGTAGATGCAGGTGATTTTAAAAATGAGATCTAGTATGTTGGGCTTGATGAAGAATGGATACGGAACAGATAGTAGACGAAGAAATAAAGGTAGAAATTAATCAATATGTGCTCAGACTGTGTAGTGATACTCTATATGAAAAGATTAGTTCAAACTATCAAACTAGTGAAAAAATGACAATTAACCTAGTTTAGTCTAAAATTCTTATGTCAATAGTTTTGTCCTTTATTCATTGATTACCTGTCCAGTCGAATATTCTTGCAGCTGTCGTCAGGGTCAGATATACTGATGCCAGGTTTTACTGAACTCGAGCTGTTCAGTGAGCTCGTACTCCTGAAAATAAGATACATACATACATACATAAACCACGTCTTTATCCCTTACGGGGTAGACAGAGCCTAAGGTGACAAGACCTAAAGACCACGTTTAGCATGATTGCGGGCGTATGGATGGAAAGGGGAATCAAAACAGTGATGGGTTGCTAGCCACATCGCCTATATAACATATATAAGATTTTCGCCCAATCCCTCGATGAGCTTTTACCATCTGCGCGGGAAGAGAAGCAACTGGTACATTCTAGGTTTTTTCTTTGCTCCCAGACCAGCATGGTAGAATCTAAATTATGTAACAACCAAGAAACCAACTGCAAAAACTTTTAACTGAAAAGAAGAAAGACAAACCCTGTAATTCCGGCAACAGAATTTCCTTGGATTAATATAGCAGGTGGGGACAATTCTAAAAGACTATGTGAACATACTTTTAATGTGTTATTAACACGCAATTCACCCGTGAATTATGTATGGCAGTATTTTAGTAAACTGTGTGTGACCTCACTTATTTGCAAACTTAAACGACCATGCATTTATTTCAAAGCGACAAAAAATCAGTGCAATCGATTGAAAATTCCTCATTGGTTTTCTGGGATAAAAAAAGGTTTTAATATATGAAGTATTCTTTAGAAGTTCGACTCACGGTATGTCAACAGTCTGCTGTCTTGTGAGCGCAGGTGCGGGAGGAATGCAGGCGACGCATAAGATTCTCGCGTTGCATACTCCATTGCATGACGTCACTTGTGGTTTCGGCGACAGAGTCAGTACGCAAACTTGGCCTACATAACCATCGCTGTTGCAAACCTAGAAATTGAGAAGTTAAGAATTAGAAGTTTAAAGCTGATATTGAAAGTATTTAAATTAATGTTGATCTTTTTGAAATGGTAGAGAAAAGAGAAGTAAAGGCAGTAGTAATAAAATGAACTCAACATGTCTTTGATGTTCCGTTTAATATTTTTTCGTTTAATAACTGTCGCTAAATAAAGCTGGAAACTGAACAAAGAAGTAAAGTATTGAAGATATTAAAAAGCAAAAAGGATAATAAGCAAACATAGGAACATAATATATTATCTCATATATGTGTGTCTTGCAAAAAGGAATAAATGTCTTCTTTCTTTCTTTCTTTAGGAGATTTACTTATTATGTCATTGATCGATGCACACTTCCGTTCAGCTTTAATGATGACAAATTCAAAAGTTAGAAAATATTTGTCACTTCCATATCACAATTTTTTGCGCTCGATGATCTTTTTTGTCTCCATAAAGTATTTGCCATTACCATAAACATTACTCATGATAAAAATTGTCTCACCCAAACATCGGGCGACTGGCCCTTAGGCGGCAGCGTAGGCGCAGCGCACGTGAATTGCAGCCCTGCACGAGTCTTCCTTATTGGTACTGGAGACAGGAACTCTGGCGCCGGTCGCTCTTGTCCATATACACCTGAAATTAAGCATAGGTAATAGAAATCATTATTCTTCTGGAGCTTCTTCGAACGCTGAACTTCTATGAAAATGAGGATATTTGCAAGTATTTGTTTCGCATTTTATATTGACGATATAATTGTGGTAGCATTGATGTTGTTGCGATGTGAACAAATAAATGGAAATCTGATTAAAATATGTTTCTAGAGTCATTTTCAACTTACATAACTTTTGTTTAGTTTCATTTATCAATTCCTCCCAACTGCTCCTCTTGTCTGTCTTAGGAAATATTATAGTAAGATTTTCTGGTCCAGTTCTGAAAGTACAATTGAACTTGTCACTCGAAATGAACATCATAAGTCAAACATTATCTATCTACTCATCACATGATTACTGCGATTTTATATTTTTGTATATGGTTTAAAACGTACGTAGTATTTAAGCTTATCTCCATATAACACAGCTGCGTATCACTATTCTGTCTCTCCGACAATTGCCTATTCATACTATGTAGCATATCTCTGACTATTTCTTCTAAATGTAAGTGGGGAGTGTGTAAGGCAGCCACTTTTTCCGAAATCTGCGTTAGTGTGTTCACATCTTGCGTCAACGTTTCCACTTCGTTCATTATCCGCCTTAGGTTTTCATCTTTTGCTGTAACAATAAAATTAATTTCAGTGGTTCTTGTCATAACCTCGACAAATTTCAGGAATTCTCCGATTTATTTTACGTTTTTCTAAATTACTTTCAACATACCTTTAACAATATCAAGATCAGCCAACGATATCCTCATCAACAGTTTGTACTTATTGCCTTCCATCTGACTTGCTATATTACTTTGGTATGTTCTGCAATGGAAAAAATAAACTCTTAAACAAAGCACCATCGCACTACACTAGTCGATGGAAGATGGAGCAAGCGTGTGTTGGAGTGGCGATCTCACTCGAAAAGAGGAGGAGGAGCAAGGTGGTCAGACGATATAATGCTCGATCACTGGCGCAAACTGGGGGAGAGCCACAGCAAATCGGGCTCAGTGGAAAAATTGGGGAGGCGTAAGTTCAACAGTGGGAGCTTATACGCATGCGAAGAAGAAGAAGAAGTATTGCTTAGAAATTACGGTTGGTATCATTGAGTTTACTTACGGAATGGGTTTCTTCATAGTCCCCGTCCGTCTTTTCACACTTGTTATAAGCAGAGTATCATTAAACAGAAACAGGGCTCTATCTTTGATGGTTCCTTGCGCAGACAGCATGGAGACCGTCTCATGTCTTAGGAACATTCTCTCAGCTAAAGCCAAATTAGATAGCCCTTCGATCATTTGTTCCAAGTCCCTTAGCGTTTGTTGTTGCTGCTCCAGTTCTAAACTTTCTCGTTCTGTACAGTTTATTAGTTCTAGTAGTTCGTGAATTTCTTTTTGAGCCTCTAATAGCAGTTTGTGGTCTGGGTGTGACGGGTCTGTAAAATAAGGATTCAAATTAAATTAATGACATTCATCATGAATCAATACTACAAAACTCCTTTCTTATCATGTGAAAATTCGAACTATGTTATTATAAAACACTGGTGATTTAACAATCTGTTTAATTGTATGCATTACTTTACTGATGATATTATCTTTGAAAGCTTTTATGTTGCGCCCAATAATTGGCTGAAATAATACAATTGTTATACTGATATCTAGCGCAACTTCTACACGGTGTAATTTGAAAGCCAATAAAAGGTCAGCGGCAAAAATTTCAATAGCTACATCATCTAAAATAGTTTACCTGTGTGCTTGATCAGTCTCTGTATCAGCAGCTTGTAGCTTGGAAACTTCTGGACCGGCTTTATCAGCAGGTTGTCCAGCGACCACTTCCCCTTGTGGTCTCTCGCCATCCCCTCCAGGAACTTGGCGAAGCCTGGCCTTGATGCTGCAGCAGTCTTGATCGTCTCCTTCGCCTTCTTCAGGTTGTTGATGAAGGACATGTACGTGTCCATCACTGCGGGCTTTGTGAACTGGAAATGATAATTTAATGTTTAGTCTTTGTCTTGAGTTATTGTGGATATTCCGAATTTAAATATAATAATTCACGTCTTTATTGCTTAAGGGGTACAGAGCCTTTACCACGTTTAGCATGATTGATAATACTACTTGATGCAAATACAAGCTTGTAAAACATTTATCAAAGGCTCTTTTGTCATCATTTACAAGAGAAACGAAAATGTAGTTCTGTATAAAACTACGCGTGAGTTCACCAAGTTACGATATTTGACAGAAAAGCTATGAAATGTCAAAATCGTCGGTTGTTGTTAAAGTTATCGTTAAAGAAACTTAGAGCAACCCACGCTAAATTTTAATCGCAATCTATGCAAAGACGGTTTACCTTTCTCACCAAACTTTACGTTTCGTTGAATCCGGTAAAACAAAAACATATGCCAAAGTCATTGTACTCCGAACGCGAATTAAGGCAAAGTATTCAAAGTAGAGCAGATATTATTAGATTTATCGCAAATACAGCCATCAGGGACCAAAATAAAGGGTTGTTGGTAGTTTTGTGGGTTACCTCGATGTAGCGGTCATTGATACTGCCTGAATAATTTATGTTGCGGATATTTTCCACATCATTTAATAAAAAAAAACTATTTCCTTGAAAAGTGAGCTTTTATCGTAAATATCATATTACTAAATTAAAAATTGAAAAAACCTCCACGCAACATTGCACGCATTGCTAAAAAACCAATGCGCCATTCTTACAGTAATTTTATATTCCAAATTTTACACCCGCTGCCAACTGTACCATTAGTCTCACACTTACTACTTCTAAAAACACGTCTCCTATTATCTGCTGCAGGTCCCATGTCTCCAGTCTTCGTCTCAGCTGTTCCAGGAAGACCTGGTGGACGTTCAGGATCCCTGGCACCTGGTAGAAGATCTCATCCACGACGAACGCTTCTAGCAACGTCGAGTGCTCGGGGCTTTTGAGCGGTTGGAGATATTTCTGGAACAATCAAGGAAAACGGATTGTTTATTGTAGAGTCATACAAGTTTATCCGAAATCCTTTACTGTACACTCGGCTAGGCTGTGGAATCGCTTACCAACCTCCATCAGGCAATCTCCCTCCATAGTATCGTTCAGGGAAGGTTTGAAGAAGATGTGGCTCGCACCACCTTCTTAAATTAATGGAAATATTCCTTTGTTTATTGCGCTCTTTATTTATTTACTTTATGTAGTATATTTTATTGATATATATTATAGATAGTATAAAGTAGTTTATTGACTGGTAGGTTTTAGGAGTTTATGTATTATATTCGGTAAAGTTATGTATTGTGGCTCTCAGTGTTTGCAATTTTTAAACTCACTCGTCCATCCCTAATATAATACTCCTTTCATCCACTCAAAGGTTGACTGGAAGAGATCCCTTAAAGGGATAAGTCCGCCTTTGTGGATATATCTCAGTGTTTGTCAATTGTATTTTGTGGTGTTCTATAGGATCAAAATGAAACGCACCGTACGGCTGCTAAAGTACAACTGTTTATTTCATGACTACCCTCCTATTCCTTTATCAAGCATTTCTTATCTACCTACATATATAACATGCCCTTTCTTAATAGTTAACAAACAAGTAAATTTTAACAATTTTCATCAATTAATCTTATCCATGCAGATACTTAAAATAAGACTACTATTTATCATGCGGGTAAATACATTACCTAATTCATAAACTGAAATGATTATAAACAGATTCATAATTTATAAGTAAACTTAATAACATCAAATACCTAAGCTTTGCTACAGAAAGCTTAGTGAGTTAACTGCTACCTTATTCATTATAATATATTTTACCTCCCGCAAAAAAAATGACCATTAGAACATGTATGATTTATTGGCATGCTTTCAATTTAATGTTCTAGTGGCATCTATAATTTTCTATTTAATATTATAATTATATTTAATAACATACTTAATAATAATAATGTTCAATTAAATGTTTGTGTTTTTAATACCCCCATCGGTCCGGTGGACGAACCTGCCTACCGGAGCGTGTGACGTATAATTTGGCTGCGCTTTTTGTGTCGGTATTATGTTTCGATGTTTGTTTAGTGTTGTTGTTGACGTTATTGTTTTCTTCAAAATCATCGTAATATTTGTTGGTTGTTTGGTTTTCATTTTGACGTCGAGGTTTTGACTGAGGACGATGTGTGGATTTTCGTGTAGTAAGTGTTTCGTGGTGTGCAGCAGTACTAGTATGAGTATGGGTTTTTGTTAGACGTGGAGCGGCAATGATGTGCTGTCTATTTCTGCGACAGCGAGCGCCGTCAGGCGTGGCTACCCAGTATGATCGTGGCTGTGACGCTGCGTCTTCAACGCGCGCGGGTATCCATCGTGCTTCGCGGTTGGGATTCGGTTCTCGGATGTGTACTTGCTCTTTCTTTTCAAGAGGTCGAAGAGGGCGGCTTCGGGTATCATAATGTTGCTTAACTTTTTGACTTTTGATGTTCCTCAATTTTCGTACTGCCCGCCCTTCGGGTACCTTTGGCGCAAGCAGTTTGTCACTCACGGGTAACCTTGTGTTTAGTCTGCGACCCATTAGAAGTTGAGCTGGCGAGTAAATCTCACCAGAGACGGGGGTGTTGCGGAAGTTTAAAAGTGCCAAGTAGGGATCGGAGCCATCGCTTGCAGCCTTTTTCATTAACTTCTTAATCGTCTGCACGTTCCTTTCTGCCAAACCATTAGAACGGGGATAATAAGGGGAACTGGTGACGAGTTCAAATTCCCAATTATTTGCAAATGAAGTGAACTCTGCTGACGTAAATTGCATACCACCGTCTGAAACAAGTTTTCTAGGTATTCCGTGGCGTGCAAATATGCCTTTCATTTGAGAAATTACAGTTTCACTGCGTATGTTGGCTAATGAAACTACCTCCGGATATTTCGAGAAATAATCCACTACAATAAGGTAGTGTTTGTTTTTCATTTGAAAGAGATCTGTTCCCAGCTTCTCCCAGGGCCTAGCTGGAATATTGTGCGGCAGCAGTGGCTGGCGCGGCTGTGCGTTGCGGCGCTCGGCGCAGGTGCGGCACGCCGCCACCAGCGACTCCACTTGCCCAGACATTCCTGGCCACCACATTACATCTCGGGCCCTGTATTTGCACTTCTCGATGCCCAGGTGTCCTTCATGGATTCTTCGTAGCATTTCTTTTCTGAGATTGCTCGGTATTACCACACGGTTAACTCGAAATATTATATCGTTGATGACATGAAGTTCATCTCTTGTGGCCCAAAATGGTTTTACTTCCCCTTGTAATAAATTTTTAGTGTGTGGCCAACCCAATCGACAATAATTTCTGACTGCACTGAGTCCTGGATCCTTGTCGATTTCTTCTTTGATCAGTTTGAGTTTGTCTGCGCTGAAGTTTACACTGTCATAGAGTTCACTAACATGTACATCAATTTCATTGGTCATGTCTTTGTCGCGTCCGCCGCTGCTATCGCCGCCGGCCGGGGCACGCGACAGCGTATCGGCAATGAACATGAATCGCCCTGGTACGTACTTTATCTCAAGTGAATATTTCTGAAGTCTCAACAGCATCCGTTGGAGCCTTATCGGAGTGTCATAAAGTGCCTTTTTGAATATTGCTTCCAGTGGTTTGTGATCACTTTCAACCAGAACGCTTCTATGACCATATATAAACTGGTGAAATTTGCAACACCCGAAAACAATCGCCAGCAACTCCTTTTCGATCTGCGCCCATCGCGTTTCGGCGGGCGTGAGCACCCGCGCGGCGAAGGCCACGGGGCGGCCGCGCTGCAGCAGACACGCGCCCAGCCCGCGCGCGCTCGCGTCCACCGATACTACCACTGGCTCGTTGGGATCGTAGTATCGAAGTGTGGGCGCCTCTGATAAACATTTTTTTATTTTCTCATAAACTTTTGTATGCGATTCGTTCCATTCAAAATTGACGTTACGCTTCAATAACCCTCTCATCGGTTCCACTACCTCAGCGTAGTTCTTTATAAATCTGGAGACGTAATTTGTCATGCCAAGAAACCGTTCCAACTCTTTCCTGCAACTCGGCGGGGGCATGTCTTTTATTGCTTGCACCCGGTCAGGATCCGGGCGTATCCCTGAAGCGTCCAAGATATGACCTAAATATTTGACCTGCGTGGCACCCAATACGCATTTATCTTTATTAAACCTCACTCCGTACTCCAGCGCGCGTTGCAGCACCGCCTCTAACCTGGCGTCGTGCTGCTCCTTCGTCTTGCCGTACACGAGCAGATCATCGACGAAACACTCCACTCCTTCCCTTGAAAATACCTTCACCATGGCATTGTGAAACACCTCTGAGGCAGAACATATACCGAACGGTAATCTTAAAAACTTAAACCTTCCGAATGGCGTTGCGAACGTACAAAGCTTGGAACTTTCTTCGTCGAGAGCAATCATATAGAATCCTTTGCTAGCATCTAGATGCGAAAAAAATTTTGCCCCTGAAAGGTTTCCTGTGATTTCATCCAGGGTAGGAAGCTGAAAGTGACTACGTTTGATAGCTTTGTTTAAGTGGAGTGGATCTATACATAGCCGTAATTTACCGTCCGGTTTTTCTACCAAAACTATACTCGACACCCAGTCGGTAGGTTCGTCCACTTTCTCAATAATATTGAGCTCCTGAAGACGATCCAGTTCCTCCCGTAGCCGCGGTCTCAACTTGATGGGAATTTTCCTAGAACTTCTGACTACGGGGGGCACTGTTTCGTCCACAGTCAACCTGTGCACGCCAGGTAGGCGACCTATGCCCTCAAACACTGTATTATATTTATTGATTAACTCACTGCAACTTATTTGATTCGAAATCTCATTTAATCTCATAATTAAATTTAACTCAATACACACATCTCGTGACAATAGGTTGTTGCCTTGTATGTTTAAAACATATATTTTACATGAACATTGTTTATTGTTATTAATGTGAACAATTTTAGCAATAAAACATCCCATCACGGGCAAAATGTTCCTACTGACCTCGCGCAACACCGTACCGGTGTTGTTCAACATGTTCTTATCAAACCCTGCAGCAACAAAACTGTCGTATGACATTACACAGGCGTCGGCACCGCTGTCCAGCTTGAACGACATCGGGACGCCGTTTACCTCCACAGTTTCGAACCATCCTTTGTTTTCTACCGAATTTATCTCCACGCCCTGTATTGTCAATTCTTCAACTTCGCTCATTTCATCTGACGAACAATATACTTCACGAACATAATTACTTTTACAGCATCTCATAAAGTGTCCAAGCCTGTTGCAACGAAAACACTTAGTGTTATACGCCGGGCACTTATTTCTCATGTGAACATAATCACAGTTGGAACACTTAAATCGGTCGCCGGACACGCCAGCCTCGCGCTGGGGGCGCTGCGCTGCGTGCTGTGGGCGCGCGCGCGCCGGCCCGGCCGCCGGGGAGCCGCGGGGGTGCGCGCGCGGCCTCGCGCGCAGCAGCTCGATGTCGGCGCTGGGCGCGGCCCGCGCATCGTTGCCGCCGGCCGCGGCGCTCGCGCCCGCTCCGCTCCGAACCGTGCCAGCCTGTTCGCTTGCTATTTCTGCGGCGCGGCACCATGACGCAGCCTCGTCCAACTTTAAATCCTTCTTTCTTAGCATTCTTTCTCTGAGTTGTCCATCTTTAATTCCGCGAATCATCTGAGTCAAGATTAGACTTTCCCTCAAATAGCCAAAGTCACAGGATTTGCTTTTTATTCGTAGCGATGCTAAGTATATTTATCAAATTTGTCATCTGTTTGATACGATTCGAAGAATAAGTGTCTTTCGAAATTTGTGTTTTTCTGCGGATCACAACGGTCATTGAACTTTCTGCATAACACGTCGTAGTTATCCTGTTCCGCTGCGCTGATATCAAATTCTTCGAACAAATCTCGCCCAATCTTGCCAATGATATGAAGTAATAAAGCGCATTTCTCGCGATCAGGTGACTTTTCTCGCCCCGACGCTATTAAATACCAGTCGAATGTTTTTTTCCAGTCGCGCCAGTTATTAGCGAGGTTACCCTTCACGCGCATGGCGGGTGGCTGTGACATCGCGGCGTACGTTGCCTTACAATCATCACTGTCTTCACTTTCCGACATTGTTCGCACTCACGCACTGGCACAGTAACCTAATTAATCTCGAAAATGACGAACCAACTACACCTGACACCATGTGGTGTTCTATAGGATCAAAATGAAACGCACCGTACGGCTGCTAAAGTACAACTGTTTATTTCATGACTACCCTCCTATTCCTTTATCAAGCATTTCTTATCTACCTACATATATAACATATTTGTCTTGTTTATTTTGCACAATAAAGAGTTTACATACATACATACAAGTCATACAAGTTACGCGTAGAACCCTGACTGAAGATGATGATAGCGAATCGGACGGACCCTGCAAAAGGTTGTACCAACCACTACAACTTACAGTTTGACAACAAATATAATGCGCATCGGCAGTATTCGTTTGCGCAGAGAAGCGCAGACCAGTTTCCGATGGTAGCCGAACGTGTAAATAATCTATATTGAACTTTATTTGCAAGCGCAACTGGCAGAGTATTGCTTGCTTTGCATTCTTAGCTCTGTCCCGCTTACACGATTTTGCCATTGTTGGTACGAAATCGATCGACCAATAACAGCGCCAGAGTTTCCCGCGCTACTAAAATTGGTATACTGCGCAGGTACATCGTGGAGCATTATTTTTGTTGTCAAACTGTACTAGTTTGAAATAGCTTAAGGTTAGATGAGTTGAGTACTTCCATGCTGGTCTGGGAGCAAATAAAAAACATAGATACCAGTTACTTCCTTCCGCGCAGATGAATGGGCGAAAATCATAAGAATCATGTTACAGGCGTCGGCTAGCAACCCATCACTATTTTGATTCCATTTTTCATCTATACGCCCAGAATCTTGCTAAACGTGGGCAGATTTTGTCACCTTAGGCTCCGCCTACCCCGTAAAGGATAAAGATTGGATAAAGACATGATTTGTGTAAGTGTATGTACAGTCAAGTGTAATAATATGTATATAGACAAAGTTTTAAAAATAAGTACCATACGCTCTTACGCCAGCGTAATAAGGTTGTGGGACATATTTTTGAGAAGTTCCTATCGATACTTATTTTTGCACTTGACCGTACCTACGTAGATGAGTTTTAGCATGAAAATATACATGACATATGTGGTACAGTCGGGTGCTTTGTACGTATGGTTGCACGTGAGCTCGAATATTTGTTCCTGAGGGATGTTTCTATCTATTTAAGTGTGTAAATCATAGCCCAAAGGAAGTGGAAGTGGGCTGGCCACATATGCCGCAGATCTGATGGAAGATGGGGTAGGAAAGTGCTGGAGTGGAGGCCAAGGACTGGGCGCAGAAACGTGGGGAGACAGCCCAGAAGATGGGCCGATGACCTCATTCAAATAGCGGGGAAGGACTGGATGCGGAAAACCCAAGACCGCAGCAATTGGAGGGCTATGGAAGAGACCTTTACTCAGCATTGGGTAGAAAAAGGTTGAAGAAGAGAGAGAGAGAAGAGAAGAGAGATTTAAGTGTGTATGTCTCTATATACGAGTAAGTTCTATGTATATCGCTGACTAGTACCTATAATACAAGACTTACTAGCGTTTACTTTGGGACTAGGTCAATTGATGTAAATTGTTTCCTAAAACATACATACACATACATTTATCACGTCTTTATCCCTTACGGGGTAGACAGAGCCTAAGATAACAAAACCTTAAGGCCACGTTTACCATGATTAAGGGCGTATAGGTGTAAACAAAAATCGAAATAGTGATGGGTTGCTAGCCGCATCGCCAATGACATGTTCTTTATGGCATGCTGGTCTGGGAGTAAAGAAAAAACATAGAATTTATCAGTTGCTTCTCTTCCCGCGCAGATGGTAAAAGCCCATCGAGGGAACGGGCGACAGTCTTAGGAATCATGTTATAGGTGATGCGGCTAGCAGCCCGTCACTATTTTGATTTCCCTTTGCCCTAATATTTATTTATTTATATTTATAACTAGCTTCTTCCCGCGACTTCGTCTGCGTAGAGTTATGCATAAGAACCTTCCTCTTGAATCACTCTACTCGTATCTATTAAAAAACCGCATCAAAATCCGTTGTGTAGTTTTGAAGATATAAACATACAAAGGGACATAGGCACATAGGGACAGAGAAAGCGACTTTGTTTTATACTATATAGTGATGATGATGTCCACACTATCACTTAAAGATTAACTTATGTCCTCATAAATATATCACGGCGCTAATTACCATAATAAAACGCTCGCCTAATTAATAAACGAGCCATTATGTTAATCTTGTTGCCCAAAACTAGCGCCAAACTAATCCGTACAGCAATAAATTTGCAATAATTAGAGATGGGGGATTTATTTAATGAGATTAACAATCAGGAAAGGATGCTGAAGGATTCGGGACGTGACGTCGGTTCACCACAGAACTGTTAACTTTTCAATATTACATTTTTCATCGATCCAGCCGATATCGCAAATACAGCCTTATTCTATTAGACTACAGGCCCACGTACAAAAAATGTGGGTCATATGAACCACCAGGTGACGTATATAGGACGATATAAGAGCATAAAATAATAAGATTCAGCACTATGCCGTCACTTGTAAGCTGTCCAACTGGGTGCTGGTGAGAATTCAAAAGTGCAACCCTCGATTTTTTCCCCTTGTCGCATGATTTTTGTACGGCGTTGCGGAATAATGGATTAGAAGCTGTATTGAAACAGTATGAAACTGATGCCGTACAAATGGTGCGCCACAAAGTCGGTAATTTTTTTTGATTTTCTGACCATTTCCAGGGTAAATTTGGTCATTTGATTCTGTACGGCATCAGTTTCATACTGTTTCAATACAGCTTCTAATCTATTATTCCGCAACGCCGTACAAAAATCATGCGACAAGGGGAAAAAATCGAGGGTTGCACTTTTGAATTCTCACCAGCACCCAGTTGGACAGCTTACAAGTGACGGCATGGTGCTGAATCTTATTATTTTATGCTCTTATATCGTCCTATATACGTCACCTGGTGGTTCATATGACCCACATTTTTTGTACGTGGGCCTGTAGTCTATGATATACCGTGGATGAATATTCGTCCATGCTCTGGGAGTAAAAAAAAACATAGATGGTAAAAGCCTATCGGGGAAATGAGCGAAAATCTTAGGTATCATGTTATAGGGCGGCTAGCAACCCATCACTATTTTGGTTCCTTTTTTCACCTACACGGCTACAATCATGCTAGACGTGGCCTTTAGGTCTTGTTACCTCAGGCTCTGTCTACCCCGTAAGGGATATAGACGTGATTTGTGTATGTGTATGTATGTGTATTTGCTAAGTGCTGAATGGTCGTTTCTTTTTTTTTCTATATACTGAAAATATGTGCTAATGCAAGTGATTTTGTGCCGTAATTCTTTATGAGAATAAAGTTCTTAAAACATAAAAAAAACATACAAATTTACTCTGCACGCAATGTATCCGTAACCAATCTAACAATTGACTACAAGATTTGCAAAATAACGAAAACCTCATAGTGGTATAACCTCAATACATTACATACATTATATCACGTCTATATCCCTTACGGGGTAGATAGAGCCTAAGGTAAAAAGACCTAAAGGCCACATTTAGCATGATTGTAGGCGTATATAGGTAGAAAAAGGAATCAAAATAGTGATGGGTTGCTAGCCGCATCGCCTATATCATGATTCCTAAGAATTTTGCCCATTCCCTCGATGGGCTTTCACCATCTGCGCGGGACGAGAAGCAACTGGTACATTCTATGTTTTTCCTTTGCTCCCCGCCCAGCATGGAAGTAACCTCAATATCTACTCCATAAATTCTCAGTTGTTGTTCCTTACTTTATGATCCGGGAACACATACAAACACCAATAATCCGACAAGTAGCATAGCCTAGCGACGTTCCCTCGCAAACTCAATTTTCTTTACGACTGGGGTGACCAAACTGTCTTAACTTCTGAGACGTGTCCGTGTCCCACTTCCAAACTCAACTTGGTCACTTTACATCTTGTTATGAACTTATGATTTATCGATACAAAGTATGGGGAGTCCTTATCGCGCGGCGGCAGATGACTTTCTTTTCTGAGACTATACATAGGTACATACAGGGCCAAATTTTATACGTGATACAAAATTAGTGTTTCTAGCTAGGCTGAAGCTGTCCAATGCATTATTTCAGTTGTTTTATTTAGGTAAGTGTTTTAAAAAAAAACAATTTAATTTTCACATTAGTTTTGTAGGTATTTACTTAGGTAGTATAAAAAGGCGAGTGTTTCTTACTAAAAAAAATTTTTTTTTTTTCTATCACTGAAGTAGACCACAGAAATAAAAAATTAGGATATTTTATACATTAAAAAAGTACCTAATTAATAACTTATATGAGACGAGGCCTACCCGAGACGAAATTTATCCACAAAGCATAGGCTACTTTTTATCCCGAGAGAAAAGTTCCCACGGAACGCAGACGAAGCTGGGGAAAACAGTGAAAAAACCGAATCGAATAAAAAAGTTACACCAAAGTCGGTTCAAGCTAGAGATATTATTTAAATCAGTTAAAAAAAGAGTTTTTATAAAATTGTTCCAATTTTCAAAATTTTCAAATTCTTCCGATTTTCTTCCATGCTGGTCTGGGAATAAAGAAAAAACAGAATGTACCAGTTGCACCTCTTCCCGCGCAGATGGTAAAAGCCCATCGAGGGAAAGGGGCAAAATTTTAGGAATCATGTTATAGGCGATGCGGCTAGCAACTCATCCCTATTTTGATTCCTCTTTCCACCTATACAGTCGCAATCACGCTAAACGTGGCCTTAAGGTTTTGTTATCTTAGGCTCTGTCTACCCCGTAAGGGATAAAGACGTGATATAATATTATGTATGTTTTAGTAAAAATGTAGGGGTAATCTTTGAAGTCACAAATATTTCCCTAAAGGAATGCTATACTATCTCTGATTACTTTAACAAAAGCTAGGTACTTTTAACCCGGGTGAAATACTAAGTTGTATTGAGGCATAGATAATATGCAAAAATAAGCAGGGGAGACCGAGGCGAGTTGATACAAAGCCTTTTTCTCTGCACCTATGACAGTTAGCGAGGTCACAACTTCACACAAACGGTGGAGTGTAGAAAGAGCAACGAATTAGCGAAGTTACCAGCCCGATAAACTGTGACAGTTCAGAGAAATCGGCTTTGTATCAACTCACCTCTGTCTCAACTCTCCTCGGTCTCCCCTACCTATAGGTACCTAGTATCATTTTTTTCGCTGTTCCTTACAGCAGAAAAAATACTAGCAGCTAATAAACACACACGAATTTTGCGGAGAATTTAAAAGCCAGCGTGCCAGACGGAGGGGGTGGTGGGGATTTATTACCGCGTGGGGGGAGCGGAAAATTTGCAGGAAACTAGGGCTGGCAGGGGGAAAGCGTAAAATTTACAGGGAAATTGATAAATTGGAAGATTTCGTACTTAAATTTTTTTGCGGTTCTCCCGTGTCATTTTCCAATTTGGCAAAAATAAATATTCCATTTGGCTACTTTTTACGAATCGATGGCGTTCTTTGTTTTGGATATTGCTGTTTTTGTGTGAAACAATTCGAAGTTTAAATTAGGGTTCAAGTAAATACTTGGAAATACACACAACAATACAAGTACAATCAACAAAAATTGTATCAAACATGAAACTTATCGTCAATAAGATTCGTCTCCACAAAAACTGACAGAAAAAAAAGCAAAGACAACAAAAACGACAACTTTCTACAGCATATTATTAAAACCTCATCGCGTTAAACCTAAGTATAGGAGATATAAAGCAAATTTGTTGTCTTCCCTAAATCACTTCGCTCCGAAATTGCAGGTATCACCAACCCTGACATTTCACCACATGATCCCGCACAAATATAATGAATTTGTCACTCGTCGGCTAATTTAGATCAGATGAACGGCCGCGTTGAGTTATTAACATAATTACAATAAATTAAGGACGTGAAAACCGTGCAGAAGCTAACCGGGCCATGAGGAAAATTGGTGGAAAAATTATAAACGGACCAGAACAAAAGGTTGCGTCTCCCTGGAATTTGGGAGACTTGGGTCGTGGGTGGAATTAAACGTGTTTAGTTTTTTTGTAAAACAAAAGAGCATAGATGAAAAGATGTGCAGATGTATTGCTTTGTCTTACGAATACAGCTATTGGAAAAGGAATTTCGTTGAGTTGCCACGTTATTTTATTTATTGTCTTTTTCCTTAACGGAAAATGAACAGTTTGACGATTTCATTGTTAGTGAATAAACTTCAAATGAACAATTTGTTTTTATTTTCAAGATGGTTTTTCTACATGATATAAGTCATCGTCCTCTTATATTTTTATGTACCGTAGTCGATATGCTTTCGTTTTCAGGAAGCTCGGCTACAGCAACCTAAGCCTTTTTTTATATATTAAGTATTATATTCTTCACTTCTCGTGCTCTTAATGCTTCACTTTAGTCCCTGCATATCGTGACTAAAGCTCCTTAGCTCTCTAGGGACTAAAGTTTTTTTTAAATTTACTTTGGATACCAAACAGCAAATATGCAAGAATTGAAAACTTCACTTTATGAAAAAAAAACGTAGAACAATTTTTTTCCCGTTTGATCGGTGTATTTTAGATAGTAAATTTTTTTTTAATTTCAATTTTTGGGGCTGTTGGTGGCTGACTGGCGCTAGTCCATTGCGCGCCGCGGCGCCGAATAAAAAGTCAGTTGTTGTTCTTCAAAATTGTTGGTGCACGGCTATTTAGGTTTTCTATTCGGAACTTATTTATGTATTGAGAAATGAATTTATGTATTTAGTGTTTGGTGTTAATTAATAAGTAAATAACAACAGCGGTGGTCGAAGCCGGCTTACTCAAGGTTTGTGGATCTGGAATTGATTGCTGGACTAACTACTCTTGTAACGAAGGTTTTATACAAGTATTATGTCCGTTACTTGCATTGAGCGTACGTTGTAAAAACGTCGTGTTTTTCCTCGCATTCGAAGTGAAAAGTAGAATGTTTAACGCGAGACAAACAACCATAATGACACTAACTATAGCCACCCTCGCTCAATAAGCTCGGGTGGCTAAGCATCTCGTGTCATTATGGCTTGTTTTAGTCCCTCGTTGTACAATCTACTATTATTTTACCACTTTTTATGTGGTATTTAGTAAGTAAACAACCAAAAACAAAATTACAGCTTACTAGTACGGACCACTGAGCTGAACTGCAGTCAGACGCACAGACATACTTTGCCAATTTTGACAATGCGTTCACCGATCCCTAAAATAACTAATCAATCAATACATAGTATAAAATAAAGTCGCTTTTTCTGTCCCCGTGTATGCTTATATCTTCAAAACCACACAACGGATTTGGATGCGGTTTTTTTTAATAGATAGAGTGATTCAAGAGAAAGGTTTATATGTATAATACATGCATAATATACCGTGCGAAGCCGGGGCGGGTCGCTAGTGTAACTATATGACTTGAGTACAGAAACCTATAGGCACCATTTACCATTAACCCTGTTGGGTAAAACGCCATCCGCATACATTTCTTTGATCACATCCAGAGGTCCCGAAAGGGCGTTCTCCGATTATATTTTAATGTAATTAAGCGACATTTATGATGCTACTCCACGGAACCTTCCAACGAAACCAATATTTTCCAAAGATTATGAACCTTTTGATATGCGGTTCGTGTACGTTCCCTTATCACGGGGCTCCCCGCCGTAGGGATGTTACCAATCATCTCACCTGTCCATAAATATTCACAATTTCACAATTAAAATTTGAATAACAGTCAACAGCAAAATCGAGCTGTAGGAGCGCGAACTTCACACGTCATCATGAACTAATTAATCCAATTTTAATACATACACATACACATACACAAATCACGTCTTTATCCCTTACGGGGTAGACAGAGCCTAAGGTAACAAAACCTTAAGGCCACGTTTAGCATGATTAAGGGCGTATAGGTGGAAAATGGAATCAAAATAGTGATGGGTTGCTAGCCTCATCGCCTATAACATGATTCCTATGTCGCCTATTTCCTCCCATTCCCATTTTAATCCTACTAATAAAATCCCTACTAATGTTACATTACTGTCTGTTACGCTTTCACGCCTAAACCACACATCCAATTTTACTGAAATTTGGTGCACAGACAGTTTCAGTCTCAGGAAAGGATATGGGACAGTTTTTATTTCAAAAAATCGCATGGTCCCCGTGGGATAGCGATTCGAATTCAGCACAGACAAAGTCGCGGACAACCGATGACAAGCCTGACTGACTGAGAACTGATAGGCCTAACCCAGGTTTCACGATGTTTAAATACTACGCCGTGCAAGCGACCCTCAGGAGTTAAGCGGATCAATGGCACCTAAGTCATGATCAGTTTAAAAAATGACACTATCTATAGCAGACTAAGTTTGAGTCAATCAAACCGTCTTTTTGTGATAGATTCATTATTGGCATTCTAGGAGCTATAATATGGTTGACAACTGACTAGAAAAAATTAGCAGTTGTTTCTCTTCCCGCGCAGATGATAAAAGTCCTAGGGAATGGGCGAAAATGTTAGGAATCATGTTATAGGCGATGCGGCTAGCAACCCATCACTATTTTGACTCTCCTTTCCACCTATATGCCCACAACTATGCTAACCGTGGCCTTTAAGGTTTTGTTACCATAGGCTCTATCTACCCCGTAAGGGATATAGGCGTGATATGTGTGTGTATGTGTCTGTTTATTTTCCATTTAATGCGAACAAACGGCGAAAAAACGCTAGAATTCATCATCGATTTCTGAGAAAATAGTCGTAAGTTTCTTAACAAAATTATTTTAAACGTTCATCCTTCTGACATAGTCATATAGTATACTGAATTTCAAAGTCAATCAGACCACTACATGTAGGTCAATTTGATTTGCAAGATTTGTCCCAAAAAGACATTGCACATATTAAAAGCTTGTAAATATTCAGATAATCGTGAATATTCGTCACATCCCTACGCCACAGTAGCTTCGGGCCTCGTCTAATTAGTTCCAAACCCTTTCGGGATGATAAAATGTTAATACTTAATATTCGAGTTTTAACGTTGGCCTTATTTACACTGGATCGCGGTGACACTGTTTGGTATTCTGGTCACTGCCGGACTGAGAGACGCCAATTAACTGTGACTCATCAGTTTTGGTGATATGTGGTCTCATGGCACATGTACACACGGCAATATAATCAGGTAAGCACCTACGCACGCTCGCGCCGTATCTATTCTGCTTACCGAATAGCTTTGCTGTGTGTACATGCTTGGCCTTTGAAGTGGCAATGAACAGATGGTCGTTGGGGCCGAAGTGTTCTCGAGCGGAGACTGCGGAGACCAACGAGGTGGATGGATGACCTGGTTAAAGTGGCGGCTTCACGGTGGATGCGAGCCGCTTCCAAACGAGGCGACTGGAGGTCTGTGGGGGAGTCCTACGTCCGGCCGTTAAAAAACTTAAGTAATTGACCTGTTGTATGTAGTAGTGTACAGAACTGATATGGGACTTAAGTTATTTTTCTAATTTGGAACGTCAATTTGTCTATTCGCACACATTACTCACACATAACACGTAATTTACTTAAGTTTGCACCTATAAACATTTTTATGCGATTTCTCGCCCCAAAACCTGTGAGAAACTAGTACCACCTAAATGGGTCTTTAAACATAGCCTAAGGTATTTTATGAATCAGGCGTTACATTGAGGAAAATTTACCTTGCTACTCCGCTACTCACCGAAACCCCATGCATGCATGGGTTTGCATGTGTAACAGTTGTGCTCATTAAACTTTGATAATGATCCCGTAGGGATCGAAACGCGTCAGTGTTTGTGTGGTGTAAGGGATAATTAAGTTTGTGGGATTTAAATATGTGTTTTATTGGCAGTAGTGGAGGGAGGGTTGCATGAAAAACATATATATTTCACACAGGCTTGGTTATCTTGCACGTGAGTAGCGGAGTAGCAAGGTAAATTTTTTGTTCATAGCCTAAGGTAACAAGACCCAAAGGCCACGTTTGGCTTGATTGTGGGCGTATAGGTGGAAAGGGGAATTTAAATACTGATGGTGCTTTCCTGGATTGGATTCCTAAGATTTTTGCCGGCTCCCTTTTACCATCTGCGCGGAAGAGAAGCTGCTAGCACATTTTTTTTTTCTTTGCTCCTAGACCAGCTTGGAAGGGAATCTTACCTTTACTAAAATCTCCAGTGATTCGACGTAGGACTTCTCAGTGTCGTATAACTCGACGACTACGTGTGTCCGTGTGTCCTGTAACAAATAACATTACTTTCATTAGTAACTGGTCCCTTAGTCAGATGTTTAAGTCAGTTTTATTTAGCCAAGGCTGGGAACTGAGATCAAGCTGGATCGTTGAGTCTCATTTCCTTGCCACCCTTTTAAACTTTATTTTGATGAAGGTTTGAGCCCTCCTCCTTGTTAAGTTCTAAAAAAAAAAGAATTCATTAACAAGGGCGGAGGGTCAGTAAGCTTATTACCTAACTCGCTCGCAATCGCCATCGTGTTCATTTTGACAGTTCTTGTATGAATGTGACAGCTAGCTGATTCCGATGCCAATTGTCAGCCCATACATGAACTATTAATGAATACGATGGCGATTGCGAGCGAGTTAGGTAATAAGCCTACATATATTATCTATTAGGACTCCTGTTGGGCGGGAAAAAATAAATTCTATAATAAAACTCAAGCACAGTATATAAAAGTCTTATCACTATATCGCGCCATTGAAAGTTTAGGCACAATATATATATATAAGCTAAAGCAGTAAGGAAACTACGAACAAATCGGTTGAAACGAAACACGCACACAGGCGCGCGCTTTACACGGCCCCTAAGCGGACCTGAGCCTGAGTGGAGTGGACGAGGTCCGCTTAGGGGCCGTGTAAAGCGCGCGCCTGTGTGCGTGTTTCGTTTCAACCGATTTGTTCGTAGTTTCCTTACTGCTTTAGCTTATATATATACTGTGGTTTAGGCTTCCCTCTGAGCTTCCCTCTATATTACAGTCCGTTAGCCCATTCGCGTTTCGGGTATCATTGGCCGATTCAAGTATCAAACCCGTAAGAGTGAGTGAGACAACAAGACAAACTCTGTAGAAAACCTGTTGAGTCCTGCTCATCAGCAGCAGTGCTTGCACTGGCGTGGAGAGTAGGACACCACATACATACATAAATCACGTCTCTATCCCTTACGGGGTAGACAGAGCCTAAGCTAATAAGAGCTAAAGACCACGTTTAGCATGATTGTGGGAGTATGGATGGAAAGGGGAATCAAAACAGTGATGGGTTGCTAGCCACATCGCCTATATGACATGATCCCTAAGATTTTCGCCCAATCCCTCGACGGGTTTTTACTATCTGCATGGGAAGAGAAGCAACTGGTACATTCTATGTTTTTCCTTTGCTCCCAGACCAGCATGGAAGTTTAATAGACATATTTTATGTCTACCCCGTAAGGGATAAAGACGTGATGTATGTTTGTATGTATGTATGTATTATATCCATTTGTGCGTTGGCTACCTTATTTTGTGTGTTCTTAATTTCTTATTCTGTACGCTGCGCACCATCTTCGCACAACACTCTTATTCTCAGACTAGAACATTATCGATTCCAACTCTAAAAATACAAACGCCTTCGTAAGGAACCTGAACTATGTTGACCTTTACCAGCTAGAAAATTAGACCGGGTCCAGCTACGCTTAGAGCATTAAACCAAACGGAGGCGACCTTCGCACATATTTCAATAAAGAATCTCAATTGTAACTTGTATTGTTCGACCGAAAACTTGCGCTTAGTACACTGTTCACTTCGCACTTCGTTCACGCATGAACATGACTGTGTTCCTCTAAATTTTATAAATCCTATGTATCTGTACGTATCTATGTATCTGTCTTTAAATATGTCAGGATCGTAGCAAGTGGAATAAAGTAGTCTCTGCCTACCCCTGTGGGAAAGAGGCGTGACGGTATGTATGTATGTATATGTACTTTCCACCTCTACGCCCACAGTGTCTTGCTAAACGTGGCCTGTAGGTCTTGTTACCTTAGGCTCTGTCTACCCCGTAAGGGATAAAGACGTGATTTGTGTATGTGTACATATGTATCTGTAGACCGTAGCCGTCCTTAGCCCCTCGTATGCTTAAGACGCTGATCCGTGTCAAAGGCTATCTTTTTGTATTTTATTTAAATCAGCAGAATTTGTACTATTAAAACAGATGAGACTAGAATGCTGTACTTTTTTTTTAGCTCTCGCCTCCGAAGGGTCAGACGACGTTAGTACGTCACTTACGCACACTACGACATTTTGTAAGCCCGAGCTTTACCATATTATAGTGATTATTTTGGTGTGCTGCAGCGTACATTCGTGAGTGAACAGATTTGTATCTATTATTACTTTTGATAAAGGGGTAGGCGTCGTTGGCTTCTCCTGTTATTTAGTTCTCTAAGCAGATAACGCTAACGGAACAAGGAATTTAAAATAATAGTTATAGGATAGGCAGCCGCCTAGAGTAGATTGCTCTTAGAAGACGACTTAGATCTGTGACTGCAAAAGCAAGTAAAAAAAACTATTTTCCCTAGTGTGGATGTATGCATCTTCTAGCACACCCTGATAAAGGACCTAGGATTGGTGCGAAACATGTCGCGCATACGTCAACTATCTACTAATCGTGATAATTGTGCACACTAGAACAGAATACATGCGTCACGAACATTCGAGCACACCTTGACACTGGACTATGGATTAGTCCGAAATATGTCGGGCATACGTGGGCTACTATAATTGAGTGACCCAAGTACTGTTATGACTCCAGAATGTACGTGTAAGTACACTTACACAAATCACGTCTTTATCCCTTATGGGGTAGACAGAGCCTAAGATAACAGGTAACTACAGGCCAAATTTAGCAAGATTTTGGGCGTATAGGTGGAAAATGGGATCAAAATAGTGATGGCTAGCCTCGTTGCCTATAACATGATTCCTATGATTTTCGCCCATTCCCTCGATGGCTTACCATCGGCGCGGGTAGAGAAGAAACTGGTACATTCTATATTTTTCTTTGCTCCCAGATCAGAAAAGAAAAATGTAGGTATGCAAAATGTTTGTACTTTTCATCGTAGCGAAAATTCATGACCTATTTCTGAGTGTCCGATGTAATCCGTCCTTCTTGGAACTCCGGCATTATTAATACTTCGAACGATTCTAATTACTGAATGGCGTGAATTTACGAATAGCCCGAGGCTGTTACTCCGAACTACTCTACAATCAATAAAATTGTACGGCTGAATAGTGACCTACTTCTAAAGCTTTAGGGTTCCCAAAGGGTATCCCCGTTGTGGTTTTAGAATACAGACCCATCTTTTCCTTCGCGTGTCGACTGAGGGACCTATTGTGAGGATCAGGGTTCAGGGTGTTACTATGACGTCTTAATGCGATATTAAAAAAGAAGAAGGAATTAGGTATATTCTGTCTAATCTACAACAAGCTTTCTAAATAATTAAACACTGCACTGCTTGCACTGCTGTGTTCCGGTGTGGAGAGTAAGACAGCCGGGGAAATTACGGGCACAAGAGGCATTGCATCTTAGTCCTTTAGGTTGGCAACGCATCTGCAATCCCTCCGGGGTTGCGGGTGTCTATGGGCAGTGGTGATCACTTACCATCAGGTGACCCACTTGCTCGTTTGCCTTCCTATTAAAAAAAAAATTCTTATTCGACGCGAAAACATCAAACTCCGTTTGTGTTTATTGTCGAAAATATAAAAAAACGTGCTTTTGATGGCTACGTACTAAAATTCATAAGGTTTGAAATGTACAATGGGTTGAAATGCATAAAAGTTCAAAAATGCGATTTCCTCAGAAAGTTAAATAAATGGTTGTTATAAAATAAACCTAACCTGACCTAAACCAGGAGGTCTAAAAGACTGGCGGGAGAACGGGAGAAGGCGCAATACGGAATTTGCTTTAAAAAAATCCTAATAAAATATGAAATCAAAAGTAATATCGGTCAAGAAATACAGAAAATATAAGTGTTTTAAACTACTAATTAGTCAGTGATTAGAAAGAGAGACCCGATATGACATAAGACGTCATTTGTCGTAACACCCATATAAACTCCGTATTAAACTTCTGTTTTTCTAGAAAGAGATAGAGATAAAACTTTGATAGCTTATACCTCGGTTATTTCATAGTTATTACCTAAATGAGCTTTTAATGAATGCCATGAAAATAATCATGAATATTCCCTATTATTATTCTACAATAATGCCAGAAGCAAGTTTAGTACAGCATTATGTATTTGGAGCCATTTTTTTTTAGGTTAGACGGCGATGGCGGGACAAGTTGGACACCTTAAGGGACTGGACACGTACCGCAGCAGACCGAGAGCAGTGGACGCGTTGGGAGGCCTTTGCTCAACAGTGGGACACAATAAGCTCATAATAATAATGTGTATTTTAAGCCATTATACATTTTAAACTTCATGTATTCCCGCCCCCGTTTTTGGTAGGGAAGACCGAGGCGAGTTGAGACAGAGGTGAGTTGATACAAAGCCGATTTTTCTGAGCTGTGACAGTTTATCGGGCTGGTAACTTCGCTAATTCGTTGCTCTTTCTACACTCCATAGTCTGTGTGAAGTTGTGACCTCGCTAACTGTCATAGGTGCAGAGAAAATGGCTTTGTATCAACTCACCTGTCTCAACTCGCCTCGGTCTCCCCTGTTGTGGAAGTCGACATCCATAAACCAAAACCTGGGCGATTCGAAACGTAATTGCTTCCAGTTCATTACGTAGTCTATTCGCCCTCGTGTCCGGTAGCAACTTACCGATATCGATTCGATCAGCCGATAACGCGCACCGGACCAAATCACTATTTTCCCACGTGGCGATTACAAAATGACAAACCAGACGGCTGTATTTATACAGCGTCGATTTGGAATATGGAAAATCTTTTACAATACAATACAATAACTCGTTATTGAACACCACATATAGCGACCAAAACAGAAAAAAGGTATACATAATATTATAAGGTAACAATAGGCTTTTACTAGACATAGGCCAACAAACGATATTAAATCATGTTTTTTTAATTCTTCCTAACTCGACGTAATTACTATCAAATGAATCGCGAAATTTTATTTCTTGATTTTTATGTTTTACTTTTTCGGTTTTACCGTTAGAAATTAAATTTCTAAATGTCAGTGAAAATTAGAACACATAGAAAAATCCGAAAAGTAAAGCTATGGCCGGGAATCGAACCCGGATCCTCGTCATTCCGTGACGCGTGCTATACCCCTACACCACCCATAGCAGGTGGGTAGTCTCCGAATTTTTCTACCTGTTACTAACTCCGGGTTCGATTCCCGGCCATAGCTTTACTTTTCGGATTTTTCTATGTGTTCTAATTTTCACTGACATTTAGAAAATCGACGTAATTATTTTTTAAAGATGTTGTCAAGCAGTAATACGCAAATTTATTTTGGTTGTCACATTCTGTGTCACAATGTCATGTCAAAATTATAATAAGTGAAAAACTTATGTAAATGACCTGTTGTGTGAACTGATATGGGACTTAAGTACCTATAAAACTCAAAGAATTCATTATTGAAAAAATATACAAAAGGCGAATAAAAACAAATTAAACTATGATTAAATTAAAAACAAATTAAAAATTAATCTTAAAATAAATTTATATTATTTAAATTCTTTGTAGGTACTAAAAGATTTTCACCCATTCCCTCGATGGGCTTTTACCATCTGCATACATAATACATACATACATAAATCACGTCTTTATCCCTCTGTCTACCCCGTCAGAGCCTAAGGTAACAAGAGTTAAAGGCCACATTTAGCATGATTGTGAGCGTATAGGACGAAAGGGGAATGAAAATAGTGATGGGTTGCTAGCCGCATCGCCCATTAGATAATTCTTCAGATTTTCACCCATTTCCTGGATGGGCTTTTACTATTTGCGCGCGAAGAGAAGCATCTGGTACATTCTATGTTTTTCTTTACTCCTAGGACAAGCATGGACGATTTCTACGCAATGTGTAACGAATGTCTGTAAATAAATATCTCTCCCTCTCTCTCTCTATGTCTGTCATAAAATACAGAAAAAAAACTGGATCTTCCTGTTTAAGTCGGTTAAAAATTTAAACTGAACAGAAACGCTTTAACCAAATATTTGCATCAAAAGACGGTCTTTCTAAATACTCATATTTTCCACATAACGCAGAAAATACCGCATTGTAACCCCGTACATTCCCGCCCCGAAATCCCTAAAAATCCCGGGTCAAATGTTTTACATAAGGGACGGGGTTACCGGGACTTTATCCCTGATCAAAGCTATGCGATTACCACAAGGCTGCGCTGGCAACTCCATTTTCCACATTGACCAAAAAGTGTTTCACTGAAATTAATAGACATCTTAAGAGTTCGGTTCATACCTAAGTACCTAGTTAAAAGAGCACCTAGAGCTGTTCTGACTTGGAGAAGACAGCCGTGGCAGGTAAGCTAACAATACGTCATATAAAAAATGACCACAAAATTATTAACAGTAAAAAATCCTTACTAATATTATAAATGCGAAAGTAACTCTGTCCCGGGAAAGGACATAGGATAGTTTTTATCCCGGAAAATTGCATAGTTCCCGCGGGATAGCACAGCCCAAACCACTGGACTTAGAGACTTGAAATTTTGCACATAGATAGATACCTTATACAATGTAGGCATCCACTAAGGAAGGATTTTTGGAAATTCCCACGGGATAAGGAAAAAACGGGAATTATATATTCGATTCCGAGTGACGCTATCTCAGTAACTATAATAACTAGACTCTTCAAATTTGATACAAAAGTAGGTGATTACAAAACTAAGAAACTAATTTCAGGATTTTTGGAAATTCCCACGGGATAAGGAAAAAAACGGGATTTATCTACGCGGACGAAGTCGCGGGCATAAGCTAGTACGTCATATAAAAAATGACCAAAAAATTATTAACAGTAAAAATTAATTAATATTCCCCAGGCATAAATATATAAATAAATAACATCTGCCTGGAGAGAGATGTCTGCTGTGACATCCTCACAATTATCTTTACTTTGCTATCTCCGCGATATAGTGAACTCAAGTCGTGGTCTGGGAGCAAAGAAAAAACATAGAATGTACCAGTTGCTCCTCTACCCGCGCATTTGGTAAAAGCCCATCGAGGGAATGGGCGATTATAATAGGAATCATGTTATAGGCGATGAGGCTAGCAACCCATCACTATTTTGATTCCATTTTCCACCTATACGCCCACAATCTTGCTAATGTGGACTGTAGGTACCTGTTACCTTAGGCTCTGTTTACCCCGCAAGGGATAAAGACGTGATTTGTGTGTGTGTGTGTTTAATTATTTGTCAAAAACATGATTCACCAAGAAAGGTAAGCTCATCACATCATCATCAGCGTTTACTAGTCCACTATTGGGCATAGGCTTCTCCAACTACATGCCATTGTGAACGGTCTTCGGCTACTCTATCCAGTTCTTGCCAGCCACCTTGCGAAGATCATCGCTCCGCAATACAAATAATACAATACAATAACTCTTTATTGAACACCACATATAACAACCAAAACAGAAAAAAGGTATACAGAATATTACAAGGTAACAATCGCTACAGAGTGACCAGCTCCTCTCTACCTAACAGCGCTCTACCTAATTAAAAGAAGAACACTTTGTACACCACAATGCCACTGCGCATTGGTTTACCGACGAAAGATATAGTAAGCACGAGCAATGAACCCAATATAATCCTGTTGCCACACAAAACACGTATCCACCCTAACAACGCACTCCCAAACCCCACCCTACCCCGGCCGCATAAAGATGAAAATTTAATGAAACACAACGCGCAATAAGAGGTTTTGTAAGTTGCTGCATTTGTTTGGATCGTGTGGCGAAAGCTTTAGGTATTTTTGGTTCAAGGGCATTGGGCAATGTTTTCAACCTTAACCGGGTTTTAAATATGTTTATATTCGTAAAAGTACAATTTTGTTTATATTTTTCCTGTACAAACTAGAATACGCGATAAGAGACAAAGCGCAGGAAACCGGCGCCACTATCTATGCAGAAGTGACAAACTTGTATGCAGAAGTGTTAGTTCCTTTTTAAACCACGCGGGCATTCTAATGCTCGAGTATTGTGTAGGTACGTAGATGTTTTACGTGCTCTGTGCTAATTTTGTCTCTTTCATGTAGTTCTAATAAGTAGGGGACGCATGTAGTTGTTCTAGTGTCTGTCCTACTTTTTACAAAGGTACGAGAGTGGTATGGGAATAACCAGAAATTAAATAGCAGGGTACCACAAAAATACATTCAGGCAACCACTCCGCTGGGTGCTGACAGACTGCTAAAAAGATTCTTAACAATAATTCGTAAAAAGTAATTTATTCATCATTCGTAAAAGGTTAGATTGAGATATTTCTTACAGCTCCATAATTTTTCTTTTTCTGGTATACCTAAGTAATGTCCGAGTGAGGTAAAAACATAAGTGTAGCAACCGGGGATACATCTATCAACGGTTTTTTTTTCTACAAAGTTTATGGCATCCTTTCTGGCCAGTAACAGTTTGGAATACTTGGAAAAAGTAAGCATTCGTTATTTAAAGTATTTCCGTTGCAAAATTTAAATACCTCAGGTGCTTCCTTGACCCAATTCCGCTCGGAATTTATACGTATTCACTTGTTTAAATTATTCTTTCTTTTGAATTGAACTTGTAAGGTTTTATTACGTTTGCGAAAGTTTCGACATTTTATGTTGCTTAGCGGAGTGCTGTTGCAAGGAGAAATAAACTAAAAACAGTCTTTGCTCCCAGACCAGCATGGAAGAATATTATAAGCTTTATTGTATGTATTTACCTATACAATAAAGTATTTACTTACTTACTTATTTCCAGTCCTTAAGCTCTATGCCATTCGGTTGTCTTGTTATCTCACTCACTCTTATGGGTTTGATATTTGAATCGGCCTAGCGAAGGAGACAGCAAGACAAACCCGATTGGCACACGAGTTCACGGACTGTACTTATTCTTCGAGATAATAATAATATGTCAGTGGCTTTGGTTCTTCGGCGAATTTCCGTATTCCGGTTTTTATAAATCCATACATACATAAATCACGTCTTTATCCCTTTCGGGGTAAACAGAGCCCAAGGTATAAAAAGGCCTAAAGGTCATGTTTAGCATATAGGTTGAAAGGGGAATCAAAATAGTTGCTAGCCGCAT
Organism: Pandemis corylana; assembly: GCA_949127965.1. Classification (NCBI taxonomy): domain Eukaryota; kingdom Metazoa; phylum Arthropoda; class Insecta; order Lepidoptera; family Tortricidae; genus Pandemis; species Pandemis corylana. Next base: position 3,981,926 of record OX421869.1, read on the forward strand.
CGCCTATAATAACATGACTCCTAAGATTTTCGCCTATGCCATCGATGGGCTTTTACCATCTGCGCGTTCCATGCTCCGGTTTTTATCGCGCAAAGTAACTCAAAGCATAGCTCTCTCCATAGCTCGTTACTGTAATGTTAGATAACTTGTGCCCGCGAGTCGCAGAATCCATATTTTGGATGTTATCTGTTCGTCCGAGCGGCCGGGTCCGAACAACTGAGCTGTGGGACCAGATAGCCATACATAGCTTTCCATACCCATTCACTTCATTAATCCAGTCACCAGTCAATTAACTATATATTGAGACATGCTAGTGACTAATAAACAATACAATTAAATTAATTTCATTAAACCTTAGGGCAGACCAATCAGATGCAGCAAGCGTCGCGGAACCGTCTGTCCTTCCATCCTCAACATCTTGATGGTTGGCAGTCAAGCACCGTGCGTTTTAAACGCAATTTGTTTTCCTCGTACGGTAAAGATCTGGAACCAACTTCCTGCTGCAGCATTCCCTGAGCGGTACAATTTAGGGATCTTTAAAAAGCGAGCCTTCCTATTCCTCAAAGGGCCGGCAACGCACTTGTTATTCCTCAGGTCTTGCAGGTGTCCCTGGGCGACGGTGATTGCTTTCCATCAGGTGACCCGTCTGCTCGTTTGCCCCCTCTTATATATAAAAAAAAAGCGTCGCGATTGTGTTTTTTTTTTACCAAATTGAACAAAATTTCTACTCTATCATTACTTTTTTTTAATACGTCAAAGGCGTTCTGTCATCGTCATCTTGAAAGCAAATTTCCAATGCAAACCTATAAGAGTCTACTAAGCCTGAAATTCGAAGTTCGCAGCACACCGTCTCTCTCACATTCCTATCAAACTCTGTTAGTGTGAGTGGGAGGGCCTAGAGTGTTCAGTCTGACAGTGCTTTGTGGCTGGTACCGCCCAATACTTTGTCCTGTCCAGATTCAATCCAGTATCTAAATGGGTGGTAACCTCGTCTTAAAAGTACTTTTATGAGCTAGTTCCCTGTACATAACCAAGTTACGTAACCGGCACTGGTAAAACCAATGTAGGATGATTAATTTGGATTCATTTAGGTTAAGGTGCGGCGGGAGTGTCCCTTGGGCCACCAATAAGCGCGGACATGTTTTTTTAAATTTAGAAATAGTCTTTATTTTACCTTAGAATGTCCTGGTAATGTAAAATAGTTATGTACGGGGAACAAGTGCTTTTTAACCTTTTTCAGTGACACACAAGTTTACTATCTGACTACTACGGTAAGTAGGACCGCAAATTGGCCAAGCTGTATGTAGATTACACAGATTTATACTGTGATTCAGGTTAAATTAACAGTATGTTTTAATGGAGATTAAAAATAAAGTGGTGGTAAAGTTTTTGACGTAACGTTACACTGTGCGTTGTGCGATAAAACGGAACTCCCGTTTACGACGCTGTAATCGACGTTTTATGTTATTGCTACAGTTAAATTCGACGTCGACTGGGCTTGCCCTTATCGGAGTGTATTTTCAGTTTAATTGGACTCTTTCTTATACTCGATAAAGGAGTTCGACGTATCTTTTACGTTCGTGTTCTTCAGTATGTCAATTAAGATACAAAGTTGCCAAATCGGTAGTTATTTCGTATCCGGATCTTCTAAACCTCTGCACTCTCTACTATACATACAAACCGTCACGCCTTTTCCCCACAGGGGTAGGCAGAGACTACTTTGTTTCACTTGCTACGATCCTGGCATACTTCTTTCGCTTCATCCACATTCATCAATCTCTGCATACGTGCTCGTCGGTTTCGGGTACTCCTGACCTGACCTTTTTCCAAAACGTCTATTTGGTCTCGGAACGTCCGTCTAGGCCTTCCCCTTCCAACGTAACCATTCACACTTCCCATAATAGATCTGTTTAGTTAGTCTACTATCATCCATCATCATTTCTCTCGACTATAGATCTATACTAATATTAGAAAGAGGAGAAATTTGATTGTTTAAGCGTGGCCTTTAGGACTTGTTATACTTTAGGCCCGTAAAGGATATAGACGTGTCTTGTGTTGTTGTCATTGATTTGGCTCCGAAACCACTGGACCGATTAGAAAAATTCTTACACCACTATCCCTGATTTCAGCGGCGATCTAACCTAACGTTGAATCGGCGTTGATGGTCTGAATCATTACAATAGAATTCTTGGAAAAAAATGGCCAGTAATGAATGGCTTCGACTTTTAAAATCACTACAGTTTTCGTTTTTTCTTTTTCTTAAAGCCTTCATGGCTGGTAAATCACCCATTTATTACGAAACAGCCTGTGTACATTAACGAACAATGTTTATAATGGATATTTACGATCCAACAGTAACATTCGGTATTCGCATAAAGAGACGAATAAACGAGATTTATGTCACGTCACGACTAACAGGATAACGTCATCCGAGTTTTATTTATTTACAAGGGAAACGGATTTGCACGAGTTTCGATTCCGGAGGGAGTCAATAAGTAAAGCGAGCTGCGTATGTTTACACATTTCTAAACGACATTGAAAATTAGAACACGGAAAAATCCAAAAATTAGGCTATGGCCGGGAATCGAAGCCGGATCCTCATCATTCCGTGATGCGTGCTATACCGCCACGCTACCCATAGCAGGTACAATTGGCATTGTTCATTTTTTTTAGTATGCTCCAATTCGAAAACCATTTCGAGGAAAACCATCAATAATCCGATTAATCTTGTCCGATTTCAAAAATACTTTATGATTGCAAATATTTTTGTAAAAGTACTTTGAACCTTTGTTTGACCGAACGACCGGGTTTTTAGACAGAATCCAGCATCGAATGTTTGCCACAAAAATGAAAAAAAAAAGTTTGGCTACGGCAACTGTCACGTGTCACTGTCAAATCTACAAAACCATAGACAAAGCCGTTTTTTTTTATAGCCAGCCGAACGAAGGCGATTGGGATTCTGTCTAAATTCACGAATTATCAAACAGCGAAAAAATATTTATTATTAATTAACAAAGCTACGTAAAAGCATAATATTCAAATTAGTTGCATGAAATAATCCATTTTATCAAATAAAGGTGTTAAAAGCACAGCTTAAAAAAAATGAACAATGCCAATTGGCTTATTACCTAACTCGCTCGCAATCGCCATCGTGTTCATTTTGACAGTTCTTGTATGAATGTGACAGCTAGCTGATTCCGATACCAATTGTCAGCCCATACATGAACTGTCAAAATGAACACGATAGCGAGTGCAAGCGAGTTACGTAATAAGCTTAAAGGTTTCAGTGTCGTTTGGGAATTTAATTTCGAATGAGTAAAACCGTAAATATAAATATAAAAAATCAAGAAGATTCTTGATTCATTTCATATTAATATGTTTTCAAAAGTAACTTTGCGTTAAAAAAGGCTTCGTCAAAAATTTCATTTTTAAATAAATCTTTTTTTACAACTGAGCTTACATTGCCATCCATCCTACATAATGTACCTATACCAAGTTTTAAGTCAATCGGACCAACCGTTGAAGAGTTCCCTCCTGAGACGGTCCCGAATGTATCACTAGAAATTTACCAGATTATTGTTTTGTTATCCGACTTACACAATTATGCAAAACTTCAGCTAAGATGGAGGATAAAGGTCCGATTACACCGGTGCGTAAAAGACGTCGACGGTGCGTTTACGCAACAAAATGTATGAAAAAAAGGTGAGAGGACGTGACGCATGCGACACGTCACTGCGTATACGCGGCGGTGTGGTCGCTCTTAAACTAGTTGAAAATTATTACACATAAATAAAATTGAGTTGCAAGATTTGACTGGAACTATATACAAAAGTTACATAGGTAAATTGCAAGTTAATATTTTTTTTTGATAAAAAATAAATCGCCTTTTAAAATAACCGCAAAAAAGTGAAAAAACCATAGACATTTCGTGTGCGCTACTTACCTACTAATTTAATGGAATTCTGTGACTATTGGGTTCGGCACTACTAAATCTGAGGCGCAACTTGAGCTGTTTGTAATATAGAACGCAGCATTAAAGGAATGATTGAGTGAACACTCAATCATACCCTGTTCCTACCTTTAGAGTTTTTTTTTAATGTATATGGGACCACCCTCGGAATATGCCCTTTCCAATAAAAAAATAATTATCAAAATCGGACAACTCTGTAAAAAATTATGCGTCATACAGAAAATTATACACGTCGAATTGAGAACCCGGCTTTCTTCGTCGGTTAAAAAGCTTAATAATATTAACACCGGCGTCCGTTACGGTTTCAATTCTTAGGCAAAATCGTTAGTCTGTGGTATAATTAATAACCTAGAAAAATATAGAAATAATGATAAAATAGTTTATTTGCCAAAACAACAAAGAACTGTGCGTTCAATAACTTTAATTGAACATACATGGAACGTTATCATAGTGATGTGATTACTTGGTAGTGTTCAGAACGCGTTGCTAAAGTTTGGCAATGCCAATATGACAGCGTTCCATAGTGGTTCAACAATCAAAGTTGTTGACCATACAATCATAGAGGTTAATAAATTACCTAACCTTTTACACGGGAGCTTAGCCCTAGTTCATAGATTAGGTCGAACCTTTCGTGTGAATCAATCAAATTACCAGAGATTATTTCAAATAATCAGATGTTCTTCATGTTTCTAGACTCACCTGTTTGACAGTGACAGCTAGCGGCAAAGCCGTTTCCTCTCTGCGCGTGCGCTCTGAGCTTTCATCATCAGAGTCCGACGCATGGAACGACGAACTGACGGAACCCGGGCTCGGGTCGCTCAGCCGAAGCTTCAAGTAGTCACGACGCATTTTGACACGACTTCAGACTTAGTCATCAACTTTGACTTTGGTCATGAAGTTTCTGACATTACTCGTAGACACTTTGACTTTAGTCATAAAGTTTCTGACATTACTCGTAAACACTTAGACTTAAGTCATGAAGTTTGTTACATTACTCGTAGACACTGGCTTAAGCCACGAAGATTCTGACGTTAGTCATAAACACTGACTTTAGTCATCAATGTCAGGTTTTGTTTGTAACAGTATTTTTTTCACTTTGGTTTATTTTTGGTTGGGAATGTTTTGACTAGGTTTTTTGTACTTTTTGGTTTATATTGGGTTTGTGCTTGCTTTTTCTATGTCGGTTCCTAAGTTGCGTAAATATACGACATGGCATGGTTATATAAACTTTCGACGTATCCAAAGGCTAGGTATCGTAAATAAAATCTAGTATTTTTACACCCCATATCAGGTAATAAAAGTATCAATTTATTTTGAATGATTATAATTTGTCCAACTTAGAAATGCGTTTGACTGTGGCGCCTCAGTTGTACATCTTCTACAAATTAGTACGTAACAACAGTAGTTCCAATATTAACCACAAGCAAAGGTAAAGTTGTATTATACTTTGGAACTGATCGATGGGATCCATTTAGAGATAACGCATCGAATTATTGCTTCGTATATCTTAGGGTCAACGGCCGCTCTGTTTGAATGGAGCACAAAACAGTTCTGCACAGATTTTAATTGCTGTTAAAACCAGTAGATGACACTCGAACTATTATAAAATTAAAATGAAGAAAATGTGCCAAACTTGGGCGATACTTAGGACAGAAAAGCTGTAACTGCCAAACTTACTTTAATGAAATAAATGAAAAAGGTTAGTGTGATCGAGTCTTTATAGATGACATGATCAGTGTAGAGGATGGATGAAAGCAGATTAACTAAACAGATCTATATTGGGAATGTGAATGGTTGCGTTCGGAGGGGAAGGCCTAGAAGGACTAAAGCTATGGGCGGGAATCGAACCCGGATCCTCGACATTCCGTGACGCGTGCTATATACCCCTACACCACCCATAGCAGGTGGGTAGTCTTCGAATTTTTCTACCTGTTATTAGCTGTCACGTGACCTTGTTACTATGCAATTTTTTGTCGCTAAGCGTCATCTGTTTGAATGATGATGATGGAACAAAGTAGTCTCTGCCTACCCCTGTGGGAAAGAGACGTGATGGTATATGTAGCATGGTAACAATTCTAACCAAACTTACTCCTAAAACTACAAAGTCTCTTAATAAAAATATGAAAATAAAACAGTAACAGTGAGCTGGCCGCTCTAAATCTGTGCTCTGTGAAACTCGACCCGGCCGTCCTGTCTCCTGTCCCTGTCATGTGACACCCCCTATTGTCGCGGGTTGTCTGACCGGTCGTGTGACGGAGTCATAAGTACGCACGTAATATAATGTTGCTTATAGATATATTATCATCTACGAATAATAATAAGTCAAGAAGCGTAATTCCCTAACAGTTGCCGCTTCGATTGTCATTCCACTTACGCACACAAACTAACAGTAATGCAAACGTGACATCTGTCACTCAACAGACAATACTTGCACGCGATTAGTCCGCGCGTCGTGATTGTGTCCGCCTACTTGCGGTAAGGGAAGGGTGCGTGGATCGCATGCATCCAGAGTCGTCAAGTATAACTTATTATTATTCGTAGATTATCATAGAGTTCTTCCATGCTGGTCTGGGAGTAAAGAAAAAACATAGAATGTACCAGTTGCTTCTCTTCCCGCGTAGATGGTAAAAACCCATCGAGGGAATGGGCGTAAGTCTTAGGATTCATGACATAGGCGATGTGGCTAGCAACCCATCACTATTTTTATTCCCCTTTTCACCTATACCCCCACAATCATGCTAAGCGTGGCCATTAGGTCTTGTTACCTTGGCTCTGTCTACCCCGTAAGGGATAATGACGTGATTTATGTATGTATATAATCTATCCATGTTCCAAATTTCATCCAGATCTGTCCAGTCGTTCTGGCGTGAAAGAGTAACAAACATCCATCAATACTTACAAACTTTCGCGTTTATAACATTAGTAGGATTCGTACAAACGAACATCGCAACACTGATCAGAACCTATCAGATTACAAACAAATGGATACAAGAAGAATGTCACGAACAGCCGTCTTTACATTACCTTTAAAAGAACTCAATTCACAGAATAACAATTGAAGGTAAACTCTCGTTGCAAATAATTGTTTATTATCTGTATTTATTTATGTTCCCAACATTTCTGTAATTCAAAGCCTATTCAACACATTCAGTGAACATACTTCAATTAACGGCTGTCATTGATAACGCATCTCTTTCGCGCTAGTACGAAAGCTGTGAGCTGGTACGGGATGCAATGACGAATTCAGCGTAGCCTTTTGGGGCTTTACTGGAAACAATACTATTGTATTGGAGCTTTTGTTTTCAATGCATTGTGATGATACTTTGTTTGGTTTGAACTGGGGCAGTATAAGTACCTAATTGTAACTTACTGTTACAGTAGTAAAATGTTAAGTTTGGTGCTTTTGTGTCTTAAAATTAATTACGAGTCCAACATACATTTATCACGTCTTTATCCCTTACGTGGTGGATAGAGCCTAAGGTAACAAAACCTTAAGGCCACGTTGAGCATGATTAACCCGTCAAGCGTCCAAGAGCTACAGTGTGATAAGGGAACGTGCTGGTGTGAAAGAGGATATAGTGACTAGGATAGAAAAAAGTATGCTTAGTTGGTTTGGGCATGTAGAGCGGATGGATGAAAGTAGACTAACTAAACAGATTTATATGGGGAGTGTGAATGGTTACGTTGGGAGGGGAAGGCCTAGACGGACGTTCCGAGACGAAATAGGAGACGTTTTGGAAAAAGATCAGGTCAGGAGTACCCGAAACTGACGAGCATGTATGAAGAGATTGATGGCTGTGGATGAAGCGAAAGAAATATGTCAGGATCGTAGCAAGTGGAATAAAGTAGTCTCTGCCTACCCCTGCGGGAAAGAGGCGTGACGGTATGTATGTATGTATGTATGCGTCCAAGCGACTACAGTAGTCTCTAACTTTTTCGGGCGGGAAATGTTCTAGGGACTGCATTATGCATTCACGCCACTGGCCAGGTCTTCCTCCCTTGCAAGAGCCAGCGACAACTCGCTCTCTCTTTAAGCCTCCCGCCCGAAATAGTTAGGGACTCCTGTAGTCGCTTGGACGCTTGATGGGTGAAGGGCCTACAAATCGTGCACGAAAATCAATTTTCTAACCTCCATTTTTGAAGTCAGTCAAAAAAGACCGCACTCGCCGTCAAAGTGCTTCTAAAAGCGTTTCAACCCCAAAACATCCCTACAAATCCTCGTAAGTGCTTCCTCGTATACTGGACCACCCCTAACTGGATACAAAGCGATATACTACGGGATACCCTTTACGTCAAAGTGACAGCTGATTGATGGAAAGCCATGGAAAACCGTTAGGCTGGGGTGTGAGACGGATAACCTCGCGTTACAGTTCCCTTCTAAGGGGTAAAAGTAGCGTTTTAGCCGGTGCACCCTGGGCAACAATACATATATTTATAAAGTAGCTGTTGCCCGGGTCTATTCCCACTAGTTCTGTTGGCGACAGATAGCCTTTTTTTGTTTTGCATTGTCTATTAAAAAAGTGTTTTGTTTGCTTTGTGTGTCATGTGATTCCTATGTAAAAATGTGTGATGTTTTTTATTAAATAATAACAAGTTCAATTATTTAAAGGACTTTGGATAGTAGAACTAAGTTAGTGGGAATTATTCTTTCTCAGTTCTATTTTATAAAAAAGGTAATAAAGCCTTGCAAACAAGATTTTGAACGGGTATAAACGGTAGTTTCCTAAGCACTTATCGAAACGCTTACCGCTAAGCTTGTCGCTTTCGGTTCGGCCCCAGCCTTACACGCCTTATTGTTGAAGGGAGAGCGGTGAAAAAACGTAGGCCCGATTTTATGGATAAGCACATCAATGTTTGAGGATATATCATAGAAAAATATGAGGAAAAGTAATACAAAGGATGTTGGCGACTATAGACCGACCGTTTAAATGAGTCCTCGCCCGCGCGGTGCAGGGGCGCGGGGTGGGACGACAGAGGGGGCCGAGAGAGGTGCGGGCGGGTAGTGCGCCTGCCCCGCACCTCTCTCGGCCCCCGCGGTTGTCACACCCCGCGCCCCTGCACCGCGCGCGGTCGGTCTATACTTTAGTGTTAGGTCTGTGTGCTGGATCTACAGGGTGTTTAAAAGACTATCCTAAGAAAAGTACAGTATTGGTGCAAACGTTATGAAAGTACAGTTGCCATTAGGCCCCTATTTCACTAACGCGACAATTCTCGGTGACAGTGACAATTCTGTTTCCATTACTAACTCAACGAGAATCTACGCCGGCTTAGACTACAAGCCCATGGAAAAAAAACATGTGAAATGAACCAGCGTGAATAACGCTTAGAAGGAAGTTACTATATCATAAAATAACTCTGAGCGCTATGCCGTCATTTCTGAGCGGTACAGTTTTTTACTCATACATTGAAAAAATAAAATTGCACTAACTTCCGGCACCACCACTTTAAAGCGGCACTAGGTTTTTCGACATTTCTTTTTAATCATCCATAAGCTATAAAAACGCCGTAAATTAATAATTAGCCGTAATTCCTCACTTGTACCTGAGAAATTCCATACCTGTACCGCTCAGAAATGACGGCATAGCGCTCAGAGTTATTTTATGATATAGTAACGGCCTTCTAAGCTTCATTCACGCTGGTTCATTTCACATGTTTTTTTTTCATGGGCTTGTAGTCTAGTTGGCTTCATATTCTCATAGAGACTGTACGTAGTGACGTGTATATCGGTTCCTTTATTCAACTAATAAGTAGGCAACTAATGTTAATATACTAACTTCAACAATCCTACAAATTAAGGATTAAGTAGTTATTGCTGTGTAAAATGTATTGTTTTTTTTTTCCGAAATAAACAGTTTAAATTAAATTAAATTAAATTTATTTTTAACTGCACCTCGCAAACACCTTGAGATTATATTTCTACTTACCTATATTTAAAATCGGAAATGGAAACTTTTCGCAATTATTAATGTCGCCAAGTTCCAATAATCTCAAAATTATGAAATGAACAGTAAAAAGTTTTCAAAATTTTGTATTTTCCACTACAATGCCCAAAAATATGTCTCCAGGTGGAGCGATGATATTCGCAAGATGGCTGGCCAGAGCTGGATGAGAGAAGCCTATGTCCAGCAGTGGACTAGTACAGGGTGATGATGATGATGTCCCTGTGCCCGATAATAACCAGGGTCTTTAGTGGGCTACAGTGGGCAATGGGGGCTATCGCGTGTGAATTTGCCACTAGAGGCGCTAGTGTCGCGTGAGGTTCAATAACATTCACTTTCCACTGGTTTTGGCGGGCTTCGTGACATAAATTATAATTTCTTTCATTTATCTATTGAAAAGTGATCTTCGTGAAATTATCGCAAATATGGATTATTTGGCGATGAATGTGAACGCTTTGAAAGCGGAATCAAGAAAAAGGCCTCCAAAGTTAAAATTAGAGATAGTTATTTATAAATCTTCCATGCTGTTCTGGGAGTATAGAAAAAACATAGAATGTACCAGTTGCTTCTCTTCCCGCGCAGATGATAAAAGCCCATCGAGGGAATGGGCGACAATCTTAGGAATCAAGTTATAGGCGATGCGGCTAGCAACCCATCACTATTTTGATTTACCTTTCTACCTATACGCCCACAATCATGCTAAACGTGGCCTTAAGTTTTTGTTACCTTAGGTTCTGTCTACCCTGTAAGGGATAAATACGTGATATATGTATTTTTGTATTTATAATTAATAAACTTAATGAGATTCAAGATTTAAAACTGTGTTTCGGCGCCGACCTTATAAAGTCGCCTTTGACAGCTATATCTCTGGACCTTAGTCAACAGTGGCGCCAACTGGTGAGCAAAGAAACGATAGTCCCCACTGTAGGCGATTGTGTATTGGTGCCATAAATATATCACCCATGAAAATACACAGAAACACGAATCCATTCCAACTGAATTTAACAACGATAGATCAATTAAGTGAAGTAATTAATGGGTTTATGTGGCGTGCAATTTATTTCACTAATAAATCCCGAACTATTATAACAAGCGCCAGATTATATATTGCTAACGACCCGCCCCAGCTTCGCACGGGTGCAATCAGAGTTTCTCTACTATATTATGCAGCATATACATATACTTTCTCTTGAATCTATCTATTATAAAAAACCGCATCGAAATGCGTTGCGTAGTTTTCAAGATCTAAGCGTACATAGGGACAGACAGACATGCAGTGTAGTTTCATTGGAATTCCCTCTCACCTAAAGCTATTCCAACTTCCGAACGCAAACTATTCTTCGCGCAAACGAAATTCAATTTAACTCCAGAAAATGTTTTAAAGTAGGAGCCTAACCTAATACAGACCTATTAAGATAGACTAAATAATAATAATAATAATAATAAACATGACATTCACACTAACTTCTAAATACACAATGGTACCACGGTACTTGGCGTACGCCCGTATCATGGACCAAAAAAAAAGCCGACAACATTGTCGAGATCAAAATTCTTTGAATAATAATAATAATAATAATAGGCCGCTTTCTTAACCCAACTTCCCTACCGATACATAACAATCAAGAAGACATACACACACACACAACCGACCAGCGCAACATTTACACAAACACACACACTCAACATGACATTCACACTAACTTCTAAATACACAATGGTATTATGGTACTTGGCGTACGCCCGTATCATGGACCAAAAAAAAGCCGACAACACTGTCGAGATCAAAATTCTTTGAATAATAATAATAATTTATTTCAGACTGAGTCCATAAAATGGTTAGTATAGACTAAGCATGTGTATAAATGAGAACCAATCTGCTTGAGACGAGAGCATGGAATATGGAACGTTTTGAAAGTTACAGCACTATCAGCCCAGAGATCTTTTGTGTGTATGGTAAACACTTTATTGTATGAAAATAAAAATTTACAAACACAATTGAAGCTGAACTTATCCCTTAAACGATCTTCCTGTCAACCTTTAAAGTGGATTACAGGAGCATTACGTTCGGGATGAATGGTTTCTTTTTTTAACTATGGAGTTTAATAAAGTTAAACAAGTACTTAGGACTGTAAATAGTCGCTATTCTTAAACACGCTCAGTACCTATTCCTAGAACCTCGTTAACATTAAAATTTTGAATAATGTAAGCAAAAAAACAGACTTTGGTTTGAAAATGGAACGCGACAAAATTTGGCGGGAAATCGATCGTCATTTGTTTTTTATGACTCGCCGAAGAGCACCACTTGCATTAATATTATTTTGTAAAAATTACTTTCTGTCAATTTTCTTGCGACGCATTCTACTCGGCAATGATGGTTTTTCCGAATGCGTTGGTAATTTCACAAAAGACTGGTAAAAGAGCCCTTGGCGGCCAATTTGCAAAAATAAATTTTGAATTTTGATTTACAACCGTTACAAACGGGCGATGGATGATACTTGTAGGGGGCAAATATTGTGGTCATTCTGTTCTGTTCGATTATTGTTCTTCCATACATACACAAATCACATCTTTATCCCTTACGGGGTAGACAGAGCCTAAAGTAACAAGACCACGTTTAGCAAGTGGAAGAAAATGGACTCAAAATAGTTCTTCCTTTTTCTATCTTATTCATGTCTGTGGCCTTACAACATAGAAGGGCGAACTCAAGAGCCCCCTCCCACTTTGAGGGGGGTATCTCGAAGGCTGGAGCACGTTTCACGTTACTGGTTAATTATGTGAATATTACTGAAAGAAAGCTTCGGAATATGATGGAAGTAATCAATACGTTTTGGAAGCCATGTTTCTTACACAAAGTCCGTAGAAAAAATGTATTGGAATGTTTTGTGTAGCTTCTTTTATACTATATCTTTGTATGTGTGCGGGCGGCAATTACGCCCGACTATTGTTATGTTAGCTTGATACATATTTTGCATAGTTATAATATATTTACTATTCAAAAGAAAATAAGGGTCGCTTCCTATGGTTTGTCATTTACCTTAATGCATTAAATGTTATATAGAATACTAGCGACCCGCTCCGGCTTCGCACGGTATATTATGCATGTATTATACATATAAACCTTCCTCTTAGAATCACTCTATCTATTAAAAAAACCCGCATCAAAATCCGTTGTGTAGTTTTGAAGATATAAGCATACAAACGGACTTGGGGACAGAAAAAGCGACTGTTTTATACTATGCAGTGATTAGTATGTTGTATGGCAATAATTCAATCCTTTTTAATTTAGAATTACACATAATTTATTTATGCTTTAATTTTACCGATAAAACTCAGGTCGTCCTATATTCTTTTGAGTACTATAGTTTGCATAATTTGCTTTTTTATTGTCATAAAATAGACAATACAAAACATTTACTTACTCTTTAATGAAAATGACCCGTTTTTCGAAGAAAACGAAAAAAATTAAAACATATTTATATACTTTTGGTAATTTGTGCTTGAACACAGATTGCCTTCAAGCCCAGTGCATTTTGTTTTGTTTCCCATATGTTATAATTATAACAATAAAATAACAGATAGTTATCCAGTACCAAAAACGATCATTTTTGAAGTCGGTTAATCAAAAGTCAAGTCAATCCAAACAGATGCGACGGGTATATTTAGAACAACCTTGTTATTTAACGGCTACGGCTACAGTCTACAATGCTACGGTATAGCTACGCGATATAGCTACGCTTTTGTGCTACGCCTCGCGCATTTACGACTATAATAGTACTTTATGACACAATTAAACGTTTGTAACAATTTTTTTATGCTTTAGTTAAATTTATTAGGCACTCGTGATTATTTAAGGAGTGACCCTGTTGTCTATCTTTAGAACATTTTTGAAATAAAAAATGTTCTTAAGTTAACTCCCACGAGTACCACGGCTTCGCCATTTTGTAAAAATAAAAAAAACAGAATCCACAAAAAAATTACTACAGTATATCTCGATACATTTTACATGCGTTTTTACACAAACACGTTCCTCCAAGTCTGTATAAAATTGAAATATAATAATCACAGTATAATTGTTATAAAGTGTCGTGAGATATCAAGTATGATCATTCAGTATTCCGGTTGGTGTGAGCTATGGCTGGGAACTGAACCCGGATCCTCGTCATTCCGTGACGCGTGCTAGACCCCTACACCACCCTTCCAATTCGAAGGCTTACCCAGGTGGGTAAGCCTTCGAATTTTTCTATCTGTTACTAGCGGTCACGTGACTTTCGTGAAATTGGTTTGTACTAACTACTAACAAACAAACATTACAAGGTAAATTAAAAAAGTAAAGTCAGTGTGTTGAGGCTTATATATATAGCAAAATAAATTATTTTATTTCATTTCATTTCTTACGCATTGCCTACAAAAGGCATATTATGAGAGTAGGTAGAACATGGAGGCGAGCTGGCGAGGCAATTTCCCGGCTGACTGTACGCAATAGAATTTTACGGACTTAACAATAGGGATATCGGCCAGTACATTATAAGATAAGGTTTCAAGAGCAAAAGTGTATAGTGGGATCCCACTGGTTATTAAATTCCTTAAGTCTTTTAAGTTGCCCGGGACGTAAATAGCGATTTACCGCCCGCTACGCGTGCGGATATTTCCATTTCCTGGCTAGGGGAAGACGTAAAATTGTGTACACATCTCGGGCGGTGATAAAGAAATAGTCAGGTCGCATGTTTATCGCCCTCGCCTTTGGCTCGTGTGACAAGTTCCTGCGATCTGAGATTATTCATTATTTCACCACGCTCGGGCGTATAGATGGAAAGTAGGAATCAAAACAGTGATGGGTTGCTAGCCACATTGCCTATCCAACATGATCCCTAAGATTTTCGCCCAATCCCTCGATGGACTTACCATCTGAGCGGGAAGAGAAGCAACTGATGCATTCTATGTTTTTTCTTTGCTCCCAGACCAGCATGGAAGAAACTAGGAAGTTTGAACTAACAAGAAAAATCCTATTATTTACTCGCATTACATTGCGGCTCTGGGTAGACGACTTCTGTCCCGTTCCCATCACTGACTGCCAATGTAATGGAACTTTCAGGATTTTTCTTGCAAGGCCAAAATGGGTTCGATAAACCCGCTACGCTACCCCTTTATTCACAAGTTAAAAACCATTTAGCTGAATTTATGTTTTGGCCGTGTCTTAGAAGGCAAATGTCAAAGTAATGGATGAAAACAAACGAATGTTAAGTCAACTTACGCTTAACGAACTTTTATTAAACACCGGGTTATAAAATTAAGTATGAACGTTACTTATCACGAAATGAGCTGGCCAGTAACAATTAAAAATTAAATTTAAGATTCGCGTTCGAAACTTTAAATTTGGGCGTCGCATGTTCAGTGGCATGTCAGAATTTCAACGTATTCTTTAGGAAATAACGGACATGCACGCGACTTTCAAATTTGGAATCAGGAAAAATGGTGAAAATAGCACGCGATATTTGAATTTCAAATTATAACCTTCCAGCATTTCTCGAAGGCTTGTAATAATTGTTATATACGGGTACGATTCGCATTTCTTTTATTCCATGTCTGAATCGAAGCTCGATTCGAATAAATTCAAATCATTCTTCGAACATTGTAAGTGTCTGTTCAGTTTCCACCACAAAGCAGTTACGACAGGAGTTGCTTTTGCTTGTTTTGGCACTGCATATTTTTTTAAAGCGATGGTAGCGATCCGGGTGAATCCTGCACTACGTACATACACCGACCAGCTGAATATAGTGGTTAGTACCCTACTTTCAAGCTTGAAGTCTCGAGTTCGATTCCCAGTCTGGACAGACATTATTATATGAAAAAAACGAACGTTTGTTCCGTATATCGGATGTTTCATAAATAATTAAATATGGTAACTGTTTCATTATGAATTAAGTATTCTTAATATTTAAGTACCTATACATAAATATAAGGTGCTAAAAAATTAGGTGCGTATGTTTTCAGGGTTTGTAATGAAGTAACCTAAGAATCAATAATAACATAAATTATTCATGTATGTACGGTTTTTTTTTTCTTTTTTATTTATATATTTTTTAAGGGTTTGAACCGGGTCTTAATGAGTCCGTCAGTCACACTTTTACTTTTTGTATTATTTAATAAAGTATACACAATTATTAAACGTTATAAGGTAATAAGTATGTGTAGCATTTTACTGAATAGTCTGAAAGGTCATGTATGTGTGGGTGCGCTTTTACGAGTAGGAGGCAACCTTCAAAGTAGATAATAATTATAATATTACGCATTGAATATTTATCATCTGTTAAAGAACTATGACATGATTATTATTATTTATACTTTCGAATGACAGAAAAAAACTTAAATAGGCAAAGAGTTAAATTTTATGAAGCTGGTATTATTATTTATTTTAACAGAAAAAAATCTTAATTTAATTATGTGACCTTCACGTGCATTGAATCCTATATTTTACTACTGACTCGAAAACT
Source organism: Pandemis corylana (assembly GCA_949127965.1). Taxonomy (NCBI): domain Eukaryota; kingdom Metazoa; phylum Arthropoda; class Insecta; order Lepidoptera; family Tortricidae; genus Pandemis; species Pandemis corylana. The sequence goes on from OX421869.1 coordinate 3,998,329, forward strand.
ACGGCATTGGTAGAGCTTAAAATATAAATCTTGTTCTTTATAACAATGTAATCAAACGTAACCCAGCTTCCCAGCCACTCTTCTGTAAAATCTAAAACGATAGCAATAATATTTTTAAATAACTGCCTATTACAATCGCACTGATCCGAAACACACTCCAAGTAAACAACGCACTCTTAGCTACATCGTAACGCACAATTCTCCGAATTATATTTACTCCGCGCCAAATTCGAGCAAACCCAATCCAAATCGACTTCCAATTACGGATATTCAGCTGAAAAACAGACGTATCGGCCGCTACGGGAACGAGTAATTTTCAGCGCAAGAAAACGCCATGCCATACCGTAAAATACATATAAAACACTATTTTCGTATCATTATTTGTAAACGCACTGCTCTTGCTAGCAAACCTCGCAAACGGAACACGGTCACGTCGCCATTCGCATTTCGATTGTTTTGACGTTCGATTTTTGAATTTTATTTTTTTATTGTGTAAAAATCGCGCGGCTTTTCCTCGGTAGCATCGCGACGCCCACCGTCGACAGTGGCGCCGCGCGCGGCACTGGCTGGAAATCCAACTGGCTGGCTACAGGAACGTTCCATATGGATCTGCAAAGTTACAATTTCGTGCTCCTACATCCTTAGCGCTTACGGATTAGGGTTGAATTCGCCATGTCCGGGGAAACACGAGTCGTCGTAAATAGCTGCCTATAGATTGATGTCCCTTTTGTACGGCCAGCTCGAGTGGAATCCTTCATTAGGGTTTGATCGGTTCGTATAATTACTAGTAACTGTTGCTATTGGAGTATATTTTGAGCTTTATAACGAAATAATGACTTCACTAATATATAGGCTGGTGAATAACTTTATTCAACTTATTGTCGAGTTAATATGATAGTCGGAAATTATGTCGGAAGTTCGTGTAGACATTGTAAAATAATAATTAAGTAATTTATAGTTTGTATAAAACTCGTGCAGACGCGCCTTTAAAAAAATATTTGATTTTACTCGTAACTAGTAAAACGTAGATTATACAGAGATGCCGTTTATTTATACTTTCCGTTACCACAAATGGTGGCTGGCGATTTTTTTTAATGCGAAAAAGGCATGCGTTGGACCATACCACAATCATAGTTTTATTTATTCATTGTCAAGTCATGTACATACATATAAAGATGTTAACATTGTTTTAAGTTAGTCCATGACGCCCTGCAAGGGCACACAATAGTAATTAATACCTAAATCTTGGATTGTAATATGATCAAAACATGCCGTGAAATTAATTAAGTACATTAAACTAATGTTATTCTATTCTAGTTAATTCTTATGTTAATAAAGTGAGACGATTTAAATAAAATAGTATCTCAATTAAATCTAAGAATTAATACAATAATAGGTACTATTAATGTCAAATAGGATGGAACATGCTTAACTAGCGGACCCTGGGCGCTGCAAGAGATCTGGGTTCCCACCTTAACTGAGGGCCTAGGGTTACGGACACAGGGACGTCTGTGACCCCAATACAGGTCTTCGTGTTAAGTGCTCCTGACACGCCATTGCTGGGAAAAGAAGTCCAAGATTGGCCTTCCAGAAGACGAATCCAGACACGGAGGACCACCTTCTGGCGATGTAACGGGTTATACCGTTGGACCGTTGCGTCACCAGAAAAGCGGCGAAGAAGGAACACCCCGGGTTTTCCTTGGTAGTTTTAGTGGGTAAAAACCCCGCATAACCCCTCTCCGTGGTAATGGGGTATCTGGTTACAGATTTCCCCCGGGCAACAAGAAAACAGAACACGCTTGCCTAGTTAATGCCCGAATTCACCTTTGATTTGAAGACAGCCAGGCGCCTATTTTAACAGCATGACATCGGTGACATGTGACAATTGTGTTTACATAACAAACTCGACCAGAATTTACGCTGGTTGACTTCATATTGACTACGACTTGCATTTCGAATTGTCACATATCGCTGACATTGTCAGTTAGGTAAAATAGAGGCCAGCCTGGACTCTTTAGTCCAGGTAAATGTTCTTTGTTTATTAATACGGATCTCCGTAAAGTAGCGTCTGATTCGATCAATTATTTAAATAAATATAGGGGTCTCAGCACCGAATATAACTTTGTGCCTTTCGGTGTTGAGACGCTTGGTCCGTGGTCCTACGCTATTAGCCTCTTCAAAGATATTTCGAAGAGGCTAATAGACGCTACGGGTGACCGCAGAGCTGGCAGCTTTCTTGGACAGCGTATTAGTATCGCTGTCCAAAGGGGGAATGCTGCCAGCGTCTGCGGAACTACGCCACGGGGGCCCCTCCTTTTTTAATTATTTTATTTTAAGATTAGTTTAAGTTTAGTTTTTAATTTAATAGTTTAATTTGTTTTAATCCCATTAAGTATTTGTCTCTTTTAAGATTATTTTTAATGGTGTCATCTACCCTGTTATGGTTGATACTTCGAACGTGCCTAGCACACGGTGGGTGGGTTCAACAAAACCCTGAATGCAAACAAGGCTTTAATCTTCCGCGAATTTTATCCGGCATAATACCGGTATCCATTATTACGGTAAACAGGGCTTATTATATCTTTTAAGTTATTTATTAAGCTATAAGAGCCCGACAATGGTGGAGGTGCTGGGATGATTTTCGAGGATTTTCGTTTTAATTTGGCTTCAGCGACAAAGGAGGTTTTTATTAGTTTGAAGCGCGTTTTAAGCTTACGTCATAGATGTACTAAGAGAGGAAATTTTATACAATTTGTACTGATTTTTTTTTGTCAATTTTCTGAAATCTGATTGGTCGGCGTAATGTCGAGCGCAGGATGAAAGAGTTGGGCAAGCAAATATTATGATCGATGTCGATAGTAAATGTTAAAGTAATTAAGTGGAAATTTTAAAAGCGATACGCTTTTCTAGTGACAAAACGTACATACATACATCCATAAATCACGTCTTTATCCCTTACGGGGTAGACAGAGCCTAAGGTAAAAAGACCTAAAGGCCACGTTTAGCATAATTGTGGGCGTATAGACGGAAACGGCATCAAAATAGTGATGGATTGCTAGCCGCATCGCCTATAAATGATTCCTAAGATTTTTGCCCATTCCCGTGATGGACTTTTACCATTTGCGCGGGAAGAGAAGCAACAGGAACATTCTACGTTTTTTCTTTTCTCCCAAACCAGTATGGAAGTTTTAATAGTTAGGTTAATATAATTAAATAAATAACAAATAAACAAATATTGGGGCATAATTCACACAAATTGACCTAGTCCCAAAGTAAGCGCTAATAAGGCTTGTGTTATGGGACAACGAAATACATACTTACATAGAGAAATACATACTTAAATAGATAGAAACATCCATGACTCAGAAACCAAATATTCGTGCTCATCACACAAATATATGCCCTTACCAGGATCCGAATCCGGGACGCTTGCTTCGCAGGCAGGGTCACTACCAACTAAGCCAACCACGTCGTCAAATAATTGTACTTAGTCAATGTGGTTGTGGTATACAGAGTGAAAATAACCGAAGGTTTAAAACGGCAGACGTTGACGTAACGAAGCCGGGTGGGAAGCCCCACATTTGGGTCTAGATTTACTTGGGCAGCTAGTACCGGATAACTTACATAAGTCTAAATAAGTTACACAAACAAGCAATTGGACGATTTTTAGGGTTTCATACCTTATTATGAATAAATGAATATGAGTATGAGTAGGGTAAACGAAACACTAATATTCACTTTATCTGCTTAGGCTGTCTCAGGGCTGTTTTCATCATCATCAGCCAAAAGACGTACAGTCAAGTGTAATAATATGTATCTAGACAAAGTTTCAAAAATAAGTACCATACGCTCTTACACCAGCGTAATAAGGTCGTGGGACATATTTTTGAGAAGTTCCTATCGATACTTATTTTTGCACTTGACCGTACATAAGAATAAGAATAAGAATAACTTTATTTCACCACAGAAGTTACAAAGTGCATAACATTTTACAAAGAACACATTGTTACATAGAGATAGGTAGATGACATTTTATGCGGTAAGTGAAACAGCTTCGCACTAGACTCTGGCTCTGTATCGCGAGTGCCAAGTGAGTAATTAAAATACAAGAATAATACAAAATAAAAAAGAGAAGAAATAGTTACAAAGTGTGTTGTGTGTGTGTGTGTGTATACATACATAAATCACGTCTACCGGGGTAGACAGACCCTAAGATAACAAGGCCACGTTTAGCATGATCATGGGCGTAAAGGTCCAAAAGGCAATCGGAATAGTAATATTAGTATAGGTATAGAATAGGATCAATAAGCGATGTTGCCAGAACCCATCTGTGGCGTTTGTTCTAGTTCACAATATTATTACAATGAATATTCAAAATTACATCTGAGGCTAACGTAATTCTACGTGACAGGCAAGTAGGGCGGGTATTAATAGACAGGACGAGGGACGAGCGATGTCGATGAGTAAACATCGATATTCGATAAAAGCAATTGGCATTTTCGTTTAGTTCGTGCTCGAATTTGTTATCAGGCGTTAGTTTGTGGAAGTCCATTTCAATTAACAAAAAACATATATATTTGCCATTCCGTTGCGCACGGGAAGGTAGCCAAGTCACCAAGCTACTCGTATACACATAATTACACCAAGTACAAGTACATACTTGGTAGGTGTGACAATGAGAATGATACCGTAGAGGGATCGAAACCCGTCAGTTTTTTTGTAGGGGACAATTAAGTTTGTGTGATTTATGTATGTTTTATGTGACAGTAACTGAGCATGTAAAAACATATTTCGCACAGGCTTGGCTATGTTGCACGTGTATAGTAGCGAGGTAAATGTTTTTTTTATATAGATATTCCAGAACAATTATGAGACACTTTAATATAACAATCAAATAACATTTCTATTAATATAATAAATGCAAAAGTAACTTTCTGTATGTCTTTCTGTTGCCTTTTCAGCCTTAAACAGCCAATTTAGTTGAAATTTGATACAGAGATAGTTTCAATCCCGGGAAGGACATAGGATACTTTTTATCCCGGAAATCGCAGTTGCCGAGGATAAGTGAATTCTGTAGCTAGTAACACATAAATCACGTTTTTATCCCTTACGGGTTAAACAGAGCTTAAGGTAACATTTAGCACGATTGCGGGCGTAAAGGTGGAAAGTGGAACATCAAATAAAACATCGATTTATATTTCGAGGCTTACCCACATGCTATGGGTGGTGTAGGGGGCACGCGTCACGGAATGACGAGGATCCGGGTTCGATTCCAGGCCGAACTTTATTTTTCGGAAATTTACATCGATATCTATTTAACTTGGCCATCCCTTCGGTATCGAGCGGCATCTGGACGGCGACAGGTTATGAACTCATTGTTTGTCTACTGAATTGACAGTTACGAGTACTAGAGGGAACAGTTCATCACCTGCTATGGGTGGTGTAGGGGTATAGCACGCGACACGGATGACGAGGATCCGGGTTCGATTCCCGGCCATAGCTTTACTTTTCGGATTTTTCTATGTGTTCTAATTTTCACTGACATTTAGAGATTTTTTTTTAGTTCATCATCGTTGTATCATGATCACATCCACAACTTGACCATCACACAAGGAAATGAAAAAACCCGGCCAAGTGCGAGTCGGACTCACACGCGGGGGGTTCCGTATGTAATCGTCGTTGAAAATTGAACTTTATGAAAACACACTCAGGTTTTTTTTTATACAAAAATTAGAGAAAACGAGCATGTTGGCCACCTAATGTTAATAGAGCACCACCCACTGACACCTACAACACTAGAGGATTGCAGCTTGGCGGCAGGATAAACGAGTAAGACGGTAGGGCCGATCCGGACAATGCACTACCATTGCACATCGGTCTTCTCGGCTAACGTCGGCTTCGTAGAGCGCTGTCTCGCTCTAACTTACGTGAAGCCAACTGTCCCTTTCTAAAGACCGAAGTGCAATCTTTATGGGCCGTAAAAAACCCTTAGTTCGTTTTGGTCTACCATTCAGACCTACTAATAGGACTAAGCGGACGAAATAATCATTTTAGTCGTACTACTTCGTGCACGAGTTTAGTCCCAATACTTCTGGTAGGTAGGGTTAGGTTATGTTAGTTTTGCATCGGCCCGAAGGACCAAAACCACGCAGGAACAGGAGCTCAGTTGACACTGTTCCTGTGCCGATTGGGTTCGGGTACAAACGCGGCTGGAACTAATCGGATAATTTGGTTCGTTAAGTCGGACTAAACGGAATTCTCTGTCTGTTTATTCCTATTAATAGGATGAGTGGTAGACGAAAACGGACTATATCGTAAAAAAGTGTGGTGGCTTCCCCATGCCTTCTACATCGTGGTCCACTTTCGTACCAGGGGCACTCTCGTATCATACTATCCCTCGCACTCCCAAATTATTAGCTATTAGTGTGAACAGAACGGCACGAAACGAACTTCGAAAATCGAATTCCGGATTATATGGCCAACTATGGCCAGGTCTCGTGCCTTTTACGACACCCACGGGAAATGATACCCTTTAAAATCGAGCATGGCACGGTTAAATCGATACTGCTGTTGCCGTCACTTACGCCATAAAACGTTTTTGCGTGAAAGAGATACCAACATTCGCATTTACTATTATCATAATACAGGCCCAAGTAGCACAGTACTACTATGATAAGACAAATACCTCTTATAACAGTTTTATAAAAGTTTTTACAAATCTGCTGTAGGATAATTCTTATAAAAAATGTAGAAAGTAAGTAAAATTTCTTTATTTATATGCAAAAGGTTACAACGTGTTTGTTCGACAGCCTCCGCATTAGACTCAGAGCCTGTGTCGCGGAGACTAGAGACAGTTATAACAATAAGGCACTAACATAAAAATCCGAAATAATTTGTGTATGTGTGTGTGTGTGTGTGTGTGTGTGTGTGTGTGTGTGTGTGTGTGTGTGTGTGTGTGTGTGCGTGTGCGTGTAGTATGTGAGTGTTGGTGCATTTAATTACAGGCTGTAAGAATATTTTCGGTTTTGTCATGATTCAAACTCATTAGCTGGCGTTCAGTTTCTTTTTTCACTTTTTTGCTTGTCCGATTTTTTATGTTTTTATATGTTTACTGGATGTTTAGATGTGCGAATGGGAATAAGGTGGCAAACGCCTACCAAAAGGTGATCTTATAAAGCTCCTGATTAAGAGTAATAATTTTATATCTGCAACTTAATAAGGCGATTTTAGCTATAAGACACTTTACTCCTATTGCATAGACCACAGAACGTTTATGAGATAACTTTATACGACTCTTGTCAGACACAATAGTCTTTTAAGTGCACTTTACAATGCTTTTATTAGTGAGTAATTTTTTTAAATTCCATGCAGGTCTGGCAGTAAAGAAAAAACATAGAATTTACCAGTTGCTTCTCTTCCCGCGCAGATGGTAAAATCCCATCAAAAGAATGGGCGAAACTTAGGAATTATGTTACAGGCGATGCGGCTAGCAACCCATCACTATTTTGAGTTCCCTTTCGACCTATACGCCTCCAATCATGCTAAACGTGGCCTTAAGCTTTTGTTACCTTAGGCTCTGTCTGCCCCGTTAGGGATATCCACCTGTACAGGTGGAAAGGGAAATCAAAATAGTGATGGGTTGCTAGCCGCATCGCCTATAACATAATTCCTAAGTTTCGCCCATTCTTTCGATGGGACTTTACCATCTGCGCGGGAAGAGAAGCAACTGGTAAATTTTATGTTTTTTCTTTACTCCCAGACCAGCATGGAAGAAATTTGTACGACACTGTGGTAGGTATATGGATATAGACCGTGGACCAATTTCCGTTCGGCCCGTTTCATTCCGTTTCATGGGCCCGGACTTCGAATGTATCGAGATTGTGCATCGCCATAATGGCGAAGAGGGTGGATGTTAGGTTTGTTTTATACGATTGAGACGAAGAGCTTAGGACCTTTTCACAATTAGCGTCGAAGTACTTTACTAACATAAATCACAGCTATATCCCTTACGATTACAAGGTTTCTAATTCCAAATTCTATGTATATTCTTATACTGTACAGGCTATACGGTTGTGGAATTCCTTGCCTATAATCACAAGGCGCGCTAAATCGTTACCCATATTTAAATCTATGTTGAAGGAGCACTATCTGTCATCTTGTGCATGAATCTTGTAGCTGGCTTTTTTGGGTATGTGTGTATATGTGTCTATTTATATCTCCATTTATTGTAAATGTGTGTTTCATGTATAATATATTATGTATTTCAGTACTTAGTATATTAATATATATTCTAAATTGCACCACCTGCTCAGATCTGTTCTGTTCGCCAGTCGATTATGATTGCCTGGTAGAGATCGCTCTGTAGCGATAAGGCCGCCTGTTACCTTGTAATATTCTGTATACCTTTTTTCTGTTTTGGTTGTTATATGTGGTGTTCAATAAAGAGTTACTGTATTGTATTGTATTGTATAAGGTAACAAGACGTAAAGGCCACGTTTAGCATGATTGTGTGCGTATGTAAAGAGGAATCAAAATAGTGATGGGTTGCTATAGGTAGGCTTAAATGAAGTCCTCGCCCGCGCGGGTACAAGGGCGCGGGGTAGGACTGCCTGCCGCCGGGTTAGATTCGTAAGGACTAGATTACATAACGACTCTATAAGCAAAACGACTTAGTTACATAAGGTCTTGGCAGCTAAATGTCTAATTGTACAAACGTCTTAATAGTAGAATGCCCGGGTATAAGATTGGACTTAGTTCTATTACGTCTTGTTTGTATAACGCCCTAATATCAAAATGTTGTAATAGCAAAACGACTAGGTAGGCATATCGTCAAACATTAATAACGTCTAAATGGCATAACGACTAGATAATTGAATGACAAGAAAAACTCAAACGTAGTACGTGAAGGAACTCTTTGATAACTAGTCGTCCCTACAAAGATTAAATTCATCTAATATTACCTAGCCGGTATGCAATCATGACGTTTTGCTACCAAGACCATATGCTATCCAGACACTTTTCCTTATGCGTCGTTTTACAATCAAGACTTATTAATAACTTGGACGTAAACTCTATTAGTCATTTTGCAACTTCGGGCGTTATGCTATAGTTGTCGATCGAACAACTAAGACATTCTACTCACTAGGGCATTCTGCAAAAAAGACATTGTGCTTACCAAGACCTTATGCAACTAAGACGTTTTGCTTATAGAGTCGTGTAATCTAGTCCTTACGAACCTAACCCCTGCCGCCCGCACCTCTCTCGGTTCCCTTTGCCGCCTTCCCGGCGTCCCTGTACCGCGCGGACGAGGTGTCAGGCTGCGGCTCTACTGAGGCGGAGACGAGCGGAGCGGAGAGGAGACGTGTGGGGATCGACCAATCATATTACAGATCGGAGACGAGATGTGGATTTCATGTAATATGAATGTAATATGATTGGTCGATCCCCACACGTCTCCTCTCCGCTCCGCTCGTCTCCGCCTCAGTAGCGGTCGGTCTACAGGATCATCGCCTATAACAGGGGTTCCCAAAGTGTGCGCCGCGGCGCCCTGGTGCGCCGTAGAAAGTAAAGAGGGGCGCCGTGAGTTCGGCAACCACAAATATTTGCGGGTACCTATTTGAGCGCTCGCATCGGTAAATAATATAGCAACAATACAACTTAGCTAAGGCAGGGCGCCGTTACAAAATACTAAACCTGTAACTGCGCCGCAGGTTGAAAAAGATTGGGAACCCCTGGCCTATAAGATTCCTCAAATTTTCCTCCATTCTTTACCAGCGCGGAAAAAGAAGCAGTTGGTACATTTTAAGTTTTTTCAGCTCGATCATCACAATCAGACAAAGCCCGTAGTATTGTTTCTGAGTGTGGCGTGTATACAGTCGTTTGACCGACCGCCAACGTTTTTAGGTCAAGAACATTTCGTTAAAGACGGTCTCGTTTACCGCCTTGGTTTACCCGAAGCAGTGTAAATCGAGTAGGTGATCCAGAGCCCTTATGCAGTGAGACCTCTTTCTTTATACTACCTTCTGAAATGTGAAAATAATAGTCGTCATAATGACACAAACGGGTAACTCACGTATAAAAGTCGAAATTGCTCGACATGTTTCGGACTAGTTCGTAGTCCTTCCTAGGAGCGCTCGCATCGACGGCAGCGAAACGGACACTCCGAACGAGCGCTCCGGGAGGAAGGACTACGAACTAGTCCATTCATTCATTGTCGAGCAACATTTAGTAGGTAGTTTCATGGTGAAAATAAAAGTCGTACCCACCTTTAAAGCAAGTGTAGGGTGATTTCCTGGTATCATTCATACCCACTATTTACGTTACCCCGCAATAAGGCGACACTTAGCCCTAAGTCCGAAACCACTGCCTTATAAAAAAAAATCTAACGCGCGTCTCACGACCGCATTCACCATATATATGGTAAAAGAACGTAGAAACTAGCGGTTTCGTTCCGTTCCATCTGCGCATAATTCGTTCATCGCTATCCCGCGGGAACTATGCGATTTTCCGGGATAAAAACTACCTCCGTACAAAATTCATTGAAATCGGTTCAGTGGTTTAGGCGTGAAAGCGTAGACAGACAGACAGAGTTACTTTCACATTTATAATATTAGTAGGAATATGGCCTGATAACTAACTAGGTAAAACATGAGACGGTACCTACATGGTTAGAAATGGTTGTGTGCAACAAAAAAACATTATGATAGCTGCAAAAAGTGACTAATTTTCATACGTACCTACTCATCACACGCTAGTGTCCATATTGTAATCATAATTGGAGAAAGAGAGAGGAGACAAGCACACGTGGTAGAGAGAATGCGACGCGTCGTTAGCAGATTACATACTGGTTTTATACTGTGTCAGAGTGGCTAAACATGATAAACTACGACTAATTTAGACGCTTTCGGTGGTTTTAGCTAGCTGACGTATCTAAACCGGTTTTTCTCTTTACCTGAACAGTAATGCTGATAACAATTTGGCTAATCACAATGCAATGCATGTTTTTTATGTTATGTTATTTCGAAATAAATATAAACGATACTGAAAATTAGAACACAGAAAAATCCGAAAAGTAAAGCTATGGCCGGGAATCGAACTCGGATCCTCGTCATTCCGTGACCCTTGTTATATCCCTACACCACCCATAGCAGGTATATTATTTAGGTATTCGGGAGTATTGTTATTTCGATTTGCAGCTGAAAATCGACAGCATTGTAAATCTTTATTTTTGGTTCTTGTACTGTTTTTATTTTTTATGTTTTGCAGAGTAATTCTTCCAGGCGATGGTGTGTGTATGAACGAGGAAGTAGTGAAGTACTGGCCAAAATCATTTTTTTGATTACTATAAATATACATACATATACATACCGTCACGCCTCTTTCCCACAGAGGTAGGCAGAGACTACATTGCTACGATCCTAACATACTTCTTTCGCTTCATCCACATTCATTATTCTCTTCACACAGCTCGTCGGTTTCGGGTACCCCTGACATGACCTTTTTCCAAAACGTCACTTATTTGGTCTCGGAACGTCCATCTAGGCCTTCCCCTCCCAACGCAACCATTCACTCTCCCCATACAGATCTGTTTAGTTAGTAATATGTTCACACAAAAACAACACAAAGGTGATACCAAAATTGTAACCACGTCGTTACTTGCTATGGGTGGTGTAGCGGTATTAGCACGCGGGGTACATTAAAATACATAAAGTTTAAAATGTATAATGGGTTAAAATACATAATGGTTTATAATATATAATGCTATTTTCTCAGAAAGTTACAAATTAACAGGATTGTTATAAAACAAACCTAACCTAACCTCAACCAATCTATAGATTACGATATCAAAAAAGTTCATTTAGCTAATAGTTTTACAGAAAATTGCATTATATATTTTGAACCATTATGTATTTTAACCCAATATACATTTTAAACTTTATGTTTTTTTTTATGTGCATAGGAAGGCAAACGAGCAAGTGATCACCACTGCCCATAGACACCCGCAACCCCGGGGGGATTGCAGATGCGTTGCCAACCTAGAGGACTAAGATGCAATGCCTCTTGTGCCCGTAATTTCCCCGGCTGTCTTACTCTCCACACCGGAACACAGCAGTGCAAGCACTGCTACTTAACGGCAGAATTAGCGATTTTTGTTATTTCGGTTTTTTTGTTTTTTTTTGTGTATGAACGATTAATCATGTTCACACAAAAAACACAAAGGTGATATGAAAATTAGCTACTATCAAATGAATCAAGAATTTTTACTTCTTGATTTTTTATCTTTACTTTTACGGTTTTACCTGCTATGGGTGGTGTAGGGGAGCACGCGCACGGAATGACGAGCATTCGGGTTCAATTCCCGGCCATAGCTTTGCTTTTCGGATGTTTCGGAGTGTTCTAATTATCGGTGTCGTTTAGAAATTTAACGTCGTTATCGATAGAAATTTTATTTTATTTCTTACTTACTTAGTAAATTGTACCAATAATTTGTGTCTGTCTATTCATTACCTTGAGTATATTTGCTTAATCATAGAAAGATACGATGTGACAAAAAGTTTTTATTCCATTCTTTTTTTACGCGTGACAACACGACGACAGCTTATATATTTCTGTCATATTTCTAGAGTTTATTGCAACGGTGATATAAAACGGTTTTTAACTGTGACACACATTGTCATAATTTATAAGAAATCACCTCGATGTTTATTTTCTAAGCGAATGACTAATTTGTTGGTTTTTTATAGAAAAGGCTATAAGATGCGTCTAGGCCGGGCATGGTTTAATGCCACTTGTACCCATCGATGAATAACCAATAGAGTACAAATTTGGATCAGCAGTCTATCACCGATACACGCAGCATAGAAAAAACATAGAATATACGAGTTACTTCTCTTCTCGTGCAAAGGAAAATAGGCGAAAATCTTAGGAATCGTGTTATAGGCGATGCAGCTAGCAACCCATCAGTATTTTAATTCCCCGTTCCACCTATACGCTCATGATCACGCTAAACGTGACTTTGAGGTCTTGTTTCCTTAGGCTCTGTCTACCCCGTATCATTTTTAATTATCGCATGGCATTCCCGAATAACATTTGACAGAGCCTAGAGTGGGTATAGGTGGAAAGGGGAATCAGAATGGTGATGGGTTGCAGGCCGCATCGCCTACACGATTCCTAAGATTTTCGCACATTCCGTCGATAGGCTTTTACCATCTGCGCGGGTTGACAGCAACCGGTACATTCTATGTTTTTTCTTTGCTCCCACACCAGCAAGACCTGTGTATAAATCGGTATATATAATAACTGTGCTAAATTACTTAATATAAATAACTTAATAATCAACTTACTTTTTCTACTTATCAATATGTAGGTACGATCTATCTAACGTTGTTACAATTATAAAATAAAATTTCTTGATTCATTTGATAGTACCTATCATTTGAAAAACAGCGCCTTCTCTCGTCCCTGGTGAGCAGTAGATGTTCCATGGGAGTTTGTAATTGTGTCGTACAGACACATCATTCAAACAGATGACGCTTAGCGACAAAAATTCGCATAGTAACAAAAGGTCACGTGACATTTAGTAACAGGTAGAAAAATTCGGAGACTACCCACCTGCTATGGGTGGTGTAGGGGTATAGCACGCGTCCCGGAATGACGAGGATCCGGGTTCGATTCCCGGCCATAGCTTTACTTTTCGGATTTGTGTGTGTTCTAATTTTCACTGACATTTAGAAAGTTGTTACAATTATTGTTATTTCTGGAGGCGGTGTCAGCCAACGTAGGCTTGTAACTACATCATTACCTACCTGCATTGCACGGTCTCATTGTCTAAGGGAAGACGAGCCCAGCGTACGGGTCCTCCCCTTCTTGGCGCGGTCCTGGCGGAAGCCGGGGCCACCGGGGGGGCGTTTGTGGTGAAACCCTAGTGGCATCCCACTGCGTCCCCGTTACTCCGGATTGAGGCAACGCCGGAGAGTTTTTAGTTCGGGTATACCCCTTGGGGGGAGTCCCCCCTAGGCATCCCCGTGCCTAGGGCATCCATTATAAAGATTTCCTCTCCGTTAAAAAAAAAGGTTGTAACTACATACATAGTTATAGGTGAGATGTGCTTGTGTATAAAAGTTAATTTGTAAAAAAATATTTATTAAAGTATTCTCATACTATTATTGCTAGGTATATTGTAGTGTTTTTGAAGTCGGTTAAAAAGATACCCAAGACAAAGGACATCATAAACGCTCATTTCGAACCAATCATGCCCAAAAACGTTATTCCTTCCACTTTATCCACTTATTAATCATCAGCTAAATCTTATAATTATTCATGCGTGAGATCATCGCGTAAATCATTGCCTCATCAGTCAACGAACTTGAGAAATGCCATTTTTGGATGTCCGAAAGTGCTTGTTTGCGCGCTTTGTCACTCCTTAAACTACATCGGAAAATAGTGTCCGAGACAAAAGTTTAGCAAGATTGTGGGCGTATAGGTGGAAAATGGAATCAAAACAGTGATGGGTTGCTAGCCTCATCGCCTATAACATGATTCCTATTATAATCGCCCATTCCCTCGATGGGATTTTACCATCTGGTGGGTAGAGAAGCAACTGGTACATTCAATGTTTTTTCTTTGCTCCCAGACCAGCATGGAATACTATACTAGCATACTATATACCTACTATTAGGATATTGTCTTGCTGACTCACTTTTATGGGTTTGATACTTGAACCAGCCGAGTGAGACAGTAAGATAAAGCCGAAAGACATCCTAAGAGTTCACGGACTGGGGCCTAACCATGACGTCTTAATGCGATTCAATTCCGATTCAATTTTACATTAGCTGTCATTTTTGACACTTCTGGTACGGATCTGACAGCAAGCGATCCAACTTTTTTTTTGTATACCTATTTATTTTTATCTTAAGGGTCTTACAATTTTCATATAAAAAGTAATAAAACAGCATTAATACAAAATATAAAAACATTATAAAAACCTAACCTAGGGTGCCGCCGGCAGCGAGGCGAGGCCTAAGCTACCGGTGAGAGGAACCTCCTGACTATCCGAGCTGTGTCCAGGAGTACCGCTTTCTGTATCAGGCCCTTGACCCAACCACCTAGCGAGAGCCTTTTAGGGTGATGGTCAAGGCTCTTCGCTATTAAACCGTTCGCCGAAACGACTATAGGGACAGTGATCGTCGAATCAACAGGCCACATGGCGGTAACCTCGTGAGCCAAGACTAATTATTATTACTATAATAATAGTCACGCCTATTTCCCATAGGAGTAGGTAGAGACTTGTTCCACTTGATACGGTCCTAACATACCTTTTAAATTCATCCACATTCACCAATCTCTTCGTACATGCTCGTGGGCTTAGAGAACTCTTTGGCCGTCAGTTTGTCACAAAAAAGCAGTGAAATGTCAGCCCTTCCCGTCACACTGTTTCCATCCACATAGTGACTCACCGTAGACGTAGACACGTATTTCGGATCCCATTCATACATATATATATGTCTTACGCAATTATCAAGATTCCTTGGCATTGGCATTATGCTCTAAAATAAGTTCCGGTCATTTCTGTCCGTCCCAAATTACTTTCAAACTTCAATAGTGAATAATATTCATCTTTATTTAATGTATTATATTATACTAGCTGTTGCCCGCAACTTCGTCTGCATAGAATTCGTCTATCGCTATCCCGCAGGAATTACGCAATTTTCCGGGATAAAAAGTAGCATATGTGTTATTCCAGACTATAATCTATGTTCCGAATTTCCTCTAGATCTGTCCAGCCGTTCTGGCGTAAAAGAGTAACAAACATCCATCCATCCATACTTACAAACTTTTGCGTCTATAATATTACTAGCTGTTGCCCGCAACTTCGTCTGCATAGAATTTGTTTATCGCTATCCCGCAGAAATTACGCAATCCGTTCTTAGAGGATGCCTACGTCATAGTAGCTTTATGCATGCAAAGTCTCAGCCCGATCGGTTTAAAATTGACAAAGTTTCATACAAACTTTCATCCCCTATTTTATCCCCTTGGGGGTAGAATTGATCAAAATCCTTTCTTAGCGGATGCCTACGTCATAACATCTACCGGCATGCCAAATTTCAGCCCAATCTGTCCAGTGGTTTGGGCTGTGCGTTGATAAATCACTCAGTCAGTCAGTCAGTCACCTTTGAGTTAAATATGTTTAGAAGTAGGATAGATTATCTTTAATTGAAGTGTCCATTTCTGGAGCTTATCACCTTAAAGTACAGTCTAACACTGGTGCCATCATCTCGAGTGTGTATAGATAGATAAACCATCCCGTCTCAAACATCGAGTGTGCTCGCATTATAAATAAGCGTGAACACCGTCCATATCTCAGCAAACCGATGCCAGCTGATTCTCAGTGATGACGCCCAGACAGTCAGGGAACGTTAGGAATGGCGGTTTATTTTAATTCAAGATGGCGGATTAGAGTACCTACTGGATACAGTGACAATACACACACGCACACACACACACACACACACACACACACACACACACACACACACACACACACACACACACACACACACACACACACACACACACACACACACACACACACACACATACGCGTCTTTATCCCTTGCGGGATAGACATAGCCTAAGGTAACAAGACCTACAGGCCACGTTTAGCAAGACACTGAGGGGCAGAGGTGGAAAATGGAATCAAAATAGTGATGGGTTGCTAACCTCATCGCCTATAACATGAGTCCTATTATAATCGGCCATTCCCTTGAAGGGCTTTTACCATCTGCGCGCGTAGAGAAGCAACTGGTACATTCGATGTTTTTTCTTTGCTCCCAGACCAGCATGGAAGATCAACATTCAAAAGCAATTTCAACTTTTACGATACGCCATTAACCTTTCGCTACAACATGACAATTTAATCAATATGTATTAATCGTAAAACCACCAAAAATTGGCAACACACGTTGTGGAATTTAAAAAAATGGTGCCTTGCGGGACGCGAAATATCACTCACTTTGACACTTGGAGTGTACAATTACGGAAGGGCATAAATTGCGCAAAAAACCGGTGAAGCGCGAGTGTGGCGCCGTGCTCCGAGTTCCGTAGGATTCGAGGCCGTTAAACCTTTTAATATGGTCGCTGAAGCAGCGTCAAAACATTTGCAATGCTATCTTTAAAATAATACTGAGTCTTTAAATTGGTCAGAGATATTTCAGCAGGTGATTGGTTATAATTACACAAACGGATAACTCACGTATAAAAGTCGAGTGATGTTCGACATGTTTCGGATTTTTGGCGCGCAGTGTTCATTTCGCTGTTTGTCTCAAATGTCTTTGAATCAAATATTTTAATTAAATATCTTTGCAAATGTGTTCTGTTCTGTCTCACTAACCCAACCACCTTGATAACATTTTTCGAAATATTTTTTTAAAACCTCGTACAAACACTAATACAGACCAGTGGGCGCTATCTATCTCGCTCACAATCGCCATCGCGTTCATTTTGACAGTTCTTGTATGAATGTGACAGCTTGCTGATTCCGATGCCAATGTCAGCCCATACTTGAACTGTCAAAATGAACACGATGGCGATTGCGAGCAGGTCAGGTAAGAAGCCTGCCTGGAGGGTCATCTTTCTGCTCTCAGTGTCTGTGTCAGTTTTTTCTGAATAAAAAATAAAAAAAGGTTAGTACTCAATTTACATCATGCAAGTAATTTCGTGCAACTAGTATTACATTGCGCGGCCGATGAGCTGACGCTTTAAAAATGATCAATCAAGCGCCGCAGTGTAATGCTGTAGGCTTATTACCTAACTCCCTCGCAATCGCCATCGTGTTCATTTTGACAGTTCATGTATGGGCTGACAATTGGCATCGGAATCAGCTAGCTGTCACATTCATAGAAGAACTGTCAAAATGAACACGATGGCGGTTGCGAGCGAGTTAGACAATAAGCCTACTGGTTGCACGAAATTACTTGCATGGTGTAAATTGGACTTTAGATTACTCATGCGGAACCCTGAAACCGGGCCAAGTTAATTCAATTTACATTTGTGATGAAGTATTGTCACATTCTTCGTTTTAATGGTAGAAACGAGTTGGCCGACCTATTTTAACTTAAAATGGCGACCTTTTCAATGTATCTGAAGGAAAATCCGACTTATGCGCACGCGCAAACCTTTGGGCCAAGACAGCTGACATTTTTATGAGGTAGTGATAAAATAGTTCAGAGAATAAGTAATCTAATTTAGTCTAGTGACTGTCTATATCAGTATTCGACATAAAATAATACAAAAGGAGAATTAAAAACAGTGATAAATGGATTTTGCAAAATTCAAATGGGATAAGGAGTTTTGCAACGGGAGCGAAGACGTGGTCGCAAGCTAGTCCAGTCATCACAACATCACTACATAGTACAAAACAAAGTCGCTTTCTCTGTCCCTATGTCTCTATATCCATATGTATGCTTATATCTTCAAAACTACACAACGGATTTTGATGCGGTTTTTTTTAATAGATAGAGTGATTCAAGAGGAAGGTTTTTATGTATAATTCTACGCAGACGAAGTCGCGGGCAGAAGCTAGTCACTACATAGTATAAAACAAAGTTGCTTTCTCTGTCCCTATGTCCCTATGTATGCTTATATCTTCAAAACTACACAACGGATTTTGATGCGGTTTTTTAATAGATAGAGTGATTCAAGAGGAAGGTTTTTATGTATAATTCTACGCAGACGAAGTCGCGGGCAGAAGCTAGTAGTATTATAAAACAAAGTCGCTTTCCGCTGTCGGTCTGTCCCTATGTATGCTTAGATCTTTAAAAGTACGCAACGGATTTTGTTGCGGTTTTTTTAAATAGATAGTGATTCAGAGGAAGGTTTATATGTATTGTATAATACATGCATTATATATTAGAGAAACACTGATTGCACCCGTGCGAAGCCGGGGCGGATCGTAAATAATAAGTTATCTTGTGTTATTTGTAGGATAAAGTTTTATTCAAACAAACATTCACAAGATCTAAAAGTTGATACGAAAAAACCTAAAACTACCTTAATCTAATCCTAAATCCCAATATTTACAAATATCGCCCAGATCGTTGCCATGGGGCAAGGTGCCCATAATGCTGGCTACGTTTCCTCGTTGGATAGCAATGCCTATGTGTTGCCCGAGGAAAGAGCCAGCTCAATGGTCACCTGTGGATTTTGTTTTTTTTTTTGTTAAGTGTTTAACAGATTTTTTTTTTATGTTCATCTCTGGATCTACTGAACCGATTTCGAAAATTCTTTTACCAATAGCTTTCATATTATTTGTATGTCAATAGTTTATATTTAATTCTGCGCGGACGAAGTCGCGGGCAACAGGTATAATGTAATATAATATATGTTTTTTGTTTAATCCACGCCAATAGAATGAGTTAGAATGACACATCGCTTTTCTATAGTTACCTCTTGCTTGTACTCGTAGAGGTAGGACTTAAATGAGCGCTAAAAAGACGCTCCTAACGTGATTTTTAATTTGTATTATTGGTTTTCCGATTTTTCTCTTAATTTTTTTTTCTTCCATCAAACTTCAGTAAGACCTGGAAGTTTTCACTTCGTATTTTCTTTCTAGACAAAAATAGAATGGTTTGCAAAGACGGTCACCTGATACTTAGTAAGCGTCACCACTTTTGTAACTGCAATTATTTTATACAATATTCTAAATCTTCATCCCATTAGAAAATGTTTTTTATACAGAATGGAAGGCAAACGAGCATGCACCACCCAAGGTCAGGTTAGGTTACATTAAAAATTGTAACATCGTCAAGAGTTCAGGAAAATATCATTCGTGTTCGCCATTCATTCTTGATTATCATTCAAACAAGGTTATTCAGGATCCAAAATGACAGCAATACAAAATAAAAAAATTAAGCAGTAGCAGAAAAAGTTGATCGTTCTGTGCGAAGCAATTCATCGATGTGTATAATTTCCCTATCCGCATTGATTCCCCATGAGAATTGGGATTGTCTATTTTTTTACAATGTATAGTCAATCGAAAACCATTTCGAGATAAATGCTTTTTAAATCATTTTCTGTATTTACTTTATTTTATTTTACTATAATGAATTTATTACATGAAAAATAAGCAATGACCTTCATTTGACATTCCCAGACATGACGTAGACGGTCCAAAATGTACTTTATTTGCAAATGTTACAAATTCTATGCTATTTACGCGTGGATTATACTACGGAGTTCAATTTGGACCCGCAATCTGACATTTCATTCATCTTATGACAGCTGACAAGCAAAATGACAATCTTGTTACTGTCATTCTTGTTTTTTCCACTGATTACTTTCATATTGTTGTATTATAGTTTAAGTTTAGAAGCACTTTCGGTAGATAATTAGGCAAGAGTGTATCCGCACAGCGATGTGCTTCGCTCACATGAAAGATTTTCCGCTAAATATTTTAATGGATAGCGAAATATTACGTTTTTCGGTTTACTTTCGCCTACTGAGTTTACTGTCTTATTTCCGGGTCCTGTTTTGTCTCGATCATACCTGGTATGTGTTTATGGACCTTTCTGCTTCGCGCAGAATGTTATGGTATGTGTAACGGCTGTGAAAATATAAAATTTATAGGAGAAGATCGCGTGAATCTTCCTGTGTTATTGTTGAATCATGTTGACATTGATACTAATGACAGTTTGCCAACTTCACCACAGATAGAAAAGACGTTAATGGCGGTGCTTCACATACGTTTTATGGTCAATTTATCCAATAAGCAGATGTGTGACACCGGCAGTGGAAACTCTGACGTCATCAACCAAAATACTTTTCAATAATTAATAGTGAAAAAAATACCGCGTTATATGAGAAAATATTGAAATTGGTTTCTTATAATTGACTATTCTACACAAAAAAAATATAAAAAGGGTAGGTATTTTTTTTTAGACAATCCCAATTAAGCCGAAACCTTTAAATTCTGTGCGATACGAACTTCGAAAATCGAAGGAGCAACCCCCTATATGCCAGCATTGAAAATTGTATAAGTACGTAAGTAAATGCTTACATACATACATACATACATGCATATATCACGTCTTTTTCCCTTACGGGGTAGACAGAGGCTAAGGTAACAAAACCTTAAGGCCACGTTTAGCATGATTAAGGGCGTATAGGTGAAAAATTAATCAAAATAGTGATAGGGTTGTTAGCCGCATCGCCTATAACATGATTCCTAAGGCTTTCGCCCATTCCCTCGATGGGCTTTAACCATCTGCGTAAATTCTATGTTTTTTCTGTACTCCTAGACCAGCGTGGAAGAATGCTTTATTGTACAAATATAAAGAAACAGATACAATTCACAAAAAAAATAACATAAGTGTATGGAGCGGCGTTTTAGTGCCCCATTCACTATCAAACGGAACTATGAATCATGGAATTAATGAACCAAATTATTGTTAAATAGAAATTAACGTATTCAATATTTGGTTCCATTGTGACGGTAATTTTAATCAATTGTGTTGCTAATAACTGCTTTTGTTGGTTAAGTACGTATTTCGTATTTATTAGGACAATGAATTATTCCATGCTGGTCTGGGAGTAAAGAAAAAACATAGAATTTACCAGTTGCTTCTCTTCCCGCGCAGCGGTAAAATCCCATCGAGGAAATGGGCGAAAGTCTTAGGAATCACGTTATATGCGATGCGGTTAGCAATCCATCATTATTTTGATTTCCCTTTCCACCTATATACCACCCTTAATCATGCAAAACTAGTCTCTGTCTACCTCGTAAGGGATAAAGATGTGATATATGTATGTATGTATGTAAAGGTCGTGAGTATGGATGTATGGATGCCTGTTACTCTTCCACACCAGAACGGCTGAAAAGAACTGGACAAAATTTGGAACATAGATAGATCTATATGTACATTCTATACCGGAAAATTGTGCAGTTCCCGCGGGATGGCGATAAATAAATTCTTTGCAGATGAAGTCGCGGGCAACAGCTAGTATTTAAAAATGTTTTCTATAACATCAGTAAAGCATGCAATAAATTATAGAATGAGGTATTCTCCAACTTGGCCTGTTGACTTCATAACACGCGCTGAATTCTTACGTCGAGTGACGTGTATTTACACAATGTTGGCCAACAGACTTCTACAGAGGAGAACACCTGCCTTATGTTAGATTTTTGGCAGCGAACAGAAAGAAAAAACCTAAAAGATACGATGCCTAGATGCTATGGGTTCTCGAATGGCGCCCGCACCGGGAGACGAGCTGTCGGCAGGCCTCCAACAAGATGGAGCGACGACCAGTAGGCTTAGGTACTACCTAACTCGCTCGTAATTGCTATCGTGTTCATTTTGAATAGACCGACCGCTTAAATGAGTACTCGCCTGCGCAGTGCAGGGGCGCGGGGTGGGACGACCGCGGGGGCCGAGAGAGGTGCGGGCGGCAGGCGCACTACCCGCCCGCACCTCTCTCGGTCCCCTTTGTCGTCCTACCCCGCGCCCCTGTGCCGCGCGGTGAGGACTCATTTAACCGGTCGGTCTATAGCTAGTGACTATTTGTTAGCGACTTTATTTCAAGCGTTCAATACATTTTAGCGACTTTTAAACGTAATTTTCTACAATCTAGCGACTCATTTCAAATATGCTAGTGACTTTTTTTTCGTTCAAAGGTTAACTGGAAGAGACCCCTTTTGGGGATAAGTTCGCCTTGCATGTGTGTTGTCCTGTATTCATCTTTTTCTTGTGTTTTATGTACAATAAAGAGTTATACATTCATACGTACATACGAGTACATACTTTTGCAAAAGTTGGTTGGCAACACTGTGTTTCTCAACTTCTGATGCTGACTATATGCATGATAACAGTGCATCCCAAACTTACGTCGCGTGCTATCGTCACAACTACGGACCGAAACGCAAGCGCATAAAATCTTTTTTTCTCTACTGTACTGCAGTGCAATCTAATTCAGTCGTTTCGTTGCAGTTGTAAGGTCGTTATTGCTATTTCGGCGCACGAGTTTGATTATAGCGTAAAAACTGGCAAGATCTTTCACTGGCGAAGTGCCAGTGTTGCTTCCGCCGAGTTGAAAATATGGACGGATTTATAATAGTATTGACGATAGTTTGAAGATTTGAGATTATGTTCGCTGTGTGTAATCGCCAATGCCCAGCTGGGTGCAAGCCTCCTCTCGCAACGAGAGGGCTTGCACGGGTGTGTAATGATCGATATAAAAATATTTTATATATTTTCTATCGATATATCAACATTTGATATAATTTCAAAGGGTATAATCACTCATTGTGTATAATAAACGTTTGGTATAATTTTAAAATATATACATTTATTTCGTATATTTATCGTTCGGTATAACGCTTATTTCTTGTAACGATTATGTGGTATAACGCTTATTTTATATATTTTATAGCAGTTCGTTTTTGTTGGGGGACGCAGTTCAAACCTAACCTAACCTACTTTTTGATAGCAGTTCGTTTTGTGATTATGTCTCTAATAACATTATATCAATAATGGTTATGCCAATTGTACATTATACTTAAAGAATGTTATATTAAATGTTATTATATCAAATGATCATTATAAGAAATGATAATTATGTCATATGTAAATATATTAAGTGTTGTTATATGATTTAATAATTATATCAAATGAGCGTTATTGCTACTAATATTATACCAAAAAAATTTATAGCCATCGTTACGCACCCCTTTTTTTACTGTCCGTTCTAGAAAGAGACCTATAGAGCGGTAGAGGTTGCGGGTGGTAGGGCCTTGTGCAAGGTCCGTCCGGATCGCTACCACCATCTTACTCGCTAATACTGCCGCTAAGTAGCAGTGCTTGCACTGCTGTGTTCCGGTGCGGAGAGTAAGACAGCCGGGGAAATTACGGGCACAAGAGGCATTTCATCTTAGTCCTCTAGGTTGGCAACGCATCTGCAATCCCCCCGGGGTTGCGGGTGTCTATGGGCAGTGGTGATCACTTACCATCAGGTGACCCACTTGCTCGTTTCCCTTCCTATTCACATAAAAAAAAAAAAAAAAAAAAAAAAAATAGAGGCGTTACCTGTAAAGATAATGTAAATGTATGAATGTATGAATTATGAACATCACTACATAGTATAAAACAAAGTCGCTTTCTCTGTCCCTATGTCCCTATGTCCCTATGTATGCTTATATCTTCAAAACTACACAACGGATTTAGATGCGGTTTTTTTAATAGATAGAGTGGTTCAAGAAGAAGGTTTTTATGTATAATACGCAGACGAAGTCGCGGGCAGAAGCTAGTTATTAAATAAATTATTGTCTTGGGCAACGCGAAGTTACTTTTTAACCCCCGATGTAAAAGGAAGGGTGTTATAAGTCTGGCGTGATGTCTCTCTCTCTGTGTGTGTGTGTCTGTGGCGTAGTAGCTCTAAAGCGGATGAACCGATTTCGATGCGGTTGTTTTCATTCGAAAGCCAGTTTCCATGTGGTGGTTCTTAGCCATGTTTGGGATAAATCGGTCGCGTGGTTTGAAGAGTTTTAGCTCTTTTCTAAAATTATGGAAGGTATTTTTGGCGATACTCGTTATGCGTGGGGGTTTTTTAAATTTAAATTTGTTTTACAGGCAATGTAAAATTACAATTTATGATGGTTTGGTTATAATATAAGGTAAAATTTGTAGGTAAAAATTGATTGTTTTCAAATTTTTAGAAAAACTGAACAGTTAGTCGATCCAGCTGCAGGAAATCAGAAATAACGTCACAGCCGGCAAACTATATCAATTATCGTTTCCCAGTATCGGAAAATTTCCATTTAATTACGAAAGAAAGCAATATGGCGCGCAAATTAGCCCATAAATCTCGGCTAACATTAGCAAGGTGTTGCCCGTGCCTTGTAAGGACAAGTAGTGACGCAGCACAACGAATATTCGCTTATTTATAAATATATTCGCTTATTTACATGTGAACATCAGCAAGGTGTAGCTCGTGCCTTGTAAGGACAAGTAGTGATACACCACAACGAATATACGCTTATTAACAAATTTATTCGCTTATTTCCATGTGAACATTAGCAGTTGCCCGTGCCTTGTAAGGGCAAGCAGTGGTGCAGCACAGTGAATATTGGCTTATTTATAAATATATTCTCTTATTCACATGTAAACATTAGCAAAGTGTTGCCCGTGCCTTGTAGGGACAAGTAGTGAAGCAGCACAGCGAATATTCGCTTATTTACAAATATATTCGCTTCTTTACATGTGAACATTAGCAAGGTGTTGTCCACGCCTTGTAGGGGCAAGTAGTGATGCAGCACAACGAATATTCGCTTATTTACATGCGAATATTAACAAGGTATTGCCCGGCCTGTGCCTTGTAAGGGCAAGTAGTGATGCAGCACAATGAATATTCGCTTATTTACAAGTATATTCGCTTAAATATTTACATGAGAACTAGTGACGCGCCCCAGCTTCGTGCGGTTTATCAAACTGTATAATTGTATAAACCTTTCTCTTGAATCACTTTATCTATTATTACCACATTAAAATCCGTTGCATAGTTTATAATATCTGAGCGTATATACTTACAAATAGAGTCCGTCAGGATCAGAATGACATTCGGGTTTCGGGCACCATCGCGACCAATTAAGTATTAAGCCCATAACGAAGATCTTTGTATATACTAGGTATCGCACAGAATCGCAAACAGAATGTGTGAAGCGACTTTGTTTTTTCGTTTAGTTTAGTTTATTTAATAAAATTACATCATCACTAAAAATTAAATGTATGAATTCATATTGAAATCGGTATCGATCGGTTTAATAGGTTATGTATAGATGTTCAATCTAAATGGATAACTTTATTTTGTTCCTTTACAAAATAATGAGGTGAAATAATGCAAAAATGACTTTGCACCTTCGAATAAATTTGTCCCATCACTAGTTCGAAGTAGCTGTACTTATAATTATAGTATGTTAAAACGTGGACTCTAACATGTCCCGCTATCGATTAGGGATGTTACATATGAAATTTCGAATAGGTATGGTTTTTGTATGGTCTGGGAGTAAAGAAAAACCCTAGAATTTACCAGTTCTTTTTAACCATGTCTAAAGCAAAATAAATTATTTCATTTTATTATTTCATTTCATTTCACATTTCATTTCATTTCATTCATTTCATTCATTTCATTCATTTCATTCATTTCATTCATTTCATTCATTTCATTCATTTCATTCATTTCATTCATTTCATTCATTTCATTCATTTCATTCATTTCATTCATTTCATTCATTTCATTCATTTCATTCATTTCATTCATTTCATTCATTTCATTCATTTCATTTCATTTCAGTTGCTTCTCTTCCCGCGCAGATGGTAAAAGCCTGTCGAGGGAATGGGCGAAAGTCTTAGGAATCATGTTATAGGCGATGCGGCTAGCAACCCATCACTATTTTATTTTCCCTTTCCAGCTCTTAATCATGCTGGACTTATGCTCTGTCTACCCCGTAAGGCAGGGCTTCTCAAACTTATGGGTACAGTGACGCCCTTGGAACTTTATTTATTTTTGCGACGCCTCTCAAGCCAGCCTCCAAAAGTACTGAACCAATTTTAGTACTAGCCTAGTCTAACAGGCCATCAGAAAAACACTATTTCGATATTTATAATTTTAACTAGCTGTTGCCCGCAACTTCGTCTGCATAGAATTCGTTTATCGCTATCAGCTGTCTCAGCCCGATCGGTTTAAAATTGACAAAGTTTCATACAAACTTTCATCCCCTATTTTATCCCCTTGGGGGTAGAATTGATCAAAATCCTTTCTTAGCGGATGCCTACGTCATAACATCTACCTGCATGCCAAATTTCAGCCCGATCCGTCCAGTGGTTTGGGCTGTGCGTTGATAGATCACTATGTCAGTCAGTCAGTCAGTCACCTTTGAGTATATAATATTTAGATCAGAAAATAAGAACGTAATCGGGGTGCGAGTCGGGTTACCTCCACGTGTGGTCAAGAGCTGCGGATCCGTCCGGGGGGAAGAGCAGTGCTTGATCCGGTGCACCCTGGGCATCGGCTAATGATTTCCCGGCAGTTTCTGAGGGATACCATTGACCGTTGGCTAAGAGCCCGACAGGGGGGAGGTCTTTGACCATTACCGTAGGTACAACGTTGCCGACATTTTGTCACTAGATTTTTTAATTATATTTTTGTTACTTTGACATTGGCGAGGTTGTCGTCGCTATAACGACTTGATACGCCACAAATAAGAAGAAGAGGAACGTAATCAAATAGACACGCGATGGGCACAGTTTTGGAAGCCCTTATGTAAGGGATAAAGACGTGATTTATTTATATAATATGTACATAAGGTAAAAAAAATGTAAAAAAACATTTGAATGATTTATATCAGTCATGCCATGTATTTAAGTATGGTAATCCATCGCTGTCCAATTATCTCCAAAGGGCCATCGGGCTCGCAAATACGAAATTGGTTTTTAAACGTTAAATGAGTACCGTTTAGTCATCGTTTAATTGACGGTTAAGGTAACGAGCGATTAGCGCGTGTAATGGTTCTACCGGGCGAAATTCAGCAAAAATAAAAAATAAATGTAATTTAGAGAAAAGAATAGCTGTGTATTTTATTCTTATTTTTATGGTATTACTATTTAAACAGTATATTTTTAATCATTGACCAAAAAGAGTTTATTAGTAATAAATAGATACCATCAGTAACCAAAGACTAGGAATTTTATCACTTCTATGGACTAAATTTGTGTTTGATAACGTTAACTAATAGATTGTCTTCGTCAATTTGGGTTTCTTTGTCTACGAAAGCTATACATAATGTGTAATTTACTGTTATTTAGTTCTTAATTAAATAGATTCATTTAGAACATCAATTACATAATTAAGTCAAAAAATAAAGAAATATATATACCTACCATAAAAATTATTGAGGAATATAAACAAAGGACCAAAGTAATTAAAATAAGACCAGTAAATTATCCGCAACTACAATAACATTAATTTCCAGTTCGAGTGAGATCTTTCTTCCTACGATACAAATCATTAGGCTAAAGAAAAACGGCAAAACTGACAGAGCCAATTAAAATGCGTATCCAATAAACCAGAAGGCAGACGGTTGCCATAAATCGTATGGAGAATACCTAATTTTCCCCGTGTTTTCGTGCCCAGATGACATTGGTGATTACTTAAGCGGCGCCTGGTCTATTTTAGACCAGGCGCCGAAGCGAGACGATATTGATGCGATATTTTATGAAAATTTACTTTTTGTAAATAAAATAATTGAGCGCTTGTGATCAAAGGAGGAAACAATTAATGAGTTCACTTTTTCAAAAGCAAACATATAATGTTCCAGTTGCTTCTTGCCCGCGCAGATGGTAAAAGCCCATCGAGGGAATGGGTGAAAATCTTAGGAATCATGATATGGGTGATGCGGCTAGCAACTATTTTGATTTCCCTTTCCACCTATACGCCAACAATAATGCTAAACGTGGCCTTTATGTCTTGTTACCTTGGGCTCTGTCTACCCCTAAAATTTATATATTTCCATACTTTCACTTGCTAAGCTCATGCTTATGTAAACTATACTTTACTTTATTTCAAATTTTCCTATACCATACACAAACATAAATTTTGCTACAAAGGGCATTCTAACTTACTATAAAATATTATTCACTTGTTATTTGTTATTGTCATAAATAAAATCACAGCACTTCTGTCGGCGTTGCTGTCAACGAATAAATATGTAGATTTTTCTTTTTTTTTGTTTCCAGCCAGTACACACCATTCCATTTTCAAACCACTAACAGAATCAATGCTAACCTAATTCCTAGATCCAACCAATTACGGCCAGCATGCTTCCAATTGTATTTAAACTTGTCAATCTCTACGTTCTTTTTAAATGCGCGATGCGGCCAGTACTTTCGTTTTGTGTATAATACAATGCGTGTGTTGTCAGTTATTAAGTGCTGAAAGGTATAAGCGTCTCAACCGAGCAATCAACAGCGAATTTGCTAGCCATATCGCCGGACGGCAGATGTTCGGCGATTTTAGGGAACTTTTAAGTTTGCAGTTTCCTTGTGGACGGCCACGACGTTGCCCCTCAATAGATCTGCAGCGAAAAAGAAAGAGCGATATAATATGTGTAAATCAGAGCGAGATAGACTAAAAGCCCAGTGACACCCTTAATTCATATGAGTAATATTTCTTTTTCTATGACACGCGTCGATATCTGTCAAAATTTTCCGTTTTCTCTCCGTAATTTCAGAACGGATCTAACATAGTTGTTGTTAGACGTAATATTTGCCCACTTATTCATAAACGCACTGTAGGCTTCTGCTAATTTAGCAATCGCTTGTCCTTATCTGTCACTTTGACATATACCTTTCACAGATAAGGACAAACGATTGCTAAGTTGGCAGAAGCCTATAGAGCGTTTATGAATAAGGGGTTAATGTTTATGTTGCCGACTGCCCACAGGCAAAAAGATTTCTCGCACCGTTGATCAAGAAAATTTAGCATACTACGTCCGTGAGCACCAGAAAGACATTCGAGTGTCGGGTACGATCGCGCGATTCAACTATCATTAAGAGTGGCAAGACAGATCCGAAATTATTTTTAAATACTATTGAACTGTACTCCGCTACTAAAATACGCAAAGTAACGCCTGCAACTAATACTTCAGGCCGTAACAAACACCCAAAATGTGTTAAAGCTAAGTGTGCTAGCCTCGCGGCCATCCGATCAAAACTTGTAACAGCGTACAAATAGCCTAAACAAAATACACACAGACCGGACCGCGGTACAACGTCACTGCTGTGAACTAAGCGTGACTCATTGGTCAAGGTTAAGGTAGATAATAGGGTAGCTGTTGATCCCCAATTTAATATTAAGATCATCATCTCCAACCTAATCATGTCCCAGTCTCCCTTCAGAATAAGACGGCTTCGGCTAAAGTCCACACGCGGGTTCGAATCCATGACCTTCTGCTTGAGACGCCATAGCTCATACCAGTCATAGGTGCCACGACTATTGGAGGAGGCAATACTGTGTCGTGACCAGTCTAAGAGCAACAGGATAGATCCATCTCTTCCCATGGTCTTTAAAGGCTGAGGGACCTGTAAGAGTGGGCAGCAGCGCTCTCCATTGCCAACTACGAACTCCAGATTCAACACAGCGTTGCGAAAGGCAATGGGAACCACACTATTTTCCCAAGAAAGCCATCACAAATATTCAGATCCAGAATCGACCACTACCCTAACCCGGAACACTTGCCAAGAGAAGAGGGCTATTACTTGCAGACGAAGTGAAAGTATGTCTCGAAGTCGCAGGAGAATAAAACGTCATCAGACAAAATGCCGAACTAACCGAAATGTACGGCCAAAAACAACAAAACTACCGTTGAAACTAGCCCCACTTCCTACGGACTTCTTTCGGAGAAATTGTTTGTGGTAACGACCTGCGGAAATCAACGCTATTTTCAGCGTTTGCGCACACCACGCGGACTGGATTCGTGATAAATTTCCACATCGAGACGACGGCGACGGTGCAAAACCTAGATGGTATAGTCAATAGTCGATCAACACCCTAACGTTCAATGTCATTTGTTAGGCTTAAACATCAAAATAACATAAACATAAAATGCACCAGTTGCTTCTCGTCCCGCGGATGGTAAAAGCCCATGGCGAAATTCTTAGGAATCATGTTATAGGCGTTGCGGCTAGGCCTTTAAGTTTTGTTACTCGTGTGTGTTTTTTTTTTTTTTTTTTTATGTGAATAGGAAGGCAAACGAGCAAGTGGGTCACCTGATGGTAAGTGATTAAGTGATCACCACTGCCCATAGACACCCGCTACCCCGGGGGGATTGCAGATGCGTTGTCAACCTAGAGGACTAAGATGAAATGCCTCTTGTGCCCGTAATTTCCCCGGCTGTGTTACTCTCCGCACCGGAACACAGCAGTGCAAGCACTGCTACTTAGCGGCAGGATTAGCGAGTAAG
This sequence comes from Pandemis corylana, assembly GCA_949127965.1. Lineage (NCBI taxonomy): Eukaryota > Metazoa > Arthropoda > Insecta > Lepidoptera > Tortricidae > Pandemis > Pandemis corylana. The sequence goes on from OX421869.1 coordinate 4,029,332, forward strand.
ATGGTGGTAGCGATCCGGACGGACCTTGCTTGTGTGTATGTATAAGTTGATGTAACAATCAGCTATTGTTTTTACTTTATGATGTAGGACGTAAAATTATAATAATAAAGCATTTACATAAACCCATTCGCAAAAAAACGGACACACGAAACATTTCATCCCACGAAGAATTGCAGCATACATACATACATAAATCACGTCTTTATCCCTTACGGGGTAGACAGAGCCTAAGGTAACAAAACCTAAAGACCATGTTTAGCATGATTGTGAGCGTATAGGTGGGAAATGGAATCAAAATAGTGATTGGTTGCTAGCCGCATCGCCTATAACATGATTCCTAAGAATTTTGCCCAATCCCTCGATGGGCTACCATCAGCGCGGGAAGAGAAGCAACTGGTACATTCTATGTTTTTTCTTGCAGCAATTACTAGTATTTCAGCCAGAGGAAGCCATACTCGATATAATTTTTTTATTTTATTGTACGTCACTTTGGTAAATAAAGGAGAAAGTTAATTCATCTCAGCATCATCTCCAGCCATACGTCCCACTGAGCACAGGCCTCCTCTCAGAATGAGAAGGCTTTAGGCTATAGTTCCCACGCGGCCCCATTGCGTATTGGGAACTTCACACACACCATTGAATTATAGGCATACTTACATTTGGGCAATTATATAAAAAATCTAGGAGGTCTACTTTGACTGAACAACCCTACAAAGATTACATATATACATATATCACGTCTTTATCCCTTACGGGGTAGACAGAGCATTAGGTAACAAAACCTTAAGGCCACGTTTAGCATTATTGTGGATGGATGGACAGGAAAATCAAAATAGTGATGGGTTGCTAGCCACATTCCTAAGATGTTCGCCCATTCCCTCGATGGACTTTTACCATCTGCGCGGGAAGAGAAGCAACTGGTACTAGCAGCATAGAAGAGCGGACCTAATCTGAAGCGGAATTAAATCGCAGTACCCTGAACAAGTTTAAGAAAGCCTAAACAGGCAATGGCTAACAGAGCCTGGCTAACCAAGCCTTTTTTTTTTTAACGGAGTGAAAACTCTTTACGAGTACCACCGGGTCCGGGGAGGCCCGGATGGTTATGTGGGACTCTCTCCCCCGGCCTCTTTCCGCACGGAAAGGGTTGGGTGGAGCATACCCGCTAAAAACACTCCGGCAAAGCCCGCTTGCCAGGTTTGGGAAGGCGCCGTGGGATCCCGGAGATTCCAGCCGACGGCGCCCCCCGGCTGCCCCGGCTTTAACCAGGGCCACCCGAATCAAGGAAGAGGGAGTCGCAGCACTTCGACCCCCCGTCCCAGGCGTAAAGTGGGTAACCAAGCCTACCAAGGTATACATAGTGTAGCCACAGTCTCGCGACTGCTACTACAACGAATTGATGATTCTATTTGTATCCGCACACGCAATTTTTACGTGTAACGAAAATAGCGTACAAGCTTTTTTTGTTTTTCTTTTCGATCATTAATAGTGGAGTCAACTGTTGGGTATGTTTGTTGTCATGATCTTAATATAATGGTGCTTCTTGGAAACTGAGAATCTACCAACACTTGTTGATTCACATCACGTGGTTAAAAAAATATGGGTCACTGATTGACCGACACACACCTTTGACAAACCAGTGGAAGCGTGCTGGGCCCATAACCTAATGAAACAATTTTATAATGTAGAGCCTGTGTATTTGAAAGTCATTCAAATCAATGTCAGTATAAAAAAACACAAAATCTGATGGCCATTACTATAATGAGGTTTCAACAAAAACCCATATGGCATAGGTACATACATACATACCGTCACGCCTCTTTCCCACAGAGGTAGACTGTGTTCCACGTGCTACAATCCTGACATGCTTCTTTCGCTTCATCCACATTCATCAATAAGCCATATTGATTTATGGAAAATAAGTTCCTGTCAAAATTGTCTTTTTTAATACAAGCTCTTTTACTAACTGTACTTGCATTATCATACGTCTTACATATGTATACCAAATTTCAAGTCAAGCGTCCAACGAGTCCGCATCCGTTGAAGAGTTCCTGCGGAGACGATCCTGGCTGGGTCACCAGAACTCCACAACCAGATTATTGTAATGTCATCTGATTTACTGGAGTCTGCCAAATTTCAGCTCAATCAAGAGACGCGCCGCTATGTTTTAGACACAAAAGTGTAGAAAGAGCAATCAAAATAGGTGATGGGTAGCTAACCGCATCGCCTATAACATGATTCCTACATTTTCGCCCATTCCCTTGAAGGGTTTTTATTTTTACCAACTGCGCGGGAAGAAAAGCAACTGGTATATTGTTATTTCTTTACTCCCAGACCAACGTGGAAGATATACGAAGCACGTGTAGTAAACACGAGGAATCGTTTCGTAATTGTCGCCCATTGGTGTGACCATGAACACGGCAATTTATTATTTGCCGATGAACGGACTACAGGCAAATTCATAAGTGCTTTATAATACGAAATTTAAACAAATAGCTTGATTATTAGAGGTTTTTAAAAGGGAGAGATTTATTTTGTGTAAGATATTGTGTTGTGTTGAAGGAGTAGGTAGATATAAAGTTTTATACACACTCACACATACACACATAAATCACGTATTTATCCCTTACGGGGTAGACAGAGCCTAAGGTAACAAGACTTAAAGGCCACGTTTAGCATGATTATGGGCGTATAGGTGGAAAGGGAAATCAAAATAGTGATGGGTTGCTAGACGCATCGCCTCTAATATAATTCCTAACATTGTCGCCCATTCCCTCGATGGGTTTTTAAGAGAAGCAACAACCCGGCTAGCACGCGAGCGCGCGAGAGTCGCGTCGCGCGCGAGATAGACTACCCGTCTCTTTCTGGGATGAACAGTAAGAAAAAGACGGGCAACCTATCTCGCGCGCGACGCGACACTTTTGCGCTCTCGTGCTAGACGTACTGGTACATTCAATGTTTTTTCTTTACTCCCAGACCAGCATGGAAGAGACATGTATGTACGTAAGTATAAATGAAATACTAAAAATAGATACTTAAATCTCACTTAATTGTATCGTTCACGACAGTTAAACGCTCATATTTACAACACTCACTTAAGGCGGTTGCTCTTCCATACAAACCTTCCGTGCAGCTGCATTTCGTCCACAGGCTTAATTTCAATGCGGTTTTTTGAGGATAGTTAGCTATGGATATATTGTCTGCGCAAATTACAAAACAGAGTGCATTTATCATACCTAAATTGCAGTATGATGCAGTAAATTTCGATGCATTTTACAATAGTGTGAGTAGCTAGTGTCAAATAAAACATGTTGTAAAAACCATTTGGCTATTTCGAGCTGTCACGTGACCTCCAATCTGGCTCAGTGGTCGTGACTTAAAGGACTGAATAGTTAGTGACCAAGTTCAAATCTCGAGGCCGTGAACGATTCTTTTTTAATTTTATAAACATTGTTTTTAATAACTTACTTACTTAGTAATACTATCTCGATGAGATGTAGAAAACTTAATGGTAAATTCAATATTTTTCTTGTCAAATCAAACCAAAGAAAGTACTACCTAAGTGGTTTTTAAACAACCACAAGCTTACCCTAATTAGATTTTACTGTTTACGATAAATGGTATATACCATCAATTAGTTGAAATTAAAATATACACTTGTGACTTTGACTTTTTTTTTAAACAAACACATGGTTTCACACGACGTACCTACGTTTAGTCCATCGTCAGGTCCTTCGTATTTTTTTTTGTATAACCTTGTAGCAGTGAGGCATCGCCAATTTGAATGGTTTAGCGGGTGGCATTGCCAGTCCTAAACTTGGCAAAGCTTTCATGCCTAGTAAGTTCTCCAGTATTTAGGATCACACGTGCTTATTAATTTGGCATAGATGGTGGCGCCCCCCAGTCATATTGCCGCCTTAAAAACACGTTTTGCCTCATATATTAAAAAAAAGTACTCGACCACATAAAGTTAAAAATAAAAAAGGCTTCCAGTTAATTTTGCACTAATGCTTGTCACGAGAATCGAACCCTAACCCTCTGCATCAAATCACGGCCATTATACCACGGCAATGATTCGTGAAATCCGACAAGTGCTAAATACAAAATAGGCCGAGTAAATAGGTTTTCTCAATTGTAGAACAATTAAAAAAAACATGCGAGTCAAAAACCTGGCTGGTTAGACAGGTAATTAAAAAAACAATGATATGAATTGTCATAAACTAATGGTTGACAGAACATGGTGTCTTAAAATAAAAATAATCTATTCATTTTATTCGTAATTAATTGAAGTCAAAGGAAGGAAGTAAAAAACGGTACAAGCTACGATATTGGACGCAGCGTAGACATTTATTTGTACGTACACATACAGGTATGTACTTATCAATTAATCATAATAAATTTTTGTAAGATACAAAATTCCAACGTTTGTGTGATTGGTACAATTTATTTTTGTAAGCGCAATTGAAGTGCTCAGTCCCGGTGTCTGCATGTAATCAAATCTTGCAAGTGAATTTTGACCCATTTCTAATTGATCAGATTGATGTGAAATCTGGCATAAGCATAAGTCTGATGACAATACAGTAATCTTGAAGTGAAATTCTGGTGACCCAGCCAGGGTCGCTTCCGCAGTTGGACACTCATCAACAGAAAGAGTAACAACTAACCATACATTACGCTTACATCTAATTATAACTCTTAGAACTTAGAGGAATCTTTAGTGCTCGAATCGAACTTGCTATTGACCAGCTTTTTTAGGGTTCCGTACCCAAAGGGTGAAAACGGGACTCTATTACTAAGATTCCACTGTCCGTCTGTATGTCTATATGTTTGTCTGTCCGTCTGTCTGTCACCAGGCTGTATCTCGTGATGATGCATACAGATGATGTATTTCTGTGGCCGCTATAACAACAGATACTAAACAGAATATTTTTGTCAATCTTTCTATGTAAGTAACCAATGGAGGAACTTATGTATTACTAAGTTCACGCTGTATCGTGGTTTATTTTATGGCCACATTGTTCAAATCCGTCCGTCTATGTCTGTCTATCTGTCCGTCTGTCCTAACTTTATAGCTTTTTTACCCATATTACGTAGCTATATTTTTTTCATTTAGGAGCCACTGTCCGTCTGTCTGTCCGTCTGTCTGTCTGTCACCAAGCTGTATCTTATGAACCGTGATATGGCTATCAGCTATCATGATTGTCTGGCGACAGTTCACAAATGACGTTTCTCTGTTGCCGCTCTAACATCAAATACTAAAAACAGAATATTTTTGTCTGTCTAAGTATGTAAGTAACCGATATAAAATGACCTCACACAGCCTACAATTTGCTTAGTTGGCAGGGCTTTGCTAACACTGGATTTTATATTTACTTGCCGAATTTGGACGAAACCCTTGGTACGAGAGTCCGACTCGCACTTGGCCAGGTTTTGGTGTTCGGAACACAAAGGAGCTTATCTATTACCAAGTTAACGCTGTATCGTGGTTTATTTTATGGCCACATTGTTCAAATCCGTCCGTCTATGTCTGTCAATCTGTCCGTCTGTCTAACTATAGCTTTTTTACCCATACTCGATACTAGGTAGCTATCTTCTACTCCCTTTCATGCTGGTCTGGAAGTAAAGAAAAAACATAGAATGTACCAGTTGCTTCTCTTCCCGCGTTGATGGTAAATGCAAAAATATTAGGAATCAAGTTATACGCGATAGGGCAATCCATCACTATTTTGATTCCGCCTATACGCCCACAATCATGTTTGTTCTTGGTGGCTTTAAGGTGTTATCTTAGGCTCTGTCTACCCCGTAAGGGATATAGACGTGATTTGTGTATGAATATATATTTTACGTCCGAATCGGCGAACGCAAGTCTAAAATGATAATTAAAAACTACGTATGTACATTGAAAGGTATAAGAGAGGTGAAATATACACACATGACTGTATTGTCTGATTTTTTTAGGGTTTCTTACGTCATATAGAAAAAAGGAACCATTGTTAGAAGCACATATATTTTGTAGGTCCATCTGTTTGTCGGCCTATCTTTCCGTCTGTCCAGTCTTCTGGGCCATTTTGTGACAATTTATTTATCAGTGGCTTTTATATTTTTAGCTTTTTTTATGTTTAGATACTTCTGTTTTTTAACTTCTTTTGTGATAAATAAAAATCTTCTTTAGAAAGAAAGAAAGAAGGCATTTATTCCTTTTTGCAAGACACACAAATATAAGATAATATACACAGTTTTATAGAAAATAAACAAGGTATAACAAAAAAAAAAACATAGACATCTTTAAATATTTCTGACTGTCTGTCTTTTTGTCTGTGCGTCCGATCATCCATCCAGCAGTCCATCCATCCGTACGTCTATCTGTCTGCCTGCCTGTCTGTATGTATGTATGTATGTATGTATGTTTGTCTGTCAGTTTGTCTGTTTGTCCAACCATCAATCCGGCGGTCCATCCGTTGGTTTGTCTGTCTGTTTGTCTATGCTTCCGACCATCCGTCCGTCCGTCCGTCTGCTTGTCAATCTGTACGTCCAATCATCCGTCCGTTTGTCTTTCTGTTTGTCCGTCTTTCTGTCGCTAATAGTATGATTATAAAATAAATTAATTTTTCAGATTCACATTGGATTCGGAAAGAAATTTTCGTGCATTAACAGGAAATAAGTGAATCATATATCCACTGGACGCGAGATTTTACTTGCTATTGTTGTGCAAGAAGAGCAAGAACTTTACTGCTGGTGTGATGACAAAAAAAAATTGATTGGGTCTAAAAACACAGATTTTTATTGATGTAATTTGTAATAACGTTACGAGGTAAAAACCTCGTTATGCTTTACTGAGTATGTATGTATACATATGTATATATATATATATATATATATATATATATATGCACAGGAGACCCAAAAACTGTCATAGAAAAACCTAAGAAAGTCTTAATTACAGTAAAAATCTCGATTTAATCGATATGGTCTGTTTTTGTTTCATCCAAACTATCAATATACGTTCTTACATGCTGGTCTGGGAGTAAAGAAAGTTTAGAATGTACCAGTTGCTTCTCTTCCCGCGCAGATGGTAAAAGCCCATCGAGGGAATGGGCGAAAATTTTAGGAATCATGTTATAGGCGATGTGGCTAGCAATCCATCACTATTTTGATTCCTCTCTTCCATCTATACGCCCAAAATCACGCTAAATGTGGCCTTTAGGTCTTGTTACCTTAGGCTCTGTTTACCCCGTAAAGGATAAAGACGTGATATGTATGTATGTATGTATCCATAGTGCGGTGTTGCAAAATTTTGTAACCCCTATTACCACTCTAATTGGTTAATTACTTTATGTTACTAGGGAAATTATCAAGACCGTGAATTTCCAGAAGTCCAACAGCGGAGATTTGCCAACCCTGTTCTGAAGACTTGAAGACTTTTAGTCCGTCTTTCATGTTCCCATTACCTATGATCGGTAGAAAGAAGGAAAAGGAAACTGTATGATACAGAATGATATTAATATCAACGTCCAAGTTTTAGGTTGACCTAAGTATCATATGCAACCTTATAGGTACCGTAAGTCGCGGGTTCATGGTATCATGGTGGATGCAAGCCACTTCCAACCGAGGCAACTGGAGTTCTATGGGCGGTATCTGAAGGCCTATATCCAACAGTGGACGTCCCACACCTGATATGATGAGGATGATAATGATGACAGGTATCATTTAATGATACCATTTGCAATATTTTAACACCAAACTTAAAAATAATGCTTGTATTCGTCGTGTTGTTTCTTGTGACGGTGATAAAAAAAGTCCGCCTTTATAATTCTAAGTAGAAAAATAAGTTATGATTGTTCTTGTATGCATGTAAAAAAATATTTTTTGTGGACAATAAATAAGTGGCAAATTTCCATTACATGCAATTCAGTTAGGTATGTAATATTTTATGAATTGAAATATGTTGCGTGATCTACAAACTACAATTTCGTAACACGTCATAAGATTCAATATGGCCTGACGTGTTTTTTATTCTAGCGAAGCTCATCTCTTGACGTTGACAATCACCGAGAAGAGTACCAACTTGTCAGTGATCGTTTCATCTCTTTCATTTGGAGCCTGACGCCTGGTATATAGAAAACATCTAATCATTACAATATTATGTTCTTGACTTTGAAGTGTGTAGTTATGTCAATGTTTCCTTTTTAAATACCCTGATAATAATGGCCTGAATTTTGCCAATATGATTGATTACATACATCATAAAAGAGTTTTCATTTAAAAAAGTATTAAGTTTTATTTAAAAAATATCGAGGTCTTTTTTTAAACTATCAGTGCTTTGATAAATCAACCCTTATGTGCGCATACCACGTGTTGCGTGGCGTATTGGCCTAGCTATTGTGGGATCTCATCTAACGCCTATAATAAACTAGACGGTCAGCATTTGAACTGCAAGCTAGCTGCAAATTGACTGTGCAGTTTGTTTGCAGTCTACCCGTAGCCCACCTAATTTGTCCACCCAGAAAACCACTGAGGTTCCAATACCCAGAAAAAGGAGCTTCGCCCAGGAGCGGAGCTCTGTCAAAAACCAGGTGGCCAAACTGCAGGTGGATCATGGTTACAGACCGAAAAAAATATCTAGAGAGTTTCGTAGTTTAGCATGTCTCTGTTCCCTGTTTCACTGGTCGACACGCGTATAGTACAGACGCTATTGCTGCACGACGCTAGCAAAATTCTTTGTCATTTTTATGCACACGATTTGTGCCTAAATGTATGACGCTTTTGTCCTGGGCCTACTCTATATTATGGACTACTAGTTGTGCCATTAGGAATTTCACTCCACCGTAAGATTGACGGCGGGGTTCCTATTTCTATTCGGTTTGCCCTTCGGGCATTTGAAGATGCCTAATGAACCTAACCTAATTTTACTATCTCTAATGAGAATTTTTATTTTTATGAGCCCGAAATTCCTATTGGCACAACCAGTTGTGCATATAGAGTTGGTCCATGCGCTGATATAATTCGCGTCCAGCTGCAAATTTTTATTTTTCGCGTGTGGACTAGACACCGTGAGAATCTGCTTTATCCCACTGTTGGTAACGCTACTCAAAAGGTATCCCCTTATTTGCTATAAAATCAATGGCTATAAAATCACATTCTATAAAACCATTTGCTATGATTCACTTTCTATAAATTCAGATGCTATAATCATTGCTTGCTATAATGCTCACTTGCTATAACACTTAAATTCTCTAAAGTTACTTTCTATAAATTCAAAATCTATAACATTCATTTGCTATAATATTCATTTGCTATAACATTCATTTGCTATAATATTCATCATTTGCTATAACACTCATTTGCTATAAGGATTAGATAGTATAACATTTGTTTTCTATAACTATTGAAATCTCTAAACTTTACTTAGGCAGCGGTACTACAACTGAAAAGTCGCGGAAACGGGGGGCGTGGGGGGCAGGGCCCCCCACATGGGGGGCTCGGGGGCGCAGCCCCCGCCATTAGAAAAACACGTTACCAACATCCAATTTAAGACAGATAGGTTTGTTAGTTACCTTGTGTCCCTCAGAGCAGAAAATAGGAGCCCCGCGCAGCGGGGCTCCGTCGACTTTACATTTGAACACCTGGCTCTGTTTTATAGATTTTGATGCTTATAGAATGTGAATGTTATAGATTTTGAATGTTATAGATTATGAATGTTATAGAAAATAATCATTATAGAAAACAATTTTATAGATTTTGAATGTTATAGATTATGAAATTATAGATTTTGAATGTTATAGATTATGAATGTTATAGATTTTGAAATTATAGATTTTTTTTTTTTTTTTTTTTTTTTTTATTCTTTAATTTAAGGAGCTTGGTCGACAAACGATCACGCCGCTCCATACGTTATCTTAGAGGTACAAATTAACTTAGTTTAAAGGTTACATGCAGAGTTTATACATCCTATATAGCCGTTTGGCTTCGTCTGATGTCGGATCAGCCAATGCAGTGTTACAAGCACCTATGTCGTAGGTATAGCGGTGGGGCCCAGTCCGTACGCACTCCCCCAACACATGGTAAATGTCTTCAACTACACCACACTCAATACAGTTGGGAGTATCGGATTTCCCGATCAAAAATTTAAATTTATTAGTCGGAATGTGTCCGGAGCGGAGTCTCATCGCCATCACCAGTGTCAATCGCGATTGGGAGCAATTGCTTATCCACGGAGACTGTAAAGGCTCGGGTTGTATTGTTTTATACCAAATGCCCTTTTCCTGAGATCGTTGGTCAAAAAACTCTTTCCATAACCGTAAGCAGCGAATCCTAACCTTACCCAACACCTCTGTATAGTATGGCAACGCATGTATGAGTGTTCCTTCTGAGCATGCTTCTCTGGCTAAGCGGTCTACCACTTCGTTGCCCTCAATGCCTATATGTGAAGGAATCCACTGAAGCACTATATTTACACTTTTGGATTTTAGTTTCCAAATTAGATCTAGTATCCCATACGCTATCGGTGTTCCTCGATAAGTCGAGGTACACCGAGCTATATGTTGCAGAGCGCTTTTCGAGTCTGTGAATATAACGACATTCGTTTGATCGGTATTTTCAAGGTACGCTAATGCTTCTGAAATGGCATGAAGTTCAAGGGACATAATCGATACATCAGATTCAAATTTAAAACGGTGACCTACGTCCAATTGCGGATCAAAAAACGCCGCCCCCAATCCGCATGCATCCTTGGAACCGTCTGTATATATTTTATAGAACTCGGCGTATTTATTATTCAGATATGATATACAAACTTGTCTTAAGTCAAAACTGTTGTATTTCCTTTTTGCTTTTTTGACGACATCGATATGCCACATAATCACGTCTGAAATATCTTGATAACTTAGCCACCAATCCATTGAGAACATTTCTAGCTTATTGCTGCAGGCCACTGGCATAGCCTCACAATCTCTCCGGATAGTCCATAATAGTGGTTCCTTCTTTCTTTTCCAGAATGTTGTGTTATGACTCAGATCATCTAGCAGTTCTATCATGCCCCTGTTAAATTGAAGTGATTTACACTTAAACCAAAATTTACTACCCAAATAGCGTCTTCTTATACTTAAGGGCTGGAGGGAAAGTTCGCTTTGCATCACGTGAATCGGAGTTGTCTTAATAAATCCACCAATTATCCTCATAGCTTGGTTTTGAATTGTGTCCAATTTTTTGATATGACACTCTGCAGCCTCATCAAATAAAAAGCTGGCGTAATCCAATCGACTTCTGAGAACTGTCATATATACTCTTCTGATATGCTTAGGATGGACACCCCAGTTAGACCCCGCCAGTGCCTTAAGAATGTTCAAGAACTTCTGTGTTTTCACTGTGATCTCGTTAATGTGCTTAGCCCAGCGTAAAGATCTGTCTAACCAGAGGCCCAAATATTTGACATTTTGTACAACTTGCAGTTGTCGGTTATTGATTTTAAGGTTCACATGTAGCGCTTTATGGCCTTTCTGAAAGATGCATACTTCGCTTTTATTTGGAGATATCTCCAGACCAGTCTCACTCAAAATGGATGACAGCTTATCCAAGGCAGATTGTAATTTGTTTTCCGCAGTATAAATATTTGAGTTCGAAGTGAATAAAACAAAGTCATCGGCATATTGAGAGATGTTGACTTCATTCAATTTTCCGCATACATCTATAGTTACTATATTAAAAAGAAGAGGCGATAACGGATCGCCCTGAGCCAAGCCCCGGTTGGTGTAACGTGACATTTGTGCATTGCCTAATTGAATGTTAAGATGTCTTTCTCGGAGATATTCCCATAAATAATTACAAATTTTTTGACCAATTCCGAAGCGATCTAAGACATGCATGAGGTTAGTCAGTTCCACATTATTATACGCATTGTCAACGTCAATGAAGCACCCGATAGTCACCTCGTTATTCAAAAAACTGTTCTGTACGCTAGTGATCAAATGAGCTAAATTATCCAAACACGATCTGCATCGCCTAAAACCCACCGTTTTTGCCGAAAATAGACCCTTCGATTCAAAGAACCACTCTAGTCGCCTTTGTAGAATAGAATGAAATATTTTTAATACACATGAAAGCATGGCTATTGGTCTTAAAGAAGAAAGCAACCGGGTATCTCTGCCAGATTTTAAAATGGGGATCACATTCGTGGCTCTCCATTGTCTGGGGACTAGACCCTTGTCCAAAAAGATGTTGTATAAGGCGAGCAAAACTTTTTTCCCGTTTAAAGAAAGATTTTTAATCATACTATAAGATATGTCATCGCTGCCTGGCGAAGTATCTTTTGCCTTTACACACTTTTCCATCTCGGACAGACTTACGTTAACTTCCAATTTGCTATTCCTGGAGGTAAATTCAGGTTTAGTTGGTGCCACATAATCCGGGGATAAACTATTCAAGAGCTTGCTGGCTCTTTCAGGTTCAACATACTGTCTGGGTGTGCGGTAACCTTTTAGCCACCTCATTCGCTGCCACACAGCACTAGTGGACGTCTTACCATCTAGACTGGAACAGAACTTCTGCCATGCTTCGCTTTGACAAGTCCTAAATAGCTTTTGTGTCTCGGAAATCCTCTCTTTTAATACATTTAAATTACTTGGTGTGGGATTGCGCCTAAACTTCGCTAAAGCTAGCCTACGAAGTGCAACTGATCTCGATAACTCCGTGTTCCAGTAAGGTTTGGGTTTAAATTTGGTCTCTGGGTTAAGGCTTGTTCTTTTAAGTGGAATATGTTTTTCTGCTGCTTTGTTTAGGCACTCCAAGAAAGCGTCGTAGGCGTCTAGGGGATCCTCCGGGAGTTCAAAATTGTTAAACAATTCCTCTGTGTATGATTTATACGCTTCCCAATCCACCCTCATGAAATTTCTTCTTTTCAATGTATTAGCATCCACTTCCAGTCGAGTTCCTATTTTAATTATTTTATGATCGCTACCCAAACATTCATTCGTCACCGACCAATAGAATAGAGACGCAATGTCCACTGACACAAAGGATACATCAGGCGATGACAATCGGAGATTATTTTCAACTAACTGAAAACGGGTTGGCTCTCCGTTATTTAGATAAACAAAGTCATGATCTAGCAATGAGTCGAAAATTTGAGAGCCTCTTGTATTAGTTTTATATGACCAACCCGTATGATGGCCGTTAAAGTCTCCAAGGATGATAGTTTGTTGATTGACTATTGAAAACAATGCTTCCCAATCACTACGAGATGTAGAAATATCAGATGGACAATAAACAGATAGTATGTGTTCCAGTGGGGCACAATTATAAACTTTAACATGTACTATTTCTATACCAGGGTTTGTAGTACTAGGGACGACACACTCCTGAGCCTTTTTTTTTTTTTTTTTTTTTTTTTTTATGTGAATAGGAAGGCAAACGAGCAAGTGGGTCACCTGATGGTAAGTGATCACCACTGCCCATAGACACCCGCAACCCCGGAGGGATTGCAGATGCGTTGCCAACCTAGAGGATTAAGATGAAATGCCTCTTGTGCCCGTAATTTCCCCGGCTGTCTTACTCTCCGCACCGGAACACAGCAGTGCAAGCACTGACTACTTAGCGGCAGGATTAGCGAGTAAGATGGTGGTAGCGATCCGGACGGACCTTGCACAAGGCCCTACCACCCGCAAAATAGACCCTGTATAGATATAATATATGTATAATATAATATATGTATAATATAATAATATATGTATAATATAATATATGTATAGATATGTATATGTATAATAGGCCTGTATAGATTTGTGAGTTAACACCGCAACTCCTCCGTAAGACAGGTCTCTGTCTTTGCGAAAGATATTGTAGTTTTTTAAAGATAAATTACTCTCAGGATCAAGCCATGTTTCGCTCACAGCAGCAATATGTATTTTTTCCTGGTATAGTAAATTTTCAAACTCTCTTAATTTAGGCCTAATACTACGTGCATTCCACTGAAGTATATTAAAGTTAATGATTTTCTTGTTTCGACTGTTATCCATTAAAGGAGCGCAAAAGATTTTTCATCAATGGTATCTCACTTAACGTTTTACGAACAAAGGATATAAACCACTCTTTTATACACTCGCAGGCAACTTGGATTTTGTCACTAAAACTTAAATTTTTTATAAAAATGATTTCTCTCAGTCTTTCCAGCAGCTCAGCAAAGCATTTAATCTCTTCGCCATCCCCTTCTCTGTCGTTACCATCTTGCTGCAGGGGTACACTTCTTCTTGTACTATCATTTCCGGCTTGTAGAGGCGGCTCGCGTGTTTGAGGACCTTGCGAGGTGGTCTCCTGTCCATTATCTGTCTTTTGCGAGGCGACGTAGGGCGCTTTTTGCTTATGGTTTTTATGCTTTATTTGGGGATTAATGTTTGTTGTTTGTTGTCCTTTTTGTTGTGGTTGACTAAGTATATCACTGTATGACGGGGAAATTGTGTTAGGTGCACTGGTGAAACCAGGGTTGACAGTGTAAGTTTTGATGTTGTTATCAGGGTATTTCAGGGCAGAGTCCGGTGTTGGTGATGGTGGTACATATACAGTAAGTGCTTTTTGATACGAGCATTGGAACTCTGTCATTATTTCTCTCAAACGTCGTTCTTTTATATATGTAGGACATTCCTTGGACAAAGCCATGTGTGGACCGGAACAGTTGACACATTTATATCTCATAGTTTCACAATTTGCGTGCCTTTCCCCGCATTTAGGGCAGATTGCCTTATTGGCAGGGCACAGTTTGGCCATGTGTCCAAATCGCCAACATCGCGAGCACTGCGTAACCGGAAACACATACGGAGTAACTTTGATTCTAAGACCACATAAGTATATGTAAGCAGGCAAGTTAGGTCCTTTGAATCCAAGTCTAACTGACTCACTTGCTGTCCATCCTTCTGGGCACCTTCGGTTGAGACGCTTGGCGGAAGCTATTTCGCACTCGCTCTCAATGTTTTGTATCAAGTTTTCCTCCGTAAGATCCAGGTCAATATCTTTTACAATGCCGTATGATAAACCTACTTCTGAAGTATTTTGTCTTTTCCATTCTAATCGTGTAAATTCTTGGTTGTCAATAAATTTTTGAGCCTTTTCTTCGTTTTCAAAGTTAATTAAGAGTTTGTATGGGTTAACATACTTCACTTTTAAGATACCGGTTATACCGTGTAGTTGTAGAAGTTTTGCCAACGCGAATTGTTTCGGGAATAGACTTTTGCATGTTGTAGAAACTTGGCAAGTTGGTGCTTCTTGTAGTATCTGTCTGTCAGTATTTAGTCGCGGTGAAAGATTTTTTTTTGCTTTTCTTCTTACTTCCTCCCATCCCTCCTCTTGGCTTAGTTCTAAGCATCTTTTTCGTGTAATTTCCTCCCCTTGTATAATATTATTATTCGTAGTTACTATCTCCATTTCTTCCACAATTTCGGTGTCGTCCTCAATGTCATGCCTATAATACACGTTACTGTCAAGCGTACTGCAACCCAAATTAGCACTTTCACCCATTATCCGTAAGGTTCATTTGCACTAACACCAAACTCAATACACCGTCCGATAGGCTGATGCGTTAGGTATAACGCAGTCGGCGTAAACAACCCGAGACCGGTTATTATGCCGCGCAATGTTATCGCACAGATGCACGTCTTAATTCGATGAATAGCGAATAGACACTGAAATTATAGATTTTGAATGTTATAGCATGTGACTTTTATAGCAAATAAATGTTTATAGCAAGTGATTTTATAGCATATGAACTTATAGATTTTAAATTTATAGCTTTTGATTTTATAGCAAATAAGGTAGACCCTACTCAAAACCATCGATGGATGAAGTTCGACTTTTGTGGAAGTAAGTATCAGTAAGTAAAATTGAGTTCAGATGGATTCAATTTGTTTTGGAGTTGTCATTATTTATTTGTCGTACCTACCTATTGCAAAGTCATCATAATTATCTAATATTATTTTTCCTTTTATGCGATGTACCATGAATTAGTAAATAAAAAGGCAGGTCGCAACTCCGGAACAAATATCTAACCGAAAACCACCTGTCTAGCTCACCTGGATGGACCACGGGCAACTTTTCTTGCCAATGGTCCACTTCGGTAAACCTAGATGAACCGTGGGCACTTTTTGGACCATGACCCATAGTCATTTGCCCGTGGTTCACCTGGGTGTTCTGAGGTGGAATATCGGCAAGAAAATGTGCCCTTGGTCCATCCAGGTGAACTAGGCAGGTGGCCCACGACCGATGACTACCAAAATCCCTAGCCAAGAAGCAGTCAGACGTAGTCCCTACGCGATATGCGTTATTATTTAATTTCCTTTATGTGATCCTATACTCCAATGCATTTTGGTGAAAGGAAAGGATCCGAATGGCTAGCACGAATGACTTCGTCTCATTGTTATAAGAAGGCTGATTCTCAAGTTACCTGTTTACGAAAGCCTATGACGCGAAACGACAATACCTATAGTACAGCGCTAGTTGTTTAGATGCCCCAGACGAAACGTTTGTAATGCAATGCATAGGAGTATGAATAAAATTTCAGACGATGGTGATGATGATGTCCCTACGTGTGAGCGAATATCAGATATGAATCGTGGGTTCCTACATACTAAATACTCAAAGACATTTCAAGATTCTAGCAATGACGGCATATGAATTCGCCGCTAGAGGCGCTATTGTAACTTGAGGTATTATAAATAAACGTAAAATTAGTACTACCTACAAGTTGCATATTCCGGCTTTACTTTACATTGTTTCCGAATATTTTCGCAGATATACGAAAGGTTTGTTAAAATGTTAAAAGAAAAGCTATGAAAAGTAGGAGCCAAACTAAGAAGGCAAATAAAATGACAGCTAATTTAGAGGATAAACGGGACTGTGCAACACTGTGGGTAATAAATAGCTTGCTATTAAAGATAAATTAAAAGAAATCCTGAATAATCTGATATGATATACCTTACTCTACAGTGGCGCCAACTAGTGAGTACAAAGACGATAGCCCTCTATCTAACAAAGTACAAAAAATTACTCCCTAATATTCAAAAAGGGTTGAAGGTGGCATTGATTCACATATTTGCACCTGCTAGTCTCATAATATATATAATAATATTATGTATTTATAACTAGCCGAGCTGGCAAAAATATTCCGCCTCAAAGTCAGTTTTTGTCAGAGATGGCGCTGCATACGAAAAATTAAAGAGTTTTTTTTTGTTCATTTTTCATATTTATGATTAAATATTTGGCTATTCGAGGAAGAGAGAACGCTAACAAATCAAAAATCATAAAAATCCGTGCAGCCATTCCAAAGTTATAAATGGTTTAAATAGCACGACTTAGTTTTGTACGTATAGATTTGTAAAATTTCTGGTGAAAGTAAAGTTGATATAAAAACGTAAATATAACGTGAAAAATTACGCTTACAGCTTAGCAAGGTGTTGCAATATTTTTCCACTAGTTGGCGCCTCCTATTTTCATGTGTGTGTAAGACCTAGTATCTGTATAGGGCCGTTAGTGACACCAGCGTTTGTGCAGCTATTCTCCGAATTGGTGCATTATTACCCACTGAGTGTAGTCTCAAAAAATCGGCCGTATTAAACTGTGTGCGCAAATCAATTGATAATCTATAAGTGTTCTAATAGAATCTTATAAAAACTACAAAAAACACACATCATTGATTACAGCGCCATCTAACGGGACTTCTTCAATGAGCTAACGCGAGCATCCGCCTTAAGAATTTGTCTTGAGGTTGCGTAAGTCACTTTCGTTTCTTTATGTTCCATTTGTTTAAATAGTTACGGCATTGTGATTTAATTTAATTAACATAAAATGTCTGTTGTTTTATGTAATAAGTCCGCCATTTCAATAAGATATTTAAATAATAGGATAAAGATAAAATTTTACGACTTTATTCTGTGACACCACTAGACCAGCTCGGAAGGAGTGGCGTGAATTAGAAACCAATATTCAGCTGGGTGCATTACAGTTGAAAAAGAAGATAATACAAGAATAGAGAACATAATTGATATATACGAATATACATCGTGTCTTTGTCCCTTACAGGGTAGACAGAGCCTAGGGTAACAAACCTAAAGGCCACGTTTAGCGTTTATAGGTGCCTATAACATGACTCCTAAGATTTACACAGTTAATTGATTAAAATATTTATTGTCAGCTAGATCTTGCAGATCTATCAAATCTGGCGTTCGAAATTACGACAAGTGTACAAAAATGGTTGGAATTCCTAAAAATCACGACACAGTCTTCATTTATATAGGTATATAAGAAAGTATGTATAAATGAAGTATGTATTTCGTTTAAATGTATGTATGGTTGCATAAAGAACACCATATGAAAGTTATTAATTATAATTTTATGTTTGTTAGTGTCTCACAGAAGTGAATTTTATCTATACTAATATTATAAAGAGGAAAAATTTGATTGTTTGTTTGTTTGCATTGAATAGGCTCCGAAACTACTGGACTGATTTCAAAAATTCTTTTGCCGTTAGAAAGCTACATTATCACTGAGTGACATAGGCTACTTTTTACCGCGGGAAAATACCTTTTCCTACGGGAAAATTCATTTATCGCGGGCGAAGCTGCGGACGGAAGGCTAGTATCAAATAAAGATGTAATTAAACCAACAGAGGCTATTTCGTTTATGGATAAGGGAGTTAGTTTTCGGACAGAAATGAGAAGATATTAAAAGTACAATTACCTACTTAAACAGGGGCATAAATACCAAACGATTTAATAAACAAAGTTTTACCACGGAAACAGAAATGCTGCACAAAATCAATCTCCAATATTTACGATTTCACCCGACATTGGAATCCCTATTGAGCTCGTCGGTGACGGTATTTTGGCATACTGTTCGGACAAAGAACGGACGCCTGTTATCTAATATAAACTATCTGTGCGTTATGTAATTTTGGTAGCGTAAATATAACGATCAGCTGACTGTTAGAAATTGTATCCTTTACCAATTTTAAGCTTGGTTTGACCTATGGCCTCTCCAGCGACGGATCCAGGGTTCAAACGGCATCTTTGCGTTTCCCGAAATTTATGTGCAAAATTTCATTGATTCACGATGCGTTTTTTGGTAAAAGATAACATTGTAAGAATGTATACAGACGCTTCTGAAGGTCAATGGTATACGTAAAGTTCCTAATAAATACAGTACAAGCTCTTTCTCCCTGAGAGTCTAGCTGTCTAGCAAAATTGCAAGTGAAAATTTTGGTGTATACACTACGGCGGCTATAACAAAAACAAAAAGAAAATATGAAAGCAGTTTCTAAGCCATTTTTCTTAGTAATCTTAACTTCTCTATAAATAAAAGATCGTTGAAAGTTGAAAGCCCATTAGAACAAAGTATTCGTTCTTACTCCTGAGATTTACAAATGTTCAAGCGTGAATAATAACCTAAAAATAACTCAATTCACCAATTAAAAAGTACTTCACCCCGCATTCTTTATCACGAAATTTCACGAAACGTAAAATAAATCTCTGGACGGATCCTAAGTTCAGTGTCAGTGTTATTAATATGTTGCCCTTAAGATTTTTAATGTTTCTGAAACAGCTGCGCGGGAGTGGCGGGAGTGACTCACTCGACATTGGACCGAAAAGTCGGGAAACCCAAGACATCCACAGCGGTCGAACTAAAACGACGTATGCGCAAGACCATCGTCCACGTATACGCTCTTTTGTCGGCTCTCAGCATCCTCAAACGGCCCCGAATCCGATCGCGAAAATCTTACTGAACCGAGACCACTTTATAACTTTATTACCATTATCATACTCCACAGCGAAAACCCCAAGAATTCCTAGTGTATAAATTCGAATAAACTTTGGCAATAAGACAAGCTCGTTTGCTTTAGGCTATTTTCTGCGAAGATAAACACAATAACATCTCGATGGTTCCACTTTGTTGTTTCTTACACGCATAACGGGGTCAATGGGTACAAACTAAGGTAATGAATAAAGTACTCACGTTGTACTGGTGCTGTGTCAACACGACGTTGTCGAAGGTAGACGTGTTGGAGAGGGCTTCGGAACTGCCTCGCAACAGCTCCGCCAGTAAGTCAGCACCGGGTCTCACGCCAGCCAGCTTTGAAGGAGACGAAGTCGCCCTAACATGCGTAGGGCCCCTAGGTCTAGTTCCAACGGTAGGCGCCGCCCCAGCGCTTATTTTCCGACCACCAGTGACAGTTGCATCAGAAAAACTACGCCGCCCTACTTCAACCGAGCGTGTAGACGGCGGCTCCAGGTTTCTGCCGTAAGGCCCCTTAGAGAACTGCTGACGCTTGGATTCCACATCAGAAGTATCAGAAGGAGTAAAGGGAGAAGGAGAAGCGGTCCGGTCTCTAGTATACGAATCGCTCTCAGCCTCCGATGGCGAATCGCCCCGCGAAGTAACTCCGTATTTTCGTCTCATTCTGTACGATGAGTCCTCCTCTCTCTCATCTGAACTTTGGTGGGAAAATCTCGCTCGTCGTGTGCGTAAATCTTCAGCTTTAGGCCACATCTGGGCAGGCGGGTCACCAGGACTCGGAGGCCCATTTGCGCACGAATCATCAGATTTATCTCCTAGTAAGGATGAAGTTCGTGTCTCAGCTGATAACCTCATCTCTTGAAGAGAGGCGTCGCTGTTCTCACGCTTACAACCGTTTACAGGCGGAGACTCTTCGCCACCGTCATCGCTTGCCGTCGTTATGTATATCCCTTTTCTCCGTTTCTTATCGTGCAGGGGCCGTCTTCTCTCTCTTATACCGATAGGGGCTACAGTATTAGTTTTCTTTACAGCCTCTAACAAATGAGCAACTTTTTCACTAGTGATGGTTTCGTCTTCCTTGTCTCTGTCAGATCCGTCAGAAGCTGCTGACCGTGGCGTCTGGTCGTCTGGCGGTAACTCGTTCGACCACTGTTTCACTATACACTCATACACTGGCACTGGTATAGTACTCGCGACATTTGACGCGGATTCTTCCCGCTCGATGGGGAAATTTAAACACTCACAGTCCACATTAGCACACGCGTTCGCTGGAGGGTCGGGGAGTGGTGGGAAAGCAAAGGGCTGGGCCGGTTCAAGGGGAGATGTTCCTTCACTATGAGCTTGTGCACTGTCGGCCTGTGAGCCGTCACTTTCTTCACGCAACTCGTGTAAGACGCGCGGTGTCATAAGCACGGGCAGACTACCGCCGGCGACTTTTGAGCCCTCCTCCCGCACAGGGGGCACGCGACGCGGCAGTGGGTGCGTCAGCGAGCGCGTCCCAAGCTGCTTGTGTGGACCGTCGGGCGGCGGCGATCGCGGCGCCGGCGACGCGTGCGCCAAAAGACCCTCGTCAGACCCTACAGCTGAGTCAACCGACGCAACCGACCCACCCTCGGTCACCGTCTCCTCTGTGGCGAGACTAGCAGATTCATCGTTACGCGTACACGACGAGCCAGCACGCTCTACCCTAGCCTTCCCACTTTTATTACCAAAATCGAAGACCGAAGGCAGTCGGTTTGTAGCCCTATAATACTTTTCCTGTGTACAATCACCTTGAGAGAATGAAGCACTACGATATGGTATAGTTTTTTGCGCGTACGACCCGACTATCGACCGGGGCTCGACTCGCATCAGTGTGATCTTCTCCGTATCAAAGATGTCGTTGTCGTAACGGTCGACGGAGACACCGCGCGGCGGGCTGTGCCTGTGCCGTAAACGCGGCGGCGGGACAGGCGGCAGCACGGGCGCGGAGTGCGGTGGAGGCGGCGGCGGCGGCGGCGGCGGCGGCTGCGGAGAGAGCGGCGGCGCGGTGTGACCGCGCGGCAGCAGCCGCTTGGTGAGGTCCTGAAGCAGCTGGTGGCGCGAGGGCCGCTCGTTGCGCGCGCCGCGGCCCAGGCGGCGCTGGAAGCGCTCCAGCGTGCGGCGGTCGGGCTTGGCGCGGCCGAGGCACGCCGCCACCGCCTCCTCGGAGCAGCAGCGGCAAGGGCACACCCGCGGCGGCGGCGCTCGGCGGACCGCGTACCGCACTGCTCCCAGCGTCACGTACGGAGACCTGCGCACACGATCCTATATTTAGAGAGGGCGGCGGCAGCGCGGGCGGCTCGCCGAAAAGCTTGACGGCGAGTGCGACGGATTTAGAGCGGCCGAGCGTCCCCCGCTACTCGCCGCTGAATTCCGGGAGGATTCCCCGCGACCCACTCCGCTACGGTTCAAGAGTTATATCGGAACAGATGATTCGAATCCAAATTAAATTTAGTCAAAATTACCTTCGAGTCTGGCGTCTTTTAGATCACTATTTTATGTTACTGGGTGCAACTTTGCGCCTATAGTGTGGACTGATATTTACGTTCAAGAGCAAACATTTCTAAGGACAGCAGGTGGCAGTCAGACAGACGGAAGACGCCGGCTAAAAATAGTGTAACGCTGGCGATTTAGCGACAGCGCGACCTCGTAACAATGTTTACAATTTCACTGAGACTTTGCAGAGCTTGTGGATGCCAAAATTAAAACTCTAAGCGTAATAGTAAATAGCCGCGAGAAAAAATCAGCGCTGTCGAAAAACTTGAAGAACATGCAACGGGAGGCGCCCTCGGCAACAATGGAGAAACAAAATATTCTCCGCTAACAGCTTCAACAAAGAAATGCAAAACTGAGTATAGTAAAATAAAAACAAAAATAGAGTTTAAAAAAAAGAGAAAGAGTTTTAAGGGATGAAAAGTAGAGAATCGTGCGAAATAAATTATTTTAATTAGATGAGAGCTTTGACATTACAAATTCAAATTCGAAGACAGGAAGCTGCTGTAGCTGCGAGACATAGTTTTTCTGCGCGTCGCTAGGGGGCGTGGCGGCGCTGCTCCCACAGAATTACTAATGGAAAGAAGCTTATTATTATTAAATATTGAGAATCGATTCATCATGATGGCATTCGATAAGAATAGAGATAAAAATCCAGGAATTGAACAAATTAACAGTTTTCAGAGTAAACTTTTAGCATATAAAGGCAGCTAAGCGGGCACCGAAGTTAAGGGAGCCCTCCCTAAACCATTCCCCAGAAAGAAATGTTTAAGTAAAGGACTTCCATTCTAGATCGATTCAAATCGTAGTCGCGCCCGTATACAAAGCTCTTTAATATGAGAGTTGAAGAAGGATGTCTTTATCTCTCTTTTTCTTCGGCCTGGGGTCACTCATAATGCGGTCCTGTGTCATTCGCATCCAGCCGCTTCCCGCTATCTCCGCGATATCGTTAACCTTGCGTTATTAACTGTGTGATACGAACTTTGAATTTCGGAGTTCCCAAGAATAGTTGGTCAAAGTTACTCACAGGGACCCAGGGCTCGCGTGCCATCTTGAGGCGGGCGCGCGTTGGGCGCCATCGGTGGTCACGTCACGCCGCGCATTGCGCGTCAACGCCGCATCTATCAAGAGGTTAACGTTACTCACAGGGAGCCAGGGCTGGCGCCCGGCTCGCGCACCATCTTGACGCGGGGGCGCGTTCAGCGCCATCGGCGGTCACGTCACGCCGCGCATTGGGCGTCAACGCCGCTTCTGTCAAGAGGTTAACGCTACTCACAGGGAGCCAGGGCTGGCGCCCGGCTCGCGCGCCATCTTGAGGCGGGCGCGCGTTCGGCGCCATCGGCGATCACGTCACGCCGCGCATCGCGCGTCAACGCTGCATCTGTCAACAACGGAAACAGACCTTAGATACAATGTACATTATAATGTGACGGAAGAAACTTTCGTAGCGACTGGCAGGACACTGGTAGACTAGGTGTCTAATAGATCCAGAATACTTCATCAGGTAATTGTTGGTTAAACTAAACAACTTATTGTTCGGCGGGCCCTATAAATACACTAATATAATAGCTTAGTAAAGTTAAATTACTTTCTTTGTTATTTTATGAAAATATGAATGGCCTTATAGGTGCCACAGTTTACTATAGGTACGTTTTATTAAACACTAAATTTAAAAAAATGAAAACCACGCATTAGTAATTAGAGCAGTAATTTCATTCTAAGCTACTCGTAAATTCAGCACAATTTTTCACCCCTTTCGAGTGAGATTTTCATCATTACCTAAGTGTTTTAAAAAATCGGAGCCCAGTTACTACTCTATTCATAACTTCATTTGCATTCAAAGTTGGTTAAACTCTGTTTTGTAAGTTTATTATTATTAGACATAATTATCATTTCTCATAAACGATTTTTTCTTAGTTTAATTTTAAAATCTTCATTTGTAGCTAACAGGCAAACACGAAAAAGATCAGCAGCAAATAATTGAATGAACCTTACCTACAGTCTTTTGTATTCGTATCCTTAATGTAATGTCGCGAAATTCTAGACGTTTGGCCTTGTACTATTCAATATATTCTACGCAACGTGAACGAATACGAAGGAGAATTGTACACAGTGACAGTGATGACATCTTCATTACAACCTGTTATTTGCCTCTGGCTCTTTAGATCAGAGATGTTACGGAGCTTCGACTCCGGTTTCGTTAAGTCGGAACTTCCGATTATTATTACACCTTCGGTTCCGACTTCGGCTCCGACACTTTTAAATCGAAGGTTTTAATCGGAGGTCGAAGCATAACATAGCGGCGGCGGCGGCCTGTGTCGACTGTTATGAACAGGTTCATACATGTCGCGCGGCGCGGGGAATCCCCCCGACTCCCACTACGTGCACTCGATCGTCAATTATCTGACCCTGCCTCCGACTCCGATTCCGACTCCGATAAAGCAAATTTAAAAACTCCGACTCCGCCTTCGGTTCCGATAAAACTACCTCCGTTACATCCCTGCTTTAGATGTCTTATACGGAATCATTCTTCAGTCTTTAGTCTTTTGACTACAACTGAGATTTAGTGCTGGGTTCGGAGACTCAAACTAAGAAATGTTACTTATTAAATGACATTTAAAAAAACTTTCCATGCTGGTCTGGGAACCAAGAAAGAACATAGAATCTACCAGTTGCTTCTCTTCCCGCGCAGATGGTAAAAGCCCATCGAGGGATTGGGCGAAAAATTTAGGGATTATGCTGTATAGGCGATGTGGTTAGCAACTTAGGTCTTGTTACCTTAGGCTCTGTCTACCCCGTAAGGGATGAAGACGTGATTTATGTACCTATGTAGGTATTTAAAAAAATGTACTATAATAGAGAACATTTTTGCTTTTGTCAAATTATATCCAGAATGAAGCACAAGTATTTAAAAATCGTTTCATAATACGTTCCGTGATTGCCCGAAATAGTTCCGCTATAGATCGAGAGATGCCGCTGTGCGTGTTTATAGGCATGCTATCAGAATGTCGCTTCAAAAACTATACAACCCCTGAGATATACTAATCCTTAACGGAACAATTCAAGGACGCTGATAATATTTGACTGATTTGATCCAGCGTTTTTGGATTGTTAAGACGTAACCCTCCAATACACGGAGGAGGCCTATGCCATGAGGCACGCCGAATTACGCGACAATTTAATAATAAAAAAACAACAACAAAAAAATTAAATTGTAGCGAATTCGGAATAAAAAGGCTATATATTATTATAATCCTAGGAAATGCCAAACATAGCTAAGAACAATTGCAAGGCTTTCGAATGAAAAATACCGCATCGAAATCGGTCCATCCGTTGGAGAGCTACGATGCCACATACACACATCGATGTCAAGCGTCTAAATTTTGTAGTAAGACGTTACGAAGTTGGTTAGCAGCACATGCAACGACATCTATCGAGAACCTTTGAAACATGTTAGTAAAGCGTGTATTCGAACTTTGGGCGGGCGGGCGCCGTAGGGCGGGCAGAAAATTTCAGTTTCACCACTAGATGTCGCTAGCATCGCGAGATTTCTGTAATAAAACTTTGTACATGAAAAAGTCCAAAAAACTACACAATTGTCAACATAGACTTCCAATTCTACATAAAAACAAGTTAAAACAGTAAAAACGTGGGAGTGGAAAATCACGAAAGTAAAATCTTGTATTGAAATTTTCGCCGTAAAGAATGTCAAGCGATTATAATGTGACAGAGATATTAATTCTCCGGACATATCTGTTCGTAATAAACATGGATGCGCTCGAAATTAAGGAAGACGACCATTTTAGTGATTTTAATGTCCCATTAAATTATTCCTTGACGCAATTGCACTATTTATATTCGAAACAAGGTGATAATTTCCTTGAGTATTAAATACTTAAGCCTTTTTTGGTGCTTTACGAGTACAAATATGGAAGGTGGACAAAGAACGCGTATTTCTTGAAAAGTAATAAATTGAGACAACATTAACGAGCTTTCAGAGTAAAACTTTGAATTGCTTTACATCGAAACAACAATATTCGACAACACTTAAAAAGAGTTAAGTGTTAGGATTAGGAACACTAAATAGATTACTGTTGCTGTGTAGCAGGGGCGCCGACTCCGTGGGTGCTCGGGGGCTCGAGCACCCATGAGAAATAAACAGTGGGTGCCGAGCACCCCTGAGAATAGACATCACGAAACAGATCAGCCTTTTAGGGGATAGGTGTTTTTTCATTACCTGACGACCCGTTTTCGAGTCATCAAATAAGCATGAGCACCCACGAGGTTTTCTAAAAGTCGGCGCCCCTGCTGTGTAGTTAATCCTTTCTGTGTAGCCAATTTTTGAAAGCAAATGTGTGAAAATACCACTCGAAAGTGGTGAAAACTTGTGCTGAATTTAAAACACGAGTAGCTTAGAAGATACTTACGGCTCTCATTAATTTTGTGAACTAGTCAAAATTTGATTAGAGCTCTAGTTTTGAAGATATAAACAGATTTATACCACTTTCGAGTGGAACTTTCGAGTGATGTGCATTCAAAAATCGGACCCCAGTTACCACTCAATTCATAACCTAATTTGCATTCAAAACCATTGAATTTTGAAGACTAACGATACCTTCTTTTGTATTCGTATCTTTAATGTCGCGTAATTCTAGACGTTTGGCCTTGTACTGTTCTGCGGTGCAAAGCGATTCGCCACAGGACACCGATACATTTAACTTTTGATTCGACATATTGTGCAATCGTGATATATTACAAATCACTATGGTCCAATCAGGATAACAATAAAATCTAGAATCAGTGATTGCAAACCTTTTTTCATGAAGTTAATACATTCTACGCAACGTGAACGAATACGACGGAGAATTGTACACAGACGGTGATGACGTCTTCACTACCTGTTATTTACCTCTTGTCTCTTTAGGTGTCACACGGAATCTTTCTTTAGTCTTTAGTCTTTTCACTGTCTTTTTGTACTGGGTTTGGAGACTCAATCTCAGACATGTTACATATTAAATGGCATTTAAAAAATTGCACTATATAGAGAACCATTTTTGCTTTTGTCTAATTATATCCTGAATGTCACAAGTATTTTACAGTCGTTTCAAAATAAGATTCGTGATTGCCTGAATAGTTCCGCTATAGATCCAAAGATGGCGCTGAGCGTGTTTACGAGTATAACCAGACTTCAATGTCGCCTCGAAAACTACACAACCCCTGATATTTATTGAACATTACGCAACAATACAAAGACTCTGATTCAGTCTAGCGCAGGGGTGGCGAACCTTTTCTGGTGGACGTACCATTTTTTCACAAATAATGTAATATTTGGCTCTGACTTATCATCAGTTGGTGATTTAATGGTCAAAAATAAACCTTGCACACTTTTTTTTATTATTGGCGTGCCCGAATTATTTTGAAGCGTGCCAACACTGGCACGCGTGCCATTGGTTCGCCATCCCTGGTGTAGCGTATTTGTGTTGTTGAGATTTATAAATTCCTTGAAGCTCTCATTACTTCTCTAATGAGGAAGCGGAATCCTTGAGTTTCGTCAGTAAAACAAAAATATAAGCATGAAAAATATAAAATGTAAGGCATGTAATGCATTGGTCAATGATTTACTCCTTCGAGATTAACTACTACATAAAGCGCGTATAAAATAAGAGCCTTTTATATTTGTACATATATACACATACACAAATCACATCTATTTCCCTTACGGGGTAGACAGAGCCTAGCAGTAACAAGGCCTTTAGGCTACGTTTAGCATGATTGTGTGGGTTGCTAGCCGCATCGCCTATAATATGATTCTTAAGAATTTCGCCCATTCCCTCGATGCGCTTTTACCATCTGCGCGGGACGAGAAGCAACTGGTACATTCTACGTTGTTCCTTCGCTCCCAGACCAGCATGGTAGTATTTATTAGTTAGGGTAGACAGAGACTAAGGTAAAATGATAAATCCTACTAATATTATAAATGTGAAAGTTTGTGACTTTGGATGTTTGTTACTCTTTCACGACAGAACGGCTGGACAGATCTGGATGAAATTTGGAACATAGATAGATTATAGTCTGGAATAACACATAGGCTACTTTTTATCCCGGAAAAATGAACGGTTCCCGAGGGATATATGATGATGATGATGATGATGAATATATTACTACTAAGTGGGTACTATTACTACTATTACGTTGAGGTTTGTGATTGCAGGTAAGAAATCAAATTATTAGTAAAATTAGTAAAATATGTCCTACTAATATTATAAATGTGAAAGTTTGTATGGATGTTTGGATATTTGTTACTCTTTCACGCCAGAACGGCAGGACAGATCTGGATGAAATTTGGAACATAGATAGATTATAGTCTGGAATAACACATGGCTAATTTTTTTCTTTCTTATTCCGGAAAATTGCATAATTCCTGCGGGATAGCGATAAAGATAAAGCTAAAGCTATTTAGGATATATTTAAGGACAGCCCTATAGGTTAGGTTAGGTTTGTTTTATAAAAATCCTGCAATATTTAGTTTCAGAAAAATTAAGGCAGCGGGGCAATGCGTGGGGGGTTGCTTGCATGTTTGCTTGAGCCCTTGCTTTGCATGCTTGATTGCATACTTGCTTTCATGCATGCTTGCATGCATGCTTGCGTGCTTACTTGCATGCATGCTTGCGTGCTTACTTGCATGCATGCATGCTTGCGTGCTTGCTTGCACGCTTGCTTGCATGCTTGCTTGCCTGCTTGCATACCTGCTTGCATGCCTGCTTGCATACTTACATGCTTGCATGCATGCTTGAAAGCTTGCAGGTTTGGTTGCTCGCATAGCAGGCATGCAAACAGGCATGCAAGCAGGCATGCAAGCAGGCAAGCAAGCATGCAAGCAAGCGTGCAAGCAAGCATGCATGCAAGTAAGCACGCAAGCATGCAAGCAAGCCCCCGCATTGTCCCGCTGCCTTAATTTTTCTGAAACTGTAAATATTGCAGGATTTTTATAAAACAAACCTAACCTAACCTATAGGGCTGTCCTAAAATATACCCTAAATAGCTTTTGCCCGCGACTTCGTACGCGCTAAGGTGTAAAACGAAAAAATAAGTTTTTTCCCGTTCCCGTGGAAATTATGGGGAGTGCTTTTGAAGTACACTTAAAGCCTTTAAAGAAACACACGTTATAAATGTTAAGTCTCTTTCTTCCGCTGTTTCGTCTGGAAACGTAAAATCCCGTTTTTTCTCGTCCCTGTGGGAGTTTCGGAAAATCCTTTCTTAGTGTTCTCCTACATTCCCGAATAAACCTACGTGACAAATTTCAACTTTCCCCCGCTTCCCGTTTTTCCCGTTCCCGTAAGAACTGAATATATAAATCCCGTTTTTTTCCTTATCCCGTGGGAATGCAAGCATGTAAGTATGCAAGCAGGCATGCAAGCAGGCATGCAAGCAGGCAAGCAAGCATGCAAGCAAGCGTGCAAGCAAGCACGCAAGCATCCATGCATGCAAGTAAGCACGCAAGCATGCATGCAAGCAAGCATGCAAGCATGCATGAAAGCAAGTATGCAATCAAGCATGCAAAGCAAGGACTCAAGCAAATATGCAAGCAAGCCCCCGCATTGCCCCGCTGCCTTAATTTTTCTGAAACTAAATATTGAAGGAATTTTATAAAACAAACCCAACCTAACCTATAGAGCTGTCCTAAAATATATCCTAAATAGCTTTATCTAGCTTTATCTTTATCGCTATCCCGCAGGAATTACGCAATTTTCCGGAATAAGAAAGAAAGAAATTAGCCATGTGTTATTCCAGATTATAATCTATCTATGTTCCAAATTTCATCCAGATCTGTCCGGCCGTTCTGGCGTGAAAGAGTAACAAATATCCAAACATCCATACAAACTTTCACATTTATAATATTAGTAGGACATATTTTACTAATTTTACTAATAATTTGATTTCTTACCTGCAATCACAAATCTCAACGTAATAGTAGTAATAGTACCCACTTAGTAGTAATATATTCATCACCATCATCATCATCATATATCCCTCGGGAACTGTTCATTTTTCCGGAATAAAAAGTAGCCTATGCGTTATTCCAGACTCTAATCTATCTATGTTCCAAATTTCATCCAGATCTGTCCAGCCGTTCTGGCGTGAAAGAGTAACAAACATCCAAACTCACAAACTTTCACATTTATAATATTAGTAGGATTTATTTTTAAGAGGCTCTACTATGCTGTTTTTAGACCATCGTCTTTAAATATTCGCCATTATTCACAATCACCATATCAGGCGGAGCATTTTCATCATACAGACGAAATAGAGGTTTTTTTTTAATTCCCAGGTCTTAAGGAATTAGCCTACTTTCATTCTTGACTGAAGCGAAGCCGCGGGCACAAGCCAGTTTCGTTTTTAAGTAAATATTCTGTTTTATGTTAAGGATATCGTGACGGAATTCCTGACTAGTTATTTTCAGTCCGTATTCCAAGCTTTAGCCATCCATTGTTTTAGCACCGGATTACTAAGTGGTTATTTATACTATTTACACTATTTATACTGATCTGTATTTACGGTTATA
Organism: Pandemis corylana; assembly: GCA_949127965.1. Taxonomy (NCBI): domain Eukaryota; kingdom Metazoa; phylum Arthropoda; class Insecta; order Lepidoptera; family Tortricidae; genus Pandemis; species Pandemis corylana. The sequence continues at coordinate 4,060,173 of OX421869.1, forward strand.
CTAAATTTGAATTCCTGACCGTTAACGATTCTTAGTCGTTCGGTTAAAATACACACGCTGAAAATTTCATGTGTTGTTTCGATTCAGCGCTGTTATAATATATTTAGATAGTTACAATGGAGATTTAGTAAACAGGATTAATACTTATTTAATAAAAAAATATTGCCTATGTATGTAGGTTAGGTATGGAACTTCTTAGACCAGTTCGATTGAACATACATATATACAAAACGGCAATACTTTTAAATATATTAATTTTAAATCCTCCCATATCTTTATAATCCTTCCAGCCGGCATAACCTTCTTTTCTAAATGTTCTCTGTAGCAAAATCCGCAATGAAGTGACCTCTAGAAATGTTGAACGTTACTTCATTACTTCGTTACCCGCCAATTTTGCGTTTGTTTAGCATTGGTCAGTAATCGACCAATAGGAGCGTTCCAACAATTCTAGTTGCCGTATTAAAGTATTCAGGAAACCATTTACATTAAAAAATAAAAATAACCAAGTTGAATACATAGCAAATATTAAATTATTTAAATTAATAAAAAAATGCTAATAATACCATCGAGCCTCTTTCCCATAGGGGTAGGCAAAGACTACTTTGTTCCACTAGCTACGATCCTGACATGCCTCTTTCGCTTCATCCACATTCATCAATCTCTTCACACATGCGCGCCGGTTTCGGGTCCTGTCCTGACCAGGGGCCTTTTTTTTTTTTTTTTTATATATATGAGAGGGGGCAAACGAGCAGACGGGTCACCTGATGGAAAGCAATCACCATCGCCCAGGGACACCTGCAAGACCTGAGGAATCACAAGTGCGTTGCCGGCCCTTTGAGGAACAGGAAGGCTCGCTTTTTAAAGATCCCTAAATTGTACCGCTCAGGGAATGCTGCAGCAGGAAGTTGGTTCCAGATCTTTACCGTTCGAGGAAAGAAATTGCGTTTAAAACGCACGGTGCGTGACTGCCAACCATCAAGATGTTGAGGATGGAAGGACAGACGGTTCCGCGAAGTACGGTAGTGGAATTTAGCCGCAGGCAGCAATCCTTACCAAGCCAAGCCTTACCGTATTACGGCTATTTCACATAATATTGAGTCAAAAATTACAATGAAATTGTTTCGCTTGTGCCCCGAACATAACTATTTTACATTACCGGGTCATTCTAAGGTCAAATAAAGACAAAAAATTAAAACAAACATGTTCGCGGCTTAGGGGTGGCCTAAGGGCCGCCCCCGCCGCACCTAAACCTAAATTAATTCAAACTAATCATCCTACATCGGTTTTACCAGTGCCGGTAACGTAACTTGGTTATGTACGACGAACAAGCTAACTTTTTACCTGTTCAGTCAAACTAAACCAGACACCTGATGAAGTACGAGTATTTGACTTTACTTTTAAGACTGTAGCCTCAGATTTGAACCCACCCTAAACTAAATCAAGAACTGCTAAGTAATACTATTCCCAAATCCAGTGTGGGGTCAATAACATTTTTATGTCTCCGCGTTTGATGTGCGGTTGACGAGAGATTTATAGGCACGCGTATTTTTGGCTGTGGGTAGGTAGGTATAAATTGAAGCGATGGCACTGTAGTTAAACGATTGTTTTAGCTCACCAGATCTTGGAAAAGGTGCCTCACGTATTATAGGTGTGTCGGCGAGCAAGTCTTCTTCTTCTTTTTTTAATAGGGCCCCCTCGATCAATGCGACGATTTCGCCAATGGCAAAGTAATAAATACAGTATTTAAAAATCTTGTGACAAAAATGTCGGCAACGTTGTCCGGAACACGGTCAAAAGACCCCCCTGTCGGATGATATCCCTCAGAATCTGACAGGAAATTATTTACCGATGCCCAGGGCGCACCGGACCAAGCACTGCTCTTCTCGGACACCTCCGAAAACGAAGCTCTTGACCACACGCGGAGGTAACCCGACTCGCACCCCGGCAAGCAAGTCAAATATTTCTTGTTCCGGATCCAGACGTTTTGACAACACCGATTGTTCCTAAACTGTTACCCCTTTATTTATAAACACTTATCTGTGAAAGGTAAATGTCAAAGTGAGGGGAAGGTTAATATGTATTAGACATGCATAATATAGTAGAGAAATACTGATTGCACCCGTGCGAAGCCGGGGCGGGTCGCTAGTGTAATCTAAAAATAGCTAGGTCGAACTATGTACAAATCTTTTATTGAATCAGGCGTTGCATTGCGGAGGTCCATTTCAATGAACAAAAAATATTAACCTTGCTACTCGGCTACTCACGTGCAAGACAACCAATTAAGCCTGTATGCAATAATATAATGTTTTTCATGCAATCACTGTGGAGGGAGATATCTAAGACAGATAATGTTAGCTTTTTTAACTGTCTTACCTTACAAATTTCATGATTCCAGGTTTATTTAAGTGAGAAGAGCCCTTAACAGAGACAAAATAACAGACGAAAAGACAAACGGGCAACAAAATTGCCTTTAACAACATTAAAAACGGTTATATAAATTTTTAGTAAGGTTTTACTAACATTACTAAGTATGATTTCATATAGTAATCCATTCGCTATTACTTAGAATAGCGCACGCGCCGCGTAGTAACTTGATAATACCGATGACGTCAGCAAAGTATCCAATTTCACCTACTGATGATTGAGAGCTTATGTTAGCACATAGAGCAAACCACCTAATAGAGAGTAAATGTCATGTAATTCATATGAAATAAAATTGCGCCAAGCCGAAATTGGTGATTACTGCTTTCTGACCTTTATGGTCACAACCAAGGCCTAAAATGCAAAATTACTCTGAAAGTTTATGCCTGAAACGCAATATCACTAAGAAATCGAGCAAGGTCAGCTGAAGGTCAAGCAGGCAACGAGAGTTGAGCCAGCAGATATGAATAGTTAATTTTAAGTCGTTGTGCATAATGATAACTCGATTAATTTTGATGAATTCCTATTACCTAAATGACTTTGTTCCGTGTAGAAACTAATAAGATAAAGGAAAAACAATCGCGAAAATAAAGTATTAGTATTTAAGTCGACAAAGACTGATGTGTTGACATAATTTTATAGCTCTTATTACCACTCAAACTGGTTCTTTCCTCTATGTGCTAGGAGAGGGCTTCCCAAAGTGTGCGCCGCGGCGCCCTGGTGCGCCGTAGAAAGTAAAGAGGGGCGCCGTGAGTTCTATCATTATCCGAAACCACAAATATTCGCGGGTACCTATTTGAGCGCTCGCATCGGTAAATAATATAGCAACAATACAACTTAGCTAAGGCAGGGCGCCGTTACAAAATACTAAGCTTGTAACTGCGCCGCAGGTTGAAAAAGATTGGGAACCCCTGTGCTAGCAAGTAAAATAATAGGTCAAAAGTCACTGGCCATGTAGACAAGATGCCATAATGGGGACTATCGTTTCTTTGCTCACCAGTTGGCGCCACTGTTGACTAAGGTCCAGAGGTATAGCTGTCAAAGGCAACTTTATAAGATCGGCGCCGAAACAAAGTTTTAAATCTTGAATCTCATTAAGTTTATTAATTATAAATAGTCATCATATCGAGTAGCTATGCCGCAACGTTGTGCAGTTCCGTTTTAATCGGAAAAAAAATCCGCTTTCAAAGCGTTCACATTCATCGCCAAATAATCCATTATTTGCGATAATTTCACGAAGGAGACCATTTTTCAATAAGTAAATGTAAGAAATTATATCTATGTCACGAAGCCCGCCAAAACCAGTGAAAAGTGAATGGTTATTGGACCTCACGCGACACTAGCACCTCTAGTGGCAAATTCACACGCGATAGCCCCCATTCAAAAGAAAATAACTCAAATCTGCTAAAAATTCACATGCAACTTATTTCACATTACAGTTTGGTATTTATAGGGCATTGCGAAAGTAACTGGTATTTATATACGGTTCACTGGAACGTTTAGTAAATTCGTAAACAAACTTTTAAAACTGTTACGTTCGATGAAATTTTCGGTTGTTTCGTAATTTCTACAGAGTTAATTGAAATATGGGATAACCCTTTGATGTTAATCGAGGTTCGTAGTAGTTTTTCGTACCTCTCTTATGTAATAATTAGAATTTGGACTATTTGGGATAATGATTATTATCTTCTTCTTTTTTTAATATGGCCCTATCGATCAGTGCAATGATTTCGCCAATGTCAAAGTAATAAATACAGTATTCAAAAATCTTGTGACAAAAATTTCGGCAACGTTGTACGATAGAACTCGGTCAAAAGACCCCCCCCCCCCCCCCCTTTCGGGCTCTTAGCCAACGGACGATATCTCACAGAATCTGCCAGGAAATCATTAACCGATGCACCGGACCAAGCACTGCTCTTCCCGCGGACGGATCCAAAAACAAACCGCAGCTCTTGAGCACACGCGGAGGTTTTTTTTTTTTGCGGCGGAAAATATGCGCTACGCATACGACCGCGCCGTGGGGACGGCGCGGAGGTTATGTGGGACTCTCCTCCCCGCCCCCCCCCCGAGCGGGGGGAAGCGGAGGAGGCCTACCCACTAAAAAACCGCCGGTATTCCCTCTCTGCCATTGGAGAGGCGCCGTGGGAGCATATTGGTGTCACGGTGTCACCACGCAACACGCGGAGGTAACCCGACTCGCACCTAAAAGTTAGAATAGGATTTAGGTTTGATGGTGTTTGATGATTTTATTTAGAAACCCTTTCGACGGCACGTCAAATACAAGAGACGTGACGTGACCCGTACCCAAGACTTCTTTATTGCGATGCCTTAAGTTGAACCTAAACCCAATTGAACGAGACCTTTTGCATTGAAGTAATGGACGTATATTTATATGACTCGTTGGCGTAAACAGATCTATATGGGGAGTGTGAATCAGAGTTGTTACGGATGCAAAAATGTAGACATCCGCGGATACAGATGCGGAAGCGGATTATTAGAAGTTCACATCCGCGGATGCGGATTTGATGCGGATGCGGATGTGATGCGGATGCGGATTTTGGGATTTTAAAGGGATAATTATTTAAATTTTAAATGCATAATAGTAGGTTCCTACTTATTAGTGCATAATAGTATTTATGGAAACAAACGCGAAGCACGTGCCACTCTGGCTCCGCCCACTTTCTTGACATGTAGTTACTTGTCGAATCTTGTTGATGTGAATCTGCATCCGTAAAAACTCCGCATTGATTGATGCGGATGTGAATGCGGATGCAGATGTCTGAATTAATGCGAATATTCCGCATTTACGAACGCGGATGCGAATATTCGTAACACCCCTGGTGTGAATGGTAGCGTTAGGAGGGGAAGGCCTAGACAGACGTTTCGAGACCAAATAGGAGACGTTTTGAAAAAGGTCAGGTCAGGAGTACCCGAAACCGACGAGCATGTATGAAGAGATTGATGAATGTGGATGAAGCGAAAGAAGTATGTCAGGATCGTAGCAAGTGGAACAAAGTAGTCTCTGCCTACCCCTGTGGGAAAGAGGCGTGACGGTATGTATGTATGTATGTTGGCGTCAAAAAGGTTAAATGAACCGGAAGACGCAGTATCGGCTGGCCTCCCACTAGGTGGACCGGTGTCCGGTGACTGGGGGACTCGTTGGCGTTCTAGGGGAGGCCTTTGGTCAACAGTGAACGAGTTCTGGCTGATAATGATGATGATATAGAAGTATGTTTATTTCTTGTCTAGTACTTACTTGTACTTTGCACAGTTTGGGACTAGGTCAATTTATTTATTTAGCGGTATTATCGCTTAAATGGATTTCCTACTAGACAACCATTTAGATACAGAAATGACATGAAGCAATTGCAACAAGCAAGGGATATGGGTAGAAAAAAAGGTAACTCAATCTTTAAAATAACTTTTCTATATTAAACCGGTTTTATGATGCAAAAAATTGCAACTGTCTCATAATATCCAACACCCGGAAAATTCAACTTGGCAATGTGCCATCAAATACTACTAAGTACAGTCGCCTTCGTAAAAGTCCGCTTAGAGTTATTAGCTTTTAAAAAGATCAAAAACAGTTTCCGCGAAATCGTAAGATTTGAGTGGCTTTTTAGCGTTTACAAAGAGGGATAATTGTTTTTAAGCGAAAATAAATGTTGTTCCCGAAAAAACGTCGTTAAACATTATTTCCACGTGTTTTTTACACTTTGCTAGTTTCTTTGCAATCCAACATATATATAATACTAGCCTTCCGTCCGCAGCTTCGCCCGCGATAAATTAATTTTCCCGTAGGAAAAGGTATTTTCCCGCGGTAAAAAGTAGCCTATGTCACTCAGTGATAAAGTAGCTTTCTAACGGCAAAAGAATTTTTGAAATCGGTCCAGTAGTTTCGGAGCCTATTCAATGCAAACAAACAAACAAACAAACAAACAATCAAATTTTTCCTCTTTATAATATTGTATAGATATAAAAGAAGTCATGTTAGTTACACTATTTATAACTCAAGAACGGCTGAACCGATTTGGCTGAAAATTGGTGGGGAGGTAGCTTAGAACCAGGAAACCAGGAAACGGACATACTAGTAGAAAACTTTATTTTTCTTTTTCTTCTAGATACTTTAAATTTTCCATACCAATAGGTAATTATGGTATGTATCTGAAAACTGTTTTTTGAACCTTGCGAAATTCCCGTGAGATAAGTAATAAAAAGAATCATTATATGATTTGCAACTTAATACAGATCCTTGGTATTTGGCAGACATATTCCTTGAAGATCATAGAGCAGCACTCAGACGGTATTTCGTCAATTTTCCACGGGATAAAAGGACGGGATAGGAAATAATGACCTAATATTTGAAGAAATTAGTGGATGAAGGTGGTATACATGTCACTTTGACGCAATCTGCGCGGACGAAGTTGCGGCCAAAAGCTAGTTAAAAATAAAAACTATTCATAGTTTGACTACATCCGATATAAAAATATATTTAAGCAGTTGTGAAAACAATTTTATGACATCTGATGCCAAATTATTATTGAAATTCTGTGCCTATACGAGTATGTATAATTTTAATTGGTTCTGACTTTACTACACCTTTTACTGAAGTGTATAATACTGTAATTTATAATACATTTATAGTGCCAATGTACAACCGAGTCCAATAAGCTAAAGCAGACGCAGTATAAATCCAGTAAGTAATCACAAAACGAGTGACACGAGGAATCAGCACACTCTTTACTAGCCTGTGTGATTGATTAGTGTAAGTTTTCGGTAACAAAATACACCTAGAACGCGTTTACGTTAAATATTTAAGTGCTATATGAGACAATCCTGAACTTATTTCTGTAAGGAATTTCTTCCAATTAATTTCCGAGTAAAAGTAGACGCACAAAGAAAAATAACAGAAGCGACCGAAACTTAAATTAACAAGGTGTGTTTCTGCGAAATAAATAAAATAAAAAATTAAATTAATCGTAAATGCCAAAATGAATCCTAGAATGTTAATAACACAAAAAATAACTAGAATGCGTTCTCGTTAACGTCTCAATTGCCAGTACAGTGCGTATTGGTAAGAATGTTTTAGTGTCTGACTTTCGTTCGACACATTATTTGCGACAAAAAACTAAATTTTACAAGGGTTTTCTCAAATTTATCGCGCCCAAACTCATATAAGTATCGAAGGTGGGTGCAAACTCTGCTAATCTCTTTCGTTTCAGACTTAGCCTTCTAGAATTAACAGTACGTTTGTGCCATAGTGCAAATTCAACGCGTTGCATGTAGATCACATACTGGATTTATACTGTAGTTCCAATAAAATTGGTTCAGACTTCTAGATCTATTTCTATCTGCTCTAAAAAGAACTGGAATCCTCGCATAGCGATAGCAGGTGTCACTGCGACCGAAATGTTCGGGACAGTTTTCAGAATCAGCAAGTTTTTTAGTACTTCTACTTTAGATGGTTTATGAAAAGATTGAGTTGTTAAAATACATTCTGTGGCAGTCTGGTAAACGAGTATGCGGCTCAGAGCCTCTAGAGCAGTTTTTTAAACCGTGGGTCGCGACCCCCTGGGGGTTGCAAAGCCTCTACAAGGGGGTCGCGAGAGGTCGCGAAAACTACCTCATTAAAAAATCAGCGTTGCTAACTATGAAAATGCATAAACTTGTCGTATTGATTGAATATTTGTAACATAAATAAAATATCTACATGAAAAAAAGAACGGGTCGTGAAATATTTTTTTCATACTAGGGGGTCGTATCAGAAAAAAGTTTGAAAAACACTGCTCTAGAGCAACGGTCGGCAATAGGAGGACTGTGAAAGGCCGAACCTCGGAGCGCCAAATATTGTAATGTATTGTATACCAAATATCAATTAATGAGGTATACTTGTTTTTTTTTAGATCTCGTTAGAATTTTCGCAAGATCCCACCTAAAGCAACTTGGCGACCCCTGCCCTAGAGCAAAGGTTCTCAAAGTGGTACAGGTGGACCCCCGTGGTCCACGGAAGACTAGACGATGTCCACGTTAGTCCATAAAAAAATGGTAATATATTAGAAATGTGATAGAAATGTAGCAACAGGGGTACCGAAAACAGTAAAACTTTGAACGTGGCCTACGAGTAAAAAGGTTTAGGAATCTCTGCTCTAGAGAAAATATAAAAAGAACAAACATAAACATGTTTAAACAGGTTCGCGTAAAATTGCTAAATCGCGAATCTTACAGATTGGTCAGATAAAATTGCGTCATACATTTTTTAAACCATTACATTTTTTAAACCATGCATTTTGATACGTACTGTACTTAGGTACTAATAATTTCAGAAAAAATACATAATATAAAGAGCGAATAAAAAAGTTTGACTTATAGACGGACGAACAGGTCACAAGCTGTTAGATCCCGATTCTCAATGTCATCGAAAACTATCTCGATTGTGAGCACAAGTCAAACTATTAAATCTCGATTCTAGAACACATCGAAATCGATCTCGATTGCGAGATTTCATAGACTTTTAATTTTCCATACAATCTCACGAAGCACCGGGCCCTGTACTCGTACAAAATCTATTGTCTGCTGCGCTGCGCACGCGTCGCCAAAGTATTTTTATTTTCACACTTTCGTTCTGTTGTATTTCGGTACGATAAGCGCACAGCGCAACAGTGCAGATAGCTCACTCCAAGGCATGGATTAGACTGTCAATATTACCGCGACACTGGTATGTTAATTCGCTGCGATACACGATCGTGATATGGATCGCGATATGAATGGATAATATTTGCCGTCTTGTTCATGCCAATTCTTTATCACTGACTCTAAAATCTATTCATAACAAGAATGAAAAAGCAGTAGGTACAAATAAACCCTCTCATTCTAAGGGGAGACGTACCTATATGTAGGAGATGATGAGATCCTAACAAAAAAAAATCTAACTCACCAACACCGGAATTAAACAATTGGACTGGACAATCTTTTACGAGTGTGATGTAGACACAATACATGACATGTGGACGGATTTCTTTAAATTCTATTTATACCCACGATCTTATTAACATTGCATATCTATGAGCGGCATACAAGCAACCACCCAGCCAGCGATCGTTTCACTTTTGCGAGGTCACACTCAACACTGATGATCTATTTTTATGTCTGTGTTTTTTGTTTTTTTTCTGTAAAATTGTGTATAAGCTCTTATCAGTTTCTTTCGAACCGCTAAAACGATGACTACTATATAAAAATTTGTGGACGCGACGCCTATCAAAGAATTGCTACCCTTTTGAGTTCTTCGGTATCTCAGCGGAGAACATTATTAATATTTGATTTTAGGATTGAAATTACTGGATTATTTTATTTATGTTGCTTAGCTTACAAAAATACAATTACCTAATTAAAATAATAGATAAATTCAGCATCGGAATCAAAAAATACATTGTTTGACAAAATTAAGTAGGTAATAAAACTATAAAATAAAAAAGTTGCCCTAAATCGCTGCCCGGTGGCATGGTGCCCAGAAGGCTGGCAGCATTACCCCATTGTACAGTACGGCAATGTTTTCCCTTGACTTACCGTCTCAGAAAATTTTGTGTCAAAAATAAAGTGGGTTCTCTGTTCTATTAATCTGTGCTCCCTTTCTACGCCAAACTCAAACCCCGTGGGCGATGCTATACTTCGAAACAACTGTGATTAAAACACCTATTCCTTCTTCACTGCTCATTGTCAAGTGAATTTGAACCGTAATCCATCGACTATAGACAAGGGAATCGAATGGCGACGAAGTGTTTTTGTAATCAATTATTTTAATGGTTACAGAACTAAGTCTGTTTCTAACGCTAGCGATAAATGAGATTTAAAAGTATTTATTGCTAGAAATTTGGAATGCTAGTGAAAATGAAACCTGCGTTTTGTTTCTGCTTTGCCACAGTCAACAATAAAACGCATTGACGGTTAAACTCTGGAATCAGTTGGCGGCACCACTTTTAGGATACTTAGGGATATTCAAAAAACGAGTCTACTCTGTGGTACGACGTTGGTTTGCATGGTTACCACTTGTGCTCACTTTGAGAATGATCCCGTAAAGGGATCGAAACGCGTCAGTGTTTTGTGCGGTGTAGGATAGTTAAGCTTGTGGCATTTATGTGTGTTTTATGTGGCAGTAGTGGAGAGAGGGTTGCATGTTGTTGAGGGCTTTGTTGGAGTGGCGACCTCGCTCAAAGAGAGTAGTTATTGCCCTAATTTGGAGAAGAGCTACGCCAGATCAGGCAAGCTCCGTGGAGGAAAATTGTCGAGGCGTATGCTCAACGGTAGGCACAAATGCGCTGAAGAATATTCCTTTAGTCAAATGCTACTGAGGAAAGAAAGAGACGTTGAATGTGATGACCAGTGCCCGTGCATTAGATAGGCCTCGGGAGTAGCAAGGTAACTGGTTCTAGTTCATTAGTATCTTTATGTAACATATCTCATTCATGAAGAAGCGAAACAATGTATATCCGTCGCTTACATCATCGCTAGACGGTATCCGTTGACAAATTGCCAGCCGGTAATGAACGATATGGTCAATAGTCTTTCACCTTTAAGTTATTTGTAGACTTTCCCAGTAAAACAGGCAAGACTAGTGGAGACGCTTGACGGAGACAGAGGTGGTGGGATTCGGGGAATAGGCACTCTGGGGCCTTACCATGACGTCTTAATGCGATTCTATTGCGACTCAGTTCAGGTTCAAGCTGTAATTTTTAGTATGGATCTGTCAGCGAGCAAACCTAAACAGTAGCACACAATAATTGCCTAAAAAAAGTAGAAAATACGTTCAAGCGAACTAACCAGACCAATTGCTGAATTTTTTCAGAATCATTCTGAGACCTGTATATTGACGACATCCTTAAGAGCTGCCACATTTTGTGCAGTTTTTTAAACTATCTCAAAGCCCTTGGCTATTACTGTAGTAGTCGTTGAAATAGGTTCTCATGCATTTAACCATTCTCTCCTTTAATATAGGCCCGTGGCTTAAACCGATTAGCACAGATCGTAGCGATAATCAGGCTAAGCATTGGGTTTTACTTGACGACTTGAACGATTTATTCACAGATTTACTTCAGAATAGGGTCACGTCGTTGTCAGTAAGGCACAGTGGGCCGAGTGTGGGCAGGTTTGTCAAAACGACCATTAATCTTGGACCGTTGTTCTGAGACAAACTATCGCTCACTGATAAATACCTGTAATAAATTACGGAGACATGGCTCTGTGATGCCGGAATTACTAAGATTTGGTGAGAAACTTCAACGATGTGTACTGAGTTACTAACTGGGTTAACCCAGAATGATGGGAGCGGGTTACTTAGTTAGGTTAAGATGTTTGTGGGGTAATTTTGACTAACATTACAAAAAAACTTAATTAACAAAGTATGTGTTTTAAAAATTTTTCCATGCTGGTCTGGGAGCAAGGAAAAAACATAGAATATACCAGTTGCTTCGCTACCCGCGCAGATGGTAAAAGCCTATCGAGGGAATGGGCGAAAATCATAGGAATCACGTTATAGGCGATGAGGCTAGCAACCCATCACTATTTTGATTTCATTTTTCACCTATACGCCCACTATCTTGCTAAATGGTATCTGTTACCTTAGGCTCTGTCTACCCCGTAAGGGATAAAGTCGTGATTTGTGTATGTGTACGCATGTATGTGTTTTAAAAATTTTAGATAAATGTACTTGCCTATTCTGTTTACAATTAAAAGTTTTTTTTTTTGTCCGATTATTTGCTGCGAGCAACACTGTGCGACAGGATGGTCTAGTCCAGGCACAAACGGCCTGGGGGCAGCCCACTGTTTCCCACGCTAATAAGTCCTGTTATCTATATTTTTATCGATTATCTAAATCGTGTTCACACTCGGTTTTACCAAAACCAGTTTCAACTCAGAAGCGCCGATGTAATTGAAATTCTGGTAGAAATAAAATTAACACTGTCCGTGTGTTTATAGCTAGTTTTATTGATGTTTGATGGGTGTTAGTTAGATTATTTAGCAATTAAAATTATATGACTAATGCTATCTTTCTTTATTGCATGTGACGTGACATTGAGAGTTGTTTTAGTTAAAATTTGTTACACGGAATTGATAGTGTTTTTGGCTTAATTAACCAATATCCTACCTTTTGTTGGAACATCTTTTGAACTATTAATTCTACGCAGACCAAGTAGCAGGTAGACGTTATTAAATGTATAAAATATATAAAAATTATTGAGTATTTCCATATATTGCATTAATACAGATTACATTGTATAAAGTCGCTCTCCTTATTTAAAAAAATCATGCATCTACATACATACATACAGTCACGCCTCTTTCCCACAAGGGTAGACAGAGACTACATCGTTCCACTTGCTACGATCCTGACTTACTTCTTTCACTTCATCCACATTCATCAATCTCTTCATACATGCTCGTCGGTTTCGGGTACTCCTGACCTGACCTTTTTCCAAAACGTCTCCTATTTGGTCATCTACAATGTAATTAAAATGATACATAAGTTATGTAACATAACCATCATTTTAATAAAGTCACCCAATGGTGCACTCGCTCTAAAACCTCGGACATGAATCAAATAAACGTTTCAATATTTAACATATATTACGCCGCAGGCGACACCGAGTGACGCTCGTAGTATTATAAAAGATTTAATCAATAATTTATTCAATACGATAGCTCGCGGCTACCGATTTATCATCGAACTCCGTCATTACTCGACTGACATCCTTATTATAAATGCTAATGTTTTAATCCAAAAATTTGGGGGGTCCATATTGATTTAGAAATTAAATAAATTAAAACATTGTTTTTTATCACCCGCTTCGTATGTAAATTATGATTTATCGATTGATTAAGAAATAAAATCGGGCCAGGATTTGTTTTTAATTTTCGTTTCGGTGCTAGGCAACGGTAAGCCTTTGTTGTTTTGATTAGTATTAGGTGTGATGGCGTTTTTATGGCGTTGAGAAGTTAATGTTTCAATTTCTGAGAGTGATTTACTAACCAGTTTTTTTACTGGAAATAACTTAAATAAAATAGTGGCTGGCAGATTAGAAACAAAAATGCATCTGTTTTTACACATTGAGATACCTATTATGATTTATATACTCGTACTAACAAAAATTTAACTGAACTTGCGATTGTATTATATAGGGAACGGTTTGACTAGTTACGGTCTTTTCGATAGACCTTCAGTGGGAGCGGTTGCGATGGAGGGCACCCCGCCCCCCGCGAGCCACAAGCGTATGCGCAAGGGAGATAGCGTTAGCTCGTGTTTAATAGCGATCGGGAAACGTTACTACTTTAACTATTCATCTCCAGCCTATTACGTTCCACTGCTGGGCACAGGCCTCGTCTCAGAATAAGAGGGCTTTCGCAGATGTGTGCAGGTTACCTCGCACGTCTGCGAAAAAAGCTCATGGCTTTCAAAATGTAATATCGCATATAAATTCCGAAAATTCAGAGGTGCGAGCCTGGGATTCGAACCAACGACCCTGTGCTTGAGAGGCCGTTGGTCAAACCACTAGGCTGCCACGGCTTATATGGTGTTCCAAAAACAGTCATTAAAAGTTAGTAATGACTTTTGACTAGCACATGGCTACCTATAAAACAACGTTACAATTTCAAGACGATACATACATACATACATAAATCAGGTATTTATCCCGTACGGGGAAGATAGAGTCTAAGGTAACAAGACCTACAGGCCACGTTTAGCAAGATCATGGGCGTATAAGTGGAAAGGGGAATCAAAATAGTGATGGGTTCCTAAGATTTTCACCCATATCCTGGATGGGCTTTTACCATCAGCGCGGGAAGAGAAGCAACTGGTACATTCTATGTTTTTTTCATTGGTCCCAAACCAGCATGGAAGAACGGTTATTTAACAAAAATCTAAATCATAAATCATAAATACTAAAGAATTCTAACAGTAGCGACACCAAAATATAATATTTAACTTACAGAGATTTATTACTTAGCCACTCACGCGCCTCTAGACGCTACACATTTTATGCCACCAAATATACTTTACGACACCACTGGGTTTTTATGAACTGTCGTAACATAACCAAATCTTACGCCCACAGGGAAGTGAGATTTAATAGTAATCTTCTACTTTCAAACAGAACGCGACTTCGAGCCCAGTAGGCTTATTGTCTATCTCGCTCACAACCGCCATCGTGTTCATTTTGACAGTTCTTGTATGAATGTGACAGCTAGTTGATTCCGATGCCAATTGTCAGCCCATACATGAACTGGGATCGGCGTTTACGAAAGATGGGAAGTGTGAAAGTGATATTAAAAGAAGAGTGAATGCAGGAAATATGGTCAATGGGGCGCTGCGCGCCTTTGTGAGCAGTGAGAAGGTGTCGAAGAAGGCGCGTCTGGCTGTCCACAGAGGGGTGCTCGTTCCAATATTAATGTACGGTAGCGAAACTTGGGTATGGCAAAAGAAGCATGAAAGTAGAATAAATGCAGTAGAAATGAGAGCGTTAAGGAGTATGGAAGGTGTATCACTGAAAGATAGAATAAGGAACAGTGTGATAAGGGGACGTGCTGGTGTGAAAGAGGATATAGTGACTAGGATAGAAAAAAGTATGCTTAGTTGGTTTGGGCATGTAGAGCGGATGGATGAAAGTAGATTAACTAAACAGATCTATATGGGGAGTGTGAATGGTTACGTTGGGAGGGGAAGGCCTAGACGGACGTTCCGAGACCAAATAGGAGACGTTTTGGAAAAAGGTCAGGTCACAGGAGTACCCGAAACCGACGAGCATGTATGAAGAGATTGATGACTGTGGATGAAGCGAAGGAAATATGTCAGGATCGTAGCAAGTGGAATAAAGTAGTCTCTGCCTACCCCTGTGGGAAAGAGGCGTGACGGTATGTATGTATGTATGTACATGAACTGTCAAACGAACGCGATGGCGATTGCGAGCGAGTTAGGTAATAGTCGACTGGCTTAGCTTTTTTTTTTATTTATGTAGGCAACTAGACTAGAAAAAGTAGCCAATGGTTAACATAATACAGATAACCCAACCATTCTTCCATGCTGGTCTGGGAGTAAAGAAAAAACATAGAATGTCCCAGATGCTTCTCTTACCGGGCAGATTGTAAAAGCCCATCGAGGAAATGGGTGAAAATCTGAGGAATCATGTTACAGGCGATGCGGCTAGCAACCTATCACTAGTTTGATTCCCCTTTCCACCAATAATACGCCCACATTCATGGTAAACGTGGCCGGGTCTTGTCACCTTAGGCTCTGCCTACCCCGTAAGGGAAAAAGCCGTGATATATGTATGTACTAGAAAAAGTAGCCAATTGTTAACATATTATACGGATAACCCGTCTATTCTTCCATGCTGGTCTGGGAGTAAAGAAAAAACATAGAATGTACCTACCAGTTGCTTCTCTTCCCGCGCTGTGATAAAAGCCCATCGAGGAAATGGGTGAAAATCTTAGGAACCCATCACTATTTTGATTCCCCTTTCCATCTATACGCCCATAATCTTGCTAAACGTGGCCTGTACGTCTTGTCACCTTAGGCTCTGTCTGTCCCGTAAGGGATAAAGACTAATGTTTATTTACTTTGAAAAAATTACATAAAAATCCAAGACCCCAAACTAACAATGACGCGATAGAAAAAACCTACAAACGTATCTCTGTCTCGCTCGCACCCGCGTGAAGGACTACTTAACCGTACGCTTCGTTTTTTGTCGACTTACGGCCTTTCGAGTTAAATGAACCCGTGCGCTTGCGCTTGACCTTTGCGCGGGATGAAAAGAAACCGAGTTGTAATACGTTCACTATGGCATCGATTAGACGGTCATAATATCGTGATACTGGTAAATAATTATATCACTCAGGCATATAATTTCTGGTTGTTCTAGTCTTGCTAACGGCGAGTACTTGCACAGACATAACCATGTAGCCAGGATTGTTTGAACCAGCAACTTGCTCTTTTATTCGGTCTTGTGGACTTCGAAGTGCCCTACTATAAATACACACCTGCACGAGTTCTTGAAAATGGTCGTGCCACGCTCTATTGGGACCAATCTATCATCACGGAGAGTACTATTGTCGCCAATAAACCTGATATCGTGCTGATAGATCATCGAAGCGCCAGGCAGTGCTCGTACCTAGACATCACGATCCCCCATGACGTGAACCTCGTGAAGGCCGAGAAGGACAAAGTCAGCAAGTACCTTGACTTGGCTCACGAGGTTACCGCCGTGTGGCCTGTTGATACTGTGCCCGGGACGCTTGCTTCGCAGGCAGGATCATACCAACTACGCCAACCACGTCGTGTTATAATTACACTCATTCAAAATGTCAAAATTCGGTCTACTTTCGCAGGCAATCTCGAACCGAATATGGTCAGACCCGCCCCATAAGATACTAAATATTATGTAGTGTTATTTACATAGCATTTTAATTCAATATTTGACCGAGTGACTTTAAAATTAAGGCGTTTAATTGATTTATAATGTTTCCTCTGTAATTATAGACTTCATGTTGAAAGTATGGGTGGTATTTTAATACAAACCTGAATTATACATGCATACATACATAAATTACGTATTTATCCCTTACGGGGTAGACAGAGCCTTTTTTTGATTTTTAACGGAGAGGAAATCTTTATGGATGCCCTAGGCACGGGGATGCCTAGGGTTATGTGGGACTCCCCCCCGAAGGGGTATACCCGGACTAAAAACTCTCCGGCGTTGCCTCAATCCGGTGTGACGGGGACGCAGTGGGATGCCACTAGGGTTTCACCACAAACGCCCCCCCGGTGGCCCCGGCTTCCGGCAGGACCGCGCCAAGAAGGGGAGGGCCCGTACGCTGGGCCCGTCTTCCCTTAGACAATGAGACCGTGCAATGCAGGTAGGTAATGACGGGGTAGACAGAGCCTAAGGTAACAAGACCTAACGGTCACGTTTGGCATGATTGTGGGTATATGTAGACAGCGGAATCAAAAGTGATGGGTTGCCAGCCGCATCGCCTGTAACTATAACATGATTCGTAAGATAATCGCTCACTCGATTTTCCCTCGATGGACTTTTACCGCGGGAAGAGAAGCAACTGGTACATTCTTTCTTTACTCCCAGACCAGCATGGAGGAATTATAGGCTTTATTTTTTACTGTTGCCGTTGTTTGCTTCTTCCATGCTTCTGGGAGCAAAGGAAATTAATTTATTTGAACAAGCGTTGCCTACAACATGATTCCTAAGATTTTCACCCGTTCCCTCGATGGTATTTTATGATCAGCGCGGGAAGAGAAATATCTGATACATTTGCTCGCAGACCAGCATAAATAAATAAATAAATAAATATGTTGGGACAAATCACACCAATTGACCCAGCCCCAAACTAAGCAAAGCTTGAACTATGGGTACCAGGCAACGGATAAACATACTTATATAATGTAGATAAATACATACTTAAATACATACAACATCCATGACTCGGGCACAAACATTCGTATTCATCATACAACTGTCTGCCCCTACCGGGATTCGAACCCGGGACCTCTAGCTTCATAGTCAGGGTCACTAACCACTAGGCTATCCGGTCGTCAAAGCATGGAGAGCAAGTGAAGATTTAATATCAAGCTTCTAGTAAAACTTAAGTTACATGCTATAAATAACTAGAACATTCATGATTTCTTTATAGCATTATAAAAAGGATCGGCACGACAAAGGAGCACAATCGAACTGGTTCCGATTCAATCGAATACATTAGTTCCGAATGATGAATCGAGCGCGGATAACATCTCGATGATTTGTACTTTGCTATGCCGAGGAATTGTTTTTTTCTATAAAGAAATCATGTGAGGGTGAAGGAGATCAAACCTTATTATTTGACGCACTCGGAATTACGATCGCATTCGACATTTCTTTCTGTCAAAAATAAAAGTGGGTAGAAAGAGCTATAACTCGTCCACACACACACACAAATCATGTCTTTCTTACGTGGTAGACAGAGCTCAGGGTAACAAGACCTACAGGCCACGTTCAGCAAGACTGTGGGCGTATAGGTGGAAATGGGAATTAAAATAGTGATGGCTTGCATTGAGACGCCATTCACTAGCTAGTTAATACAGCGACCTTTTTCAAGAATGCGCCCAAAAATGTTGACAAACTTGAAACATTTTTCGGTGACTGTACCCGCTAGCAATATTCATGAATTCCTCCCAAACACGCAAACACGGAAGCTCTGCAGCGACATTAGGAAATATAATTCGTTCGAGAATGTAGCAAATAAATATTAAACAAGTTGATCTATGGCCCGAATATAAACCATTAAGCTTTCTTGTAGCCATTACACTGGCGTTTGATAAATGTCATCGTTTATTGGTGATAATGATTTAGGACTTCATTTGGTTGACACTGGTTAAGTGGCCAGCGTTAGGTGACCTCTTGATTTTATAACACGTTTACGTTTTTTTTTATTCGTAGCGAAAGTGATTTTATTAGCAAAAGGACCATTTTCAAAATGCCTTTTTCGACGCTCTTACATAGAAGTTATGCTGAAGAAAACGTCTCGAACGCGTTCATGGAGATGTCTAAATTACTATGGCCAAGTTAACAGCGCCACTAGCGGTACTTAAAGTACAAGTATTTTGAAACTGCTTTCGAGACTTTCTTTTGCACAAAAAGTCTCTAACGCGTTTATCAATTACTATGGAAAAATTGGCAGCGCCACTTGCGGATCGAGGCGGCAACAAACTGTACTCACACATCATTTAAACACAAACGCGTCCGAGGCTTATTTTCTGACTAATAACTTACACTAAACACACAGAATGCACATTACTGTCATTTTTCTTTAATATTATATTTGCCTATATTTGTGTCCCATTGCAAGGCAAAGGCCTCCCCTCTCGACCTCCACATCTCCCTATCCAGAGCAATTTCCAGCCACTCGGTCAGTTCCACGTCCAGTAGGTTTACTACCTAACTTGCTCGCAATCGCCATCGTGTTCATTTTGACAGTTCATGCATGGGCTGACAATTGGCATCGGAAACAGCTAGCTGTCACATTCATACAAGAACTGTCAAATTGAACACGATGGCGATTGCGAGCGAGTTAGGTAATAATAATAAGCCTACAGATCATATCGCCATCTCCGCCTTGGCCTGCCTTATCGCCGGTAGCCATTGGAGTCACATTAGGCACTCCTTCAAACCATATTCGGTATTATTTTAATGAGTTATACTAATATCTGTATTAAATGTATCAAACCTAATTATATCAAAGAATTTCTCCGATCGCAATTACAAAAGCGAAAGTTAGTACTTAAAATTTCAATTTTATCCGACTTTGCGAACGTTGCCTTTCACCCAGAGCTCGATTCTATTGGTCATACTCATTCATACATAATACATAATAAACATACATCTAATTTACCGTTGACATAATTTATGTTTGACAAACGTTAATTTATATTTTGATGTCCAGGTGTTTTATTTATGAGTGTTTTTGTGTAGTTTTTTTGTATATTTGGAAGTGACATTTTTTACAATCAATTTCCTTGTGTTAATTTACAATCAGTTAGAAATGTTATGGATGTTACAAGCCAATTAAAATGCTTTATTAGTCGATGGAAACATATTTATGGCAATGACGAGGTTATTTAGTTTTAGGACAAACTAGAGACAACGTACGCTTAAGGATGTTGCTATTAATTTTAATTGTCTAATAAAATGACAAATTTATGTGGATACTACTACATACTATTACGTTTTTTCTAAATTCTAGAGTTTTTTCTTGATGTCAATTATTTTATTCAATTACCTAAATAATATCATGTACTTAATTTTCCAAGTTGGTCGGGAGCAAAGAAAAACATAAAATGTACCAGATACTTCGCTTCCTGCGCAGATGGTAAAAGCTCGTCGAGGGAATGGGCGAAAATCTTTATTCCCCTTTCCACCTATACGCCCATAATAACGCTAAGCGTGGCCTTCAGGTCTTGTTACGTTAGGCTCTATCTACCACTTATGGGATAAACACGTGATTTATGTATGTACGTAAGTGTACTTACTAGAATTAAAGTACTCATCATTTTTATTATAAATAGGTAGGTATATATTTAGAAGATAAAACATTTAGCGTAGTGTATCCACTTAAAATGCAAAAATGTAAATTTTCATTTTTAATCGTAAATTAATAAACAGAGTGAGAAAAAAGGCTTAGCGAGTCCATTCTGTTCAATAAACTTCACTATTATGTTCAATAAAAACTATGACTCTAACACGACGAAGTTGTATCGGCATATCGTTATGTTAAAAAGTAAATAAAAATATGCAAATTATAAACCTCATCTACTCAAAAGTTAACTGGTAGAAATCCCTTATACAGAGAAGTTCGCCTTTGTGCATATATTTAATGTATTCTTATGAATTGTTTCTGTTTCCTTGTACAATAAAGCATTTATTTACTTCATTACTTAAAAACAACACGCAGCACCTATGGTATGGTGTTGTTTATAGCAATGTACGCCGCAAATCCCAACTTCCAAATAAAAAAATCCCACGTCATATCCACACTAAGCCCAACGTCTACGAACGGATGGGCGATATAAAAGCTTGTGTTGATTAGCGGTTGGCAAAAAATTAAACAAACCACCGGTTAACGAGGCTCTTAGCAATTCGACAAGATTGATAACCCTGCCGCGAAGTACTAGGTTCGGAGAGAAAAAACGAATCTGAATAGGGCTGCCACAGAGGGCGCGCTGTGCTGCGTGGGAGCGCTGCTGGGACAGTAACCGGCGGCTCCAGCCAAGGGGAACAGCACGTCTAGCACGAGAGCGCACAAGAGTCGCGTCGCGCGCGAGATAGATTGCCCGTCCTTTTCTTACTGTACCAACAAGAAAGAGACGGGTAGTCTAACTCGCGCGCGACGCGATTTTCGTGCGCTCTCGTGCTAGCGGGGCTGGGCTGAATGATCGCCACAGCGGATCCACAGCCCGCCTGAAGAACATAAAGGGCGCGCTGTCTTAGCAAAGACACACACCCGACCAATCGCATTCCTTAAAATCTATTATTTTATAACAGTATGCGTCTGTTTGTTGCAATTCAAAAATAGTAATGCGCCAACACTATCGAAAGTTACCTACATTAAATTTAGTAGGTACATTATTTTTGTAAGTCACTACATAGTATAAAACAAAGTCGCTTTCTCTGTCCCTATGTCCCTATGTATGCTTATATATTATCTTCAAAACTACACAACGGATTTTGATGCGGTTTTTTTAATAGATAGAGTGATTCAAGAGGAAGGTTTTTTATGTATAATTCTACGCAGACGAAGTCGCGGGCAAAAGCTAGTTATCCTATAAATCATACTAATTTTAATCTCAGTATACAACATAAATACATACATACATACATCACGTCCTTTTTACATACATAAAGCACATTTTTTTTTGGTAGGTACTCTAATTTAAAAATAATAATAACAATACCTACATATTTGAATTAGTTTCTGATTAATTATCATAAAAAATACGTTGACAACCCTTTGGTGTGAAGTACTTAAGACAGAGACGTAGAAAAAATGCGGATCTATTTAGGGATCCCACTATTCTTTAGTAGGTTATAACGGAATATTCAAGGGGCCACCGCTCCCATAGAAAAACAGAATAGAGTACATGAACATTTTCCAAGAAAAAGTTCATATAATCATTTTTTCCGGAATTTTTAAAAATTGGGTTTTTTCTTACTTAGAATCGTTAAGCCTATCGATTCTCATAAAAGAAAAAATGTGTCCCAGATTTAACTACGGTATTTATTTCCCAGTTCGTTACGTTTTATAGGTACAACCTATATTAAAAAAGTGACGAACTGGAATGGAAAATTTGGGACACATTTTGTCCTGTGTTAGGATCGATAGGGTAAACGATTTCGAGTAAGAAAAACCTAGGCTCTGTCTAGTCCGCAAGGGATAAAGACGTGATTTATTGTACGTAAGTCAAGACGGACTAGGAATTAGTCCGAAACGGTCGAACAATTCCTGACCTCAATAGTTCACAGCCCGGCTATCACGAGAGCGCACGAGTCGCATCGAGACTACCCGTCTCTTTCCAGAACGAACAGTAAGAAAAAGACGGGCAATATATGTCACGCGCGACGTGCTTAAATAATTACATTCTATGCACAAAAATTCGCAAAGTCAACATTTCCTGTGCGAGGAATGTTCTTGTTTGCGACGCGGCAGGCTTCACAATATGTTGACACTGATAACAATTGGAAACAATCTAACAAAGACGTCCTTGTACGAAATAACGAAACAAACGACAGTAGCAAAATAAGTTTCTGTCAAAAACTTCAAAGATTCAAGACTTTATTTTGCAAATGAGCGTTTTCCAAAAAAAAGTCCACGTGATCATTTTTTACGGAATTTTAAAAAATTGGGTTTTTCTTATTCATAATCGTTAAGCCTGTCGATCCTTATACAAGAAAAAATGTTTCCAAAAATGTTCATTCCAGTTCGTCACTTTTTAAATATAAGTATCTATGTATGGATCATCCTTCTCTACGGCATTCTTTTTAATCCTGCAACTCCTCATTACCTCAAAGAGCGATTTAGTTACGTTACCTCTGTTCACAAAATTTTCTCCTTACTGTGCCTCTTTCTAATTCCAAATTCTATGTATATTCTTATACTGTACAGGCTATACGGTTGTGGAATTCCTTGCCTATAATCATAAGGCGCGCTAAATCGTTACCCATATTTAAATCTATGTTGAAGGAGCACTATCTGTCATCTTGTCCATGAATCTTGTAGCTGGTTTTATTTTTTATGGTATGTGTGTATGTGTCTATTTATAAATGTGTGTTTCATGTATAATATATTGCGTATTTCAGTACTTAGTATATTAATATATATTCTAAATTGCACCACCTGCTCAGATCTGTTCTGTTCTCCAGTCCATTATGGTTGCCTGGTAGAGATCGCTCTGTAGCGATAAGGCCGCCTGTTGTTACCTTGTAATATTCTGTATACCTTTTTTCTGTTTTGGTTGTTATATGTGGTGTTCAATAAAGAGTTATTGTATTGTATTGTATTATATGGAACGTGACGATCAGGAAAATAAATTCCATAGTTAAATCTGGGACACTTTTTCTTGTATGTGAATCGATAGGGTAAACGATTCTGAGTAAGAAAAACCCAAAATATTTAAATTCTGGAAAAAAAACATTTTCAAATCTCTCTTCCCTCAACTCTGTCTCTTCGTTCCTGTGTTTATATCTCGCTCTCTCTCTACCTAGCGTTATTCTATTACATTCTGGGACGGCTCTCCTCATCATCGAAAGGGGAGAGTAGCTTTTTGTCCTGTGCACTCTGGGCAACAACAGTTGCCTAGCGCTCATATTACTTAAAGTTAGTTAGATTAATTACGTTATCAATGTCTTCTTCGACGCGATTTTAATTTGCAATATCGCTGCAGGATACCTTTTAATCTATCCCGGAAAAGTACAGTTCCCCCGGGATCAGACATTACTGGAAGCAGCTTAATAAATCATTGTTGAGATGATAGTTACAAATGTACAGAATCACTGAATGACTTGCTTATTGCACTAATGTTTTGGTTATTATTCATTTATTAATTTGATCATTCTTCAGCATAAAAGGTTGTAATTACGATGCGTTGTTTGGACATTTCTCTATTGTGTGGTAACTTTTTACTTTGTTTGTTAATTGCTTTTATTGATTGTGTTGTAACTTTTTTTTATTCGGGTAAAGGCAATGACGTCCATACTATTAATAGTAAAGAATTTTGTACTACAATATAGGATGTTGTAATTGTAAAGAAAATACTACCACTGATTAGCAAGATAGTTTTTAGTGAAACTATTCCGGAAAATAAAGGTATGTATTAATCCAGGTTAATTATAGAGGGTACTACAACATAGAGTATACCAGTTGCTTCTCTACCCGCGCAGATGGTAAAAGCCCATCGAGAGAATGGGCGAAAATTATGTTATAGGCGATACGGCTAGCAACCCATCACTTTTGATTCCCCTTTCCATCCTTACGCCCAGTCATGCTAAACGTAGCCGTTAGGTCTTGTTACTTTAGGCTCTGTCTACCCCGTGAGGGATAAAGACGTGATTTGTGTATGTATGTATGTATGTATACAGGGTGTCCCGTAAGTCGCACGACAAATTTAAAAGGGAGACAGGTGTGCTGGTCCTCTATCAAATATAGAAAAACGATTTTACAATAGTGTCATCAAATTTTATTCCACAAGAGAGGTCAAAACTTGAACATAAGAGGAAATATTTAAATTTAAAATATGCACATATCTCGAAAACGGTGGGAATTTCACTTAAGTCAGCAAAATAGCTAGGTAAGTAGTTACTGAAAAGTAAAGTTTTAACAATAACTTATTATAACTACAGTATTACTACTCTCCTTCTCCAGTATTTCTACATCTTCTTAGATATTGTGTGTGTAGGTAGGTACTCTTATTGTATTTTGTATGTATGCATGTGTGTAATGATATTTAGTAGTATTTTATGTTTTGTTTATTGTACTTAGATATGTACGCTCTATTGTGGCTTTCACTATCTGGAATTTTAAACTCTCATTTTGTCGGTCCCTCGTTTAATGCTCCTCTCATCTACTCAAAGGTTAACTGGTAGAGATCCCTTATAGGGATAAGTTCGCCTTTGTGCATGTATTAATGTTATTTTTTATTTTTTTGTAAATTGTATCTGTTTATATTTGTACAATAAAGCATTTACTTACTTACTTACTTACTTACTACTACTATAACTTAACTAATTACAGTGGAGATCAATTTAGGGATCCTTAAAAAGCGAGCCTTCCTGTTCTTAATAGGGCCGGCAACGCACCTACAATTCCCCAAGTCTTGCAGGTGTCCCTGGGCGATGGTGATTACTTTCCATCAGGTGACCCGTCTGCTCGTTTGCCCCCCTTATATAAAAAAAAGAAGTTGGACGTTCCCTAACTGGAACTACGTATATGACAAAGAAAATGTTGGACATAATTTTGGCACAGAATTACCTTTAGTTAAGACGGTCCAATCAACATGCGGTAATTTGTCATGAAACTTATGAGCGTACAAGGTTTTGGCAGCGCGCGCAATCCACATATGTCACACAATAAAACGTCAAAGAGCCATAACTCACAACACGGCCTTTGCTACTGTAAACCTTGCTCAGTGACTTTAGGGTTGTTTTTTGAAGTACTCGTTTAGTCGTATGTTACGTTCAGTGAATTTGTGACGAAATGTCACTGGAGAGTATTCTGAAATTATTGTAGGCATTCGGGCTGCTGACATTATTTCGTGTAGCATTTAAGTAGCTTGCTCTATGCTTTATCTGCTATGTGTGTGTGTTGAAGCCGTTGTTTATATAAATTTCCGCTAGATGTCGCTTTAGCGGATTCCAACTTAGTATCGTTTGTTTCTCGCAGTAACTTCATTAAGGTATTGAATGAAATCAAAGTTTACTTTTTGTCTCACTAAATGTTGTGAGTGTATGGGCAGAGGAAATATTACTCTTTTTTTTGAGTTCCACTGCTGGGCAAAGGCGTTCTTCCACTCCACTCCCTGCTTATGGTACCTATGCATAATTAGTCTTCCCATTCCGCTTGAGTATTTTAATTAATCTGTATTAATTAATAAATCTTGACCTATTACAAGTTACTTTACACAATTTCATCATATTTGTTGTTTATCTTAAACTAGGTCAGATTTTTACTTAATAAACAGTAAAATGTATTTTTGGTATAGTTACCATTTGACGATTTTTATTTTTATAATGTAACATACATACATCTTTATCCCTTACGGGGTAGACAGAGCCTGAGGTAACAAGACCTAAAGACCGCGTTTAGCATGATTGTGCGTAAGGATGGAAAGGGGAATCAAAATAGTGATGGGTTACCATATAATATACCTTTTCAAATCTGTTAAGGCGCTATTTCTGTTGACCAAAGATAAATCTGCCCACAGACGTCTGGACAAAAATAAATGCAAAACCAACATTTGCACTAAAACTGTTGACTCGGGTCTGTATGGGGACATGCAGAATTTCGCGTATCCATAAACATGTTTTTCTGACTCTGTAATTAGTATCAGCCTGTGTGTGAGCACGTACGGTGAAGACAGGTTCGGTCGTCTGAAGTTAAAAGTAATACATATACACACACATACACAAATCCCTTACGGGGTAGACAGTGCCCATAGTAACAAGACCGTGCGTTTTAAACGCAATTTCTTTCCTCGCACGGTAAAGATCAGGAACCAACTTCCTGTTGCAGCATTCCCTGAGCGGTACAATTTAGGGATCTTTAAAAAGCGAGCCTTCCTGTTCCTCAAAGGGCCGGCAACGCACTTGTGATTCCCCAGGTCTTGCAGGTGTCCCTGGGCGACGGTGATTGCTTTCCATCAGGTGACCCGTCTGCTCGTTTGCCCCCTCTTATATAAAAAAAAACCTAAAGGCCACGTAAAGGCAAAGGAGTTTATTTTATTTATAAAAAACCGTGGTAGCCTATATATAGGTTGACCTGTGGCCTCCCAAGCAGAGAGGTTGTGGGTCCTCAGAAATGACGGCAAAGCGCTCAGAGTTATTTTATGATATACTAGCCTCTGCCCGCGACTTCGTCTGCGTAGAATCATACATAAAACCATCCTCTTGAATCACTCTATCTATTAAAAAAACCGCATCAAAATCCGTTGTGTAGTTTTGAAGATATAAGCATACAAAGGGACATAGGGATATGGGGACAGAGAAAGCGACTTTGTTTTATACTATGTAGTGAGTAAACAGCCTTCTAAGCGTTATTCACGCTGATTCATTTCACAGGTTTTTTCCATGGGCTTGTAGTCTATAAGAGGCACGCCGAACTACGCGAAATTTTATAAGTACAAAAAAAAATACAACATTATACTAGATTATTAAGTGATGGT
The DNA here is from genome assembly GCA_949127965.1 of Pandemis corylana. Taxonomy (NCBI): domain Eukaryota; kingdom Metazoa; phylum Arthropoda; class Insecta; order Lepidoptera; family Tortricidae; genus Pandemis; species Pandemis corylana. The sequence continues at coordinate 4,087,558 of OX421869.1, forward strand.
AAACTAAGTAATGGAACCTAAAAAATAACATACATATATCACGTCTTTATCCCTCACGAGGTAGACAGAGCCTAAGGTAACAAGACCTCAAGGCAACGTTCTGCACGATTGTGGGCGTATCTAGTAAAGGGGAATCAAAATAGTGATGGTTTGCTAGCCGCATCGCCTATAACATGATCCCTTAGATTTTCGCCCATTTCCCCGATGGGCTTTTACACTGCGCGGGTAGAGAAGCAACTGGTACATTCTATGTCGTTTCTTTGCTCCCAGACCAGCATGGAAGAAAAAAACTACTTAATATATTATAATTCAAAATCGAATAAATATTCAGAAAATGTAGAACAATTCACTAAATAAACTCACGCGCATAACTAAAACGATTCATTCCGATCCATCAAAACGCAAGATGTTTATCTTAAATGAATGTAATAGCTTATAATTTATTCTGTAAGGCCAGCAAAAAAGCACCGGACCCGGTACATGGAACTAATGACCGTTTTTGCACACCGTACTTGTCCACGTAAACTTCTAATCTACATACCTACATATTTCAATGTTTTTTGTAGAGCTATTGAATGTATAGAATTGGCAATTTTAATTGATTGATTGGTTACCTTATTATTTTCGTTATAATATAATAAATATCCACCTAGTCCTAAACTAAGCGCTAGTAAGGGTATTATGGGTACTAGATAACGATATACAATACTTATATAGAGAAATACTTACTTAAATAGATAGAAACATCCACGACTCAGAAACATAAAATATTCGTGCTCATCACACAAATATATGCCCTATCTATACAATACTTAAATCCTACTTAAATTAAATAAATTTATAAAAGGGCTGAATAAGGTCCTCGAGCCTTAAATTATATTAGTCTGTAGTAGAGATGTGTAGTCTCTACTAGTCGATTCCCCAAGGGCTCCGAAGAGTACTAATTTTAAACCTATTATTATTATTAACTAGCTTCTGCCCGCGACTTCGTCTGCGTAGAATTATACATAAAAACCTTCCTCTTGAATCACTCTATCTATTAAAAAAAACCGCATCAAAATCCGTTGTGTAGTTTTGAAGATATAAGCATACATAGGGACATAGGGATATAGGGACAGAGAAAGCGACTTTGTTTTATACTATGTAGTGATAGTGATTATAATGATCTTACTTCTAACCTGTCATAATATATACCTACAGCATAAATAAACCACTGAATACAGACATACTTCATGTTAATACGTAATCTTATGACAGTTACAACTAATATTTTAAACATAATTGTCATAGAGACAGCGACACACTTTAACTGTTTAGCGCATTAAAAATAACAAATGTTGTTACGTAATGTGTCAGTGACACAAATAATTATTGTGATTATTTTTACACTCGCCTCAAACAGGAATAGATTTTGCGATTAACGCGCCACAATTTTTTTTTGTTCGTTACTATTAGGACAAGGTTCTTCTGTATGAATATTGAAAAAAAATGGAACAGGGGCGAAGCAGCGGGCGATAGCTAGTGATTCATAAAAAAACATCTCTAAATTGTGTCTAATGAAAAATGCTATACATACATATATATTTTTTTATTATTCTAGCCTTTTTTATTCCAAATTCGCTACAATTTCATTTTTGTTGTTGTTATTGTTGTTATTATTAATTTGTCGCGTAATTCGGCGTGCCTCATGGAATAGGCCTCCTCCGTGTATTGGAGGGTTTGGGCTATAGTTCCCACGCGCGCCCAGTGCGGATTGGGAACTTAACACACACCATTGAATTTCTTCGCAGATGTGTGCAAGGTTTCCTCACGATGTTTTCCTTCACCGAAAAGCTCATGGCAAATTTCAAATGTAATTTACATTTTAAACATACATATATACACATATACAAATCACGTCTATATCCCTTACGGGGTAAGAGCCTAAGGTAACAAGACCTAAAGGCCACGTTTAGCATGATTGTAGGCGTATAGGTGGAAAAAGGAATCAAAATAGTGATGGGTTTCTAGCCTCATCGCCTATTCCTAAGATTTCGCCCATTCCCTCGATGGGCTTTTACCATCTGCGCGGGACGAGAAGCAACTGGTACATTCCATTTTTTTTCTTTGCTCTCAAACCAGCGTGGAAGTATGCTATAAAATGCAATTATTTTACAATTAAAACCAGACATACGTCATACGTATGTTTAGATGAAGATAGCAGTATCTTATCTTCCTAAGGTATTTAATTACGTGCCGTAAGTGCACTTGTGGTGTTTACTTAAACGCATGCTATGCAGTTTTATGAATTACATATATTTTTAATTAATCGAGACTATTCTTCTAGTTAAGGTTAGTACTAGCTAGGTTTCTTTTTTTTTGTTTACATCGCGTTAATATCAGTTGCTTATTACACTTCATACACAGGTATCAGATAAAACATAATGTACATACATATTTCTTTACGTATTTATCCTTAATGGGGTAGACAGGGCCTAGGGTAACAAGAACTAAAAGCCACGTGTGGGAAGAGAGATCTCTCTCCAGGCATATGTTATGCCTGGGGACCGAAGTCCGAAGGAAGAGAGTTGAACATTGTATTCATGCAGCCGCATTGAGAAACTTCGGTAGCGGGATGTAGAACGATGTGACAGCTGTCATTAGAACTGGTGCTAGCTACTCGTGCGTCGTAGTAGTTATGTAGAGGCCAACTAGATGGCGCTAGGGTCGCTACACACGTTTAGCGTGATTGTGGGCGTATTATAAAGACGGAAAGGGAAAAAATCAGATATACCATAAGTATTCGAAAACATCATAATTTGTATTGAAACCAAGTCGACCTTTTACCATTTACTGTGACGCCACAGCCAAAATTTAGTATTAGAAAATCAAAAATGATCAGAAGCACCGACGCCCCAAGAATTGTTCGTAGCATTGGGCAGATGTCAAAAATCTCCGTTTTCTTGGGCTACGACACTCGGTTTAAATTCCATTCTGCCATGCCGTGTCTACAGCTTTCTAGCTCTGTGTCGCGACTCACGAGGCATGTTTGTCAGGCGTTGCTGTCAATATGAGATTATTGACAGTAATTATTTTGACAGTGTGGATCGCTTCTTACCTTGCGTCGCAGTAAATGAATCTGTAGATTTTCTAACTTAATAAAATACACTTTAATTCTACAAAATGTTGTTAATTTAAACTTTGTACATGGGAGGTCCTGATTTTGAGAAAAACATAAAACATTAACGCATTCGAAATTCGAATCGTGCTATCTCACTCACACTAGCGGTGATTATTAGAGTGGGAAAGGCGGTACTGACTTCGAATTTTGGATTTGGGAGTAGATCACAGAATTCGCTAGTTAACTTGGCAGCGCCATCTTTTGGTGGCATTGTAAATACATAAATGTAGGTAGGACGTTCGTAGGGGATAAAGGAAAAAAACATTATAACTTGGCCCTTTCGCTAGCATGCATTATACGGAGACAGGTGTCTTATTTTTTTTATATGTGTCCCCTGAGTATGAGTACTGGGTAGATATACATAGCCTAAGGTAATAAGACCTAAAAGCCACATTTATCGTGTTTGTGGGCGTACAAGTGGAAAGAGGAATCAAAATAGCGATGGGTTGCTAAAAGCGACTATTTGATTCCTAAGATTTTCGCCCGTTCACTCGATGGGCTTTAACCATCTGCCCGGGGAGAGAAGCAGCTGGTATTCCATGTTTTTTCCTCACTCCCAGACCAGCACGGCAAACTCATACATACATACATACATACCGTCACACCTCTTTCCCACAGGGGTAGGCAGAGACTACTTTATTCCACTTGCTACGATCCTGACATATTTCTTTCGCTTCATCCACATTCACCAATCTCTTCATACATGCTCGTCGGTTTCGGGTACTCCTGACCTGACCTTTTTCCAAAACGTCTCCTATTTGGTCTCGGAACGTCCGTCTAGGCCTTCCCCTCCCAACGTAACCATTCACACTCCCCATATAAGATCTGTTTAGTTAGTCTACTTTCATCCATCCGCTCTACATGCCCAAACCAACTAAGCATACTTTTTTCTATCCTAGTCACTATATCCTCTTTCACACCAGCACGTTCCCTTATCACACTGTTCCTGATTCTATCTTTCAGTGATACACCTTCCATACTCCTTAACGCTCTCATGTCTACTGCGTTTATTCTACTTTCATGCTTCTTTTGCCATACACTATGCCACGGCAAACTCAGACTTTTATAATTGCAAAAGTCCAACAAAGTTGACTGAGGCTTGCATAACGTGTGGTTTCGGTGCTGAGACCAGCAGACATTGATACTTTTTGGAATTCCGCGTTACAATGACCCCGGTAACAACCGGTCAAGAGCGTAGCTTCACGGGAAAAGGGTTCCTTCTATAGAATTTGCTTTGAATCCCGGGAACTTCAACTGCTGAACATAAGAGGTCTAAGGCGCGAAAGGTTGGGTTACTGTCTCATCATCTAAGGCCAGGCTGCTCAACCCTCGTCGGCTCGAATCTTCCGGATCCCACGGCGCCTACCTTAACCCGGCGAGTGGTCAATGCCGTAGTGTTTTTAGTGGGTATGTTCCCCCCTCCCCTTTCCGCAGGGAAAGAGGACGGGGGAGAGAGCCCCACATAACCGCTCGGGCCCCCCCGAGCCCGGGGGTACTCGTAAATGAGTTTTCACTACGTTAAAAAAAAAGAAAGAAGGCTGCTCAACCCTATGTCCTCGGGCCACAACGTGGCCCGTCTACCAATTCTAAATGGCCCGCGTAAGCTTAAAATACTCCAATTTCTAAACGACACTGACAATGAACACAGAAAAATCCGAAAAGTAAAGCTATGGCCGGGAATCGGGAATCAAGCACATTCGCACACACATGCGCACACACACACACACACACACACACACACACACACACACACACACACACACACACACAATCATTCTGCTTTGCTCATTTTCATTAGCGATTAGGACTCGTGTATGTTTTCTTTTGTTGTGAATCTATACCTTATCTGTTTTTATGATCACAAAAACGAATGCTTAGTTTGTTACTGTGGTAACCTATAATTCGCCATGTAACTTTTTATTGTATAAGTGTATAACTGTAACTTATTTAAGGCTGGTTGGTTCCCTGAGTTGATAGTTGAAAATCCGTGTACGGTGTACTTACCCGTCTTATTAACAAGTAGGTACCTAACTAAAATAATAACCATCAGAGGCTCCTCAGAAACAACTGAATTGTCTGATAAAAAAGTTGAGCAGCTTTAGTCAAAGGGAAGACGGGCTCAGCGTATGGGCCCTCTCCTTCTTGGCGCGCTCCTAGCGGAAGCTGGGGCTGCCAGGGTGTTTGTGATGAAAACTTTGTGGCATCCCACTGCGTCCCCATAGCACCGGATTGAGTGCAACACAGGAGAGGATAATGCCACGTGTGAAAGAGACAACAATAAAATATATTTTTAATTAAGTGTCATTTCTAAAACCTGAATATACCGGTTTTACTAAACGCAGGTAGGTTTTGTGCCTGATACACTTAAAGGTTCTGACGTCATTCTGGCCGAACCCCAAAAAATAACTAATACCATATTCTTAATTTAAATCACTGTCATTTGAATATAAAAAGTTAACAGAATTGCAATGGAGTGGTCCCTAAAGGCAAAATGGTTATAATTTTTCAATCAGGTTTCATTCAAAAAATTATGCGCAGGAGTGGCTTGAGTCCTATTCAAGCCAATACGTCTGTGAGGTTCCGAATGTATCGGTTAACTGGTAGAGCTTTTCAGTCTGACCGAATTTGAAGAAATAGAGATATTCCAAACTAGATTTAGCCGTCAATTTCGTCGTCTACGTAGAATTCCTCTATCACTGTATACCTATGCTTAATATGATCAAAATACTCTTAATAAGAAGCTCTCAAAAAGTCTAACAACTGCTTCGCTTTTTCTTATGCGTCCTTTTCCTACGGTGAGACTCAGAAAGGGACGCCAGAATACCTAAGCGTAGGTAATAATGTGTGACTGGCACATTGGTTTGCGCAATGATTGAATCTTGTGATAGTTTCCCGTTCAAACTATGAGAGACGGTTTATGTTTAAATGCCGCTAGAGGCGATGCCAATTTGCTTTGAATTTGAGACTTACGCGAGCGCGTTCGAAGCGATTTCTTATTTGACAACTGTAAAAGACGCTGGCGTATTGGTTTGAACAGGCAAAGCGCACATTGTGTCCGTATAGCATTTCTGCAACACGATCCACCCGACACCATTCGCAAAAACCTAACTGATTTATTGAAGCAATAAAGACGTACAAATTAATGACTGATAGTTTTTTGTAAATAAAATGATATGATTTCGACTCACATCTGCCGTTCGGAACTTTCGTAAAAAGTGCGACTACTTTAGAATGTGTATTAGTTTATTTATGGGGGGTAAATTGGGGTGGGATTACAACAACGGCATTTGCGGGTGGTAGGGCCTTGTGCAAGGTCCGTCCGGATCGCTACCACCATCTTACTCGCTAACCCTGCCGCTAAGTAGCAGTGCTTGCACTGCTGTGTTCCGGTGTGGAGAGTAACACAGCCGGGGAAATTACGGGCACAAGAGGCCATTCATCTTAGTCCTCTAGGTTGGCAACGCATCTGCAATCCCTCCGGGGTTGCGGGTGTCTATGGACAGTGGTGATCACTTACCATCAGGTGACCCACCTGCTCGTTTGCCTTCCTATTCATATTAAAAAAAAAAATAATAATAATGATAGGCTGTGATTAACTTTGTCCTTCGTCTTTCTAGTTAATCATAGGAGATATTGAGGGACAAGGGACAAGTAATAAGATTACGAGTATTCAGAGTACCTTGAGTAAGTATTTATAGACCGCCCGCTCAAATGAGTCCTCGCCCGCGCGGCACGGGCGCGGGGTAGGACGACAAAGGGGACCGAGAGAGGTGCGGGTGGGTAGTGCGCCTACCGCCCGCACCTCTCTCGGCTCCCGCGGTCGTCCTTCCCCGCGCTCCTGCACTGTCTATCTATAGAGTTTTTGCGACTCCAGAGTCTCCAACGTAAGTTGTGTGATGCCATTTTATTCCGCTAGTGGCGCTGCTAATTTGTCCGCAGTAATTGAGACGTTGGCCGGATCCACACGTTCGGCATACTTCGGCAAGCACACAGGACGCAGTCATATGTTAGAGCAGCACAGAGATCTCTGTGATGTGTGGCTAATGTGAACGCGTACGAGATGATTTTAGTTCAAATTTACTTTTATATTAATTAAGGTATGTAATTAAGTATTATTTTAACTAATTATTTACTTAGGTCAGTATAAAGCAGGGGTGGCCAACAGGTCGATCGCGATCGACCGGTCGATCGCGACTGTTAGTCCAGTCGATCGTGGTAAGGCAAAAAATATAAATACGTAGACCAGACTGCCCAACGTTATCACCAACTGCATATTTAAGGTTTCATGAAGTATGTAATTGGTAGATCGCACAGGGTTTCGTTAGTGAACAGGAGATCTTGGGTCTGATCAAGTTGGCCACCCCTGGTATAAAGGTTATAGACTTGTTCCGAAATAAATCATTTTTATTTCATATCAAATATCACAAGTAGGCGAATCCGTAGGTATGTCTAAAGATAAAGCATTTAGTTTTTTTTATGTAAGTAGCCGAACCGAAGATGGTATAAATCTTTCACAAATTTATCTATAAGCTCGATATTATGCGCATCGTAAATCGTTTAGTGTTCAGATTCGAAGAAAAGAGGATTTATTACTACAGGAACGTTTTAGCGTATATTTGTGAGATTAAAAAGTAGGTCAATAATTTAAAAAACTTACCAGGACTTATCTTCACTACATAGTATAAAACAGAGTCGCTTTATTTTTTATGTATGCTTAGATCTTTAAAACTACGCAACGGATTTTGATGCGGTTTTTTTAATAGATAGAGTGATTCAAGAGGAAATAAAGAAAGAAGAAAGAAAGAAGACATTTATTCCTTTTTGCAAGACACACAAATATAAGATAATATACACAATTTTATAGAAAATAAACAAGGTAAAACAAAAAAAAACATAGACATGAAAAATAGATCATCAGCGTTGTGTGTCTTCGCAAAAGTGAAACGGTCGCTGACGATTACATGTTATTTTACGCAGACGAAGTCGCGGGCAGAAACTAGTATATTTATAAAAGTAATATTTAAGCGGATGGTTCTGGTTGGTTTAGTTCGACAGAAAACTGAATGAATTTTCGTTTAGATTTCTGATTCAAAGTTTAGTTCCACCATTAAAGCGGTTCACTTTGCACATCGACCAATGTATGGAAATATTTGTTAACTAAGATTCCAATAAGATCAGTAGGCTTATTACCTAACTCGCTCGCAATCGCCATCGTGTTCATTTTGACAGTTCATGTATGGGCTGACAATTGGCATCGGAATCAGCCACCTGTCACATTCATACAAGAACTGTCAAAATGAAAACGATGTCGATTGCGAGCGAGATAGGTAATAAGCCTACGGGTTCGAATCCCGGTAGGGGCAGGCATTTGTATGACGAATACGAATGTTTGTACCCGAGTCATGGATGTTGTATTTGTTTATGTATGTATATTTACCTACATTATATAAATAAGTATGTTTAAATCCGTTGCCTGGTGCCCATAGTACAATACAAGCTTTGCTTAGTTTGGGTCTGGGTCAATCGGTGTAATTTGTCCCATGATATTTATTTATTTATTTATTTATTTTAAGACAGTGCTTTTTATCAATTTCTTACAAGACCTATTTTAATTTCCCAAACTGCTTGCATAGCGTTGTTGATCGCAACATATCGCGCTATGAATAAAGAACACTTCACTCCAAATACTCAGAAATAGAAATTAAGTAGGTAAGTACCCGCATTTATGTTGTGTGCTGACAGACAGTTCTAAAAGTTTCTGGATTACGAGCGGGTGAAGGTTTTGTGACTCATTTTTTATGATCAGTCAACATCTCGGATCAAATAAAAAGTGATGTATCCAAAATATTGCATGCATGTAAAACTCAATATTCGCTTCTCTTTGTCCTGATTTCTTATTTGGTCTCGGCATTTGAAATGAGAAATTAAAGTAAATACCTAATAGTAGATTAATGCCGAGGGCTGAGAAGTAGCCAATTGGTGGACGAGTAACTTGTTGTTGTTTAACGAACCGCAGGTGAGTGATTTTTAAAGTTACGAATCCAGCAATTGCTCCTCTAGCTGAGGCAGATATAATGTTTTTCTCGAACACTGAGAGGAAATGAAAATAAATTTTGCACTAAACTTCCTCGCAACTCAGGCATGCGAAGTCATCCCGAAAATAAAGAAAACAACAAATATTTTCTAATTTGGTTCAAGAAAAAAATGTGCGTACTTAAATCGCGGAAATATTTTTTTATGTACTTACATATTCATTCTTCAGTCTTGAAGAGATCGCTCTGAAGCGATGAGTCCGTTAAACTATCTATTTAAGAATCTCCATAATGTTTGTATTCGACCAAGAAAATCCTTTACCACCCTAAGGTTCAATGTCATTTGTACGGCTTAAAACATCAAAGCCTATTTTCACTCACAAGTCAATGTGACAATCAGCTTTATTACATTTTTCTGATATACGAACTGTCATAAAAAATTATAAAGCTATTTCTTGGTCGCTATTTGTTTTTGTTGAGTTCGATTGCCAGGACAAGGTTTGTATGAAATGTTTTTTTTAAGTTATTGCAACGGGAGCGAAGCCGCGGGCAACTAGTTCATAACATTGTACTTGTAAGTAGTTCAATTTAATATTTCTTCTAGTCCATATTATTGTACTTTTAGATTTTGAAACCCGATATACTTTGGAACGTTATCACAGTAAATGTCATACCTACTGATTATCTTGACCGACACTACAATGTCACTATGACATTTTCTACAAAAGGCTGCAGTGGGTCATGATTCAGTTGGCGGCACTAAGACATCAGTTTGAAGCTTATCACTTAAAATAGACACCCAAAAACTTACCCCCTTATTCACAAACGCTCTGTAGGCTTCTGCTAACTTAGCAATCGTTTGTCCTTATCTGTCACTTTGACATTTACCTTTCTTAGATAAGGACAAACGATTGCTAAGTTAGCAGAAGCCTATAGAGCGTTTATGAATAAGGGGGTTAGACTTTGTCAAAGGCTAGACACTCGGTCAATTTAGGTGCTTTGTTGCAGCTAGCTATTTACCCTCTCGCACGTTAATATTCAATTAGCACAGGACAGCTAGATATAACACTCCAACACTCAATACCTATAACCATAAAAAAATGCAAACTAAAACAAAAGACTGATACGAACGAAACGCACGCGTCTTAAGTACCATGGGTACCTACCTACCTATATCAAATTGTTTATCTAAATTACAACACATACTGATAAGTCGACGAAATGAAAGTGCAAATCTCTCAACGTGCAAGGTAACTACAGAAAATGTTAGCCGATGCAAAAACCTGCACATAAAACAACGTGACTCGCTCTCACCTACACCGTATCGCACTTTAAGGCAAGTATACAACCGTATACAATGTATACACGATCAGATCAGCCTATATACATCGAGTATACAGTATCAAGTACTCGCGAAAACAATAAAGAAAGCGTTCTCTACTTACCAGTATCACGGCGAGATAAATGCAATGACAATGAACTTCACTTGCCTAACTAATTGGTACCAGATTCACCGGTAATACCAATGTCACCAGCACAACACTAGCACAGGGGGATGTGTCAAACAGTTGAGGTTGTCAATCCTTTTTTCGGGTTTCAATTGTTATTTGTTTTCATAGATGTTTTAAATTTGGAATAGCGATGGGTTGAACGTTTGTAACGCCGCGGCGTCGCGTACGCTGGCCTGTCTAAAACTGAACCAACCAGTGTGAAGTTGCGCGTGCGCAGGCGATCGTGACCGGGCGCGATGAAGCGAGATATCGCAGCTGACTTCGCGTCTGTGGTCTTTTTGCTTTGGTCCAGGAGTACCTACGTCGATTCGTGTCCTAATATTGGTTTGATGTTCTTATTGGATTCTTGTGGGATACGGTTCTTTTGAATGGGAATATTAGATGAGACTTTATGCTTTGCCTTTTCCATTTTACTTACTTATCTACCACGCTAGTTTACCATAAGTTTCCCATGCTTTGATGATCTGTAAGACGAAATATAATGAGCTTATCAGTGAAGGAAAACATCGTGAGCACATAAGCAGTTTAACACTTGCATAATTTATTGTTATTGCGGCAACAGAAATATATCATCAGTGATAATTTAAACTGTCTAGCTATCACAGTTCATGAGCTACAGCCTGGTGACAGACAGACAGACAGACGAAGAGCTTCTTTTTCGAAAAGCGATTTTTTTATTTGTTTTCCTATCTACCTTGATAGCACAATAAACCTACTTATCACAACACTATCATCTATTGACATAGCACACTATATTTTTGCAGTCCATTATCTACTGCTTATCAATCGTTCACCGCGGCAGAATATCACTTATCACTTATCAGTACTTAATAGGGCTCAATTAGTACCTACTGTGTAGACTCTCTAAATCCTAAGCTTTCTTTGTAAGAGTTAGGGCTTGTACCACTCTGTGTTAACTTCCAGATATCTTAAGTTAAGGGCGCAGATTTAAAAGTCCATCGAGGGAATGGGCGACACTCTTAGGAGTCATGTTATAGACGATGCTAGCAACCCATCCCTATACGCCCACAATCTTGCTAAACGTGGCCTTTAGGTCTTGTTACCTTAGGCTCTATCTACCCTGTTAAAATGTCAAATATGAGAACAGTTTGTTGCCGTTTCGATCCGCAAATGGCGCTGCCAATTTTCCCATAGTAATTGAAACGTTTACATGAACGCGTTCGAGACGTTTTTTATGCGAAAACTTACACTAGTGGCTCAGCTGTTTTCTGGATTAATATTAAGACAAATAAGTGTATCCACCCAGAAACGGTATAATACCTAATTCCGATTCAGTTTAGGTTCGCTCGCTGTCAGATCCATACTCAAAATGACAGCTAAAACCTGAACTGAGTCGGAATTGAATCGCATTAAGACGTCATGGTAAGGCCCCTGTAATCCATACACGTAATTCCTTCTTCGCTGCGGTTAAAAAGCTACTATTTTTAACTCGTTGCAGTAATCAAAAGTCAAAACAAACCGTTTAAAATGGAACCCAGATGATACAGGAAAAAGTTCATAAAAATTAAACCCGCGAATTGGAGCACGCCTTAAATAAACCTCGGGCGGTATTTCTTCGACTTCCGTCCTCGTCTGGCACTCTGGGATAGAGCGGGAAGGGCGACTCGTAGTTTCGATTCGAATTGATGTCCTCAGTTAGTTAGTTTGATTCGTATCGGTGTACGGATTCAGAATAACTCTTTTTGGTTTCCGAGTAAGCAGATTGGCGGGCACTGGGTACTGAGATTGTGGAGATGACAATTTTTTAGATACTTAACATCCGGCTATTTCACCAACATGACAATTGTCGGTGACGTGTGACAATTCTGTCAAACTCGACCAGAATCTAAACCAGTTGCCTTCATATTGATTACGCCTGAGTGGAGAGTTTGGGGGGGGGGGGGGGGGACTATGTCCAGCAGTGAACGTCTTTCGGCTGACATGATGATGGTGTTGAAAGACATGGTGGTTGATGGTCTTTCCAAATGCGTTGGTAGTTTCAAAAAAGACATATTAAAGAGCCCTTGGCGGCCAAATTGCATACATAAATTTTGAATTTTTAATATGAATTTTTGAATTGAGATAGTATTTCACAGCTTCTACGTTTAATAATTACATTCTAGCTTTTCAGTAGGCACTAGGTTTTCATTCATTTCATTTTTATTTTTTCAGCGTTACAGAATGTACCAGCTGCATCTCTTCCCGCGCAGATGGTGAAAGCCCATCGAGGGAATGGGCGAAAATCTTAGGAATCATGACAAGCGATGCGACAAGCAACCCGTCTCTATCTTGATTCCCTTTCCACCTACGCCACAATGATGCTAAACGTGGATTTGTTATCTTGCGCTCGATGGGACGAGACGTGGTATATTCTATGTTTTTTCTTTGCAGACCAAATGGAATTGGTAAATAATTAAGTAAATATGTATCCGTTGCTATAACTCCGCCAACTTCTCATCTACGTGGCGAACCGGCTCGCTGGAGCCCCGCTGCGCGCGGCCGCAATCTGCGCCGGCGCACAAAAATACGCAATTAAATTTGCCCAGTATTTGATGTAATTATGGTCGTTCTTTAAAATGTCTTTAGAACAAACAGCTCAAAAGTTATTTGTAAGCTGTTGGTTTTAAATGCTAACCAAATGGTAAATACGCGAATGAGTAAATGGGCGTAATTAAAAAAAAAAACACTTTTTTTATTCCCTAACTATTTTATGTTATTCCTACTCTAAATCATGAGCGCTTTCCATCCCTGTAGGATTTTCGTCCTGCCATTCAAAGTGTATGGAAAACGGCAACAAAATAGAAAAACTGAGTATTTTTTTTTTCATAATATTAAGATTGAAACAACTCGTGGCTCTGAGTAGGACAGGTATTTTAGGAAATATAAAAAAGTGGCATTTTGAGACATGCTCAAATACTAAAAACTTAACAATAAGTTTCTGTATTTTTTTTAAATACAAGCTTTTTTGCTGACTGTACTTGCATTGTCATCCGTCTTACATTATGTGTGTATACCTACCAAATTTCAAGTCAATCGGACCAACCGTTGAAGAGTTTTCTCCTGCGAAGACGATCCTGGCTGGGTCACCAGAACTCCACTACCAGATTATTGTATGGTTGCCGACTTATTATACATAAGTATGCAAAATTTCAGCTCAATCGGTTGTAGACGTCTGCTTCAAAACTGAGTCGCAAGGTTCCACCCGAACAAACTTATATACAAACATACATACATACGTTGAAAGTTAAACTTGTAATAATAAAATAATATCAATATAAAAAAGCTTGTAATAATAATACTTAACTTGTAACTTGTAAAAAAATAAGTATTTTTTTTAATGAAAGCTTGAAGGGGAATCAAAATCGTGATCGTTTGCTAGCCACAGCGCCTATAACGTGATTCCTAATATAGCGAATACTCGCTAGGTTGTAACCGATGGTTAAGCCTGCACAAATGAACTGTGTATTCGCTACTTAAGATTTTACAGCTAAGAATAAAATAATATAGCAAACAAAACCTACACACATACATATATCACGTCTTTATCCCTTACGGGATAGACAGAGCCTAAGGTAACAAAATCTTAAGGCCACGTTTAGCATGATTAAGGGCGTATAGCTGGAAAGGGAAATTAAAATAGTGATGGGTTGCTAGCCGCATCGACTATAAAACATGATCGCTAAGACTTTCGCCCATTCCCTCGATGAGCTATTACCATGCGCGGGAAGAGAAGCAACTGGTAAACTCTATGTTTTTTCTTTGCTCCCAGACCAGCATAGAAAAGTAAAATAATATAGCAAACAAAACCTAAATAACAGTAAATTCCGATCCAAATTAAAACGTATCGATTAACAATATCGTTAAACGTCATTAAACTGCCGACGCCGGAAGTAATCGACAACTAGTCAATAATTCAATCCGGCTTGTTTATCTGTTTAGGTGAGTCCTGATTGGGTACAGTCGGCTACAGATTTTATTTCTTACTTTTACCTCAAAGTCTACGTAAACATTTTTACAAAATTATTTTAGGACATTTTAGCAGGTAACACTTCAGTTAACACACACACACAAATCACGTCTTTATCCCTTACGGGGTAGACAGAGCCTAAGGTAACAGATACCTACAGGCCACATTTAGCAAGATTGTGGGCGTATAGGTAGGTGAAAAATGAAATCAAAATAGTGATGGATTACTATCCTCATCGCCTATAACATGATTCCTATGATTTTCGCCCATGGGCTATACCATCTGCGCGGGTAGAGAAGCAACTGGTATATTCTATGTTTTTTCTTTGCTTCCCAAACCAGCATGGAAGAACACTTCAGTTAAACTTGGCTTAAAATTTGGTAATATATTTGATAGGTTGATTGGTAGACATCCCTTAAGTATAAGTCCGACTTTGTATAAGTCTCTCAGTGTTCATCAATTGTATTTGTTTTGTTTATTTTGCACAATACAGAGTTACGTAATGTAGAAATGACAACGCAAATTTACAACAAAAGTAGGTACGGTACAGTCAGCAAAAAGGTTTGTTTTAAAAATATACATTTTGACAGAAACGTAGGTACTCACATAATTCATCATCATCATCATCATTTCCAGCATATATACGTCCCACTGCTGGGCACAGGCCTCAGAACGAGAGGGCTTGGGCTATAGTTCCCACGCGGACCCAGTGCGGATTGGGAACTTCACACACCATGTTTTCCTTTACCGAAAAGCTCATGTTAAATTTCAAATGTAACGCACATAAATTCCGAAAAATTCAGAGGGGCGAGCACAGGCTCGAACCCACGACCCTCTGCTTGAGAGGCCACAGGTCAAACCACTAGGCTACCACGGCACATAACTATATAAGTGCTTTCAAAAATAGAGCCTCTGCTCGGTAAGTCTCTACAGACCGTGCGCTTAAATGCACGGGGCGCGGGGTAGGACGACAAAGGGGACTGAGAGAGGTGCGGGCGGGTGCGTGCCGCCCGCACCCCTCTCGGTCCCCTTCGTCGTCCCACCCCGCGCCCCTGTGCCGCGCGGTCGGTCTATAATGTTAAGTGGTTTTAAAGTACGGAACCATAAATACAGTACCTCCCCCCCCCCCCCACAGGTTCACAACGTGCCTTCTCAGAACGTCCAGTCATTGTTATTGTCAGTTTATTTGTTTGTTCGAATCACAAGCTTATTTCACTTGATCAACAGCGTCCACACCAACCGCACGGTTATAAGTGAAATTATTTATTTAACCTGTAGTCGCATTCGCGACCGGATTACAAAATAAATGTTATGGGACTATGAAAAAAAACTTTGAGTTTCCGACTGAAGTTTCGATTTCGGTTTCAGTTTCGGCTAAAGCTTCGGTATTGGCCGAAAAACAGCCGAACGTTTCCAAAATTTACAGCATCTTACTTTCGGCTGACATTTTCACGTTTTGGGGTAGGTACTTTAATTCAGATTAAGATGTGTCCTGCTGAAATTTCAATCCGAGAAAAGTGAAACGTAGAACCTTGTAATATTGGACAAGCGACGTTGTTTTCTATACCTTTTTTTATTAATAAAAAATATACAAAAGGGGAACTAAAAACAAATTAAACTATGATAAAATTAAAAACAAATTAAAAACTAATCTTAAAATAAAATTATAATAAAATAAAATGAGATAGATTCTTTACCTACATTTTTGCCCGTTTGGTGCGACTGAACTCCGATGTAACACAACCGTGAAAAAACTGCCAAAAAAATATATGATTCAAAAAACTCGAAACTTCTTCGTTTTGGAAAATAAGTAAAGGCTTACCCTTGTTTTGTAAATACTCAGCAACTAAAAACCCTCATACCGTAGAAGTGGGTGTGAGAGAAAGAGAACGTTTATTTACACACATTCAATAGGTAGGTAATAGATACTTAAAAGAAAGAGGCGGGACCCATGTGCTTGGGCGGTTGGTGTGGACCCTGTGTATTAATGCGTCGTACTCGAAGATTAGCTGGTGTCAGTCAAATTTGTTCGTGTTAAATCAATCGGTGCCTTGTTCTGACGCGCTAGCATGATGATAATGTTGATGTAGTACTGTATAGTAAATAGTAACCCACACACGCACTCGCACGGTTTTGCGGTGCACGCGTACCGACTGAGCGTGTAGTGTAAGTTTTTGACAGTTTTTTTTTAATTTTGTAATGCGGAAGGAAACAGCAACAAACAGTTCTCAATGCGTCAAAACGTCCAAACGTCTCGAACGCGTTCTTCCGCTTATATTTTACCAATTACGTACTTACCTTCTGTGGAAAAAATTGCAGCAACGTTGGATTTTAATAAAAAATCGCTAACAATGTTTACTTGTTTAAAACTGTAATGCAACGGGCCCGTATCATTTTTAAAAATCCAGTCAGACTTACTTTAGTCCATTCTATGCAAATTTATTAAAATTATTCACCGATTATCCTCTTGAGGATCATTTGACATTAAGTATTTAATTTACACCTAACGGTCGTAGAAAGCTGACAAATTAAATAAAAATACCTGCTATGCATTATTAATTTGTTATGTAACAATAACACGACAATAGCGCCTCTAGCGGCGAGTAGCAATAATAAAACGGTCTCAGGTACCAAAATTACGTAACACTACGAAGTAGAAAGGGCATTTAACAACACGTGGTGAAATAAAATTTAAGTAATTTTGTGATTACAAACAGGATATTAAAATTCGCAAAATTTGAAAATGTTAAATAAAATAAAATAGGTACCTAACTAAATAAAATATCAGATATCTATGAAAATGAAACTTCACAATCACTAAATAAGTAGGTAGGTACCTAAATGAAGTTTCATACAAATATTTTTCATTGCGAGAGATTCCGCTTCACCTTACACCGTTACGCCTTCCGAAAACTTATTTATGCCACGTTTAAGCTGGTTCTATTTTTCATATTTTTGTAAGCTTGAGCTTTACTTAAAAACGTAGAAAGTGACAATATCAACAGTGCACAATAGCGAAACTCGCGTCTATTGCAACGTATCATAATGTTCCATTATACGTTAGAATTGTAAGCCCGTCAAACGCTTTAAGTTTTTCTTGATGAATTTAAAATAAGTACTAGATTGTACTACTACTATGAACAACTAGAACTTGAAATAAAATATTTATTAGCTAATATTGCTTATTTCTTGTTTTAAATTGTATGCTATGAAAATAAAACATTTATAACGGTCACGGCATGATGCCACGACCCACGATAACGCCATTAACGCCTGAACGGAACACAAATTAAGTTCTGCAACTGTCACTTCACTTCACCAAACCAAACACTGCCATGTTTTGGTTATTTTAAAACTTTTTCAATTTAGTAGATAATGAAAATAATAAAATCTTAAATCATATCTACTTTCGCAACGTAAAACTTACTGTAAGTAAACTAATTTAGAGATATAAGGCACGCTTATGTTATCAATTTAAATTTGGAACAACCGTATTTCAAATCTTAAGGTGTGGCCCAGTGTCGTTTAACACTTTAAACGAGTTAATTACACATTTTTTTTCCTTTCAGCATCAAAATTAATTACTACAATCTTGTGCAACCCGAAATAAAGGGTTATTTAATACGTTAAAGCTTTGTGAAGGAGTCAAAATGGTGGTACTAGAATCCTGTTGGTCGCCTTGCATTTGGTCTTCGAATGTGAAGTCTGGAAGCCGGGCGGTGGCTGTATACACAGCAGCCATGAGTGTAGTTCTTATAACGTTTATAGGCTACCAGTTAGCCGGTGGAGACTCTTCGCAGTTGTGGAATCCTTTATTTGAAACTGATGTTAGAGGATGTAAGTATACACATAAGATAATTGCCAAACTTAGACATCCATCCACTTCTGAAGAAAACACTAATGTAATGAACACATTGTTTTGCTGTCTTACAGCAGACAAAGAATCTTGTTGTGTGTCATTAGCTCAATTTACCTAGGAGAATCAAGTGAATCTGGGGGTGCGAGTCGGGTTACCTCCGCGTGTGATCACACAACAAGTCTGTATTGTGGTCACACCACATTATAAATAAATGGTTTAGCTGCGGTTCGTTTTTGGATCCGTCCGAGGGGAAGTGCAGTGCTTGTTCCGGTGCACCCTGGGCACCGGTTAATGATTTCCTGGCGGTCTCCGAGGGATATCATTATCCGTTGGCTAAGAGCCCGACAGGGGGGGGGTCTTATGACCATGTTCTACCGTTCAACGTTGCCGACATTTTTGTCACAAAATTTTTTAATACTGTATTTATTACCTTGACATTGGTGAAATCATCACATGGTTCGATGGGGCCATATTAGAAAAGAAGAAGAAGAAGTAAATTTGTCAGGTGTAAACTTGTTTTTTTTTGTAAGTGGCCAGTGTTGATATAATATTTAAACCAAGTAGGTAACCATGTAGGTTAGTAGGTAGTAGGTTTGTAATGCAATAGTGTAACTTTTCTATACTAAAATTGAAGACAGTGTAAAAGTTTATTAGGATTGTAAAGTTTGGAAGTACTTAACTTTAATTGATTTAATTAGTTAACCGATACATAGTATAAAATAAAGTCATTTTCCACTGTCTGTCTGTATGTCTGTCCCTATGTATGCTTAAATCTTTAAAAGTACGTTTCGCGGGTGGTAGGGCCTTGTGCAAGGTCCGTCCGGATCGCTACCACCATCTTACTCGCTAATCCTGCCGCTAAGTAGCAGTGCTTGCACTGCTGTGTTCTGGTGTGGAGAGTAAGACAGCCGGGGAAATTACGGGCACAAGAGGCATTGCATCTTAGTCCTCTAGGTTGGCAACGCATCTGCGATTTCTCCGGGGTTGCGGGTGTATATGGGCAGTGGTGATCACTTACCATCAGGTGACCCACTTGCTCGTTTGCCTTCCTATTCACATAAAAAAAAAAAAAAAAAAAAGGTACACAACGGATTTTAATGCGGGTTTTTTTATAGATAATGATTTGAGAGAAAGGTTTATATGTATAATACGCAGACAAAGTTGCGGGCAGAAGCTAGTGTTCTCTTAAATTACAGTACAATCTGTGAGCTAGATTGCCATTTGTGTAAGTCTTGCTGTCTCCCTTACTCTTGTGGGTTTGATACTTGAATTGGCTGATGGTATCTGGGACCCAAGCGGCATTCTAAGACCTTATGGACTTAAAATTTCTGTTTTATTCTTATTCTTATTATGATTTTTGAATTTGTTTTTTTTTCTTTTTTCAGCCATGAAAGTGTTTGGTGGCATTTTTATAGCCATATTTATACTCCTGATTATATCTTCAGTATGTATGGTAAGTAACATTTTGTTTTCCTTATTTGGGTACTAATTAAAAAGTTAGAAATAATCTGAAACTTGCCGTTGCACCACATCCTAATTAAACATATGCCAAAATAAAAAGATACTGATGTCAATGATGATTCGAGAATAAAAAACCTGTTTCTAGTCTCATTTTTTTCAAATAATACCAACTGCGGCGTTTAAGAAAAAATACAACAAGATAGCTTTCAATCTTGTGCTGGATCCGTCACTAGGCATATGAAAGAGTAACTTAGCCATATTCTTAAGGTAGAACAAAATAATTGTATGAACAGTACACAAGTTGTTCCCCAAATGTTACAATCTGGTCATCACCAAGTCCAGGGTAGAGCACTTGCTAGACTCGCATGCTTAGACCCCCTCACTTACCATTAGGCATAATGGTGGTTGAACGGTAGCCTATTCCACATAAAAAAACTGCAACATTTCATGTATGTGAAAGTAAAACCATGGAGTCATAGTAACAGGGTTCGGTTTTCACCCGGGTATGGAAGCCTAACTATTATTAATTGTAATTTTCCAGGTCATTGGCATCAATATCTGGATGCGAGGCCTGATCCTGCCGTGGTTAGCCATCATGGGGCTCATCATCTTGTTCCAGCTGATCTTCGGGCTGTGGCTGATAGGAGGCTACTATATTTATGTGAGTAAATGGGCCATTATTGAAAGCACATCATTTTGTTTGAGACGAGGTTCAAAATCGAATCACTTATCGGCTCGCTTATTCAGAAGTCAGAACCCAGCTATCGCACACGGACATGTCATGAAATACGCGTTGTACTAAAACCTGTTACTGCTACACCTGATTTGATCAATTACTATTTTCATAACTAAATGTAAAATAGACTTATCTGATAACGGCATCGAAATCATTTAGCAAAGCGCGAGATAATCGCGGACAAACACATGTACGTACAAACATACAGGTCAAACTGGGAACATCCTTTTCTTGAGGTCGGTTAAAAAGGGAACTTTCGAAGAAGATTGGCACAGTCTATCAACCTCAAATTCCTCAAACCAATTCTGTATACCACATAAGCAGCGCTCATTTTATGTCTTCACCAGCTAATTCGGCATACTTGGTTTCGCTTATTTCTATCGTGCCATCAGAGATGGCGTTGCATACGCAAAATATGATAAGAAAATTTCTTCATACTTTGATGATTGATTGATGATTTTAAAAGTTTCCCTGCTTACACTTACAATAGAATAGTATATGTAAGTAAAAATTACTTCCTGCCAAGTTTCTTGCGGCGCGTTCTTCTTGGCAATGACGGTCTTTCCGAATGCGCTGGTAGTTTAAAAAAATACATGTAAAAGAACCCTTGGCGGCCTATTCGCAAAATAAAGTTTTTGAATTTTGAATTTTTGAATACATAATAATTACCATAGCCCGGACGGTAATAGAACAATAACTATATAGGAGCATTATATAGGAAACATTGTGTTGCTGTGTCTAAAATTTTGTAACAAGCTAGCAAAGTACATACAGGAGCTACCCCTAACTATATTTAAAAATAGGTTAATGCAGATACTGATGGAAATAAACTACTATAGTGTAAATGATTTTCTCTTGCAAGATAACTTTGTATAATGTAAAGCAACTGAAAAAATTAATAACATTGCATGCTAGCAACATATTGTCTTCGTGACACCAAATTACATTGTTATATCTACTTATTCTATTCTAGCTATGACAGAAGTGAAACTAAAAAAGGTAATCAAAATCTTAGTTACACAACGACTCTATTGACTCTTATTCTATGTCCTGTAGGCTTATTACCTAACTCGCTCGCAATCACCATCGTGTTCATTTTGACAGTTCATGTATGGGCTGACAATTGGCATCGGAATCAGCTAGCTGTCACATTCATACAAGAACTGTCAAAATGAACACGTTGACGATTGCGAGCGAGTTAGGTAATAAGCCTACGTATCTGTTTTAGCGATGACTTGTCCGACTGAGTTATGATTGTGACAATTGCTGAATAGAAAAGAACAGTGACTATGAATGCTCTCAAAATTCAAATTGTGTTTAATTTGTAAATGTTTTCGGTTTCAGCTCGATGCGACATTTGCGGCGCTGATTGACTTTTTGTTTATGTCTTATAATGTAAGTATGGCGGGTGTCCCGTAAGTAATACCAAGGTCTTCGCACATTAGACCAACTCCACGCCAATCCGACACCAACTCAACTCACACTCTCGATGAGTAGTCAACTAGTTGATCCACCCAATGGTCACTAGTGGGCAATGCGTTGTCAACGAGTGGACAACGCGGTGTCAACGAGTGGACAACGCGGTGTCTAACCAAATGGTTGCCCGTCACGCGTCAGTCTCAAACGCATAGTCGTTGCGTGGACAACGTGTGGTCGTTGCGTGGACGACGTGTGGTCGTTGCGTGGACGGCGTGTGGTCATTGCGTGACAAACGTGTCGGGGTTGACCTTTAGTGTACGATGCGTAGGCCACTCGTTGTACACTACTTTATAATCATTTTTTGAAATTAAACCTAGAACATATGACACAGGGCTTAAATTTCAATGTCTAGCATAGAGTCGAGTCGCCGTTGAATTGTTTTAATGTGCGAAGACCTTAAGTGGGCAGTTTACTACTAAATTTAGAAAAACTACCTGACCCGGCAAACTAGTTTCCCCTGAATGAATTAAGTACTGTCAGGTTATCAGAGATGGCGTTGCGTACCTACGAAATATTTATTTTCTTTATTTAGTTACAAAACACTTTTAAACTTAATGTGTAATTTCTTAAATATTCAAATATAAATGTATTACAAGATAAATTAATGACACTAAAACTAAAATAAATCTAAAAACGTACACCCACGCGGCATTGCGCCAAAGATGCTGGACTTTTTGGATTTTTCCATGTGTTCTTGTTTTCAGTATCGTTTAGAAATTTAAAGAGTTACTCAAACCGGCCTGGAACAGGCAGCTGTTTGCAATAAATTATTTGAAACTCGCCGTTTCCCGCAACTTCGTTTGCATAGAATTCGTTTATAGCTATCGCGCAGGAATTTCGCAATTTTCCGGGATAAAAAGTAGCCTATGTGTTAGTTCAGACTATAATCTATGTATGTTCCAAATTTCATCCAGATCTGTCCAGCCGTTCTGGCGTGAAAGAGTAACAAACATCCAAACATCCATACTCACAAACTTTCATATTTATAATATTAATAGGATTGGCATTGTAGTAATTTTATTTTTGTGGTTTTCAGATATATTGCTGGCTGTGCGTCCTGTCCCAGTACCAGATAATATTAGAAATGCAGTCTCCCAACATAGAAATGTTAATTGAAGAATAATGACAACAGTACAAAAAGTAGTAATAGTAGTAGTAATAACCATAAGAAACAACGTAGTTATTAAATATTGAAAATTGACATGTAATGCCACTGCGTATAGATCATTTTTCAATAGTAAAATTTGATTTTTAGCCACTATTGTGACTGTTATTATGACTTTTTCCTCTTTATTAGCTTTAAAAAGCCAAACTGCTTTTTAGTTCCAAACACTGACACTAGATGGCGTTACATGTCCTTAAAATGTACTGATGTAATTAGTCACGAAATCACCTTCTGTAATTGTAATAGTAATGTTTACTTTCAATGTTTTAATTTAGATTTACTTTTAGATGCTTATTTGTGCACTGCATTTCTTATTTTGCATTTATTCAATTATATTTATGATAAGAATAGTGTTAAGAATCTAAGAAGACTTAAGTACATCCGTCCTTTGTAAACATTGTTAACTTTTCGAATATGTATATTATCTTGTTAAGGGACCTTATTTATGTACATAATACCCATTTTGTAAGTGTAAATTTATGTTTGTAACCGTTGTAACTAATCCAATTTTTTTTCTTATCTTCTTGCACAAATCGTCTTGAATCTCAGTTTAAGGTAATTCTAGTTTAAATTGAATACACACACTGATTATTATAAGTGAATTTATAATTAGTTGCACCGGTTTTTTGAAATAAAAGCGTGTTAGGTTGAAATTCCGTCCATTTTTAATATTAAAGAAAGGGCTACGGCTTAGTCCGAAACATGGCGAACTCGGCTTTATGTGCGAGTAATTTGTTTATTTTACTTTATAAATCCTTTAACTTTTTTATCGATGAATAATTTGTTTTATATCGTCCTTAGTGAATGAATTGTTGTAATTTCGTCAATTTTTGAGATTTTATCATACAAATGTCTATTTAAACTATTTTGATTGAGGACTAAGGTTTTTAACATAAAAATATGCTTTTATATAAAAAAATCGCGAGTGAAAATAATATTTACGTCCCTTAAGCAATAAACTTAGATATCGTTTTAATTTTCTGTGAAATAAACAGTTTTTTTCAATATCTTATATATCACGATGACTTTTATTGAACTCCTTTTGAATTAAAATACGAACCAAAAGAAAATTATGCATTAGCGAAAAGTTCGTGCTGTTCGAAGAATCGGTTCGTGATCAACAGATGGCGTTACTAATATCGAATAACTTAATTAACTATGCAACTGTGAAATGTATTATCCAAATAAAACAAATGTTTATTGACGTAATCAAATAAAAACAAATAATTTAACATGAACTTAATTAGAAGACCATTAATTTGTTCTAGTAGTACCATCTCGTGGGAGGAAAATGAATCGCTTGTACGCTTACACTGTGGTTAAGGTTCAAGTAATTTCTACTGTGAAAATAGATGGCGTAAAAAACCAATTGGATCAAATTTGCTTCTTATGCCAACTAGATGTCGCTAGTATTAAACTTATGTAAAATTTCGGCCTTTTGAAGACAATAGAGACACCTGAGAGAAATTAAATGAACGTTCAGAAAACAAAATTTGAAAATTTTAAGAATTCACATAGATTGTTTCACAAATTGGTAACCTAAAATTCGATAAAGGCTTCTTCATTTGCTTCGCTCCTGGTGCTTTGGTATCGCTGGGTTACGTCACTGCTAGCAATAGCGCTATGCAACACTATCCAACATTCATATCTCCCTGGTACATTCGACAGAACAATGTTGCGTTGCGTTACTGAGATTATTGCATTATGTATCACCTTGAAACTCATGTTACCTTGGTATTTTAGACAAGAACAATGACGTGACATTTCATTTCATTTTTATGAGAACGAATATTTCAAAGCTGCTGTATGCTATGATGGCCTAGTACAATGATATGAATGATGTCGCTGTAGAAAAATAGGTGATTGAGGGAAACAAAATAAAATCATAACTTTTAACAAAAGCCGCCGGGTGAGTACGACTCAATACGTCAAATTGAAACACCAACGCCATTGGTGTTTAAGGGCTTAGCTGACAGTGACGAGTCCGTGAAGATTGCGAATTATAAAATGTACTGTATTGTTATTTTCGATTAGATTAACTGATAATCATTTAAAAATTAAAATGTTTTGACTTGTTTTGACTTTTACCGGTAAAACTACGAAGCGTCAAAATTTGGTGCAAATCTTTTGGTACCAACACCAACCTCTACAAATATTATGCGTCCTTAGTACTTCTGTGCGATGCATGCAAATGTTTTCCGTTTTGTGCCTATTCCGATGTTGGAATCGAAGTTCGTTTCGTGTCCTTCTGTTTGCTCATGATTCATTTAGTCTAAAAGGAAAATGAAAGGGACGGTACGATAGGAACTGCGAATTTCGATGTATGTGTAGAGTTGTTTGTGTAGATTTGTTTGTCTTGCCTTTCTTTGCCAGATAATTAGAGATTTTTCTTGTAGCAGGTTTGCTACTTTTCTGGAGGAGTCTCTCAGGCATCTTTCAAGATTAAATAAGATGAAGATTATTTTGTGCTGCCGTTGTTCGGAAAGTTGATTTAGTAAATAATGAAGAATTATTAAAAATCTTAATCATTTATTCAGAGAAATAAAATCCTCCATTTTGTTCATGTTAAGAATAAAATAAAAATAAAAAATGTACACGAGAAGAGGCCCAAGTCGAGGTACAACTGAAAACAATCGAATTACAAGCCAAATTCATGTAAATTACAACTTTGATACAATATTACGATTACCTTAAATTACGATACATAGTATTAACGAAGCAGTATAAAAATCGAAAGAATAACTTCTGTCATTCGTATTGCACTGTTAATAATAGCATAAATATTACCAATTTTATTAACCGTTAAATCTAGTAATTTAAATAATTATCTATTTTTTTCGTTACAAAGTAAAAAAATAAAAATTTGGTTTTAAAACTGGAATGCGCTTGAGTATTTCTCACTCTTTGTCATGTCAATTTAATGAATTGTGATTTGATGATGAATAATTAAGTTTACAGTTAGCAACAGTTTCGTTCACTCTAACCTAGTGAGAAAAGAACAGATGCCACTCTTGATAATCTTTGGGTAGTGGGTAGGGGCCTATTTTGGACAACAGATCCGTCAAAAGTGCCATTCGAGATTTGTAAGAAGCTACATTGTTTTACTACAGCTCAAATTAAATTTTCGACAAAGTTAGAATATAGTAGAAGAATAGTTGTAAAATTATGTAATTTTATTAGATTTACAACGTACTTTCGAGTATTGTGCTTTCCAAAATATCCCCCGGTATATTTTTGTTTCAAAAACAGAATTGACTGAGTTTACTGGCGCTTGCCCAAAGATGGCAGCACAGCACACCAACTTGTATTATTGTGAGTTGTGATGGTAGCTATTTTGTAGGGGAATTTCATCGAAACTATGCTAAAGTTCGTGGTTTACATCTCTTTATAAATTTAATATTGCTTTGATTTTCCGATAAAAATACAACTAAAACAAAGATCCTAACGAAATTTGAGCACTGCCAAAATGAAAAATAGAAAACGCTTACCCTAAAATGATATAAGTAGGTATGTACAATGAAATCTTATTTCGAACTATAATAATATACAATGCTTACAATATAAAATGTACATTTAGAGTCGTACAGTATCGCCTAAGTACAGTCGTTTAACTATGGTACAATAATTTACAGAAGCATTAACTAGACACTTAATTTAAAATGATATGCAATAAGCAGTTCGCTCTCAGATGTTCAAATTCCTAGCTAAGATCTCAAGAACCTTGTCGCATTCGGCTTCAGCTGTAAAAACTGCAGCGTCCGGTTAAAAATTAACAATGACAAAGTAACATAACATCCTAAGATAATGGATTAAGAATAAGAACTGTTTGGAATGTATTCTTAAATGCGTCGTAAAGTGCTGAGCACCTGTTTTTGGCACAATTTAACTTACATTTAGAGTATTACTTAACGGGGTCATTAAAAAAGGTCAAGCTTTGAGTATTAACTGAGATAACGTTACCAATTTGACATTAGAGTATCCGTATACAATTTTGTGATGTTACAATTTAAGTCTATTTACAGTCTGTCATGTATAAACAAATAACTTGCAGTTCAAAGAGTCAACTATAACAAAAAAAAAGTAAACTTAACAACCAATTAACAACCCACAATTGGAACAAACTATTGAACACAAATCAACCGCTTACACCAGCAATTGCAGGACTATTGTCTATTTGGCTATGACCCCGACGAATACCAATTCGTATTAGGCGGGGCTGATTTGTCCGGTTGGTGGGGATGGGTAGCGTGGGCAGAGTGGGCTTGCGGATGGTACAGATGGAAAGAGGAAGGAGGATGGAAGAACTGGGACTGATCCAGAGGCGACGTATAATCCAACGCTCCTGGTACCGCCGAATACGCCTGCGGTTTCAAAGGTAACGGCGCTTCACCTAAATAAGAATGCCTCAAGGCCTCAGAGTAAGCGCTATTGTCGTAGGACAGAGCGTACTGCTGCTTGTCTCTAGGAGATACTGAGCCAGGAGGGGTCATCGCCGAGTGGTAGTCCGCGTACCCTCCGTAAGCCAGCGACCCAATATCCGTACCTTTATGGCCTAACTGTTCACCGTAACCTGACCCTTCGCTTCCGGGAGGAGTAGGCAATGGTCCCGATTGACCATCACTAGAGTAATACCCCCCAGTTCTACCGTCTCCTAAGAAATTACTTCGAATCACGCTTTCTCTATTAGCGTATAGTTGCCTCAACAAAGCAGAAGCCGGCGTCGAAGTGTGGTTACCAGGAATTTGTCTGTTCAAGTGGTTTAGATGGTGGTTCTGCGTTCCTATCCACTGTATGGTGGACTTCTGTTGCTGTTGTTTCAGCAAGGCATCCGTTGAGAAGTCAGTTGGCCTGTGAGAAATTTCCTTGCCGTCTAGCGCTGGTAGATGCTTCGACATTGCGTTTTCTAGGTCTCTAACAGACGTAGCGTCAGTAGAACCCTCAGGGATGGACAAGTTCGTCTTGTTTATATCTCTATCAGCTGGGGATATTGCTGCTCCAGGATTCGAAGAACTCTTCCGTCTATCTTCGTCTCTTTCTTCGTCATCGCAGTCCGTATGTTTCCTTTTTTTCATTCTTCTGGCTGGCATGGGGGAGGTTCTCTCCGGGTTCGTGTGGAGGGGTAACGGTTGGGAGTCACTGAGTCTAGTGAGGTGTGTGACGTCCGAGGTTGGCCCAGGGGCTGTTGAAGCTGATTCAGCATTATTGGAGGCTTCGGCTCTTTCAGCGGGGTGTCGGGAAGGGGGCGGGGGATTGCCAGAGTTGTCGGCGTCTGGGGGGCCGTTTTCAGGGTCCCCTGTGGTTTCTTCTCTCTTTACGCCCTGCACGCTTTCCTCCATTTGGCAGCAGTCCATTACAGTGTTAGGGTATTCACGTCCGCTGTAATAGAAGATACACATTAGTGTGTCGTTGTAATCTCAATAGCAGCCACCAGAATCAACTGTCGATTTTCTCATGTTAAAGTCAAGTTTAATAATTTTGTTTGACATTTAGATCGAGATGACCGAATTTTACATGTTCATAATGAAACGAAATAACATAACTAAAGAAATTCTCGAAACCGCTTTCTAATTTAACCGCAAAAGGAAAATTAGTCATCGACGAAGTAGCTCATGTGTCATATGGCGCTGTCAATCATGAAACACCCAAGTGCAAGGACAAAGAGCATTACTCAATTTTAAAGTTCCATTGTATTTTTAAATTCCCCGTTCTTGTTTGTCTGTTGAACAACTTTATTCCGATGTTCTCTTTAACCTCGTGTTAACGTTAAATTAAAATTTTTGAAAACCCCCAAGCATTAATCGAGTAATCATACGTAAATAAAAAACAATTTTATGCCAAAAATGCCTTACATCATTTAGGAAAGAGCTGATCTCTTACTACTGGACCGATTTTTACCAAACATGGCTAAGTACCACTGCAAGAAATTGCTTTTCAAAAAAACCGCATTAAAATCAGTCCATCCGCTTGAGAGCTACGATGCTACAGACAGACACACACTGACATTGACGTCAAACTTCCCCTCTTTTTGCGTCGGGGGTTAAAAAGTAGACGAATTGCTGCAATTGATTGGAGCGTTGCTATACCTAGATATAATATAGGTACAGATATATTTACAGGTACATCCATGCGCGTTTCAAATTGGATAGTACTGATAATGAAAACCCATTGGCAGAAGTTACTTCTGAAGTTAGCGGTATAATCTTACCTAATGACGTAATTCACGCAGATGATGTTCTGCTCCTCAGCGTTCTTCGATGAACAGACGACGGTGGCACAGGTCTGCATCCAAGTGTAACCGCCAAGTTTGTTCATGACCCGGTAATAGTGCGTCAACACTTGGCCCTTGTTTATTACTGGAACAAAGAAAACATATTGAAATACATTTAAGAGCACAGCTTTTGAGTTGAGAATGGAAGTGGTATGAAATGATTTGGTGCACGTTTACATCGATGATATGATAAACAGTGAGGAATATTATGTTACAAAGTCTGTGCAGTTGATGTTCTAAACCAACTTCTCTATAGTAAAATTATACATAAATATATTATAGTTCTGGAAGGTACAAAGGAAAACACGTATTTTAAAATAATACGGAATGTAAATAACAAATTAAGCACACTATTTTAAATTGTAGCAGTCCCCGTGTAGTTTGTCTGTGTTTGAAGTACGAAGAAACACTTTTTGCAAGAAGAAACAGTTTATTAAACTAATAATACATCAGGTACAGAGATAGTGAGTGTGGATGGTGAAGGCAGAAGAAAGGGCAAAGGTGTTGCCGTACTAAATTAAAAGTAACATAAAAATACTCTGTTGGGTTGCCAATATAAATTTTACAGCTGTTGTAATGGTTGTCAGCATGTAATCCAAAGTCCACTTCAAAACTATCATTGTGACTAAAAAACTTAAGCTTGCAACTATCAGCATTAATTTCTGGTGTTGACATTGTTATCAAAAGGCTCACACCATATCAGCGCGACCTTGGACATTAGTGACGCAGTTTTTAAATGCAATCGCATTATATTCAACCATTCAAACAAAGCTAAAGGTATCGCGACACGTGTATTGTTGTACGTGATTCATTAAGGTTCTGTCGGTTTTTGGTTAAGTCCATGCATTGTGTATTGTGGGTTTTATAATTACAAATGCCTGGGCGCGGGCCAATGAGCGAAACCGCGACTGATTGTCTTAACATCGCGGCTTTGGTTTTGTGTTTTGGCAGTTTTCTTGTGACATTGTGCTGTCTGCATTGCGGTTCTTAATCCATTCACAAGCCATTGTTCTTGCCTGTATTCTTCAATTTCAATAAAATTCAAATCTTTAAATTCATTCTACAGACGTTGGTCAAAAACAAATGAGACATCACTAAAAAATGACGGAAGTCTTCAACATTAATTTACAGCCGAATAAAGCTGTGATGGCCGCCATCAACAATCGAGCAACGTACATTGCTAACCAAATTACCCGCTTTCTAGCAAACAGACGGACTTTTATGGTAATAAAACAATTGGTATTCACAGCCCGATACGTCCACATTTGACCGGCATGTACATACGCATACATACATACGTATTGTATGTTTTAAATGTTATCGTAAAGCTATCAACGGCCTAGGTGTTAGAGAAAAACAGAGTTGAAACCGTTGACGTGATTGGGGTTTGAAATGGCCGTTTTGGAATTAAGCTTAAAATGGCGGCTAAACTGACAATAATAGTAATAATAATAACAGTATGTTGAAACTCGAATAGAGGCGGTTGACGTTGAATGTGCAAAATTTTTTTAAGATCCAAATCCTTTTGTTTGGATGTAAAATGAACTCAGAAACGATCTATTTCGTTTAGAAAATAAATGAAGTTTTGTAAAATGTAGGCACAAAACACAGTATTCACTTGGAACTAGTACCTAGCAATCAAATAACTCCCACACAGTCAAATTTAACGTTTACTAGTCCCAAAGACGTTAGCAAAAACAAAAGAAACCGAAATGTATTCGCTTTGAGGTTCCACAGGATACCATAACCAAAATATAAGCAACAATAGCTATCTCAAAGGACATTAAGGCTGACGTTTCCCACGAAGGCCCGGAGAGAGGAAACCGAAATGCTGGCATAAAAATTATTATTCAAATCACAGACGACAAAGACAGCCGGCGTATATACCGTCCTAGCTAAACTGTACAACCGACAACAAAAACTACGAAGACCTTATTTTCGAGGCTGTAGGAGTTATATTAAACAATGATAACCCTCTTCAAGATGATGAAAAACTTGCGCCGTTCATTGTGCATTCTGATGAAAGCGTAAAAAATGTAATAACCCACGCATATAGGGGTAATATTAGATTATTTGAATGCATATTTCCTCTTCATGTAGACGTAGACAATGTGACTGAAATACTTAAGTAAGACGACTCAAATAACATTTTAGTAGATAATAATGAGCCTGAAGAAATTTGTGACACAACACGTAAAACAATCGGAAATCCAGGACAATTTAATCTCTGGACATATTTAGTTACCTTGGCAAGGAACGCAAAAAACTTTACCTGCGCAGCAATGTTGAGAAACTCCACGCCTAGTCATAAAATTTTCTACTCTACGCGGGTCGTAAATTTTCCTGTTAACGCTACGCCTTGAATGCCGTCTTGACATGGTTTTCTACTGTCTCCCCTGAATACCAAATGCGTTACAACACAAGGATTTCACCACATTATTGGGTCGATCGTTACGATTGATGAGGCAAGGTTAATGAATACAGGACTTTTATAGAGACAAGGATAGTGTGTGGTCATCCGTTTTCTATTGAGTACCTATTAAATTCTGTTTTATATCAATTCTATTTAAATCTTCTTTACGATCCCTTCTATCGTAGAAGCCTTCAAAAGACACTTCTAAAACAAAATAGTAGTTTATTTTGCCAAAAGTCTATTCATAATCACTAAATCATTCATCATTTAATTGCAATCGCTAAGGCTGGATGTTATTTTAATTTGCTTTAAGTGGAAAACCCGTATGATTAAAATATAACGGTGACTACAAATAAGGTTATATTCTCCATTGTCTTATGCGTTGTATTAGTTGCATTACAATTCAGCTTTATCTTTTAACTGAGTATGGCATATTCGCTTACGTCGACACGACACTGATCTTTGTCATTCATGACTACCATTGATTAAGTTCATTCTACAGTGTTAGTCTTAGACCAAATTAGCTTGAGTATTATTGTTTTTCTGGAGAAGTCTCAGTTTGAGTCTATTAGACCTGTAGAAGCACAAAACGATAGTTCTTTGTTAGAAATTTCGGAAAATCCCTTATTATTGTCGCTTCGCTACATTTCAAGTCTCTAGATGCAGTGGTTTATTTACGTTGTGCGTAGTCTCTTTGTCAGTCAGTTAAGGTACTACAAGACACAAGAACTTGTAATGAAAATATTAAAGTAGGTATACTTACAATCTACGTGGCATTTCCTCAATTTGTTAGCGTCCTCGCCATGACAGAGCGCGTACAGATTTTTTCCGGTCATCTCTTCCGCCGTGTACCCCAGCAGCTCTGATACTCTGCTGAGGGAAATAAAACGATGCATCAAGTTTTACATTAAACTCGTTAACTTTATTATCATCTATATCATTAGAAACTTTATACACTTTATAGACGCCAACTTCATAATCATGCTCTTTGTCGAAAAAATCAGTCATTCAATATTTTGAAGCCAATGACAAAAATACCAATTTTAAGTTCAAAGGTGTGAAGTGTTAGGGGGATTATAGTGATGATTTAGTCGGTGAGTAACTGGTAATTTTGTGCACGTCTGTTTTTCTTGGCAGATCTACTTAACATGCTATGCTAGTTGCATGATGTGGTTCAAGTAACTGTTAACTGAAGCATCAATTCGGTTGCGGTTAAGACCATTGATATAACTTCTCGTATAGCTAAGCTTGCTAACTAAGCTAAGGATACCAGGTCGGACTCCATAATAGTATAAATCTCGAGGGAATTTGACTAGTTTCCATTACTCTTGCTTCGACTATACATTATAATAATATTAGGTATTCTAAATAAATCCGAAGTATTTCGGCAGATGGTTAGGCAAGTTTGACAGAACACTCCTGTAAAAGTTTTCATTAGTCTGCGAGGCATCATCGATCGGTATGGACGTTCCGAAGGTTTTAAGTGGAAATATTCCGGCTTCATTATTAAAACAGATCGTATCAGATTGAGTAAATTATATTATTAAGTAGGTTATTCAAATACCTGGGTTCGCAGTGCGCAACGGTGAAGTCGAAGTTGATCCTGGTCACGAACATGTCCGACTCTAGTCTGATCTCGTGGACTGATGGTGGTGGTAACGCGATGGCCAGGGCCACCATCCCCAGCAGCGCTGGTGGCGACTTCCTACTGTGGGAGAACGTGTACTGTGGGCGGAGACGGCAGAGCAGAAGGACTACCTGGAAAGAAGAGATGGAGATGGTTAGAACTGAGAGAGAGGAAAGGAGAGAAGATTATATTGCGGTTTTGAAATATGAAGATCACGTAATTGGACGCCGGTGCTATTAAATTTCTTATGTTAAAAATCAACTCTGTTATTACCCTTTTTCTAAAGCCAATGTTACTTAATTTACCCTTACAAAAATGTAACATTAAAGTAATCAATTAAAAACGTATGTATAACATACTACAGTTACAGTATGCTTTATTTTACTTAACCAAGTGTCAAAGTAATAAACAATCTACTACACGCGGATTTGATATAAACAGCTAAGTTAACATTTTCTATAGACTCGAAGAGAATCTTCTAATATTTTGATCACATTATTTCACCGCCTTTTACTTTACCTCTTAAAAATCTTGGCGAATTGAACAAAACTAGTAGTCATAACGTTTTCCTCAGTAACAAAGTTGTTTTAAACAAATTTCAGACTTTAAATTACTTCTAAGGCATCTGTGGTGATAAAAACCTTATTAAAACTTCTAGACGACTTTACTTAAGCCACCTTGAACACGTAGCAGGTTTTTTAACTTCGCCTTCTGATACGGCGCGAATGTCAATTTTATTACTCTGGTGCATGCTAACTTTGTTAGTTAATAAATGATCAATTGAATAGAAACAAAATCTTGATTGAGCCCTTGAATTGGGTAATCGCTGAATAAGCGGATGTTTCATAAACAAACTTAAAAGTATGTAAACCAATTAGAAGCGAATTCACTAGTTAGCTTGTCATTAATTAAGCTTTTAGTTTATTATCTAAGAAGAAAACGAAACAAAATTGGCTTCTTTGATTTTCAAATTGTGAGTAAATGGAAATCTATCTACTGTACACGTATAACGTGTCAGTAAATGAAGTATTTCGCAGCTTCTAGTTCTTGGCAACGAAAACACATTTCCTAATTTGGCGAAGATGCAAAGTTATCATTGAAATACAAATTGACTAATGGCAAATTCTACTAAGCCAAAAGTTACATCCTCAGGTGTACCCAGCAGCAAAGAGCGAACAACAGCGTCTATTATCCCTCGTAATCTGCAACTTACATCCATAATTCGAGTTAATCTCAATCTTAATGGGACATACACCGCTTCGACAGCAATTATAGCGTTTATGGTTCCCGTAAGTGCCAAAGGCTAACATTTATTGAGGATTCCTAATTACTTTACTTGCGTCTGATTGTACATGGCGATAG
Source organism: Pandemis corylana (assembly GCA_949127965.1). Taxonomy (NCBI): domain Eukaryota; kingdom Metazoa; phylum Arthropoda; class Insecta; order Lepidoptera; family Tortricidae; genus Pandemis; species Pandemis corylana. Next base: position 4,122,598 of record OX421869.1, read on the forward strand.
GAGTTTGGTTCTGAAATTCTGCCTGTAAGGGTTGTGGTGCATCACGTGTTTGAATCGCGGAACTTTTTGGGACAAAACTATTGACAGTAGACCCATTACTTTTATTCCCTTTAACAAGACTATAAACAAAAGACTTGGTACGACTAATTCACAAATTACTACTTTTTTAACTTACACGAACGTATATGAATAACTACGAATTCTATTTGAAGTCTTGAAATATACGCAAAGTAACAATAATGTTATTCTACGGTATCTGGCATTAAAAATAATAACTCATTCTAAAAAATCTATTCATGAAAGTGAAATCACAGTCACCAAATGATCCATGTCTTTTTACGAAATTACCCCTTTGATACCAAAAGGAAGCAGCCACAAAACGCTTATAAAATTTACACCCCGAAAACAATCTATTACGGAGTTTTATGTAGTAGGTAAGAAATTCGCGGGTCGCTAGATATAATCGCATTTTATGGAGTAACACTGACTTAGAGCAAAAATTATGGGCCTAGTAGCGTGCCTTGCGGCACCCCGTCCCCAAGCAATAATTTCAACGAATAATATTTGTGATCTTGCTAGGATAAAGTGGTCGTATTATTTCATTTATAGATATAAACGGGGAAATAAAGTTAACTTGGTCGTTAGGTGTGAGAAATTTGTCGGATTTGATAGTTTAATGTGTTTTAAGTAGGTATTCTGACAGTTGTTCAGAAGGCTTTGTGCATTTCGAGATTTGCTTCCATTAAGTCTTTTAAGTATTTCAACTAAACAAATGTATCATGTTACAGGATAAGTAGATGTGATTCCAGTTGAAATCTATTGTTTTTTCATTTACCTACGCAATTTAGCATCTTCCATTAAAAAGGCAATAACATCAGTTCATCGTGCTTTCGTTGTTTAAAAATCTTCGTTTCACCTAATTAAGTAAGAGATAGCGTACCTATAAAATAACAAATATGATATCTTAAATTAAAAAAAAAAACATCTGTATACACAACACAATCTTCCTGTTTCCTTCTGAGATACCCACCCGCCAATTCCCACCCTCTCCTCTCGCCGGTTCCTCACGCCTCCCAACCTAGATCGAAAACGAAAATTCAGCATCTTCCTTTAAATTCTAGATAAGAAAAATACACAAATTCACGCTAATGACTTAAGTGAAAATTTCAGATAAGGCGCTTCGTTTCCTTCTCGTTTATCACAGTTTATAAATAAAATAGGAATTTGTTATCCTAAGGTATGATTAATTCAGCAGCGTACCGACTGAAGTATTAAATAGAACGAAAAGGAGGTTATGATTTGTTTGCACACAATTTAATGATGACATTGAAGAGAGATTTTTCTAAGAGAAGACTGATTTTCTAAAGTAGTCTTCGTTTTTATATAATAACATATTTAATTCTAGGATAGATAGATAGGAATAGGTATATGTATACAAGCCGTATTAAACAGTTTTGGTAAAACTCTATGGCATAATGACAAATCTTTGTGACTTGAAACACCCCTTAAAGCAGTACCTACAAGTGACGTTAAGAAACTTAAAATTATATATCTGATAATCCACCACCTTTCAATGACCCAAAAATAGAATCCAATATGAATTCTCCTGTGTTTTATTTTTAAATCATTCCTCCTCTTCATCTTCTAATACTTCAGCGTTTGCACACGCCCTGACTTCTTACCCGGTATCCTGAGGACTTGAAGTGGCATCCTCGTTTGGTGAGGGTGCTCTTCATCCGTATGCAGAAGGCCCGGTCCATCCCTCGGTACAGCCCCCCGCTGGCCGCTAAACTCATTATTGCTGACACTGTTGAGAAAAGAAAAAGATAATTAGGAACTGTACGTCGATGACATTATAGTAGCAGTGGATACATGGATTTCTTTCCAGCATATATAATAGTTATGTTTCTCTGCCAGCCACAGGCCTCTTCTCAGAATGAGAGGACTTGGGTAATAGTTACCGAGTGGACCCAGTATGTTTTAGGAACTTCACGCACACCATTGAATAGCTTCGCATGTGTGAATGAGGTTTACTCAAGATGTTTTCTTGCGCCAAAAAGCTCATGGTGAATGTCAAATGTAATTTCGCACATAAATTCCGCAAAACTTAGAGGTGGGTGTTTGGGGTCGTGTCCACGAACCTCTGCTTGAAGTTTTTTTACATACATAGATTTGAAAGTACGTGTATCGCCGGGTTTGCTCAGGGTTGAAAAAACGAGATATTGTTCACTAACGTGCTATCGAACACATTGCTTCCGGACATAATGTGGAACCTTTTCACGGTAAACATCATAGTGACGTTCATTGTGAGAAAGATCTACGATGGGTCAGTAATCAACCTATTCGATACTACATAACCATAGAGTTTAAAAGTCGGACCATAACCTACCTAAGCCATAAGAGAAACGAAGATACTGAACACTGAATCTTTTGGAACGGAAAGGCGATTTCAATTAGTAGCTGCCCCGTCAGATTGACGGATGGTTCCACTTAATTTGGTGGATTGGGACCGTTTCACGATTTAATTGATTTTCGAAGCTTTACCTAAGATTCCAAAAGTTTACCACCACTAAAGTAAACTTTTTAGGAAAACCCGATCGATCAGAGCTATATTTAACCAATAGTAACTGATCTGAGTACTCTATTTCAAGTAGTTTTTTATCGCAAACTAATCACAAATCGAAAGCGCAAAAAGCGACCACTTAATCTAAAGCTACAGCCGAGGAATTCCTCATTTTACCGGACAATGTGTCGCGGACGCAAAAACGTCGTAAGTGCTAAATAGATTGTTTAAGGGTTTGACATACGAAACGCGTTTTAAAGCATAGTGAGGTGGTATAAAGTTTGAACTAGTTGCTAGTTTTACTAAAGGTAATAGCTTAGAACACAGAGCCAACAACTTAATAGAGTGAAAATGTCATATGATTCATGTGAAATTATATTCAGCCAAGCTAAAATTGATGATTACTGTATTATAATTGGCCAGCCGAAGATCAAGCAGATCACTAAAGTTCATCAAGCAACTATTGCCATAATTACTCTTACTGCCACTCTATTTCTACATAGTAAGCATGCATCTCAGCTGTTGTGATCAGACGTTAGGTACCTACCTAATGTAGTTTAAAACATCAACAATAAGTGTTGTTAAGTAGTTCCACTTTGTTAATTCCTTAGTTTCCTGTTCTCTTCACTCCTGGAAAAAGATCTTTTCATGCATTCATCTACAGTAGGTACTACTTTCTCTAATTTCTCTACAGTTTTTATATTTTTATCGCTTCTTGAATTTCATTGCCATTCTTGCCAATTTTTTTAAATCAAAATATTAGTTGTTAATCTGTAAACTTTTAGGCTACCTATTGCGCTTGTGATCTTTATTCTATGCATTCTGTGTGACGTTCCCCTAATGTTTCGTTGTTACTAGTTGAATCACCTTTGTACCAAATACGCAACGATATAGCATGACTCAATACAGAACAATTGTCAATCCACGACCTTGCTGCTAGCAGGTGTCACACCGCACTGGTCAAAAAACTTTGCAGTTTTGTTTGATCCTTATCATTATTAATTCTAGATTTTTGACGTTTTATAAATCGATGAACACCGGCTGCACGCACGAAAAAATGACACATTGTCACATTCCGCGTGACGTCAGAGCTCGCAGTTTTCATTGATGTTTCTTTATGACGTTATCATGTAAAACTATAGTCCGTAAACCTATTTTACAGACACTACAGGGTTTTAGTAATCCAGCTAGATTAAATATATGATTGGTTGACAGATCCAGACCGCTGGATCATAATAGTCATTCAACTCACTTGGCTGTATCGCATTAGCATAGTTGAGTAATGCAACGATGTACTGTATATTGTAACTTGAGGTATCATCGATTTAAATATGACGTAAGTCTAGAGAATAACCCGATATAACGCTTTTTACAATCCAGATATCCTCGCCTACTCGTTATCTGATTTCTCCGCCGCTAAAGTTTTCAATCAGCAATCGATCCAAAGATTCAATTTGTCGACATCATCTAAATCTTTAATTATCTCCTCACTTTAAGTTTAGAAACCTCGCCAGCACCACGGTCATCAGTTGACAATACTGACAACCAATCCGTGGTACCGCGTTTTGCCACGCCCGTCTTTCGACAATGCCTGCTGTCACATCATTCGTTCCTGATTGATTTTTTTCACCTTTTTCTCAACCTTTTTACGACACATCGAGTAAATTGAAAGCCCTTCATGTTAAAATTAGAGGGCTTAAAAACTCAACGCTAGTTTTTTTGTGATTGATAAAAATGGGTCGTTTTCGCTACGGTTTTTTTTTGATGATACTTATTGTAATTTGCAGTTTGGTTTAACTGTGTGATAAATTATTTTGACAATACTTAAACCCTTAATATGATTTTTAACTATCTAGGAACACACAACAAAATACCACATAAATGTAGATTAAGAGTGATTTCTCCATACCTAATATGTCCATTGATGGCAATGTAATCTATATAGGTATATATAAATAAAATGAATCGTCAAAATGTATGTACGCGCATAACTTCCAAACGACTGCACCGAATTGCATAATTCTTTTTTAGTTGTGTTCGTTACTGTTTGGACAAGGTATGTGTAAAGAAAATTTTGAAAAATAAAATTGCAGCGAGGGCCGCGGGCAATAGGTGAAGTGTTACTATCACTTCCTAAATCTAAAGAGAATCTAATTTAAGGCGCAATTTAAATAACTTTATCATAGAAACCATAAGAAAAGCTGTTTTTTCTGATGAATATGATACGACAAAAAGTTCGTGGCCACTGAAGCGGAGTAGGAGTTATTGTAGAAATTATTCCGTTCTACTTTTTGCTTATCTGTGGTTTTAATTGAAGTGGGCACCTAGAGAATTATTAAGAAATCGAATCAAATATACATCTGTTAAAGGTTCAAGTACAAAATTGGTTCCTAAACAGAATTTCAATTGAGAACACGCGTACCTAATGACCAGTGAGATATTTCTTTGGATCAGAGAAATTTGAGATAAAAGATTGCGTTCATTGGTGGCACATTAAAATACGATGTACCTAAATAGAAAATGATAAAGATAAAACAAACATTCGACTTCCTTGACATTTCAGTAATTACAATACAATACAGTAACAACAAATATTCTTTATTGAACACCACGAATCAGTACAATTTTTTTAAGCAAGCGTAATTTCTACCTAACTAAAAATGGTAATAACATTAACTAAATTGACGAAATAATTTTATTTATATTTTTCAAACAACAGTTGGTTGAAGAGCAGACCAAAAGAATAATACATCAAACTTGCAACGTAAACAGAATTAGTTATTGATAAAACTACCTAATAGCAGCCATAAAATTGTGCACATGGCTGAGGCAACGAAAAAAACCAATGTATTTAGAAAGTCCAACAGATTCCCTTAGGAACGAAACCAGTACAACACAGAATCAATTTTCTCCCATAGCGGTAAAGAAAAATTAATCATGGCGCGACATAGACACCCCATAGACCATTTCATGAGGCGCCAACATCCGTGAAGATAATTCAATTTAAAGTGTACTATACTTATTATTAATACTATTCAACGATTCGACATAGCGTAAGGAGTTATAGGAGCTTTACTGTCGCCGTGTCAATGAACTCAAAAATAAAGAAGCGGTAATTGAATTTTGAAACGTTAAGAAAAAACGACCGTTTTACTCGGATTTGGATCTCCCGCATAACGGTGATACTTTCTTTGTTAGGCTGCTTAAGTTTTTTTTGAAGAACAAAATCTTGATGCAGCAGTGCATTTGAATTTCATGTCGTAGAGGCAAAACTGTTTGCAAATAATGTCTATTAATTGAAACTAAAACTACCCAATCAAATTAAACTTTGCGTAATAGTTAATTTCTGATTGGAAATGTAATAAATTTGTTGAAATAATACATATAACGGAGTGAACTGAGGTACGTTCAGTGATCGACCATTCTATCTCTTAGGACGACGCAATTGTGGACCATTCTTTGAAATCTCTTTCTGGTTCTCTTTTTCATTGGCTGTTAGACCGGCGCCAGACACCGAGTAATACCCTAGCCACTGTTATTTGACATACCATCAGGGTTGTTAGACCCAAGGGTGTTAAATCAGGGTTGTTGGACGGCGCTTCTTGTTACCTGAGTTTACCATAAGCCCTTATTATCTCTCCATGGACACAGACGCCCTGTTGTTTGACTTACCAAATCCCATGGAGGCTACCTCCCTTGTTGCAGGCAATAAGAGAATTACCCCTACCTCAGGAGGTAGCCCAAATCCTGTTCCCGTACGCAAAGCTGTAGTTTGACTTACCATCAGGGTTGTTAGTTCCATGCTGGCTGCCTTCTTCGCTGCCAGACGCAGGGCTGTTTAGCCCGGCCCCCGATCGACCCGCGAGAGACAACCCCAGCTGCTCCGCGATCTCCGCGTGGTCTGCTTGGTGGATGTAGTCGAATATACTGCTGCCCGTCATTTCTACCTGCCGAGAGAAACACCATTGTAATGAATAACTTCTAGGATCTAATGATACCTCTCAAGCCTATATGTGACAAGCCTAGGCTCCAGAGCGTGCCAAAGAAATATACATGCATATATACACTCGAAAAACATAGCCCTCCTTCTGGCGTAGTCGGGTAAAAATGGATTATGCAGTAACACAGCAATCTGCTCTCATTATAGATAGTTTAACGCGGAATTCAGTAAAGGAATATGAATTTTGACGACGTATAGCTGGAAAGGGAAATCAAAATAGTGATGGGCTGCTAGCCGCATCGCCTATAACATGATTCCTAAGACGTTCGCCCATTCTCTGGATGGGCGTATACCATCTGCGCGGGAAGAGTAACAACTAATAATTCTATGTTTTTTTTTTACTCCCAGACCTTCAGGCTTATTACCTAACTCCGTCATCGTGTTCATTTTGACAGTTCTTGTATGAATGTGACAGCTAGCTGATTCCGATGCCAATTGTCAGCCCATACATGGACTGTCAAAATATACACCATGGCGATTGCGAGCGAGTTAGGTGGTAAGCCTACAGCATGGAAGGAAACGATTTGTAAATCGTGAATAATTTAGAAAATTACTTGTCACGCATATGATTGGACGTTCAGGTGAAGCTGAGGTTTGTAGCATTATACACACTTTAACCACTTTCAAATGGTATATTCGAGTCATACACAATATTTCAAAAATCGCTGCCTAGCTCCCAAGTAAAGAGCGTAACTAGTTTTCCGAAGAACACAAAGTCTTCAGTTCTAACTAAAGTTGTCATCAAAGTCATCATTTCTGAAAACACGGCTACTTAATTAAGCAGGATTTCCACCAAGATCTCAACTCCGCACCGTTACTGTCCCGCTCGTAAACTCCAACTCCTGCGCATGTATATTGTATACGAATCATAGAGAAAATGATCAAATAGAGTGGCAAGAAAGGCTCAACACATCAGTCTATTTCCACTAACACCATACTAACACTATTTTGTTGCGATTGTTTTTTTAACTCCTAAGTTTTAAGTTAGAATTTTGGGTACACTAGTACATTAACTTTTTCATATTTATAAAAAAAATCGAGTTTCATTTCGTTTTCGTTTCACACACAACGATGAAACATTAACTATCCATATTGATCAATTTAGCTGCTTGATCAACTCTAGTGACCTTTTGACATTCGGCTGGCCAATCAGAGTGCAGTAATCGCCAATTTGGCTTTGCTTAAATTTATGTAGCTGTTGCGCGCAACATCGTCCGCGCAGAATAGGGGCTATTGCGTGTGAATTTGCCACTAGAGGCGCTAGTGTCGCGTGAGGTCCAATAACATTCATTTTTCACTGTTTTTGGCGAGCTTCGATTTGAAATTGTCACAAATATGGATAATTTGGCGATGAATGTGAACGCTTTGAAAGCGGAATCAAGAAAAAGAGGCGTAAAAATAGGCGGCCTCAAAGAGCAGCTAATTCAGAGGTTTGTTTGTTTACTGTTTACAAACAATTTTTTTGCCAAAAGTATGTTGTTTGCCGAGGTAACAGCTATGTTTCTAGCTATACCTCAGGACTTTAGTCAACAGTGGCGCCAACTGGTGGGCAGAGAAACGATCGTCCCCATTAAATAAAGCCTATTTTCTATTAGTAAAAGAATTTTCAAAATATGTGCAGTAGTAACAGAGATTACCCCCTCCAACCTCACAAGCTTTACTTCTTTATAATATTAGTATGGAAGTATAGATGAATTATAAGACATTTCTTCTCTATGAGGTTGTTTGCTCTATGAACAAAGCCACCTGCTATGCGATGCTGATAACACTTCATTCATAACTCCGAACGTGACGTAGTCATAGTTAACCTTTGTCTAGTACTAGAAGCGTAAGAAACGTGTTTAAACTTGCGTGTGCGCATATACCGTATTTGTGGACATTCAGTTTAAATGTTATTGTTGTAAAGACAATGTACACGCACACACACAAATCACGTCTTTATCCCTAACGGGATGGGCAGAGCCTAAGGTAACAAGACCTAAAGGCCACGCTTAGCATGATTGTGGGCGTATAGGTGGAAAGCGAAATCAAAAATAGTGATTGATGGGTTGTTTGCCGCATCGCCTATAACATGATTTACTAAGATTTTCGTCCATTCCCTCGATGGACTTTTACCATGCGGGGAGAAAAGCAGCTGGTACATTCTATGTTTTTTCTTTACTCCCAGACCAGCATGGAAGATAAAGTAATGTTCATAAAGTTTTTAAGTTTCCAAGCTTTTTGCTCCGCTCCCCTCAGCGTAAAAAAAATCAAAATATATTTAATTTATGGTTTTCTTTGGAAAATTTATGATAGTAAAAATTAAGCAGTCACTATAAAATTATTTATCGAAAAAGAACCCGACTGCGTCAATTTTAATAATTTTGAGGTATCCAGTGCCACGCTCACTCAAATCTCACTATTTATCACTAATTTAATCCACTCCCTGTCTTTAGTACCTTATATTTTCTTTTTGCTTCTGATCAAATCCTTTTCTGTTGTATGGCCTTCTTATTTTTCATTGCTTCTCACATTTATTTTATCTTAAGTATTATGTTATGTGTATATGTATGTATTATATTTGTGTTGGTATTGTTGTTTTTATTATCACTGCGTTTATCCTGTCTATTTATTTCCGCCACCTATTTAAACTGTCTCCAACTTATTTATATTATTGGTTGTCTGGAAGAGATCCTTATTAAGCGATTAGACCGCCTATTGTCTCCTTTGTTCTTTGTATTGATTTGTGGTGTTCAATAAAGAGTATTTGTATTGTATTGTATTGTGTCATCTTACAGGTCTAATAGCGAACAAACCTAAGCTGAATCGGAATTGAATCGCATTAAGACATCATAGTAACCCCCTGCTTGTAATTTTAACCAAGGAAGCGAAACATCACCCAAATGAGTCATAACTCTCGCACTAACTTTCCAGTATGCAAAATGCTTATATAAATAAACTTATCAAATATTGTGGGATCCTATTACCGATTCACGCGGTGTGTATCCGCAGTGCGCCCGCGCATGTGAATGATGTAACAATGGTGGTCGTTTCTGGGAAAGGTCTTCGGGGTTTTATGACGATGGTCGATAAATTTGTCGACGGTTCGCGTTTATTGTCGAGCCGGGCGATGGTGGTGATAAGAGCTTGTGTTTAGGTCTAACGTCTACGTAACGTAACGTAACGTAACGTAACGTAACGAAGGTGTCTCTTTTGTTATCTGAAAGTTAGAGGGGCCATACTTACCCTTTCTAACCCGTACTGAAATCACATAGAATATTCATCCATTGGAAAGTGGTACAGGTCTGTCTATTGTTACAAAACTACACAGATTAAAATTATACTATCTCAGATTAGTAGATAAGGCCATCTCTTTTCCTCTAAATATTCGTAGCCATTTAAAATTCAGCACAATGTTTCACAATTTTTGAATGGTACTGAAGAAATTGATCACGTACTTTTGAGGATCTTTTACATACATACATACATACATAAATGACGTCTTTATCCCTTACAAGGTAGACAGAGCCTAAGGTAACAAGGCCTACAGGCCACGTTTAGCAAGATTGTGAGGCTAGGTATAGACGGAAAATGGAATTAAAATAGTAATGGGTTGCTAGCCGCATTGCCTATAGCTTGATTCTTATGATTTTCGCCCATTTCCTCGATGGGCTTTTACCATCTGCCCGGGTAGAGAAGCAACTGGTACGTTCTATGTTTTTTCTTTCATTTCATTTTCATTTCATTTATTCATTATTTATGTCATGTACACACAGCAAAATAATGCGGTTAGCACAGCCACGCACACGTCTATGCGTGTTGAGTATCGACATGAACGTTAAGTAGAATCTATGACATGTGAATGTGTGAGTGAGTTCGATCATAAAATCTACCCCCTAAGTACAGATTTTTTAGCAACAAGATGAATGAGCAATGTCGCTGTAAATTACCTGTTTATTGAATAAACAAGAACTAACTATAAAATAACAATGAAGAAAGTTACAACTATTTAAGTTAGTTTATAATAAACTAGCTTTTGCCCGCGGCTTCGCACGCGTGAACCATGAGCATTTCAAAGAAGCTAGCAATTAAGTAAGCGAGCAACCAAACCTGCAAGCTTTCAAGCATACATGCAAGTATGCAAGCAGGCATGCAAGCAGGCATGCAAGCAGGCATGCAAGCAGGCATGCAAGCAGGCATGCGAGCAGGTATGCAAGCAGGCATGCAAGCAGGCATGCAAGCAGGCAAGCAAGCATGCAAGCAAGCGTGCAAGCAAGCATGCATGCAAGTAAGCACCCATGCAAGCAAGCATGCAAGCATGCATGCAAGCAGGCATGCAAGCAAGCGTGCAAGCAAGCATGCATGCAAGTAAGCACCCATGCAAGCAAGCATGCAAGCATGCATGAAAGCAAGTATGCAATCAAGCATGCAAAGCAAGGACTCAAGCAAGCATGCAAGCCAGCCCCCGCATTGCCCCGATGCCTTAATTTTTCTGAACCTGTAAATATTGCAGGATTTTTATAAAACAAACCTAACCTAACCTATAGGGCTGTCCTAAAATACATCCTAAATAGCTTTTGCCCGCGACATCGTACGCGCTAAGATGTAAAATGAAAAAATAAGTTTTTTCCCGTTCCCGTGGAAATTTTGGGAAGTCTTCTTACTCGCTAATCCTGCCGCTAAGTAGCAGTGCTTGCACTGCCGTGTTCCGGTGCGGAGAGTAAGACAGCCGGGGAAATTACGGGCACAAGGGCATTTCATCTTAATCCTCTAGGTTGGCAACGCATCTGCAATCCCTCCGGGGTTGTGGGTGTCTATGGGCAGTGATGATCACTTACCATCAGGTGACCCACTTGCTCGTTTGCCTTCCTATTCACATAAAAAAAAAAAAAAAAAAGTGCTTTCGGAGTACACTTAAAGCCTTTAAAGAAACACACGTTATAAATGTTAAGTCTCTTTCTTCCGCTGTTTCGTCTGGAAACGTAAAATCCGGTTTTTTCCCGTCCCTGTGGGCGTTTCGGAAAATCCTTTCTTAGTGTTCCCCTACACTCCCGAATAAACCTACGTGACAAATTTCAACTTTCCCCCGCTTTTCGTTTTTCCCGTTTCCGTAAGAATTTCGCCAAATAAAGCATTTCCCGAATATCTTACGGGAACGAAGAAGAAGAATTTTGGGAAATTATCTCATAATGCTCCTCTATACTCCCCAAGGAACCCACTTGCCAAATTTCAGCTTTCTACGACCTAAAATCCTGTTTTTTTCCCGTTCCCGTGGGAATTTTGGAAAGTACTCTCTTAATGCTCCTCTACACTCCCGAAGCAACCTACATGCCGAATTTCAGCTTTCTGCAACCAGAAAACGAAAAGTCCCGTTTTTCCCGTTCCCGTGGGAATTTCGGGAAATCCTTTTGTAGCGCTCCCCTACACTCCCCAAGGGAAATTGAAGGCCAAATTTCAATTTTATACGACCAGTAAAACGAAAAATCGAACCCCGTAGAACTGAATACATAAATCCCGTTTTTATCCCGTGGGAATTTCCAAAAATCATTAGAACTTTATTTTACTATTATAATCACCTACTTCTATGCCAAATTTGAAAAGTCTAGTAATTATAGTTCATAGGATTTCGTTAAACTGAATATATAAATCCTGTTTTTTTCCTTATCCCGTGGGAATTTCCAAAAATCCTGAAATAAGTTTCTTAGTTTTGTAATCACCAACTTTTGTATCAAATTTGAAGAGCCTAGTTATTATAGTTACTGAGATAGCGTCACTCGGAATCGAATATATAATTCCCGTTTTCTCCTTATCCCGTGCGAATTTCCAAAAATCCTTTCTTAGCGGATGCCTACGTCATAACATCTACCTGCATGCCAAATTTCAGCCCGATCCGTCCAGTGGTTTAGGCTGTGCATATATAATTCCCGTTTTCTCCTTATCCCGTGGGAATTTCCAAAAATCCTTTCTTAGCGGATGCCTACGTCATAACATTTACCTGCATGCCAAATTTCAGCCCGATCCGTCCAGTGGTTTGGGCTGTGCATATATAATTCCCGTTTTCTCCTTATCCCGTGGGAATTTCCAAAAATCCTTTCTTAGCGGATGCCTACGTCATAACATCTACCTGCATGCCAAATTTCAGCCCGATCCGTCCAGTGGTTTGGGCTGTGCGTTGATAGATCACTATGTCAGTCAGTCAGTCAGTCAGTCACCTTTGAATTATATATATATAGATTAAGTAAAAAATATTTACAAATTAAATGAAAATAATCCCCCCCGGTATCGTGTCACACTCAAAGGCTGAAAATGCAATATCTCCGGTTTCAGTTACTTCTACAAAAATAATGTAAAAGTATTTTTTTTATTTAGACTGTCCTAAAAATATTTTACCCAATCTTACATTGGATATTGTCATCCCCAGTGTAAGCGAGAGAACCGAATCGAAGCTTCCTTCGACCCTGAATCTTCAAATTTATGCAATCCCACGCATTGAACTATTATTACTAGCGAAGAGTAGTTACCATCTCACTGATGCGACGATGTTGTATTATTATTTCTCAACAAGTCTGAGATTCCAATTCCAAAGCAATATTCCTCACAACCAGCATGGCCATTGAAATAACATCCAAAAATGTCATTTTATTATTACTATTTTATATTCCGTTTTCTTCGGATACGAACCCGGTTCAATAAAGCAGAAGTCAAATCTTCGACCTGTCTTTGACCGCTAGGCCACCGAGGTATGCAAGTTACATGGTGAATTTATGAATTATGTTCAATCTGCGACTACTGTATTGCAATTTGTGTAAATAGCTGTTTTATGAGCTTTGAAATAAGGTTGAAATTATAATTTATTTTTTTCCGTAACTATTTAATTTTATGGTGGTTGCAGTCTGTTGTATGTTTAATTTTACTCTTATATAATATGTTAAAAACGCAAACGCATTGTGTTTTCTTTTAATATAATTATTAATAGGTATGACTCTTTTTACTGGAGTTTAAAAGTTGCTAGCTGATGGCTATTTTGGTCGTTATCGTCTTAAACAATATAAAGTGTTTTCTACCCTCAAATTTCTAATAATATGATTTTGTGAACAAACAACTGTCACCGCTGGCAGCCATTATTAGCTGCGGGATGAACCGTGTGTTATACTTACGAACTGTTTAATTTTGCCTTTCGAATACCTTGTGATTTGCAAAACATGGATTTTCATTTATCTTTGTTGAAAAGAGCAAAACAATATAACTATTTATATAAGGAATCGCTAGGCGTTTTTGATATGGGTAAGTAGACAAACGGTGTTAAAAACAATGACTTATTATTTTATCGGTAATGTTTTAAACAACTTTCTTTGACGAAAAATGTTTTTATTTAAACTTCATTTATTTTGCAGCGGAAGACTGTGCCATTATGGATTCACCCTTACGCAGACTTCGGACACGATAAAAATATTCGTTCTGGGCCTAAACCTGAAGCCTCATCTCCTGCCATTTGGTTTGGACATTTAGTTGCCGCACCCGCTAGTGACCCATTTCACAGCAACAAGACACAATGCTACGTTGCAACCTGTGCGAAACCAGCATCTGCATGCTGCAGGATTGCATTGCCGTAGACCAGCAAAAAACATGCTTTAACGGACCAGCATAGAAGAAACCTTTGCTCGTGAATATCTTGACTTTGATTATTACATCAATCAAAGTCAAATGTAGTGATTTTTAGTGATGAAGACGAAATATATTAACTTAATTAAATATATAAACACAGTAATGTTTTACAGTGCAGAACGAGTGGCAGTGTTACTTTAGGCTATGGGGTTGGATGTCATCGATGGGCCCTGGTGTCCAAATCCAAACCAAATCGAGATAGGTAGCTTAGTCGCTTCAAAGTGGAGATTATAACCCAGTGTGGAATGATGTTATTGTTAATGGCTGTCATTTAACATGTCTATTCATTTCACCACTGACTTACACGTCCGCAAATAAAACGTTTCGTTCATCTTTATCAGACTTAAATCTAATAAACCAGAATTTAAGATATTAATTATATGTCATCTTAAAAATAGCCCTATTATGGTTGTGTATTCAAATTGCAAGATAATTATTATGTTAGTGACATAAGACTTTTTAGTAAACATAAAATCATACTGGCCTCTAAAGTGTGTGTTATTTTATGAATATTATTCTATAAGGAAAAGTGTGCAGTTTTATTTAGCTAATTTAATTACTTTTGGTAATAATAATAATAACACAAATAGAGGCTAATACAATAAAAATTAAAAGTTGCAATAAACAATTTGAACCAATAATTGCATTTTATTGTTTTATTCTTTTACGTCCTTTTTTTCTTGTTTTAGGTAAACATGAGTTTATTTTGAGATTAGTAATTTAAAATTGAAAACAAAAAAAGATACACTTGTGCAGGATTCGAACCTGGTTCTTTAGGTTTCATAACTCTAGGTCAATACACCTGAGCCACCACGCTCATAATACTGGTGGCAAAATTATGCTTCCATTGAACAAAATACCAGCAGGTTTGAATAACTTTGCGTGAAGGTAGTCAGAAAACACAATTAGCACAGATAGGGCATTTTGTTGTGTGCGTAATAAGGCAGCGGATAAGTGCGGATGTGTGTATAGAATGACACACGTGGATAACTAGGGTGCTCACCGATTCGCTTTGCTGTGTGTACATATAGTTATAGATGTTATTTCTTTGCCCCAGACCAGCATGGAAGTGCCTTTAGGGTAGGAGGTTTTCCCATATAATTTTGCAATAATTTATGTGGAAGATAAACTCCTTTTTACAGCCAAAATGTATTTTATAACTGGCAGTTGTAAACCTTATGACAGCAGCATCTCATTTTTATAAATGACTAGCTTCTGCCCGCGACTTCGTCTGCGTAGAATTATACATAAAAACCTTCCTCTTGAATCACTCTATCTATTAAAAAAAACCGCATCAAAATCCGATGTGGAGTTTTGAAGATGTAAGCATACATAGGGACATAGGGACAGAGAAAGCAACTTTGTTTTATATACTAAGCTTCTGCCCACGACTTCGTCTGCGTAGAATTATACATAAAAACCTTCCTCTTGAATCACACTATCTATTAAAAAAAACCGCATCAAAATCCGTTGTGTAGTTTTGAAGATATATGCATACATAGGGACATGGGGACAGAGAAAGCGATTTTGTTTTATACAATGTAGTGATTCAGTTCCTTACGAACCACCGTAGGCGCTGCTGCCACGAGGTTACTCATCTTATGTAGTTCTGTTCCTATACTTATTAAAAACCATTTCATCATCATCATCATCATTTTCTTCCATGCTGGTCTGGGAGCAAAGAAAAACATAGAATGTACCAGTTGCTACTCTACCCGCGCATATGGTAAAAGCCCATCGAGGGAATGGGGGAAAATAACAGAAATCATGTTATAGGCGATGAGGCTAGCAACCCATCACTATTTTAATTCCATTTTCCACCTATACGCCCACAATCTTGCTAAATGTGGCCTGTAAGGTACCTGTTACCTTAGGCTCTGTCTACCCCGTAAGGGATAAAGACGTGATTTGTGTATGTGTATGTACGTATGTCATCATCATAAGCCGCTTTCATTTATAATATACAGTCCACTAGTTCGCCACAATCTCTTTGGCAGGTGTATGGTAAGTTATTATGCCATTTGCAGTGAAAAGGTTCCAATGGTGCGATTCAGTCTTTCACTGTACTTACTTTCAAGTGATTTCTGTTTACTGTTTTCTAGTTGTGACAGCCTATAATTGGCTTTAATGTTACTACTATAATTAACTCACTCTATAATTTATAGCTGTTGGATCTCCGAAAATAAATAAATAAAAAAATAAATATTCCGTACTTACGAATTCAGTTCCGGTTTCGGCCATAGTTTCTGAGACTGAAACTAAACTGAAACCATTTCTTGTCGAAACTAGACATTAACCGAAACCGAAACGAAGGGACACTATTTTCTCTCTTATTTCGATTTACATTTTAGGACAACGACTGAATCATTATCACATGTCATGTATTTCACTAGGTCCGCGCGAGCCCTCTCATTCTGAGAGGAAGTCTATACGGGTGGTAGGGCCTTGTGCAAGGTCCGTCCGGATCGCTACCACCATCTTACTCGCTAATCCTGCCGCTAAGTAGCAGTGCTTGCACTGTTGTGTTCCGGTGTGGAGAGTAAGACAGCCGGGGAAATTACGGGCACAAGAGGCATTTCATCTTAGTCCTCTAGGTTTGCAACGCATCTGCAATCCCTCCGGGGTTGCGGGTGTCTATGGGCAGTGGTGATCACTTACCATCAGGAGACCCACTTGCTCGTTTGCCTTCCTATTCATACAATTAAAAATAAAAAAAAATAAAAAAATGGGACCAGCGTCTGAGGAGTTCTTTAGTTCGATAATAATTATTTAACAAATATTGAATAATTAACGCCTAAAGCGCGTATACATAGGGTATACAATTTTCAGCAGCGTAAATTTTAGCGACACACGCATTTTGCACACGTATCCAATTCAAATTCATGTAAGTACGAACCTGCTTGAAAATGCAATACATAGAAACATACACACAAATCACGTCTTTATCCCTTAAGGGGTAGACAAGCCTAAGGTAACAAGACCTACAGGCCTCGTTTAGCAAGACACTGAGCGTATAGGTGGAAAGTAGAATCAAAATAGTGATGGGTTGC
Source organism: Pandemis corylana (assembly GCA_949127965.1). Classification (NCBI taxonomy): domain Eukaryota; kingdom Metazoa; phylum Arthropoda; class Insecta; order Lepidoptera; family Tortricidae; genus Pandemis; species Pandemis corylana. Next base: position 4,139,855 of record OX421869.1, read on the forward strand.
TAGCCGCATCGCCTATAACATGATTCCTATGATTTTCACCCACTCCCTCGATGGCCTTTTACCATCTGCGCGGGAAGAGAAGCAACTGGTATTGTCTATGTTTTTTCTTTGCTCCCAGACCAGCATGGAAGATATTAATAGCTAAGTAAAAACACCAAACAATTCCAGCTGAAACATTTTTTGCTACCTCTTTTACACGTATAACATCTTCGTGAGAAAGTAAGTTAACTCGTCAATCCTTTTACGATTTCTCGCTAAGTCTCCCGAACCCCCAGTCATCCCAGGGGCTATCGCCACCTAATTTATTCCTTGGAAACAAAAAGCTGCACGTAAATAATCTACAGTCGCAAAAAGATCCATTACCGACTGTAAAGGGAAAATACGATTTCCCATCGCCAGCTTCATCACCGAAAAACCCGACAGAATTTAATATAGAAGCCCAAGTTTACTCCAGTCTTATTTACCGGGAAGTTTATGTATTTTTACGCACACATAGGAGCTAAGTGTGTGTTAGGAAAGTGTTTAGTTGTTTGAGATTAGCGTGTGCGTACGTAGTTTTGTGTAGGTGTGTGTACGGTCGGCAGCATTAGAATGTTGAGCACGCGCGCGCCTCGTCGCCTACGTGACCGGCATAGCGCATCGTCCCTTTCCCCCCACGCGTTCTCTTTCGCACCACCCCCGAACACCCCCGAATGCCGAACGGCCATGTTGAATTTCCCGGATCTTTTCAGACGGCCTTTTAATTTTGTTATGTTATTTAATTTCGTTTTTTGCGAGCATTAATCTTTGTCAACGTTTTTTTTGCTATGTTATGTATCGCGTTAACTTGCGATGAAGACCTGGCTGGATGCCATAGGTGTTAAAGTTAGCTTACGACGTGGAGACTTATATATCTTGCAGCAAAAGGTTGAAGTTATATCAACGGCCTCGTAGTTTAAAGATACGGATGGATTATAACATAACCACTCAGAAACTGATTTTAGACATATTTTTTATGATCAGCTTAATCTATGATTTCAGCTGAGCTGAAAAGTTAGTTGAGTACCGTTTCATATATATTATTTTGCCATCTTTGGTTTAGTACATCCAACGACCGATTGAAATGAGCAATTCATTTCCTTGTTAGTGTCTCTAGCAGAATCGTGTTTATTTGTTTTTTTAATTTTTTTTCCGGCAATGGTAATCACAGTCTCGCCATTAACCCCGTCCTTTAGCTTCAAATGATCAGAATAAAAAAAAAGAAAAAATAACTGTTTCATTTCGTGTTACTTCGCTTCAAGCTACTTTGTCTCCGCGAGCACACATCATCAAATCTCACCCACTTCCAGAAGCCCGAGTTACCATTGACAAAAATCTTTCTCAAATTTCTTTTTTTCTTCCCTCGGGACCAGGCCACGTACAGCCCATAACACGACACGTGTCCTTATCTACATCACCGGATGTCTGTAGCGCCGAAATGTGATTTTATCTGCTGACTGTACGTAGGTTGCAGCTGAAGAACCGCCTATTTGAACGTGCGTTATACTAGTGTCATGCGTTTACTGTGACAACTGTTGTGTTTACTGTGACTTTGGTACTGGTGTGAGAAAGGCATAAGTTGAATAGGAAAATAAATTTCTTGGTGATTAAGACTATCTAGGTACTGTAAAGACTCCTTCTTTACTTTTTGTCGAATTCTAATCTTAAATATAAAAATAAAAAATAAAATAGAATTCGAAACAAGAGGAAAGTCAGAGTTTGCTTAGGGCTTCCATTGGAAGCAGATGTATTGATTTAATAAGCTAAAAAGATAAATAAAATACTGAACTTATATTCAAGGAAATGCAGTTTAATTAAAGGAATAAATGGTATATTGTGCCATCTGAGATACATCATCCCGTCGTAGAGTCAGTGCTTCCTCAGGGCTCTACAGTACTTATACCTAACAAATTAAGGGGGTAAAATTAAAAATTCGGGGAAAAAGCGAAATAATTCTTGTCCGTCCGCATCGTTTCCACCATCTTACTAGCTAATCCTGCCGCCAAGCCGTCGAGCGTGAGATTGCCGGTGTAATTACAGGCACATGAGGCATTTTATCTTAGCCCTCTAGGCTGGCAACCTTTAGTATGGGAGTGACTCACTTGCTCGTTGACCACCCTACTTTAAAGCGGCGTACTTTACGTACGTTCGGGTACTCCTGACCTGACCTTTTTTCAAAACGTCTCCAATCTGGTCTCGGAACGTCCGTCTAGGCCTTCCTCTACCAACGCATCCATTCACACTCCATATAGATCTGTTTAGTTAGTTGTGATACTTACTTGTGATAATCCTAAATATATAGAAACAGTTTCAGATATGTACAGGAACCGGCCGTCGGCCGCCACCGACAGCGCGAAGCCGTCCAGGGACTGTGAACAAAAAACACACATTAGGTTATATGCTACTAGCTTCTACCCGCGACATTGTTCGCGTAGATAAGACTTAAGAACTGATGTTGATAGTTTATTCTGCAATAATTATTAAAGTCGCGACTCTAGACAGCTACGACCCAAAGGCTTATCGCTGTCTCGGGGGGCCTGTGCAATTTTCCGGGATAAAAGTGGCCTGTATTATTCGTCCACCTCTCCGACTGTCACATGATTATCTGTTAAACCGTATAAGGTGTCAAAACATGATCACGGGCGACGAGAAAACCTCTTTGTTAGTTCCCATCCCAATTCCCCAAGTTGGAATTTATACATCGTAATTTTATAAGGAAAACTTATACACCGTCATAGCACACAAAAAGGCAATAGTTAGCCATATCCGTTTTTGCCTATTTAGTTGATTGACAAAAAGATTGAAAACAGTAAATTTTACGGTCGGCGCGCGCGCTCTCGCGTGTAAAATCTATCTATTGATATTCCAGTAAGGTCAGCAAACAAAACGCGTTCGTCTGCACTCTATTATTTCTATTCTTCTATGCTGATCTGCACGGCTAGCACAAGGGTGCGCGAAGAAAGAAAAGGGTAATATATTTCGCGCTATACTCTTCTATCTACGGTCACATGGCTAGTCGTGCTGTGAGCAAAAGAAAAACAGAAATTCTGGTAGGTAATAGATAGAGGTATCAAAAAATAGTAACATTGCATATTTTGATACTTTAATGACAGTTGAAACAGAGTATCAAGAACATTGTTTTTAATTCCTTCCATGCTGGTTTAGGAGGTATGAAAAAACTTAAATGGGTTGCTGCCGCATCGCCTATAAAATGTGTTTTGTACAATTTATTCTGTGCTGTCAGAACAGCATGGAAGAAATAAATACATACATAAATCACGTCTTTATTCCTTACGCGGTAAACAGAGCCTAGAGTAACAAGAGCTAAAGGCCACGTTTAGCATGATTGTGGGCGTATATGTGGAAAGGGGAATCAAAATAGTGATGTGTTGACATCGCCTATAACAAGTTTCTTAAGATTTTCACCCGTCCTCTCGATGGGCTTTTACTATCTGCGCGAGAAGAGAACTGGTATATTCTGTTTTTTCATTGCTCCCAGACCAGTATGGAAGGAATTAATAACTGAAAAATGTGTGTTGTGCCGACGTTACTCTGAAAGTAAAACCGGCTCCACATCTAATAGCAATTCCGAGGCTGCGGCAAAAAAGCTAAACAAACAGAGAGATGAAAACGAAAAACGACCACGAGCCAAAATGACTAAACCGTCATAAGTACACTGGATGAGACACGCAGCTAAAGGTGCGGTAAGTAAACTTTTTTATACAAGCTGTTCCCAGGGACTCCGTCATTATCATCGTAATCATATCATCCGTAGGACGTCCACTGTTGGACATAGCCTCCCCTATAGAACTCCAGTTGCCTCGGTTGGAAGCGGGTTGCATCCACCATGAACCCGCGACTTTAACGAGGTCATGCGTCTTCGTTGGACGTCCTATGCTGCCGCCATCTTATCGATAATGATGAATATTTTTTTATATACGACAAAAAAGGCAAACAAGCTAGTCGGTCATAGTCGGGCATAGGTGATAAGTGAGCACCGCAACACTAGAGAAGAGAAAAAGGGAAGACTTTATGAAAAGTTTTTTGAATACCTACTTTGAAAATATAACAAATCGTAAACTGTATCTACATACACATACACAAATCACGTCTTTATCCCTTACGGGGTAGACAGAGCCTAAGGTAACAGGTACCTACAGGCCACATTTAGCAAGATTGTGGGCGTATAGGTGGAAAATGGAATCAAAATAGTGATGGGTTGCCTCATCGCCTATAACATGATTCCTATGATTTTCGCCCATTCCCTCAATGGGCTTTTACCATCTGTGCGGGTAGAGAAGCAACTGGTACATTCTATGTTGTATTCTATCGTAAACTGTATTTTCTTATATTTAACGTTAGTCTCTTCCAGTTACAAAACTAAGTCAGCAAAATATTCTTTAATGAGAGGCACGGTTGACGAAAAACTGTTTTAAATCATGAATAAACTTTTTATAGGAAATCTGCGTTAAAGCGATGGCGGATGATAGTCGAAAATAAACATAAAAGTATCGAATATTCATTCTTGATGGGTTTCTGTTGCACTTAACTGTTTCACCCGGTGTTGCAATGCTTAAAAGAAACTAACACAAAAAAAAACATTTTTAATACGAGCTTTTATTTGCTGACTGTACTCTTTGTTTTTCAAATCCGAAAGAAACTCGGTCTGTCTGCTACCTTTTCACCCTTAAATCACCAACCCGTTTAAGCTGGAATTTGGTATACAAATAGTTTCAGTCCCGGGAAAGGACATAGGTTACTATTTATCCGGGAAAATAGCATAATTCCCACGGGATATCGTGGGCAACAGCTACAGTTAAAAATATGACTAGAAAAAAGTTATAACACGAATAATTTTTGTCATAAGCGCTAACTACTTAACCCTAAACTAATACAATACGTCTATTTCTCTCGATAACTATCTACGAAACAAGCAGAACGAACCGGACAACTAATTAAAACCCAACAATGAGTTCAAAAGTTGTTTACTTTCGTCACCGGCAAAAAATCCGAATCGAATGCCTTTCATACACGGCGAACTTGACATCTTGCAACACTGACCGACTTGCACACAATACCACACACTTTACGAAAACCAATCTAATATTTCGCCGATTTCACGCAAATTTCATAACCAAATTAATAGAATACACTGGTTTTCTGATATTGTCAAACAGTCACGTAGATTATCGATTTGTGCAATTTTACCGTCATTACGAGGGTGTTGTGGTTTTCTATTCTGCAGAAAAGGCTGTATACGTGATTCCTTGGTCAGTTTTTGCTGGTGCGCGAGACTAGAAAAACAATGAGACGTGCGTGGAACGAGGCCCAGTTTGTTTGTTATTGGTGTGTTAAGTAATTTGGCTGGGTACACTGTTTGTTGTCTAGGTCAGCTTCACTTTACTTTTCAGTCAAAGAGCCCTAGAAGATTTACATAGATTGGGTCCATTTTTAAGGACGCGCTGATAAAAAAACCGAGTTAAGGGAGTGCGTAGGTGAAAATTTTAAGTAGGTAAGTGTACTGGGGTCCGATTTTTGAAAGCAAATGTGCTTAGTAGCACAGAAGACTATCACAGCTTTCATTAATCTTGTGAACTAGTCAAAAATTTGATTAGAGCTGTAGTTTTGGTGATAGGTATAAGCTGATCATACCACTTTCGAGTGGTACTTTCGAGTGATGTGGTTTCAAAAATCGGGCCCCAGAGCTGATATGGAACTTAAGTCATTTTTCTAATTTGGAACGGCGATTTGTCTATTCGCGCACATTGCTCACCCATACAAATGTTCCTATACTTTTTTTCGCCTATTATAGTGATTACGAGACTTTTGATGGCGTTCATTTATTACTAGCTGTTACTCCCGACTCAGTCTGCGCAGAACTCGCTTAGGGCTATCCCGCGGGAACTATGCTGTTTTCTGGGATAAAAACTATCCTATGTCCGTCCCTGGGACTGAAACTGAGTATGCCAAATTTCAACTAATAGTGACGATGATCAATTTATTTGAATATTTGGCGTCAGATCGTCAGAAGCGCAACTCATCCCAAGGGATTTTATATTTAACTAGCTTCTGCCCGCGGTTTCGTCTGCGTAGAATTATACATAAAAACCTTCCTCTTGGATCACTCTATCTATTAAAAAAACCGCATCAAAATCCGTTGTGTAGTTTTGAAGATATAAGCATACATGGGGACATAGGGACATAGGGACAGCGAAAGCGACTTTGTTTTATACTATGTAGTGATAGCTGATGCCCGCGACTTTGTCCGTGCTAATCTTTTCTCTTCACCGCTGCAACAACTGAACGACAGTAAACCAATGAAGTATAATGTCAAAACGAACAGTAAGGAAACCCCGTCTATCTCGCACGAGACATAGCTCTCGCGCACGCTCGAGCTAGCCGCGCAGGCGTTAATGCCTGGTCTTACCTGGAGTATGTGGGTGCCTTGATGCTGCTCGAACAGCTCCATGGCAAGCCCGATCGCCGTCCTTCGGTTCTGGGCACCTGGAACAAATACAAACAACCATTTTATACATACGAACACATTCATCACGTGTGCATGTGCACCCCTTACAGGGTTGACAAAGCCCCGGGTAACAAGAACAGGCCACGTTTAGCATAACTATGGGCGTATAGGTGGAAAGCGGATTAAATTGTATTTAAGTATGTATTTATCTACATTAGACTCCCTGTCTTTAGTATCTTATCTTTTCTTTTTGCTTCTGATCAAATCCTTTTCTGTTGTATGGCCTTCTTATTTTTCATTGTTACAGTCACACATTTATTTTATCTTAAGTATTATACAGTAATGTTATGTGTATATGTATGTATTTTTTATTTTATTTATTTAGCTATGTATTATATTTATGTTGGTATTGTTGTTTTTATTATCCCTGCGTTTATCCTGTCTATTTGTTTCCGCCACCTACTTAAACTGTCTCCAACTTATTTAGCTTATTGGTTGTCTGGAAAAGATCGCTATTCAGCGATAGGACCGCCTATTGTCTACTTTGTTCTTTGTTTCTGTATTGTTTTGTACTGATTTGTGGTGTTCAATAAAGAGTATTTGTATTGTATTGTATTGCATTGTTGTATTATATAAGTATGTTTATCCGTTGCCTGGTACCCATATTACAAGCTTTGCTTAGTTTGGGGCTGGGACAATTAGTGTAATTTGTCCCAAGATATTTATTTATTTAAAATAGCTTGGGCTTTTACCATCTTCGCGGGAAAAGAAGCAACTGCTACATTTTGTTTTTACACTGCTCCCAGACTCCTATAGATGGAAACCTTAAGTAAATGATCCGCTGTATGTAGTAGTGTACAGAACTGATATGGGACTTAAGTCATTTTTCTAATTTGGAACGTCGATTTGTCTATTCGCACACATTACTCACACATACAACAGGTCTACTTAAGTTCTTCACCTACACACACCTAGTTCCTATTTGACGCCGCATAGGTAGCAAAACAGGCAGTAGGCCTTCTCCCCTTACCACAAACAGATAAACGGGCCTAGGTAAAGCGCGTCATATCACAAACAATAAGTCCCAGCAAGCATCGTAAACCCGTCGCCTGCGCAACCCGACACCGCGCGATACGATCTGACATGGCCGACAGTAGCTGACGTATGTTCACGCTGGCTAGCCTCTGGGGGTAGCCATGGGCAAAGCTCTTATACACCATGATCACAGTATATATATAAGCTAAAGCAGTAAGGAACCTACGAACAAATCGGTTGAAACGAAACACGCACACAGACGCGCGCTTTACACGGCCCCTAAGCGGACCTCGTCCACTCCGCTCAGGCTCAGGTCCGCTTAGGGGCCGTGTAAAGCGCGCGCCTGTGTGCGTGTTTCGTTTCAACCGATTTGTTCGTAGGTTCCTTACTGCTTTAGCTTATATATATACTGTGCCATGATGCTCCTGTCATCCATTCAATATTTGGATGAGATCTCTCAGAGGGATAATCTCGCCTTTGTACATATATCTTAATGTTTGACAATTGTCTTTGTTGTATTATGTACGTATGTCCTCGCCCGCGCGGTGCGGACGCGCGGGCCGAGAGGTGCGGGCGGCAGGCGCACTACCCGCCCCCACCTCTCTCGGTCCCCTTTGTCGTCCTACCCCGCGCCCCTGTGCCGCGCAGGCGGGGACTCATTTAAGCGGTCGGTCAATAGAAGTGGTCCAAAAATGGTTTGGAAAATTAGAAGTACCTATCTTCCAATAGTGACATAGGTACATACATACAATCGACCTACGAAAGTGTTAATCACTTTAATACTTTGTCCTTAAACATGTCAAATATCAATTTAATGATATAATTGCGAATGATTAATTTCATATAACAAAGTCCTACGGCCTCTAAGTACGCTCAACGTTTTCATGGGTTGACTGTACCGACAGTGAACGTTGCCGCTACGTTAAGAAACAAGCTTTGCTTAGTTTAGGATTAGTGTACATTGCCGCTACGTTAAAAAACAAGCTTTGCTTAGTTTAGAATTAGTGAACATTGCCGCTACGTTAAGAAACAAGCTTTGCTTAGTTTAGGATTAGTGTACATTGCCGCTACGTTAAGAAACAAGCTTTGCTTAGTTTAGGATTAGTGTACATTGCCGCTACGTTAAGAAACAAGCTTTGCTTAGTTTAGGATTAGTGTACATTGCCGCTACGTTAAGAAACAAGCTTTGCTTAGTTTAGGATTAGTGTACATTGCCGCTACGTTAAGAAACAAGCTTTGCTTAGTTTAGGATTAGTGTACATTGACGCTACGTTAAGAAACAAGCTTTGCTTAGTTTAGGATTAGTGTACATTGCCGCTACGTTAAGAAACAAGCTTTGCTTAGTTTAGGATTAGTGAACATTGCCGCTACGTTAAGAAACAAGCTTTGCTTAGTTTGGGATTAAAACTGAACAAAAAATATAATATTGTAAATATTTTATGCTCATTGAAATGGACCTCCGCAAAGTAACGCCTGATTCAATAAAATATTTAGTTTGGGATTTGTGAACATTACCGCTACATCACTACATAGTATAAAACAAAGTCGCTTTCTCTGTCCCTATGTCCCTCCCTATGTCCCTATGTATGCTTATATCTTCAAAATTACACAACGGATTTTGATGCGGTTTTTTTAATAGATAGAGTGATTCAAGAGGAAGGTTTTTATGTATAATTCTACGCAGACGAAGTCGCGGGCAGAAGCTAGTTAAGAAATAAGTTTTGCTTAGTTTGTGATTAGATTGGTGTCAATCTTCCCACAACATTCATAAATTTAACGTAAACACAAGATCAAAGTGATCAAACGTAGACATCGTGTCAAAAATGTGAAAATGTCGGGTCCATTCGACGCAAGGACACACAGTTCGTGAGTTTGCGTCGTGACGGACGGACTTACACGATGCTACGATTACGCCGGTTCACGTTTGTTACGTAAACGTTCGAGGCGAATGTTCCGGTCACCGTGACGCTTTGGCCACTTATCGACCCGTTTTACTGCTCTTGAATATTTTGCCGCCAAGCAGCAGTGATTGCATTGTTTTCCGGCTTGGAGAGTAAGACAGCCAGTGAAATTACAAGCACAAAAGATGTTCTATCCTAGCCCTCTAGGCTGGCAACATCTGCAATCCTGTAGTGTTGCAGTCGTCAATGGGTGGTGGTGCTTGCTTACCATCAGGTGACCCACTAGTTAATTTGCCTCCCTTGTCGTATAAAAAATCTGTCCCATAGCTGGGAATAGCTTTTCTGTAACATTGAGAACGGTAGCCAATCCTACAGTTTTAACGGTAGATTATAAATATTTTATTGAATCAGGCGTTACTTTGCGGAGGTCCATTTCTATACGAATGTTTGTGCCCGAGTCATGGATGTTGTATGTATTTAAGTATGTATTTATCTACATTATATAAGTATGTTTATCCGTTGCCTGGTACCCATAGCACAAGCTTTGTTTAGTTTGGGGCTGGGTCAATTGGTGTAATTTGTCCCAAGATATTTATTTATTTATTATCAAAAATACTTGCCTTGCTACTCCGCTACTCAAACTATGAGTGGCGGAGTTGCAAGTTAAATATTTTTTGTTCATCGGTGCATTATCAGTTTTTGGGATTCCGTACCTCAAACTGCAACAACGAAATCCATTAGGAATGCAACTTCGTTGTTTGTCTGGTTGTGTCCCCAAGACAATATTTTCATACAAAGACGATGGATCACAAAAAATAATTTTATCTAAATTATTGTTTGCTAAATTTAAAGAAAGAAAGATAAAGGCTTTATGTGGTGCAAAATCCAAAAAAAATACAAAAAGAATAAGAATTTATTGATTACTAGCTGTTGCCCGCAATTTCGTCTGCATAGAATTCGTTTATCGCTATCCCGCAGGTATTACGCAATCTTCCGGGATAAAAAGTAGCCTATGTGTTATTCCAGACTATAATCTATCTATGTTCAAAATTTCAAACAGATCTGTCCAGCCGTTCTGGCGTGAAAGAGTAACAAACATCCATCCATCCATACTTACAAACTATCGCGTTTGTAATATTAGTAGGATAATTACTATTATAAACATGTACAAATTTAAAAGTTAAACATGTTTCTACAACATACAAAAACCACGTCTTTATCCCAGGGTAGACAAAGACTAAGGTAACAAGACCTAAAGGCCATGTTCAGCATGATTGCGGCCGTTTAGGTGGAAAAGGAATCCCATCAAAACAAAACTTGTTAAAAAAACCAAGTCTCGCAACTCAGTTCTTCTACCGTAAAAAGTTGTGAGATCCATGTAATACCAAGTCGGTTAATTTATTCAGTCCCTACTAAAGAGATCTCCTGTCTTATGTTATTACGTAATTAGCTAACCTAACAACATGTACCTAATGCCCATATCTCATATATATATATTATAAATAAATAAATTGACTTGGCATTCGCATTAACCCCTCAATTTAATATAATCTGTATTACTTGTGAGAAAAATTGTGTTTTATACGTATTTATAACACGATTCCTAAGATTTTCGCCCATTCCCTTAACAACAAACTTTTATCTCATTGTAAGTATCTGAGTCGTCCGCTTAAAATTTTGCTAACCATTTTGAGGCCATTTTGTTGGAGTGGCAATTGACCCTATAGCACGAAGAACAGATGGTCTTTGTGGTCGAAAGGTTCTCGAGTGGAGAGCGTGGATCGGCATGCGCAGCGTAGGACGTCCACCAACGAGGACGCATGACCTGGTTAAAGTCGCGGGTTCACGGTGGATGCAAGCTTCCAAACACACACACACACACACACACAAACACACAAATATACACAAACCATTTATTTAAGTTGAACCGTTATTTTGTTAGCTACGTATAAGTGCTGTACTCTTTTTGTATTAAATAGCAAAGACTGTCAATAATAGAGGAGCAGGACTTCCTGACACAAGCATTCTTATGCTTATTAGGAGTTTCCAACCTTGATACTTCAACATGTAAACCTAAAAATTTTTTTTTTTCAATTTTCAATGCTGTCGTCAACAAATTCTATTTTTCTATTATTCTATTTTTTTACAAAGAATAATCTCCGCTATTTAAAGCTCGATAGTATTAAGAACAACTGTTCCAGTAGCTTCAGAATCCTGGGTAATTACGACTTGGCCGGTTTTGTCATTACTTGTCAAGTGACAACGTGTGACAATCCGCAGCTGCTCCTCCATTAATGTTCGTGAATACGTTTATAAATATACTGACTTTATTTTTAAAGTATTCGACACTCTAGATCCTTAACTAACCTCCGCAACAAAGTTGAATAAAACTGGCTGTTTTAAGCGAAATAATATAAATATGGCTGTCGGATCGCGCGGTCGTAAACATTTCTGAACACAACAAAACAGAGTTCGCTATGACTTTATACAAGTTTGGTGACACCGTGTTAAAAGAATATAGCGGACAATACCGCTTATTAAAAAAAACCTTTTTTAGGTGTAGATATTTTATTTGTTGTCAATTTTTTTTATGGAAGCGATAGGCTGTTTAGTGAAAAGATGGCCACTTTGAAAAAAAAATGTAAATTAAATAAATTACACCAATTGACCAAGCCCCAAACTAAGTAAAGCTTGTACTATAGGTACCAGGCAACGGATAAACATGCTTATATAATGTAGATAAATAGATCCATGACTAGGGCACGTATTCATCATACAACTGTCTGCCCCTACTGGGATTCGAACCCGGGACCTCTAGCGTCAGAGGGTCACTAACCACTAGGCTATCCGGTCGTCAATTTTCAATAAAGAGTCACTAGCATCTCCAGCTTATTTAGGCCCCAATATTGAGCACAGGTCTTCAAATTATAAAAAGTAAGAAAAGTATTTAAAGAGAGAGTTTTATAGAAGTAAATATATTTTTACTGAACATAACACAAGAAAAATTTGCCCAATTTTCTAAGCATACCTAACTGAGACAAAGACTTAAAAATACACATTTGGAAATGTTTGGCTGTGTGCCTGTCAAATATTTCGGTGGTGGTTTTGCTTTGAAGATTAGGTAAAGTCGATTTCAGTCGTCGTGTTTTGTGATCATGAGACATCCGTAGCTTTAAATAACATTTAATTATTAATACCACAGTATTTAACTACACAAAATATCATAACAAATCCCTACATTATAAAAGCGAAAGTAACTCTGTCATTCTGTACGTCTGTTACATTTTAACGCTTAAACCGCTGATACAATTTCGTTGGCGTTTGATATACACACGATAGAGTTTCAATAACGAAGGACAATAAATAGTTTTTATCCCGAAAAATAGCATATTTCCCGTGGGATAGTGGCTAGCGAATTCTGCGCAGGCAGCAGCTAGTATAGCTGTAAGCCGGCGTTGGCAATGAATTTATAACTTTGTATCTGTTCTAGTGGTTGTATTTTTTATCCGTTGGCGACTATGACTGAGTGGTCACCCTACTTTGACTGCACTGGCAGTCGGCATATCAAAGCTTGCGTCGTTGAATTAAATCGTCATAAAGCACAGACTATCGCGGCATCGGGCCCAATTCGCGTGTGAACCCGGCTTTATGCTTGTCATATGTTTATACTTTTTAAAGAACAAATATGTTTTTTTTCACTGCTTTTGTTATGTACAAATGACGGATTTCCTAGAAAAAAAAAATACATTTATATTATTCCCATCTATTTGATTTCATGCCGATATTGCCTGTGTCAGATATTGTATTGTGTTATGCATTATAACTTCTAGAATTGCCAATGTAGCATAAAGGATGCCTTGCAAATTCCAGGGCTACAAAATGACCCTGTAGAACGGTAGTCCAGCTGGTATTACAGCTCCAGATATCTGCAAAAAAGCTACTGTGGTACTGGTTTGGGGTGCAAAGGATGCTAAAAGAAAACAAGGCACTTCACAATAAATATATAACTCTTATTTTCAGAAGGAAACACTAAAGAATAATATATACAAGAAGGACACTAGATACACAAGGAATAGGGAAACTAGAAAACAATAAGGAATTGGCAGAGTGCAAAGCGAGTGGAGGGGGTAGCCTAAACGATCACAGCGCTCGCTACGGCTAAAATTGTCATTTTTGTCGCTGACTTGAGTTGTCAAATCCATATTGCAGTAAACATTTTCTAATCGTTTTTGAGATAAAAATATGGTCCTGGTAAGATGTGTTGTTGTGAATTGTAATAACACCAAGAAGAATAGCGACTGTAAATTTTACCAATTTCAAAGACTATGGAAACGAGACCAAAGAAATAACTGGATATTTGCCGTAAGAAAAAAAAGTAAGTTACCTAACCTCTAAAATTTTACTTAAAGTACGTTATCATTTGATACAAGTATTAAATTGAAAAGTTACGGTGAATAAAATTGTAATATAGTAAAATAACACAAGATTTCATTAATATTTTTCACAATATTTACTTACTTCTTGTTTGACAGCGGTGACAATATTGTCCATAATGACCGCCTGTCACGTGGCGCTGTCGTCGCGCTCGGTGCCAATAAGCGTGTGGTAAGAATGACAGATCACCACGGCAAGAAGTGTTAGACAGTTGTTGCTGTTTGAAACCGCACATGCGCACTCGACCATTGAGGTCGGCAGTCCTCGGCCGGCGCTCGGAAGCGCTCGGCTTTGTCAACGAAAACAGTTTCCACTAAAAAGTCTAGCTAACCAATAAAATAATAAGTAGTTTCTTTAAAAATTACCTTTTCAATTCACCAGACAATGGAAGAAACTAGTAATGCTGCAAAACCTTTATTTTTTTTATGTAAAAGCTAATACAGAATATAATATAGACAACGAACTCATAAAAGAAGGATTATTCTCAACAAATTAAGTGCAAATAGGGCCATTCCGTATTATAACCGCAGACAAAAATTTTTACTAAGCCCGCTAAGTCTCCGTATAATTTTCTCATTACGGGAAACGCCTGGAGTCAGAAAGTAGATATTGCACCCATTTGTAAGCCAAACTTCATAAAAGAGGGTATCAATCTTAGTTTTATTAATAGTAGTCCTATAGACTATACATATTCTTATAGTATCGATATCCATGCTGGTCTGGGAGCAGAGAAAAAACTGAATGTACCAGTTGCTTCTCTACCCGCGCAGATGTTAAAAGACCATCGAGGGAATGGGCGAAACTTATAGGAATCATGTTTTAGGCGATGAGGCTAGCAGCCATCACTATTTTGATTCCATTTTCCACCTATACACCCTCAATCTTGCTATCTTAGTTCTGTCTACCCCGTAAGGGATAAAGATGTGATTTGTGTATGTGTGTATGTACTAGTTCAATTTTGGTTTAAGGGTGAGCTCTCATAGAAACAGAGACGTGCTAAATCGGTCATTTTGCTGGAAATCCACCATATATTTGTTTTGAGGTGGAACACAGTGCGGTAAAATTATTTCGTGTAAATATAATATGTCAATTTGTGACTATGAAATCGGCATATTTTAGTTTGAAATATCTACATTCTTCCAAGGGATCTTCAAGAAACGATGCTACTTTTTCCGCGGCACTACTCTTTGGATTTTTTCGAATATTCCTCAATTCTCTGCAGCCACTTGAATACCTAAGTGTCAGATAATGTCAGTAAAACACTTTCTCCTCCACAAATTACATGGCAATTGGTGCGAATTTGATGAGCCCTTTTCGCTGTTTGACCAGCGATCGATCTGAGCGAAACGAAGACGCCGACAGTTACACCGAAATCAAAATATGAAATTTGACAAAGTTTTCATTAAGTTGCAATGATTTGATTTTATGTGTACACAAGAAGAGTTGTTCTGGATCCTATTTCACTCAAGCGACAATTATCAGTGACATGTGACAATTCAGTTTACATTACAAACTCGACGAGTATCTACGCCGCGTGGCTCCATATTGATTGACACCAGGGGTGTTACGAATATTCGCATCCACATCCGTAAATGCGGAATATTCGCATTAATTCAGACATCTGCATCCGCATTCACATCCGCATCAATCAATGCGGAGTTTTTACGGATGCAGATTCATATCAACAAGACTCGACAAGTACCTACATGTTAAGAAAGTGGGCGGAGCCAGAGTGGCACGTGCTTCGCGTTTGTTTACATAAATACTATAATGCACTAATAAGTATTATTATGCATTTAAAATTTAAATAATTATCCTTTTGAAATCCCAAAATCCGCATCCGCATCCGCGTCACATCCACATCCGCATCAAATCCGCATCCGCGGATGTGAACTTCTAATAATCCGCATCCGCATCTGCATCCGTAGATGTCTAAATTTTTGCATCCGTAACAACCCTGATGACACATTGCAATTCGAATTGTCACTTGTCACCGACAGTTGCCAAATTGGTGGAATAGGAGCCTGGAGTATTCAGAAGGTGATTGGGTAAGTTTTAGAATACTTTTGTAAAGATTTTTCTTCGTAATTTTAAATTCAAAATGAAATCAGGGTGTTACCATGACGTCTTAATGCGATTCAATTCCGACTCAGTTCAGGTTTTAGCTGTCATTTTTAGTATGGATCTGACAGCGAGCGAACCTAAGCTGGATCGGAATTGAATCGCTCTAAGTCATGGTAACCTCCCTGGTCTTTGTCGCAGCTCTCTTTAAATATTGACCGTCAAATACTTTTCAAAAAGTAAAAAAAAAAACTGTAAAATATTTATAAGGGTGTTCAGTCAAACGAACTTAGTGAAATTTTGTGAGCGGATTCGACTATAAACTATTATGGAATTTTAGTCGATTCTGTTTTTTTTTAATCTGTGGCGATTGAAACCGAAACAATATCATTCAGCCATTTCGAAAAATGTTTGAAAGACTCCAGCTCGAGGCAATATCTCGACCGACTTTCGGTGTAACAAAAGCGACTTCGATGGCCACTATTTAGTGGAAGAGCAATAATTCGGTGTGTTTGCGCAGCGCACACGTTTGCGTTGTGGGGCCAGTATTAAATAAACTGCGAAGGGCTAGTGCGGTGCAGTGGAGATCTATCAAATTGAATTTAAGCTTTTTTGTGGCAGATGTTGGAGGAAGATGTTCGTTTTCCCTTTGGAGTAGCTGTAGATTTAACGAGGAATTAGGATTTTATCAAATGTTTGAATTGGAGTAAAACAACTGCTTTTTGATTGAAGTTTTCGTTTGTTTTTTTAAATACCTATATTTACAGTAAGTACCTATCAATTTTTTTTTACTAGCTGTTGTTTTTGACAAATGAGTTTTAACCGCAAAAGTGTAGTGGTTGCTTGCGTTTTATTAAAATTTGATAGTTACTACTTTTGCACTTCTTTTTTTTTTAAATAAGATAATATTTAATAATCATAGAACCATTTTCACGATAGTTTAAAGAAAAACAACTATGGATAAATTATTTGGGACAAGATATTGATAACGGTTGAACAGCTAGAAGAACTAGGTAGGTTACTCATATATATGTACTAAATTGTAAGGCAATCTGATTCCAAGAACTGAGTAAAAAATCAGCAAACTTTCACTTTAACAAACATAGAATTTAACATTTGAAGTTAAATATTTAAAACAATATTTTTAATTTGTAAATTAAAAATCTCAGCACATGCGTCCGATCGAAGAACCAGGAGGGCTATTTTCAAAATTCGTATCATACTGTTGCTCTCACTCTCATGTTGACTATTAGTGTGAGCGAACCGACAAGAAACGAATTTCGAAAATCGAATTTCGGAGTATAGGACCTGAATCACGTACGTCTGTGGAACCTTTTCTCACACAATTGCGCAATAATTTCCTTGACAGTACTATGGTAAGTCATTATAACATTTGCAGTGAAATGGTTCCAGTGGCACACGGTTCAGTTTATTTCACTGTACCATCGGAACGCTGACGTCCGTAAGGTAAAACCACATATCCTCAACTTGCAACTTTTCCCGCCCTCAAAAACAACATAAGTGCGGGCGTTGATTGCGAGCCCCCCGGGCCCTTGACCGGAACACGCCTAATGAAGAATTACTGCCCTTTGTGCTGGGGGCTATTGATTGGCGCCTTTTAAAATAAGAAATAGGAGATATGGGCTTTTGGTTTGGCGATGATGCAGCACTTGAGCTGCTTCTTTATAAAAGAATGCTTATGTAAGTTTTTTCCCCAAAAAACGTTAAGCGTTTGCTCTCTCAGTTTCTATGGGAACATTGTGGCTATCGGTTAAAATCGAAATAAATATTAATGTGTAATAGTGTGTGTGTGTGTGTGTGGCATCGCATCTCTCAAACGGGGTGGATTTCTACGCAGCTTCCTTGTGATGGCCAGCAATTTGAAAATTATGAGCTCTTTTCAAAAATTATGTACCTAAGACATTGTTGGCATTGATTTGACTTGTTTAAAATTGAATTATTACTAGCTATTTATTATTCGATTAATGCGTGGAATGTTTTTTAAATTAAACAGAGACCTTACCATGACGTCTTAATGTGTTTCAATTCCGATTTTAGTTTAGGTTCGCTCGCTGTCAGATTCATACTAAAAATGACAGCTAAAGCCTGAATTGAGTCGGAATTCATCCACGTTAACGTCATAGTAAGGCTGGCCTGGCTAGTTACTACACAAGGACCCAGAAAAATGGAAAAATGGCGACTGTCCGTCGATAATGAATTGAAACTAGCCAATTACACGGACGGGTAGCGGCAACCCTTCCGCCGCCCGTGTTCAGGGGTCGATCTTCCAAATCACATCTGTGAAAATATCTCGCTAAAGACAGGAATCTGTGTTGCTACAAAACTGTCGCTCGAACGTTTCCGACTGGTTAGAAAGGAAGAAGACATTTATTCGTTTTTGCAAGACACAATTTCTTTTTTTTTTTTTTTTTTATGTGAATAGGAAGGTAAACGAGCAAGTGGGTCACCTGATGGTAAGTGATCACCACTGCCCATAGACACCCGCAACCCCGGAGGGATTGCAGATGCGTTGCCAACCTAGAGGACTAAGATGAAATGCCTCTTGTGCCCGTAATTTCCCCGGCTGTCTTACTCTCCGCACCGGAACACAGCAGTGCAAGCTCTGCTACTTAGCGGCAGGATTAGCGAGTAAGATGGTGGTAGCGATCCGGACGGACCTTGCACAAGGCCCTACCACCCGCAAAACACAATAGAAAAGAAACAAAAAACACAGGACATGAAAAATTGGTCTGATGATTGTGTGTGTCTTCGCAAAAGTCCCAAGTCTTGGTTGACACAATTTATACAATTTTAACTACAAACTTGGTCGAATATATTTTTTACAAAATAGTATTTAACTATAAGTAGATATAATTTTATTCACACCCTAAAACAGTTATATTACCTAAGAAATCTCCGACATTGTAGCATAAGCCTTCAACGAATATTTTTGCGCAGTCCCTATCTTCATTTATTTGCCAACTGCAGCCTGCAGCTTCATGGAGAGCCCTGTCCCTCCGACTGTCCCTACACCGGGATCGGCCATTCTGAACACGTCCTGCCAATCCGACGATTGTACACCCGGACCTATTGATTGAAACTTCAACTTTATTATGCTATGTGAAGCTCTCGTATGCTGTTGTATCCTTCTTATATCGCTGTTGTATCCTTTTATAAGAGGAATGGGCATGAGGTTGATACGACACAAGCACAGAACAAGATGGGAAATGGTTACGTGTGCTTCAGTCAAACTAATGTTCCCTTTTGGCATAGGCAAATGTTTAGCTGTCTGGGAAAAGACCAGGAGTGGAACAAAAACACTGAGTTTAAAATTAATACGTAATACCAAAGCAGGTCGGTAAGTTTGACTGACCTACCTTGTAAATGTCATTCAAGATTTTTAACAGTGGTTGACAAAATGCTCCCAAACATTGGTCGATGTTCAAAATGTATGTTCCTAATGACTTAATATTGAATAAAAAATTACGATGTTACCTTTATTGTGTTCAGTTCAACTAACTATGTTGTGTGCTGAAATATTCCAGAGTAAATTTAGGACACACACACACACAAATCACGTCTTTATCCCTTAAGCGGTAGATAGAGCCTAAGGTAACAGGTACCTACATACCACATTTAACAAGATTGTGGGCGTATAGGTGGAAAATGGAATCAAAATAGTGATGGGTTGCTAGCCTCATCGCCTATAACATGATTCCTATTATAATCACCCATTACCTCGATGGACTTTTATCAACTGCGCAGGTAGAGAAGCAACTGGTACATTCTATGTTTTTTCTTTGCTCCCAGACCAGCATGGTAAATTTAGGACAATCGCTATTATATTGCATTTTTCACCTTGTTGTCTTGTTCTTCTTAGTACCCTTGTTAGAGTGGTTCACAAAGACGTTACCAAACTGTCAAACTGTCGCCAAGTGTGTCAGCTGCCGTATGCCAATACAAAAGTTTGGATACGGTAGCTAGAAACGTCGACATGGCGCTGCAATGAGTCACTTAGAGAAGAGGACAATCAAAATTGTATGTTCCACCAGTTCCTCCCATCTCAATAGCAATACCAATAATGACATTGATACCTACTTAATATGCCCGGGTTACGTTTCATTATATCCCGGATTAGGGACCGAAGTTCCGGATCGGGTAAACCTGTACTCAGCCACAATTTTGTCCAGCGGCTCAATTAGCGAATTCTCTCCGTTGCGCGCTCGAGGCGCTCACCGCATATCGGGTAGTCAGCAAACCACGCAATGTAGCAGTAAATCAATGGAATGTCGCTCGAAGTAAGTAGTCTTTGTTGCCTCTTAGATTTGGCCAAGCATTTAAGTTCGGTATCGGGTTCAGTTTATTGTCTTATGTAATTTAACGTTGCTTGTTTGTCGCGTTATTAGAAAAATACTTATTATTATGAACTAAATTTTTTCATAATTGGGTAGTAAAAGTCCTCCTGAGTCACCTAAAGGTAAGCAACATCAGATCATAAACATTTTCAAAACGAACTTTTACCGCATCAAAAAAAACAGGAAATTGCGGTAGTCACTTTTAGCTTAACAAGATTTATTAAAATTCTGCCAAACATCGCAAGAAATTTTCCAGTAGCCACTAAAACTACGGCGCGCCGGCAAAAGCACCCAACCCGTGTTTCCCAATAAGCCGGCCGTATGTCGCCTCCTTATTTATTGTTATTTTTCTATTTCGCCGGCAGATGTGCGCTATGATTTACGCGAGCGACGTATTAAGGAGCGTTATCGGGACGGTCAAGGGATTTTTAAAATATGACTTTTCGGTGTGTTTTCTGGTATCTTTCTGTCGTAAAGTTTAAGATGCTACGAAGTCAAGAAAAACTGTTCTCCGTGTAGAAAAAGGGAAAAGAGGCTGGATTTTTATTTTTTATTGAGGATGAATGGGTGGATTACCTATAAGTGTGTTTTTTTTCACGATGTAACTATTAGTTACAACACATACGATCGTTTTTATCCCGCAAAATTACACAGTTCTCGCACGATATCGATAGACGAATTATTCACAAACGAAGACGCGCGAAACAGCTATCCATTATAATACCAATCAACTTTTATAATTTAAACGCTGACTCTTTTTTTGTATTCTCTACGATATCTTTGAAATTCGAATCTCACCCATAATCGAATTGTGAATAATTCACACACATAAAACAACATCAAAATCTGACAGTCCCATACGTCCGCAGTCCGCACCAGCCACCCTTGCGCCATAAATCAGTGCTGCCGCCAACCGGCAATATAGGAAAACATGTGTTTACCCCGAAGTTAATTTGTCGAATTTATCTGCCTTGTCTTCCGTTATTGTATTGAGAAATATTGCCTTTTTGACTTATGCGGTTTTGCTCACGTGCCGCGGGGTTGTCAGGTGAGCTAGTGTATTAGGTGCAATATGAATTGTGTATGCATACAAAATATAGGTAAGTATTGTTTTGACAAAAGCAAAATTAACAGTTTTTAATAATTGTATATGTATGTATTATAACACATAGTATGTGTAACTCTTTATTGTACATAAACCACATTAATTTTACAGGTAATGACATAAATTGGTGTACAAAGGCGAACTTAATAATAATAATTCATGGTTAATCTCATCTGATTTTAACCTTCATCATTAAAGTAAATTTTCATTAACGATATGTCCAATATTTTGTCTTTTTTATTATTTTCATCATTAAAAAGAAAACTACTTTAAAACAATCTTGATATTTGGAAATCTTGCATAGTGGTTCACCAATGCACGTCACAAGTTAAAAAAATATTTTTTCGATCGCGCGAAAATCCTTGTGAAAAATCTAGTCTAGCATGTCATAGTTAACTCATTATACTAACCTACAGCAATCTGTCAACCTGCCATTTAGATGGTTATCATTCAATTACCGCATTACCAGTTACCAGGAGAACCAGTTGACAGTTGTTGACGTTGACTAACTCGGTTATTATCGGAAAATGTCCAGTTATTATAATTTTGTAGGGTGCGGCGAGATTGTTCGTTTTGTATAATGTTTGTAACATTTCAAAACTATTAAATATTTTAATGATCCAAAGGACTGAGTGTGCCCGCATTTTGGTGCAGTATACCTTTATCTTTGGCATTGTATTTTATTATTATGTATCAGTTCGGCCTCAATATAAGTTTAGATAAAATAAATGTAACTTGTGAAATAAAAAAAAACATTCTGTTTAATTTCCTGACTTCCAAACGCCTGTTACCATTTACCGCCGAACACCCTAATGTGGGCACAAAAGAAAAACACAAATTCCAAACTCACTTACCCAAAATTAAAGCAAGACGCACGGTGGCTCCAATTAAACGCTCCAGACAAAATCGTCAAACGAACCCCACGACGATTTGAATACCCGTCACGTTCGCCAAATAAGCAGTACTAACAAGCGGTATATCGTTTGCACTGATTGTTAATTGATTAGATTAAAAAATTTGTCCCAATTCACGGCGTATTGTTACACTGGGGGCTTTAATTAAGTTTTTAATGGCGGTGTCTCTTACGACGTATTTGCAGATGGCGGGATGATCTTGTTAATATTGTTAGGTTTTTTTAAAGTAATTCTGGGGTGGCATTTGAACAGACCTTGGTCTCTAATCCGAATGAATCATGATGGAAACTATAGTATGCATATTATTAATATTGTAATTATGAAAGTTTCTAAAAAGGCATTGATGTAGGCATTCATGGACGTTTGTTGCTCATTCATACAAAATTCCAGAAGCAATTTTGATGAAATTTGTCGAATAGATAAGCAACAATGTATATATATGATGCTTTTTATTTCGGAAAATGGTATAGTTCTAAATACCTAATAGCAAAAAACGCAAAGTAAACAAAACTAAATTTTAAAAAACTATGTCATTTCATCGGAAGATACTATTTGAGCTCGATTATACTAAGGAGATTTTACACTCTAAGAGTCCCAATTCCCAAAGGATTAAGGAAGAACGGATTATTTATTAGCGGACAAAAGTCTGTTGAACCCTGCTTTGCCAGTGTTGCTATAGTGTGAAGTATAGAACTTGCTATACACTTAACCATTTATGTTAACAAGTCCCACATAAATTTGAATAATAGTTACGAGATTTTCCGCGTTAAGTTAATAAACGCTTTGCTTAAGTGGATTTGACGGATTTTCTCACTTAGTTTAATTTTGAAGCGGGAGTAAAGTAAACATAATTATGTGTATGCCAACAGTTTAAGATTAGATTAGATACAGAATAGAGATCTAGACATAGATCAAGACCTTTTTCAAAAAAATACGCTTTTACTACCAGGAGGCTTGCTAAGCGCCTAGTGGCTCACCTAGGCTTTTTCTCTTTCTCTCTCTCTCTTTGTTTAGTTGGATTCGAGTCCTCTAGTCAATTATCTAGTCTGATTAGTCTCTAGACGTTTAGGTACTTAGGCATTCTTAACATCGTTTTTGATATCAGATATAATCAAGTTAGGACGGGTATTTCTCGCTTCCTCAGGCCGGAGTTTAAGTTTAGAACGCACCTGAATAGCCGTTCCGAGAAAATGCCTTACTGGCCAGTGATAGATTTGCGAATAAAACGATCAAAACAAACGAAAAATAAATAAACAAGAAGCGTCGTTTATTCAAAATGATAGCAGCCAAATTAGAATTTCAAACCTTACCCCATACACATGTGATTCTAAGGTTTTTACAAGCGGAGTACATTTAACAAAGTACCCCAATACCTTTATTGCATACGTGAGTGTATTCGAAACTAGAAAATTTTGCCCTCGAATATTTTGTGAGACAATTTTGACACCCCTAAACGTTCATGTTTTATTGCAAGTTTTGGGGTTCCGCGGGCTTTGACCTTTTATAGTCTTTTTTATTTGCATTTTTTTATGTCACACGACACAAGGTAAATTTTTGAACCCAAGTTACTACAAATTGATGTAAAAGAGTGCAATAAGAAAACCTTAACGAAGAAAGAAAGAAGAGAGACATTACTTTAGTCTTAAGCATGGTGCTAAAATAATTTAAAATATGTTTTGTCAGTAAGTCAGCCTTTTAATCTTTATCATCATCATCAGCCTATTTTACGTCCCACTGCTGGGCACAGGCCTCCTCTCAGAGAGGGCTTGGGCTATAGTTCCCACGCGGGCCCAATACCTAACCTTTATAAAAATCAGTTTATGTGCCATTTCATACAATACACAAAGACCTTAATTCTAAAACAGCTTCAGATCGGTTTAACTTTTATTAGACAGAACCTGTAAAATTCTTTCCCTTCCCCAAATTTCTGTACATACAAAGAAAATCCTGTTTGAAAATTGAGTTAAAATGACAGTGGCGTATGTAGTGATTCGGGTGGCGGCATTAAGAGCATTAGGGGGTAAAATTGGATTTGCGGGCTGTTTTATTGGTACACTTGTTACTTGTTTAAGACCCACTGTGCATTTAGAATATTTTTATAAAATAAAGCCATACACACACATAAATCACGTTTTTATCTCTTACGGGTTAGACAGAACCTAAGGTAAGAAGACCTAAAGACCACGTTTAGCATGATTGTGGGCTTATAGGTGGAAAGGAGAATCAAATACCTAGTAATGGGTTGGTAGCCACATCGCCTATAACATGATTCCTAAGTCATGCGTCCTTTTAATGTAGTTTTGTATGTGACAAAGAACTGTTTAGACATATATTGACCTATTAAAAATATTCTTCTTCTTCTTCTAGTGCCTTTTTAGGAATATATACAGATTATAATATCTATTCAAATTATATATTTGAACACTTCCACATACCCACACACACTCACACATACACATCACTTACGTAAGCATGCACGCGCGCACATTATTCCGCAGCAATGGTGCCTATGCCTAACTTAATGAGTAGGTAACTAGGTACTTCTTTACTCGCTTTGTACGCGTGCTGTTATTTTTATTATTCTCTGTACGACTTGCATTTAACATTGTATCTGTATGGAAGGGTCCTGTAACACAGGGTATCCTAGCACAGGGCCCTTAGTTGTAGCTATCCTCCTGTATAATTTGCTTGGAATAAACACTTTTTTTTCAATCCTGAAGTTTGGCCGTCAGCTTCCTATATTCGTCCCTATTAGCAGCCAGTCGGAACAGCTGTTCGACGGAGGCAATACCGGTCCACTCTCGGATATTCCGAAATTAAAAATATGAAGTAATATTTAACTTGAGTCCTTTTTAAGTAAGTCGGTAGAAAGTACAATGATAGATAAATAAAGATCAAAGGCTTTATCAACAAAAAATAATATCTACTAGTTAACCTGGTACAAGAATAACGCCTAACGAAGGTAGGCAACTAATAATTTGCGAAATTTTTATAAAGTAACTAGCTGGAATTTAAAAAAAATCTGATACCTCTGAACATACAGCACTTATGGGTGATTTTTTTTAAATGTTATATACCTAAAGCAAAGTGCTTATTTGTAATTTTTTATAAGATTTACCTCCTACACTTCCAAAAAACAATCCCGCTCCCCTATTAATCAGTTCTCTCATCTCGGCTCGCTAGAACAACCGCCGGTGCTTGCCAGCCAACGAATAGGTAATATTTATTTGACGTATTGCGGCGAATCAGCGTCCCCAAGGCGTATTTATTTGCGTGCACGGTTCGACTGACAATTTTGTGTGATTTACCCCATTGTTTGCCGCTTTTTTGTCCGGAGCGCGGGGCTGGTGGCACCACTGTGCGGTGTTTGGAGATTATTTTTACGCGTGACTTAGAACAGTAAAGTTTTCTTATCATTTGTGTCAGTGTAATTAAATAGTGCAGATTTTTGTTTCACCCGTTAAAAGGTACAACAATGTGGTTGGAAAAATAACAAAGTAATAAGTCAGTACCACGGGAATTTTGGTGAAGAAAAAACATCACGAGGGAATCCGCACTGGGCCTTATTGGGAACTTTAGATAAAGCTACTTGAGAGAAGGCCTGGCCCATATTTCACCAAAGCGACAATTATCGGTGACATGTGTAAATGTTTAGGTACATTATAAACAGTATGTATCAGTATCAGTATCATCCATGACTCGGGCACAAACATTCGTATTCATCATACAACTGTCTGCCCCTACCGGGATTCGAACCCAGGACCTCTAGCTTCATAGTCAGGGTCACTAACCACTAGGCTATCCGGTCGTCGTATAATTCTGACATATATTAGTTTATCGTATTTTTTTAAACGTACCTGTGTTGTTGTGTGGGTGTATTCTTATTATTTGAATGCTTTATTTGTTTAGGTTAACTTAGGGTCTTTGGTCTTAGCTTTTTAGTATGTCTACTCTCTATACTCTGGTTTCTGTTGTCCTGTCAATCGTTCGAAGGTTAGCTGGAAGAGATCCCTTAAAGGGATAAGTTGGCCTTTGTACGTCTGTTTTTCTCATTACCTCTAAAATAATAAATACATACATAAGCATAAATCGCGTCTTTACTTACGGGGTAGACAGAGCCTAAGATAAAGACCTAAAGGCCACGTTACATAACTTTGGGCATCAAATAATGCCACTAAAATCATGTACTGTACTTAACTGAAGCAATAGACAGCTATAAACTAAACTTGTTTTGCCGACGCTACGGGGGCGCGTAACGCGGTTAGAACGACAATGACTTGACGAAGGCAAATCTGATTTGCCGACCCTCCCTGCTATTTTAGAGGTTTTGAATAGACAGGGCTGGGAGGCGTATGGTTTTAAGTAATTTTATTAACTGGTTAGGGTTTGTGGTATCCCTAAAGTGGGCAGTGTGAATGAAATGGGTGCTAATTACCATTTTTGGTGTTAAGACATTTTAAAAAACACGGCGAAATTACTGGGTATTTTCATATTTATTTATTATAATAGTCTCTACTCGCGACAGCGACTACTTTGATCCACTTGCTACGATCCTGTCACACATCTTTCGCTTCATCCACATTCATCAATCTCTTCGTAAATGCTCGCCGGTTTCGTGACCTGATCTTTTTCCAAAACGTCTCCTATTTCGTCCCGGAACGTCCATCTAGGCCTTTCCCTCCCAACGCAACCATTCACACTCCCCATATAGATCTGTTTAGTTAGTCTACTTTCATCCATCCTCTCTACGTGACCAAACCAACTAAGAATACTTTCCTATCCTAGTCACTATATCTTCTTTCACACCAGCACGTTCCCTTATCACACTATTCCTTATTCTATCTTTCAGTGATACACCTTCCATACTTCTTAACGCTCTTATTTCTACTGTATTTATTCTACTTTCATTCTTCTTTTGCCATACCCAAGTTTCGCTATTCCTTAGTCTGTCTTTCAGTGTCGCCCCTTTCAAATTTCTTTTATGTTAAAGCTGGGAGGAAATGTTACATATTTCGTCGGAGATAGAAATAGAAGTAAGCACTGACCTTTTAAAGTCTTACTGGTGGGCGGGGGATCTCGGCTCCACGGGGGATCACCGTGTCCAGAGAAGTCTCTAAGCTTCAGGTAGCTGATGGTGAGCCTGATGATCGACGCCTTGTCCAGCTGGCTCGTGATAGCAGCCGGCAGCGGCAGCATCTTCGCCAACTCGTAAAACTCGTAATTCTCCTTCCCGCGACGAGATCTCGCCGCGTCCCGGCTCTTTTCTTTTCGTAGCTCGAGGATGCTGTAAGGAAAGGGTGAGGTTAGATTTGGTGGTAGTCTAGCCTAAAAGCTAGTATACGCATGCGAAAAAAATGTGTCCCGGGGGTGGTATTACTCGCTAATTCTGCCGCTAAGCAACAGTGCTTGCGCTGCTGTTCCGGCGCGGAGAGCAAGACAGCCGGTGAAATTACTGGCACATGAGGCATTCTATCTTAGCCCTTTAAGCTGGTAACGCATGAGTAACCTTGTGTTGCAGAAGTCCATGGCTGTTGGTGTTCGCTTACCATCACGTGACCCACTTGCTCGTTTGCCTGCCTTGTCATATAAAAAAGTGCAATGAACGAAACGTTATTTCATTCGATGTTTTAGGCTTTGCACTAAGTTATTTTAACATTAACATTGACGGTAACCGATGATTTTGACGTATCGTCATCATCATCATCAAAAGACGTCCGCTGTTGAACATAGGCCTCCCCCAAAGAGCGCTTCAAAGACCGGTCTTGCGCGGGCCTTATCTAGTGGACTCCCGCGACTTTCACCAGGGCTACGTTCAGTAACTAAAGTGTCAGTGTGATTATCGTCGAATGAAAATCGTCCGATCATGAACACACTTACTGAACGAGTTGGGACGTTCTTCTGTCAAAAGTGTCAATTCAAGTGTGATTTCGTATTCGTAATAATAAGTTTATATCCCCAGCGATCGAATTATACATTTTGCCGTTTTTCACCTGTCAAAGTGACGTCTGGGCTTTTTTTACCCATCTATTTTATGGGGTGACCGGTGCGATCGCCCGACGACGCCCAACGATGTTACTGAACGATTTGGTGTGATCGTCCGATGATCGCACTGACTTACTGAATGGGCCAGTGCGACGACGGGCGTCGTCGGGTGATCAAACTGAACGCACCCCAGGCCTTACCATGATATCTTACTGCGGTCTGATTCCGATTCATTGACTGTAATTTTTAACACTTCTAGTATGGATCTGACATTGATCAATCCGTTTTGGTTCGAAATCGCATTGAGACTTCATGGTAAGGTCCCAGGTCAGTCTTGATTTTTGACAGAGAACCAATGAAATACTGTGTTTCTACTTATTCTATTTGACTGTTACCATGTTCTGAAAAAACACGAATGAAAAATGATGTTGTTACGATCGAGAGCAAGCGGAACAGCTGCATCGAGCATCTCTGTCCAAACTACTAGCTCTCATCCCCAACAATGTACTATTTCATTCAAGTTTATTCGAAACGCGGCAACTGTCAAACACATTACCCCTTATTCATAAACGCTCTACAGGCTTCTGCTAACTTAGCAATCGTTTGTCCTTATCTGTGAAAGGTAAATGTCAAAGTGACAGATAAGGACAACAGATTGCTAAGTTAGCAGAAGTCTACAGAGCGTTTACGAATAAGGGGTAAGAAACTAGAAGCACTGTATATTGTTATGACGAAACGGTTAGATATGGTTACTCACGCTTAAAATAAATCGGGAATGTTTAGGCAAGTACAGATTTTGTAAGTTGTCAATTTTTTTTTTCAGTGTTGTTTTGGCTGTATCGACAACCAACAGGTTTTAATTTTAATAGAACTTCGTTCACGGATAGCAAAAATATTTTTTTCAAAAATAGAAAAGCTTTTTTATACAATCGCTTTTAACGGTTTTCAAGTAACATATTTCATGTCAATCCAACGACGAGAAATAATAGGCTAAAATTTTCTTGCAAGATTTGAAACGAACAATTTACTTGCAAACCTACGAACGTTGTGTATTATTCACACTAACTATATTCCGAAAAATCCATACAAGCGGATCCGCGGGCGAAGGCTAGTACATTATAAAGTTATATTTGTACATCCTGAAGGCTGTTCCAGGTGGGAGGGGCGTGCAGAAGCCCCACCCACTAATGACAGCTACCTACCGACATTAGCATTTTTATATCCGACTTTGTGGAATTCTTTGAATGTTTTGTCATTAGAATTAATTTAATTCTCGTTTGTGGCAGCTTTTTTGTATTTTATCCTGATTAAGGGCAATTAAGATAATCTGTTCGTTGTCTGATGTCAATTAATTGAATTAATAGAATTGTTTTGTTTTTTTTTCAACAAGTCAGTAAAATAAGTACTTAACTTACTCAATTTTGTTGTCAAAATTGTACGTTGATTTGAGATGGCAAGTTTTAAAAATTATGTTGCTCTTTGAATAATTTTTTTATTGTAGCTACAAACCTCAGTAAAGTTATAGGATAAATATTGAAAAAAATAAAAGGACCTTAGTTTCACATCTTTAAAAAACATTTTGTTCCTTATTTTTCAGGTAAATTTAGGAGCTATTAAGAAACATTTTAACATTACCTAAGCATATTTAAATTTGACTCTGTTAATGTAATTATAGTATAAAATAATACCACAATTTAAGTTGCCGACCCCTGCTAATTTACAGGCACATACTACAGAGTCAGTGATCGACAACCTTTTTACAACCGTCCAGCAATCAACGCAAACACTTCAACATTAGACCGCATCAGCTGAAACTTTACAGGGGTGCTAAACCCGAGGTGGCAAGATTGGCAGGAGTGGTAAAATTGGCAAAAAGTGGCAAGGGAGTTTACGATCGGACGACATTACGCCTCTGACTTTATTGACCTTACTCAGGTCATTTGAGAATGGATGTGTTTTATGCCGTCTTGAAGTAAGCAAATACTTTTATTGAGATAGTGTGAGAGCTTTGGGTCGTTACTGGGTTTTACTTGTCTCGAGACAACCATTGTTGCTACGAAAATGTAGTTTTGTTTACTTCATTCAAGTACAAATATAATTGTTGGGATTTATTTACATTTTTATAGGTAATCAAAATTGTTACAGACTCTTTAGTGTTCTATGTGTGTTCATATTTTTGTGTTACAAGGAAAAACAAAAAAAATAGGCTAGTTTACTATCCCATGGTAAATTCGAACAATCCTTTCATAGTGTATAACTAATCCAGACTAAAATAACAAGGAAACTTCAAAGCTTTAACTATGCAAATAAACCTACCGAATATATTACTCAAAACCAATAATCTTTGAGTACTTCTGACGCTTAATCTTGCCGTACCATTATATTCTTCCAATCTTCTTATTTAGGTAGCTGCTCAATTTCTTTATCAACAATAAAATAAATCTTAAAGTACTAAATTCCCTTATCTTACCGGAACTACAGCGCGGGGACTAATAACTCTTTCAAAAATAAAGGAGTGCCCGTTTCCCAGCGACGCAGCGATAGCAGTTAAACATCGGCTGTGCTTGATTTAATGAGATCGTACGGTCAGCAGAAGGGCAGGCGCACAATTACGACTAAAAGTATCACAAATGTTCACGTGGTGAATTTTCATGTCGCATGGCATCACAGGCAGACTAGTAGTGGAAAGTATATCTTACGAGTATTATATCCTAGAGTGATGGAAAACTAAAATTTAAATGTATGATTTCAGATTGAGATATTTTTGGTACGGTTGGACTATGTTAATTAGCCACCTAGACTATCACAAAATAAACAATGTCATTTTGGAGTTTGGAGACATAGGAATATTGACTAAATAAGCCAAAGGAGACTAAGATTCAACTAAGCTTGGTTAAAAACAATTGAATTGAGACTGGAATCTACTTATTACATATTGCTTTAGTAGAATACACTTGAAGTCAAACTTATTTTAATTCACATTACGTTTTTAACAACGCAGAACTTCAGCTTTACGTGAACGCAAGTGTGCGGCCGGCCTTATCGGCAGTATAAGGGCATTAGATTGTTTAAAATAACTTTAAACTGACCGAGGGTTGACCGCCCCTGGCCCTGCATTGTAAGGGTGACTTACCCTTAATTCCCTTAAATGGATCTTAATCCCTTTACAATAAAAAATGCAATAGTAATAAAAAGTTTCCATTATGGTTCAGATGTTTTCTTATGATATAATGATTTTAGATTTTTAACCCTAAACGATGCATAAGGAAAAACTGAGACGTTTTAAATATCCGGGCATTTCATTTCAAAGTTCAGTAGGTACTTGTCCCAAAAACTACTAAACCGATATTGATGAAATTTGGCTACGAATACTTTCGATGAAGTCAACTTTTTAGATAAAATAAAAGGGGGATCAGTTTGAGAGCTCCCACGCCACACACAGACACACATGTTGATATGTTAAACTTATATGTACCCCTCAACTATTATAGGTACCCGTCAATTTTCACTGTGTGTTTTAAAAGATATATAAATCAATTGGAATTCCTACAAAATACACACAATATGTCTATACATTTTCAAAGCTCTAACAATAACCTCACCAGTGTGACTTGTTTGCTTTTGTATTAAATTCCCAAATTTCTATTAAATTTACAAAATGCAAACGAAAAGTTCGTTTTAAAAACGGCTTTCCACGTTCGAAAACAGAACTAATAGAACCCGTGATTCCGTCCGCCCCCTAACGGCTTTTATGACACATTCTGCCCGTTTACAGCTAAATGGATAAGTAGTCCCCACCGTAGGATAGTGTTTGTTCCATTTCCGAACTGGTACTTTTTCTTTTTCGTATTTTTCTAAGTGGCCAGTATTTTTTGTACGTGCCAGGCGATGAAAATTTGTGCTGATTGTTTTTTTTTATTAGTTGCCGTGTTTTGGCCAGCGTCATTTTCTTGTTGATTTTTATGTGTTTATTTCTTGCCGTTTTTAGGCCAGTTGTTATTTTGTAGTGTCTTACTAATATTATAAAGGCGTAAGTTTGGATGTTTGGATGTTTGGATGTTTCTTGCTCTTTCGTGGCAAAACGGTTAAACCGATTTTATTGAAATTTGGTACAGTGATAATTACAGTCCCGGGAAAGGACCTAGCTTTTATCGCCTATAGTATTATTATGATTCATAAGATAAGCTTTTACCATCTGCGCGTGAAGAGAAGCAACTTCAAATTCAAACCAAATTATTTAGTAAGTACACAACAAAATTAAAAACTCAATTTGACTCGACATAAAACAAGTGCGCCTGCGCTTACAACAAAAGTATATATATAAATTGCGCATATTGGAGTAATTCAATTAAACTGGTTCATTCTATGTTTTTTCTTTACTCCTAGATCAGCATGGTAGAAATTCTATACGAATATTATTATATATTGGTTAGTTTACTGTGCCGCAACAAGTTCAGAACATTCATTATACAAACACAGCGTCATTTGTAACTTCGAGATGTCGTACATAACCATATCCTTTCAGACGTCACTCAAAAAAAAAATTAAGAAAAAAAACCGCAAATGACAAAATATTCGTCAAAGAAACTGTAGTTAGTAATTACCCACAAAAACAAAACCTTTCCATCCCAAAATTGTAGCTTTTACTTAGCAGCGCTCGTAAAATAAATCAAGACCGAACAGCGTCTCCATACTCTGTTCCGTCCAATTTTTATGACGAACCTCCCTTCATCTTAGAGTGGCAGTCTTTAAGTGTGCACGTACGTTCCCATACACCTGGGAATCGAACCCGCAATACTACACTAACGCCTTGACCCCCTAAAAACCCTTAGAAACCCCAAGGGGAAAACCGCCTACGACGCGACCCCATAAGGTTCCAAATGTAAAAGCGTTCAAACACACCAACTGGTCAGTGATGATTGGTAGAGTTCGGTAATAAAATAACGTATGCCCAAACCACGATTGAAGGAGGAATGTTTTCTATGCCTCCGTGGTAGAGTCGAGGATGGTGTGGCGGATAAACAAAAGGAATTTTCCGCTGCAAATTGAATGTACGGAAAAAAATTCTAACGCACGCCGATCGTAAAAAGCCGGGTAGTGTCGCCGGCTAATGTGTCCGGGCGAATTGAGTTGGCCCAAAGGAATTAGACGCATGCACTTATGACGATTGGCGATGACGGTCATTTTACACCAATGTTTTTTTGGTTTCAGAACGCGCTCTCAGTTTAAATATTGATGTTCTTTTTTTCTTAATTCGTATTTCGAATTTTATTTTTCGCTTTTTAGGGTAAGCGTGTACTGGCTGGATTTATAACATACGTTGAAGATGTGACGGCCTTCTTTGGCCTGTACCGATTTGTGATTGTGAGTTAGAAAGAGAGGAGGTTACAGTATCGCTGAGCAAGAAGGTTGCTTTGTATTAATATCTACCGCGGGAGTTTGGCCAACACATTTTACCTAAAACTACACATTTAGAAAAAACTTTCAATTTTTTTTCCTGCGTCTTTTTTTATACATACATACATACCGTCACGCCTCTTACCCCTGTGGGTAGGCAGAGACTACTTTGTTCCACTTGCTACGATCCTGACATACTTCTTTCGCTTCATCCACATTCATCAATCTTTTCATACATGCTTGGTTTCGGGTACTCCTGACCTGACCTTTTTCCAAAACGTCTCCTATTTGGTCCCGGAACGTCCGTCTAGGCCTTCCCTTCCAACGCAACCATTCACACTCCCCAGATAGATCTGTTTAGTTAGTCTACATTCATCCATCCGCTCTACGTGATCAATCCAACCAAGCATACATTTTTCTATCCTAGTCACTACATCCTCTTTCACACCAGCACGTTCCCTTATCACACGATTCCTTATTCTATCTTTCAGTGATACACCTTCCATACTTCTTAACGCTCTCATTTCTATTGCATTTATTCTACTTTCATGCTTCTTTTGCCATACCCAAGTTTCGCTACCGTACATTAATGTTGGAACAAGCAGACTGACAGATGTTGGACAGCCAGGCTTCTTCGACACGTTCTCACTTCTTTTTTTTTATTGTATGTTAGAATTCTCGTCTGACGCAATGAACTTGGCAACTTCAAACCCAAGTACCGCATAAGAGCCCCGCACAATATCATAAAAATATCCTATTATATTCAATTCAAAGTGAAATGCAGGAGCTCAAAATTATTATCCATGCTTCGTCCTTACGACGTCCGTCCTTATATTTATCCTTTAAATATAACGGAATATCAAGACGCTCTTTTGTGTCACAAATGTGTGGATAAGTGGGCACTCGTATTGTATTGACATATCACTTGAAGTGACAATGCGGTATGTCATATTTAGCGTTGTAAAGGGGTTGACATTGTGTCAACCTTATGACATTAGCAATACCGCTTTACATCTGATGGGAAATAAAAATGAGTTTTTATTTAAATCACACACACACACATATCACGTCTCGGGGTAGACAGAGCTTAAGGTAACAAAACCTTAAGGCCACGTTTGGCATGATTAAGAGCGTTATAGCTGGAGAGGGAAATCAAAATAGTAATGGGTTCCTAAGACTCGCCCTTTCCCTCGATGGGCTTTTACCATCTGCGCGGGAAAAGAAGCAACTGGTAAACTCTACGTTTTCCTTTGCTCCCAGACCAGCCAGAGCATTTTATTTAAATTACTGAATTAAATGTCCGTTTAGTGCATACAGTGACAATACAAGCTAAAATCAGTAGATTACAGGAGTAAAGGCAAATAATAAAACGTATGCATGTATGTATGTATGTACACCTTTTATTGTGAAATATAAATATAAGATAAATACAATTGTCAAACACTGAGATGACTTATCCCTTTAAGGGATCCCTTCCAGTCAACCTTTGATTGGATGAAAGGAGATTATATCTGGCTGTTGGTACTGGCTGGCACAGAATTCGGTAATCAAATTATATAATAACTATCCTATATCCTTTCCAGGGCAAACAGTCCCTTTACCAAAATCCAACTGAATCAGTTCAGCGGTTTAAGCGTGAAGAGGTAACAGACAGACGGACAGAGACACTTTCGAATTTAACAATACCTTCTATCCAAAGAACCAGTAGCCACAACATAGAGTATTTTAAGACTTAATATCATTTTGAACGAATAAAACGATCTTTTCTTTTGATACTTACCTAAAAAAAAAACATTTATGTCACCAGATTCGTCAACAATAGCACAATGTTTTGATTAACAACTATTCAAGCGTTAAATGCTCGGAATTTCTCATGCCTCACAATGAGCATTACCCTTCTTTTCTCCCCGTTGTGGGGTAAACCGCCAAGGTGTGACCTTTCTTACCCCACAATAAGCCCTTATAAAGTGCATTGACAGTTAATCTGTTGGTAATCTCTTTTAATGAGATGTTCGGGAGTTTGATGACAGTTTTTTTTTATGTTGGTACTAAACGGGCGAGATAACGATGTTACCTTATTTCTTGCCAGTGCAAAAAATTATGATTTCTTTTTGTCTTTTTGTTTAAGCCTTACCTTGGTAACACAACAGGAAAATAATGCAAACAATTATTTTTAGGCTTAAACAAGTGATTGATGTGTTACTTCCATGCTGGTCTGGGAGCAAAGGAAAAACATAGAATGTACCAGTTGCTTCTCGTCCCGCGCAGATGGTAAAAGCCCATCGAGGGAATGGGCGAAATTCTTAGGAATCATGTTATAGGCGATGCGGCTAGCAACCCATCACTATTTTGATTCCTTTTTCCACCTAAGTATACGCCTACAATCATGCTAAACGTGGCCATTAGGTCTTGTTACCTTAGGCTCTGTCTACACACAGAGCCTAAGGTAACAAAACCTTAGGGCCACGTTTAGCATGATTAAGGGCGTATAGGTGGAAAGGGGAATCAAGATAGTGATGGGTTGCTAGCA
Source organism: Pandemis corylana (assembly GCA_949127965.1). Taxonomy (NCBI): domain Eukaryota; kingdom Metazoa; phylum Arthropoda; class Insecta; order Lepidoptera; family Tortricidae; genus Pandemis; species Pandemis corylana. The sequence continues at coordinate 4,176,053 of OX421869.1, forward strand.
GCATCGCCTATAATATGATTCGTAAGATTTTCGCCCATTCGATGGGCTTTTATCAATGGGCTTTTCACATGTCACCGACAATTGTCGCGTTGGTAAAATGGCGGCCTGCTGAAAAATCGTTATTTGGGATACAGCGTTCCAAAACTTACTAAAATAGTAACTCTACTTCTTTTCAAATTACTCTCTTGCCAGGGTATAAGGAAAACATGAGACATTCTTGGGTGCTAAACTCCAAAAGTGCTTACTGGAAGCTCGGAGACATTGACACCCTCGGAGGGTCCAAACCCTTGGTGTTTAGTGAGGCAAGGCCCTTGGGACCACGGTCAGTCGAAATCAAATCATCTGCATACCCCCCTGTCACTTTAAGAAGGTAAGTTATACGATACTTTTTTGGAGAGCAGAGCATCTAGTGTGAGTTTTAGACACGAAATACGTCTAACGCGTTCGCGTTTACGTCTCCGTCTGCGGCTAGCATTTCATCACTATTTTGACTCTCCACCTATACATAATATGGATTCAGACGTGTATGTATTGTAATAACTTGAGTTTGTATATACAAAAGTTTCTATATACAAACCAACTCGGTGGCAGGTAATGCAAATATTTATAATTTGGTTTTAGAATTAAAGTTGAATCTGAAGAAACAAGGGTTTCTTTGTCATTCCCTGAACAACTGCCTCCGAAGGCATGACTGCTACGTAGAATATAAAAAGATTAAGAGTTTAAAGTAAAACACGGTTTAAATCTTTATGATATTTCATTTATAAATGTAAAGATTTGGCTCAGAGCGCCAAGATCCCGTACTTCTCACGTAAATCCGGGAGTATCTAATTAGTAATGTAGACCTGGCTACAAACCTCAGACTTACAGTATGTAAGTACGTTACTTTCGGTCTTGCAAGCATCCAAAATTTCTTACCACCAGTTTACTCACTTGCCCGTTTACCACCGGCAAGGTATAATTTGGACGGACCCCATCTCGTATTAACACCCAGCTAATGTCACCATATTTATACAAAGGGCACGGGGCACATAAAATAGGGGAGATGACGGAAATGAAACGTCATCGTCTTATTACTGATTATTGATACAAGCATTGTCCGCTATGATTAGACCGTGTCACATTTATGTTATGGACCTTTGCTTATTAAGATTATAATGTTATGCTACAGAAATATCTGTATTCATACGGCGGTCAATGCAATTATGGGCGTACCATGATGTTTTTGCGATTCAATTCCGACGCAGTTTAGGTTTTAGCTGTCATTTGTAGTATGGATCTGACGACGAGCGAATCTAAACTGAATCGAAATTGAATTGCATTAAGATGTTATGGTAATCCCATATTTGTTTTCTGGCAGTGTTCAGTTTTTTCCTTTATTTTTGGATATTTAAAAAAAAATGTGTATGAAGTGGCGGAAATCGTGGTAAACTTTGTAATATTAAAAAAAATATAGTAAAGAGGTTTTGTATGGAAATTCGTTTGCAATATACAAATAATAATTGACATCTCTGGGTGCCAGCTCGTGTTAACAAATGACAAATTTGTCGAAAAAAGTTTTTCAGTCGTTTCTTATAGCTGTTTAACGTACAGCTTTCAAAGGCTTGTTGACAAAAAATTCAAATCGAAAAACTTTTACTTTTTGCATTTTTTGTGTCATTTGTAAAGGCCTGTCGAACTTAAGGTCACGACTTACCTAATGTCAATCGTACCCAGTGTCAAAGTGTAAGTAACGATGACTAAAGCATTTTGATACTTGAAGACGCAATTTTATTTTCGCAAGTCATAATAGGTGTTAGATTTTGAAGCCATTGCCATGTCACCATGCTAGTTCGCGTTTGTATGCGGCCTTTTTCTGATATTAAAAACATGACATCATTTTGGTTTGAATTGGTTTAGTTTTTTGATTTATCAAAGGATTTTTTTTTTGTTTATAATGACTAACATCTGTTGACAGAGTTTACCTGTACAACTTTTAAGGTATTAAATTACTATTTTTATGCTTGAACAATGTTTATGAATAATAATACAAAAGGCGTGATTTGTTTATGTATGTAATACGAAAGGTTTACCTATTGTTTACACTAACCACTAAAGTTATAATAGTTAAAGTATAGTAAATAAGTTTCCCATAAAAGTTAGTTCTTCCATGCTGGTCTGGGAGTAAAGAAAAAACATAGAATTTACCAGTTGCTTCTCTTCCCGCACATATTTTAAAAGCCCATCGAGGGAATGGGCGAAAGTCTTAGGAATCCCATTACTATTTTGATTACCCTTTGAAGCTATACGCCCTAATTCATGCTAAACGTGACCTTAAGGTTTTGTTACCTTAGGCCCTGTCTACCCCGTAAGGGATAAAGATGTGATATAGGTATGTATGTATGTATGTTCCCATAAAATTTCATGTGAAAAAGCCTAAATTTCTTACTCAATTTACTCGTTGTCCGTCCCTGTGCTTCTCTTATCCGCTCAAAGCTTAACTGCAAGGGAATCTTTAAAAGAATAAGTTCGTCTTTATTTGTCAATTTGGTATGTTTGTTTTTAATTTATCTCTAATAACTTTCTTTACAAGCATTTTTTAATGTGTTAATAGAAAAACGAGCATGCGGGTCACCCGATGGAAAGCAAACGCCGCCGCCCATGGACACCCGTAACATAGGGGTTGCCAGTGCGTAGTCGGCTTATAAGTAAAGAGTATATAGACTAGTGTTTTGAAGATCCCTGAGTTATACCTGTTCGGTGACACCTAACTTGACGTAACTTAAAGCAGATATATGGGTAACACGGTATGAAGGTTAAATGCCAAGACCGTTTAGTCTTCCCGGAAATAATCAGGCGTCCCGCGGGACGGTTCGACAAGATGAGCTTAATATGACTCGGCGAATTCTCCACGAGGGTTGACGAAGCTTGCCGGAAATAGCCGAACGGGGAAACGGCCATTTTCAAACTGTTAAGATGGTGATAGGCAGTGTGTTCTGTAGTACAATTGAAGGGAAAGAGATGCAAATATTTTATTTTCGCGAATATAATTGGCACTTAGGTAAATACGCTATTTTAAAGCACGCTGTGAGTGTGCTATGATTTGTCCACTTAAAAGTATACATTATCAAGTCGCTACCCATCGAAAATATAGCCTTAAAGCTTAAGATTTATGGATAAATCCACTGTGAAATTTAAAAATATTCACGGTGGCATGTTAGTTTCAATATGTTAGTAATCGTAAAAGACACATTACAGGGTTTTCGGCTACAACGGATCTTGTGTAACTGGAACTTTTTATAATCGTCTGAAAAGCGTACGAACTGTTATGATAATGAGAAGAAAATGAAGGATAATCGATGGCAAGTAACAACACTAGGAAACTGAACTGCTTCTTTAGTGATATGTAACAACTAACACAAATACAACGACAAGACTTCAAAAACAAAACGATTAGAAAAAATATCAAAAACTAAGGAGTTCCCGACAGTGCAAATTTATTGAAAGGATCAAGATGTATTATATTATTATTAGTTATTACATTCTGGAGCCACCAGCCACCAATGCGTTTGTACTTGATTCAAGTATCAAAATTATTTTAAAATAGCTCCGCGACTTTCAGAAAAGCAAACAGTACGTACAGCGAAACCGGTCAAAATTACCCCAATTTACTGCCCAGTGTTTCACCTCGCGCGCCGCTCCGGACAAAATTTCGGACAAAAATAAATATCGCAGTCCCGCGGGGACGGCCCATTGCGCAAATTGCGCTCTTTAGTCCGACGCTAATAATCACGTCATATCCAATTTTCGTTTCAAACGGGATCGGAATACCAATAGGCGTTGATTGAATGAGTGTCTTGGACTAAGGTTAAGATAGTGCGTATTGAGTTAGGTTAGCAATGTATTGTTTATTATCAAGATTGGTTTTCGTATTAGAGTCGTAGCCTTTGATAATTAATGTTACAAATATATGAATACATACATATAAATACACAAACAAGACCTAAAGGCCACGTTTAGCATGATTGTTAGGCGTATAAGTGGAAACGGAATCAAAATAGCGATGGGATGTTAGCCGCATCGCCTATAACATGATTTCTAAGAATTTCGCACATTCCTAGATGGGCCTTTACCATCTGCGCGGGACGAGAAGCAACTGGTACATTCTATGTTTTTTCTTTGCTCCCAGACCAGCATGGAAGTTTTTTTACAATATCGTTTTTACAAAAAAATGCAAAACATATTTATTAATACGTACTTCATTAACTCATAAAAATTGGAATGCGTCAAGCAATTTGAATTACACCACTTTCATGACGAATAAATTAGCATTTACTTTGAACACTTTACGCCCTAAAAAACTCCACACGACACGCTTTTGCGAAAAAACGCCCCAAAGGAACGCGAATGAATTACTCCAACAATTGATGTAGCATTCCCTCCACACCCCAGTGGGCAGTGGTCACTGATCCAGCTTTACAGACAAAAAAATGACCAATCCGCTAGAAGCGTCGATACGGCTATGACTAATGATGCTCGCAAATTGCCTGCAAGTAGCAAAAGGAAAATTGTTTCATTCGTAAATGCGATTGCCTGGCTTTAAGGATGGAGTTTTGATGAATAAAACAGAAGGCCCCTTATGTCAGATGGACAAATGTTTGTATTAACATTATCGTGGCACGGATTGGATTCCATTTTTCTTCCATATCCCTTTTTTGGGGCATGTGAAGCCGTCGTTTGAAATCATTTCACATTGTCTACGGCAACATCTGTACTATTATTTTTCTTGTATTATTTGTTGGCACTCGATTTAAATCATAGCATGAGAAGACTTTATACTTGATACTGAAGTAATTCAAGAAACGATACCTAGTTTATGGCTATTATAAAAATCAAGATATCAACGCAACCACTGACCAGACCACTGGACGTCAGAGTAAATATGCGTTACCAACACACGTACTTGATACTGTTTAGAGGAACGGAACGGTGTCCCATTTGTCGATATTATGATATTCTCACCATTGCAATAGCAGTGAGCATCTAGTTTATATCTTACCGTATTTTCGAATATCGATCGAGACGAGACGCGCAGACAATTCGCAACTAAACAAAACTAGCTTTGAATTAGCAACACAAAGGCGTGCATTCGGAGGCGATTGAAAGGCGAAGGAAATAATAGTTATTTGCAATAATCGACGGAGGGACGCCTGATTGCGCCCAGGGCGGGGGCATTTTTATTTCACCCGATTTGTGTCTAGTCTTTTGAGCCAATCGAACCACTGGGCCTTTTCCGTTTAAATTACCATTTTGTTAAAAGTTTGGAGTAGGTATTTACGGAAAAAAGTAGTGCCTTTCTAAAGTACCTAATGGGTATGCAAACGGCGTAGATACTTAAAAATAGCTTTCATTCTCATAGTCACCTTTTTGAGCACCTAATATTTTTTTTATTTCATAGTTCAAAAACGATTCTAAAAATTATTTCATAGGAAACTAATCCCCTATCATGACAAATTAACGCTGCTCGCTAGAAAAACAGAGTTCCTGCGACAAATGGTCTAATAAACCAATGACCACTGTTCATTACTTATTATTTTCATTTTTGCAGTCAAGTAGATACACGGTAAGTGGCTCGTCATCACTACATGAATGCACGAGGAAGGCGGGCATCAGAGAAGAGTGGCAGCTATGTGAAGCTTGCAACCAATACCTGAAGTGATGACCACGAACACTCTAACAAGAGTGATACCGACAAGGAAGAGACACACGCGGTATTAATATCCAAAAGGAATAGGCGTTAAAATCCGCAATAACTCGAGAGCTGTAACGTCTGAATAAGTTCGAACTAATACAGTAAATGAGCACTTAAATAAGGGGTTAAGTCCTCCTTCCAAGACTGGCCACCCTACTCAACCCTAAAAGAAAGAATTAAAAGCAAGGGTCAGCAAGATGAGGTAAAGGGGAAATAATTGATCATTTTCGGGACACTTGTCTCGCAGTTAATCCGGACTGTCCACTGTGATCGATTGACACCCTAGCCTGAGGAATGTCTATTAAATTGAAGTATGGTTTGGTCACATTGTTTTTGCGATCTATCTTACATATAAGTCCAGGTCTAAACATACATATAAGTATGTTGATCTAGGACCTAAATGCCTAAATGCCACGTTTGTTGTGATTGTGGGCGTATAGGGGAAAATGGAATCAAAGGTGGGCTTACAATCATTCCTTAGATGTTGTGTTTCTTTAATTTGTAAATGACCAGTGACCCGCCCTTATCCCCCCTTGTAAATAAACCCCTCTATGACTTGTCAGTAAAAAGAAGATACAACTTGGCTTACATTCGATTGAATAAGTATTTAATGATTAGACCAAGACATATGAAAAATAATTGAATGGTATTCCTTCCAAAGAAGCAAAGTCCTGTGACATTTCTATCAATTTGAATGTTTTTAAACTTAAACCAAAGGTTACACGCCACTTTCCTCGCTGCAGCGGAGTGCAACCATTGGCAACAAAACATTAATTTTTAAATTACAAAAATCTGCCGCAATAAAACTTTATAAAACCACAAACGATCGGTTGACGTTTAAAAAACAAAATCATTTTTTACTTTCATTCGTTTCCAAATAACAGTTAATAATCGCTTCGGTTTTGGAAAAAAATGTATTCGAATCCGAGCATCGATTTTGATGTTTCTCTTTTGAAATTATTGGAGTGAAATCGCTTGCCGCTTAGGAACTTCCTTATAAAGATGTGAAAACATTATCTTGACTAGTGGCACATATCTACGCAATAAAGTCAAGCGTTAGCCTTAGAAGATAATTAACCTTCACAAATTATTTCATTAATTAATTCATCTATAACTGTGTTCAAAAATGATGTAGGGTATATTTTTTAACGGGACTTAAACGAACAGGAACACTCCCAAGTAACTTAGCAAAATTCCAAATACGTTACGAATATTTTCCGCCAATTATTTTACACGCGTTCTCTCACCTAAAATAACAGTAACTATACAGAGTGTTTTTTTAATTTAAAATTTTATGTCCCAATTATTTCAAATGCAGAATACACTCGCGCCGTCGCGACTAAACATAAGCGTTTTTACGCTGCACCGGAGCGGTGTAAAAACCGGCCGTAGGGGGCGCGACGAATCGCCGTGACTTGCCTTTCTCTGATTGAGGCCAACTTCTGTTCATACACAGGCTGGATTAAGAATTTCCGACAAATCAAGAGGATATTTTATTGAATCAGGCGTTACTTCGCGGAGGGCTATTTCAATGCACAAAAAACATTTTTACCTTGCTACTCCGCTACTTCACTAACTTTATTAGCAGAGTAGCAAGGTAAATGTTGTTCGTCCATTGAAATCCAGAAATTTAAGATTCAACAAGATTGTTTGGTTGACCCTAACCAATGAGCTGCGTATGACAGATTGTTAAATACAGTAGCCGTTTGGGTAAGAAGTTGTAAGGACCCTCTTTAGAAACATTGACCTCAGTCTCTGTAATGACGTGCAAAAAGACGATTGGAAAAAGTAGAGAACGAACTTGAAGACAGACAAAAGCGACACGCGCCGTGAAAATAGAACACTTCTTCAGTTTGAAGTTTGAAATCACTATTGTGATGTTTTCCACAAATTTTAGTAGAGTAACTTGCAATTGCGAGTTCAAGAAAAAAATGGCCTAATAATAATAATGTGTTAAAACGCTACTAAAAATCTAAGGTTGATCAATTGAGTAAAAGAAAAGAACAACTTTTAAATTTTTACTAAATGAAATCAATAATGTGAATCAGCCTGTGCATATTTGATAAAAAGTAACACTAGACAAAACGTAATAGATCCATATATTAAAAAAGGGATCTAATATCTTAGAAATCATACGCTTGATATAACCGATGCTGTTAAACCGATCATTATTGCAACGACATAGAGTGTAAATTGTAATAGAGCCCATTTTTTGTCACTGTTGAGTTTAACAAGTTTTTAGATGGTCTTTTGAATTGTTTATTTGATACTGAATGAAATAATAGCCAAATATTTGATTACAAGACGGAACTGGACGCAGACGAACAAATGAATGAACTTGACACTGACTAGAAATTGTACCACATTAGACGTGAACAAAGAGTTTCAGTAACATTATTGTAAAGACTACTCGGGATCAAATCCAAACGATGATTATTTATAAGTAACACAGTTGGAAAGAAAACGTGAAGTGAAATGATGAAGAATCGGACATTACTCAATATTTGTTTGAGAGTGTCCTTTTTAGATGTAGCGCATACGTCTCAACAATTAATACGTCATTGCTGAAACTCACACGTGTATTTTACATCACCTAGGTGTTTTACCGGTATCTCCAGAATTGTCTCAAATTAGTTTTCCCATACAGTATTCTTGACGATGTTGATTGACCAATGAATAAATTCAGAATTACTTTGATACTTTCGCCTGGTTAACATTCTGGTTATAGCTATAGATGTATCAAATCTTTTGTTAACGTAACCTTACATTTAGACCCCTTTATAAACTGTTGAAAGTTATATAGAAACGTTATTCTCAGTAATGTCCCTTAATTGTGGTTACGGGGCTCCCAGAGTTTTTTCGATTGCGGTCGTAAGTTTTTTTGCTCGGATCGATTGAATTCGATTCTTGTTGGAAATATAGGGTTTGTTGAAGGGACCGATGCCACCATTAAATTGGAAACAGCATGACCTTCAGACTCATTTGAGCCTTTGGTGTTACTTTTGTCTTTGATCAGATTAACCAAATTAAATTTATATTGACAGCAGCATAACATTAGACCAGCAATCGTAGGTGTTCCTCGGGGCGTGATTCTCGGTCTAACGTTGTAAATGGTAAGTTAAATGCACAGGCATCCGGGGTAACCAAAATGATAGTATGGGATTAAGTGATGTGAATCAACTGACAATGTTAATGGCAATTTTTTAAATATTCCTCGAGCATTTACTTACATGTGTTTTACACGTAACTATAAAGTAATTAATAATACAGGTAAGACAGTTCTTCTAAACTGTCCCTAATGCCACCTTCATGTTACACTGAACACATGTTTAGAGAATTTCTTTATGATTTAGTCACGGTCTTTATTTTTCAATCAAAATATCTTAGACAACGGATATGGTGTTTTTGTATGGAATTCTATCGGTTTGGATCGTTTAGAAATTTTGATGAAGTGTGAAAGGGTTTTTGTCCCATGATTGAGTCAGAACGTTTTTGTTTTCGACATAATAGAGCCTAAATAATATTACGGCGCGTATCTCCATGACAAAGAGTTGTAAATGTTTTCAATTAAATTAAAAAAGCTAGTATATTTAGTAGAATCGACGAAAGTTGAATAATTCTCTATCGTTACAATCGATTCACCGTATTAAACAAACATAAAAGTTCTAGGAGACCATGTCTAATTCTGAAAACACATTTGACAGTAATGTTAAGTTTACTTACACATAAAAACATTACATGTCCATTCAAGTTACATTTAGCTGGAAACGTCTCGTTTTTCAAGTTTATGGCTACTCCAGCGTAGTCCGTCAATGAAACCGGCCCGGGCGACGCAAGCGCCGATCTTGATTGTATTTAATGTGACTTAGCAGTTTTGGTACTCGATTTCGTAAGCGAAACTGGAGTGCGACTAAACGACTTTGACATTTGATCTCATAAGTCCTGGGGTTTGTAATTGTTTTGTAAAATATTGAATAATGTTGATAAATCACGTCTGTTGGATTTTTCGTTTGGCGATGCGTTAAGTTTTTCTTAATTAGAAACAGTTGGTTAATATATTAGAGTATTTTAAACAGATTTAATTTAGCTGGCCTTTGCCTCAGATGTTTTAATTACCTATATGTAATAGTATCGTGACTATCATTGAAGTTGGACAAAATCATCACCATCAACATAAAAATAAAAAAATATTGTGAAAATTTGAATTTAGTTGAACTAAGTGTAGCGAAAAAATAATTTGGCATTATAATGTATTCAAACTTGAACTAAATTACTCAGGTTCTCATCCCAATTAACTTTTGACTTTACTAAACTGTCTTCAGTTTTTTATTATAGCAACCCATTATAATTTATGAGCCTTGTTACAGGAAAAACAAAGAATAATGAAGGCTATATGCAATTTGTTTCATTTTTAAAATATACCTAGAGCAAGTCAAGATTTATATCTTTTAGCCATACATACACAATCTCGTCTTTATTACTTACGGGGTAGGCAGAGCCTAAGGTAGCAAGACCTACGGGCCACGTTTAGCAAGACTATGCCATAGCGAAGATATATTAGAGGTTAACAAATAATTGGCTTGTTCCTATTTTTTTTAATTGAACTATTTGAAAAAAAAAGCGTTTCTTCCTTTCTTAATTATCACCAACAATTTGCAAAGTTTTGTTGTCCTTTTTTAACACTTTGGTTAGATTCACCTGTAATTAATTAACAATTTGAACAAAACTTTCAGATTGATTTTTATAATGGTCCTATTAATTTCAGTACTTACCGACAAGCATAGTTATTCGTTTATTTTTGTTTCACCGGTAGTTATTTGGCGAATTTAATATTCAATAGCTTTCAGACAAAATCTTAGGAATGATTCCTCCTGATCATAGGCGATGTGGGTAGCAAACCAACCTATCACTATTTTGATTTCCCTTTTTCACCTATACGCCCTCTACTTGATTCTTCTTGATCTTTATTTATTTTACTTTTCTTCTCTTGTTTCTTGAATTGTTCTTCTTGATTGATTGTTTTCCTTAAGGTTCGAGCATAACTTCATTGTAACGTATTTTATAGCAGTTGATATTGGAGCTTAAACTAATACCTTGTTTGTTTTCTTACGAAAGGTTTTTAAACAATTTGTATGATTTTAAAAACACATTTCGACAATTACACGGCAAGGCGAAGGTAAGCGGAGTCATGAAGATGATAAGATCTTTATTTCCTTTTCGTATAGAACTTGTTATTTATACTTATAACTCGCTTCGTTAAGCATTTTTTGTAAGCAAAATGTTTCTCTTATGAACGTACGTTTGGTATTTTAGAAGGTAAATTATTTTAAGTTACCGTTTTGAAAAGACTTAGGTACTTTTCTAACCAGCCTCATTCATATTGGGTCTATGTTATATCTTAATGCTATATTTTGAAAAGCATTTAATATAAAACTTGCCTTGATGTTCATTTGGAAAATATACCCATAGTGTATTTTTTCTGTTAAATTTCTTGCCGTATTTCCTTTTTTATTATTATTATTTTAATTTAATTATTTTTTATTAATTAATTATTTTAAACTCATTTTTTTAAATTATTCGCTTTGGAGACCGAATGTTTTTGTGATAGCCTTTAAAAGAAAATCTTATTGGAATTTTAAATTGTTGGCTTTTTGTGTCTACCTGGAATCACATTATATTCTATTTCATAAGTTTTTCGTAATAATCCATTACAATTCTGTTCACCTTATTACATGTCTTAGATAACAAGTGTCATTAAGTTTAGTATGTCTTAGGAACGGGTACGACGACTTTAAAGATTTAAATCAGAATTTTAACAGTACGCATGCTCTTGCGCAGCTTTGGCGTTTATTGTCTTCTTAAACGTTTATTTGTCAACTTAATAATCTCGGAACGAGTTAAAGAGATGTTAAACGGTTTTACGACGTCAATATCTTTTTGGATTTCAAAATGGCTGTCAAAATTTTCCTGAAATGTTTATATGAACACACAATTTAAAATATTCACTTAGGTACTTAAAGCTAGTTTGAAGCACCATTAAAAAAAGCACATGAAACTCAATCTGCAAAATAATAGTAAGGCAAATTAGGTAGTATTTAATGCCTTGTTGATTTGTTTTTTATTTTTAATTTAGGATATAATTGGTTAGATCACAAAATCATCAAGCCACCAAACGCAGACGTAACTGTTAACTTAAAAACTAAAAAAATAAGAAAAAATGAAACGTGCCCAGGTTCGAGATGCGATTGATTTGTTGCTTGTTGCTGCCGACAGATATCCGGGCTTGTCTGTACGAACCAGGAATGGGTGAAGGCGGCGGGGTTGAGCCCGGGATTGAGTCCCGGCGCCGGCCCCGGGAGGCCCATCACCCCGGGCAGCCCCCCGGGCCTCTGATGATGATGGAAACCCGAGGCCACTGCGTAGTCCATTGCCACCGCCTGATACGGCAACATAATTCGCACTAATTCAACCCCCACATTTTCGACCGCAAGTATCAAAACCGTTCCAGCCGCCTATTAAAAATAGTTCACAACACTGTCACGAATGTCAGCTGTTCTGAATCAGTGGTCACTTCACTTCAGTTATCAAACAAGTTCTATTTCGAGCGATCATTTGCGGGTACCAGGGGAAAAGTCACGCACAGCCACCCACTTAATAAATATTCTGGGCATATATCCGTTTTTACGTGGACGTGACTGCCGCGGCACTGCCCGCCGTTCACGTAGTCGGCCGATTATCGAAAACAGTTGCACGCGTCCCCCTCCTGCGGCCTCGGACGTGCAACTGAAACGAGGCACGCGCGCCAAACGCGACTCTATCACACGACCTAGCCGAACGAGCGCGCGCTCGGCGATCAGAGCGGGACGCCGCTATCGGGCCAAACGCGAGCGACGCATCGATCGGACGTCATCGCGAAGTTAAAAGGCTGCGTCGTTACACGGCCCGTAATAGGCGGTTACGTGATAGGGCGTGGCCTAGCCTATTAACTTGAATAGTCGCGTTGTGATTGGTTGAAATTGGTAGTAGACGTCTACGTGATATGTTCAGAAATACGTTTATAGCCGGCGCTCATAGAATATAATAAGTGAGTTGTAGTTTGGATGCGCGCCAGTCGGATTCGTGTTGCGGTTTACATTCCCGTTTGTGTAATGGTTTTTAATTATTGCTTTAGGGACCGTTAATGGGTTAGTTGCGTGTAGTAAACGGATGCGTTGGGTGAATGAACGGGGGAGGGGCTACACCTTGACAGGCAGTCTGCAATACCCGCGTAAAAACTGCACGAGGCTTAAGCAGCCACTACGAGCTCATTGGGGCTTGAAACACGTATCTGCTACTCATAGTAGCTGGCTATGAAGATGATTCACGAAGAAATTCGTTTCGAATGAACTTTTCATCATTTTTGCGTAGCATCTTTATGATAAAACACATGACTATCTATTTGTACCTACACAAGCTCTCAATGTGTCTTTTTTTAATCACATGCCTCTGTAATAGAGATTGTTGTTACTACCCATGCACATTTGGTAATGATGGCTACGAGCGCTACGAGCGCTACGCCGTAGCAAACTCCCAGTCTAACTTTCTTTGAACCACGCGTCAGTCAACTCGTGCGCAATAAGTATCCTCAAATTTGAATATGAAAGGCATAAAATGAATAATTCTAAGAACAATATAGGTACCTAATGACCCTAAAATTACCAGTATGCAATGCGATCTTTAATAATCAAATTTGTATCAAAGCGAAAAAGAATTTAGTTCGAAAATTAAAACAAATACGTAGCCTTGTTCCGAAGTCACGATCACACAACACAGAACCTCAAATAAACAACTTGCCTAGTCGGATAAATCATACCAAGTTAGACCGAAATCAATATTTGAGTTCAAGTTCAGTTAGTATGCCGCGCGCCTAGTAATGGCCAGTGGAAGGCGCACGTTGAATACACAGCTGATTTTCGTACGGTTTCAGTAACCGCTACGTGGTTAAGGGGTTTTAAGGACTATTTGACCTGACACGCAATCCGGGGTGCGACGAGGGTTCGAATCTAGTGATGTTTTTGTAAGTTTTATTGGAACTTTAATTAATAATGAATGACGGGGTTTAATGTTTCCAAAAAAGCAAAGCGTATAATTGAGATCCATGACACATCAGGAGTACCTACCCGAAACCGACGAGAAGAATGAAGAGATTGATGAATGTGGATGAAACGAAAGAAGTAGGTATGTCAGGATCGTAGCTAGTGGAACAAAGTAGTCTCTGCATACCTCTGTGGGAAAGAGGCGTGACGGTATGTATGTATGTATGTATGTATGACACATTCTTACGATACCGTAATAAGGGCAGACCGAAGCAGTGATGGTAGTCAAAACTACCTTCATGGCCTACAAACTGGGATGGTAAAAACACGCGTACCAAAAGAGTGTAAGCCTTAGATTACTTATTACATTTTTTGTATTGCAACAGAGCGAGACGTGGATTTCAACTAATGCTATTGGTTGCATTCCGCAATTCCGCATGTCTCCGCTGTTTCTAGTAAAGCGGCCTAAGGTAGAATTTTCGGGACATAGACGATGGAATGTCATATCAGTCCCATCAGACAAACATAAATATTTGTTTCTCGATTCGTCACTTTGTGAAATGCAGACCTCGCGAATGTCTTATGAAAAATTTCCTACATGGCTGAATGATTTTTTTAAGTTATCAAACCATGTAAGGGATGCGCCAAAAAAAAACTGTAGTGAAGTAGAATCATGGAACCTGCTCTTAAAACTTTAACTGAATTGGTTGAGAAATGCGATTCAATTCAGACTCAGTTCAGGTTTTAGTTGTCATTATTAATATGTATCTGACAGCGAGCGAACCTAAACTGAGCAGTACAGATGAACAGGCGCGCTACTCCAATATTCGATTTTTGAAGTCCGTGTCATACCATCCCTTTCAATCTCAAATCAATGACTATTAGTGCGAGCGGAATGGCACGACACAAATTTTGAAAAACGAATTTTCGCCCAAGCTGAAACGGAGACGCATCGCTCACGCTTCACGCTCGACAATTTATCGAAAAAAACAGGCCACATGAATAGACCAGGGCCCTTATTCCACCAATTCGACAATTGTCGGTGAAAAGTGACAATTGGAATTGCAATGCGTGGTCAATATGAAGCCAACCGGCGTAGATTCTCGTCAAGTTTGTAATGTAAACAAAATTGTCACTGTCACCTAGTGATAACTAGGGTTGTCAACCGTACTATAATACCTATATAGTATTGTACTATATTTCGGGAAGCCCATCTAGGGAATGGGCATAAGAAACACGACTTTTATAGGTACCCATCAGCAACCCATCACTATTTTGATTCTCCTTTTCACACGCCCGCAATCGTGCTAAACGTGGCCGTTACCTTAGGTCTTGTTAACTTAGGCTCTGTCTACCCCGTAAGGGATAAAGACGTGATTTGTGAGTGTGTGAGTGTGTGTGTGTATATTTCGGGGCTGCGTACTCTATCTACTGTCGAAGAAATAGTAGGTACGCAAAAATAATATATTTTCAACACCGAACGAAATATGAAAAACAAACAGTTTTTATAAAAAGAAATAAGTAACAAATATATCTTTGTCTATTTAAAAAAAAAAATCCATAAAATACAATATTTTATTACAGCTTCTTTTGAAAAATACTGTAGGTTTTTCGCTGAAAAAAGTTGGCAACCTTGTCATCTACAATTGGCGCTTTAATGAAACAGGGACCTGAAAAACTGACCACTTCTGAATGGACACCAATTTAGAATATCAATTCCAAACGATATAGTTAACCGACCAAAGAAATCTCTTAGAAATCGATGAATGAAACCAAAATGAAACAAACAGATCGTCGGAAGTTTTTACGTCGCATTTACGGGTAAGTTTTTTTAGCACGTACGAATACAGCATTCATACTTTGTATTTCTAATTCAAGAACGATTCACACTAATCATTGACATTTTTTTAAACAGTTAAATAGTAAAGACATAGTTATGTGAACGGCAATATTAGGCATTCTCAAAACAAACTAGTTGATGAGACGTATACTGTAAATCCCTTCGACGACCGGATAGCCTAGTGGTTAGTGACCCTGACTATGAAGCTAGAGGTCCTGGGTTCGAATCCCGGTAGGGGCAGACAGTTGTATGATGAATACGAATGTTTGTGCCCAAGTCATGGATGTTGTAAGTATTTATCTACATCATATAAGTAAGTAAGTAAGTAAATGCTTTATTGTACAAATATAAAGAAACAGATACAATAAGTAAGTATAAGTATGTTTATCCCTTGCCTGGTACCCATAGTACAAGCTTTGCTTAGTTTAGGGCTGGGTCAATTGGTGTAATTTGTCCCAAGATATTTATTTATTTATTTATTAAAAAGTCAGCAGGACTTTATTTTTGGTCGAATTAAAGGCGTTTAGCTACTTCCATGCTGGTCTGGTGGCAAAGAAAAAAAATAGAATGTACCAGTTGCTTCTCTACCCGCGCAGATGGTAAAAGCCCATCGAGAAAATGGGCGAAAGTTTAGGAATCATGTTTTAGGCGATGACGCTGGCAACCCATCACAGTTTTGATTCTATTTTCCACTATACGCCCACAATCTTGCTAAATGTGACCTGTTACCATAGGCGCTGTCTACCCCGTAAGGGATAAAGACGTGATTTGTGTGTGTGTCAGTGTGTGTATTTCTACTGAACAGGCAACGCATTTTTGGTGTTTTTTTACGATTATTTCACAGAAATTGAATGAATGATTGAAATGTGTCGTGTTCTTCGTTTTTAGAGTATCAATGTGTCCAATGTACCTAATAATAAACTGCGATTGACTTTTATTTTCGTATTAAAGAGATATAAGAATAAATGTGTCCTTTTTCTGTAAATTTTGTGTCTTTCAAAAGCGAATATTGTCTTATCCTTTCTTCTTTCTATCAATTTGCTTTACCTTGCTGCTTCTAAACAGGTGGCGTGCATTGTAAACCCTGCCTAACCACTTCAGTGATCGCCAACACTGTAATGATCTAATGATAGGTCAACATGTGCGCATTAGAATGGCCGTGTCGTGCCGGACCGGAAGCCGCAGCGTCCGGCGTCCGGCCGCCGTGTTTAGATAATGACGGTATACATCGTTGCTGTGGCAACGGTTTGCGGTATCTAAGCTGAGTTATTTTTAAATGGCATGAATTAGATGGTTTGTACATACATACTGTACACATATCATGTATATATCCCTCATGGGGTAGACAGAGCCTAAGGTAACATGACCTAAAGGTCATGTTTAGCATAATTGTGGGCGTATAGGTGAAAAGGATTCGAAACAGTGATCGGTTGCTTTGCTAGCCGCATCGCCTATAACATGATTCTTAAGCTTTTCGCCAATTCCCTCATATATACGTACCTACATATATCACGTCTTTATCCCTTACGGGGTAGACAGAGCCTTTTTTTAACGGAGAGGAAATCTTTATGGATGCCCTAAGCACGGGAATGTCTAGGGTTATGTGGGAGAGGGGTATACTCAAACTAAAAACTCTCCGGCGTTGCCTCAATCCGGTGTGATGGGGACGCAGTGGGATGCCACTAGGGTTTCACCACAAACGCTCCCCCGGTGGCCCCGGCTTTCGCCAGGACCGCGCCAAGAAGGGGAGGGCCCGTACGCTGGGCCCGTCTTCCCTTAGACAATGAGACCGTGCAATGCAGGTAGGTAATGGGGGTAGACAGAGCCTAAAGTAACAAAACCTTAAGGCCACGTTTTAGTCTTCAGGCTGATGACGATGATGATGATAAGGTGTATCCTATAGAAGATGTTAGTAAGTAAGTAAATGCTTTATTGTACAAATATATAGAAACAGACACAATTCACAAAAAAATAAAAATAACATTAATATATGCACAAAGGCGAACTTATTCCTATAAGATATCTCTACCAGTTAACCTTTGAGTAGATGAGAGGAGCATTAAACCAGGGACCGACAAAGTGTGAGTTTAAAATTCCAGTTAGTGAAAGGAACCTCCTCCTCCTCTTTATATTCTGAACACAATCTTCAAATTATACATTAGTAGGTACCGTTAGCTTTATCTACATATAGACCAGAATTGGAACTTGGTAAACCTAATCTAGTACCTAATAGATGAGACGAGAGCCCGTGCCACCGAATTAAATTAAAATTAATTTAGTCTATCGCCTCATTCGTCACAGACAGCGCCAAAACCACTTAGAACCCAATCAAATCCTTTTAACACTCGACTAAACAGTCTCTATTTCACTTTAAAATAGATGTAAAACGAAAACGAATCGTCAAATTCAAATCGAATCAATTACCGAAACTATTACATGGCAAATTGGTGAGATCACCCCGTTCTGCGCCCGCGCAAGTTGGCACGGCACCAATTGAGGTGCTGCAGAATTAGCTTCGATCAAACTGATATTATAAGTAAGAAAGTGTCAGAAAAAAACCCGGCCAAATGGCAGTCAGATTCGTATTTACGTTTCTAAGCGACATTGAAAATTAGAACACTGAAAAATCTGAAAAGTAAAGCTATGGCCCGGAATCGAATCCGGAACCTCGTCATTCCGTGACGCGTGCTATACCCTTACACCACCCATGGCAGGTCTTTACCTACCTACGTAAAGGTAGGTTCGGATTTTTGTGTGTGTTCTAATTTCCAGTCGTTTAGAAATTTAATTTCTTGATTCATTTGATAGTCGTAATTTACGTTTTACATTGGTTTCTTACATAGCGAGGCACATGTAAAAACATATATTTTTTTATTTATTTCATTAGTTGAACGAGCTAGCTTCACACCAAATTTGAAATTCATAGGACAACTGGAAGTACCCCTATTTCTTGGCAATTTGTATTGGAAACCTTATCTAAAGACAATCTTTTGATTGAGTTGACATAAAGGGTTCATTTTTTTACAGCTCCCGGGGACCGCAGAACTCAGTATTTAAAATACAACTTTATACGCATACGTATTACTGAAAAAACAGACAGATGGACGGATAACAAAGTGATCCTGAAGGGGTTTTGATTTTTCACGATTTGCATACACACATGTGTTTTTTCTTGACAGCACTTGCATGACTGAACGGTAGACATCGTTGGCGCGCTAGTTGTGTTCTCGGTGTACCTATTGCTTTGAGAATGGGCCCGTAGAGGGTACGAAACGCGTCAATATCGTGTGGTGTTGGAGATAGTTAGATTTGTGGGATCAGAGGAGTGGGCTTGCATGTAAAAACTTAGATACTTCGCACTCAGCTTGGCTGCGTGTGGCGTAGTAGCTTAGTAGGTAGGTAGGTACATGTTTTTTGTTCAATGATTATAATCAGTTAAAGTTAAAATAACGTGTTTGAGACGGGTAAATCCAACTCAAATTTAGGTCCTATGACAATATTTTGTAGCTAGTGTTTTATTTTTTTACACTGCACGCCGAACAATTGTAAACAGTGCTTTCTAGGAAAGAGGCCTGATCAACCAAAAAAAAAATACCTAAACAAACAAGCACGCACCTAAAAAACCCTCCACGTGACCAGATTTTCCACTAAAAAGCGCCCAATAAAAAATAAAAGTTCGTCGAACCGCCACACGATTGGTACATTTCAAAAATCGAATGTCAAGTTCGTGGACAGGTTCAAGCACCTGTCGCGATGGTGTTAGTGGAGATAAAAAAAATAAAATCACGAATTAACCAATAGGAAGGCGGATTGAGCACTGCCTTCTAAACGCGGTCGGCGCCGGAGCACAGTGCATGCGCGAGCGGGCTTTCAGCGAAGTACTTAAATATTATCGATTGATGGATACTCTCTTATCTCCTACGTTGCGTATTATAAATTGTCCAGCATTATGACGTAGCTTCCATGCTGGTTTGGAAACAAAAAAAAAACATAGAATGTACCAGTCGCTTCTCTTCCCGCGCAGATGGGAAATGCTCATCGAAGGAATCGGCGAAAGTCATAGAAATCATGTTATAGGCGTTGGTAGTCTGTACTTCTTGGCAGATACAACCTAGGGTTCTTAGTGGCTAAAGTCAATAAGAAGTTATAGAACCAATGACTTCACACGGTACTTGAACTCAACTTCACTTTAAATTATGCGGGAATTATGGTTCAACGCTGGTCTGTCTTCATTCCCCTTGCTTTATTTAGTTTGGGATTATCCCCCATATTCATAAACGCTCTGTAGGCTTCTGCTAACTTAGCTATCGTTTGTCCTTATCTGTCACTTTGACATTTACCTTTCATAGATAAGGACAAAGTAAACGATTGCTATGTTAGCAGAAGCCTATAGAGCGTATGGTGAGTCTATATAGTTGTAAATTCTGTCGTGATGTTTGTTACAGACTTTGTTGCAAGGTCAAAGGCATCAAACTAGCTAACTAAACCGGCCAAGTGCGAGTCGAACTCGCGAAACAAGGGTTCGGTACGAATTTGCCAAGTGAAAAATGCAGGCCATGTGCGATAATTTTATATTTGTTACTTACATAGACCGCGGACCTCAGTATTTACTGTTGTTGTATGCATTGTTCCCAAAAAAAGGGTTTGACATACAGACAGACGGACAGACAAACGGACAACAAAGTGAACCTATAAGGGTTCAGTTTTTTTCCTTTTTAGGACTTTTAAACTTACTTGACTTAAATTTTAAACACACTGTTTGTCGGTCTCCCGCTTAATACTCCTCTCATTTAGGTACTCAAAGTTTAACTGGTAGAGATCCCTTATAGTGATAAGTTGGCCTTTGTGCATATATTTGACGTCTTTTTATGTGATTTGTCTCTGCTTCTTTATATTTGTACAATAAAGCATTTACTTACTTTTCGTAGTATTCATCCAAATAGAATAGCTTCATCAGCTAAGACCATTTAAACTTTTAATAGCTACCTCTACTTCTCCCGCTCCCGCCCCCGCTCCCGCTCCCGCTTCCAATATGCCCGTAGTTCGCGTACCTACGCGTCCACGTTTCGTGACCGTGTCGCTCTGAACGGTCAGTTCATTGATTATAACCAGATTCCGCCTTTACGGTATAACTATTTTCTGAACCAAAATAACCATTTCGACTTTGGTAAAAGTCCGAATGGTTTTTCTTGGAAACTTAAAGAGAAGGCACTTAGTAGGCTCGTTACAAAAAAGGTGCGATGTCGTCCGCAAGATTCCGAGAATCGGAAGAAAATGACAAGAAATATTTTTTTAGGTTAGAAAGTACAAGTAGGTCTGGTGTGGTTGTTTCATGCTTGTGTATTCTTAAAAAACACAGAATTTCTAGCATAAAAAAAATAAATTTAAAAACATCTCCCCACGCATTAATTGAGCTTTATGCTAAAAATGCCTTCGTTTTGGAAAAGAGCTGATCCTCTTTTAACTGCTGAACCGATTTTAATCAAAAATGGCTAAGAACAACCGCAAGAAAACTATATATATATATATATATAAAATACATACATACGTACACACATAAATCACGTCTTTATCCCTTACGGGGTAGACAGAGCCTAAGGTAACAAGACCTAAAGACCACGTTTAGCATGATTGTGGGAGTATGGATGGACAGGAAAGGGGAATCATCAAAACAATGATGGGTTGCTAGCCACATCGCCTACATAACATGATCCCTAAGATTTTCGCCCAATGAAAAATCCGCGTCGAAAAAAGTGAAAATTTGTTTTTAAGTCGAACAAAACGAGAAACAACGAACTTTCTTAGGGCAGTGTACTGAGTCGGGCCAAGAACCCACGAATTCACAGACTCCAACCACGCAACATCTATAGCTCTTCGATCGCCCCCCTACCCCGATACTAGCTGAATTTTAAACAGCCCTGATCGGCCGATCGATGCCCTACTTTGAGGGTCGGCCACTGGCCTAGCCTTCAGTTTATTGGTACGGGGTCATCTAGCACGTATCAACACTTCATGAGACGCATGGGAATTTTGACTTCATAAGATAAACATTATTTAGAAGCAAAAATCACAAAATAAAGAAAACATTGTAGCGTCACTCCGCTGTCACAATTAATCACGCATTTATTTACGGGGTACAACGTCTAGGATAGTACGACTTAAGGCTACGTTATCATGATTGAGGGCGTACAGGAGGACACGGGAATCAAAATAGTCAAATCAAAATAGAAAAATCGGGCCCCTGGTCGTAAAAGCCCATCGAGGTAGAAAGTGGTTTAAATCAGGCTTGTTACGGATGCAAAAATTTAGAAATCCGCGGATGCAGATGCGGATGCGGATTATTAGAAGTTCACATCCGCGGATGCGGATTTTGGGATTTTAAAAGGATAATTATTTAAATTTTAAATGCATAATAATACTTATTAGTGTATTTATGTAAGCAAACGCGAAACACGTGCCACTCTGGCTCCGCCCACTTTCTTAACATGTAGTTACTTGTCGAGTCTTATTGATGTGAATATGCATCCGTAAAAACTCCGCATTGATTGATGCGGATGTGAATGCGGATGCAGATGTCTGAATTAATGCGAATATTCCGCATTTACGGATGCGGATGCGAATATTCGTAACACCCCTGGTTTAAATCAGCTTATATCTCCAAAACTACAGCTCTAATCAAAATTTTGACTAGTTAGTTCACAAGATTAAGGAGAGCTGTGATTGTATTCTATGCTACTCGTTTACCAAATTCAGATTTTCTTTTTCACCACCTCACACGTGTTTTCAAAAATCGGGTCCCTGCACGGGAAAAGAAACCGGTTTTCTCCGTCTGTCTATCAAGAAGGGAAATAGGTTACGTTTGTGTTAACAACTAGACCAATTGATGAAGTTTACATTTGTATGGTAATAGATTTTATTTCTCGAATGTTCTCACGTCGGCCGTTAACACTTACACTCCATTAAACACTTTAAATGGTCATTAGTCACTAATTACCGGTAAACTGATTAAATATTGCCTATTCACGCTGCATTATAATCTTGGTCACGTTACAAACGCGTAGGTAAAAAAAAAATATCAACATTTTCCAAAGGGTCTTTTATGTAAATAATATAGGTACGGTGAGGTTGGGACCTCCCATTAAGTTAAGATTTGTATTTAGAAAGGGTACTATTCCATAAACTACAATATTTAATTTTCATAATTTATTTCTGGACTTTATGTTACCTAACTATTTTTTTTTAAATTGTTTTAGTATGAATGTTGGTGAGGCCAAATCTTGCAAATCAAATATGATCCAGGATAGATGACAATAAAAGTGCCATAAACATGAAGTACAGTCAAAAAACATACATACATACATACACAAATCACGTCTTTATCCATTACGAGGTAGACAGACCCTAAAATGGCAATACCTACAGGCCACGTTTAGCATGATTAATGGCGTATAGGAAAGGGAAATAAAAATAGTGATGGGTTGCTAGCCGCATCGCCCATAACATGATTCCTATGACTTTGACCCATTCCCTCCAAAACGTAAAAAAAACATATTATACTAATAAACTTTTTTTATCAAA
This sequence comes from Pandemis corylana, assembly GCA_949127965.1. NCBI lineage: Eukaryota > Metazoa > Arthropoda > Insecta > Lepidoptera > Tortricidae > Pandemis > Pandemis corylana. The sequence goes on from OX421869.1 coordinate 4,199,277, forward strand.
CCTCAGTCAGCAAAGCTATTACGTGATAGACAAAGCTGACTTTATCAAAATCAATGTTAAATAAAAGAAAAACAAAATTAGTTTTAATTTGAAGTAACTTACATAAATTCCAGCCAATGAAAGTTGAAAGCCGCGGTACCTCAAAATCTATCAAATAACTAAATAGATACAAACCGAATAAGAACCTAAACTAATCTTATCTAACACAAACAAAACATAACATGTTCCATAAACCTCCAACATAACATTCACTTACGCCGAAATAAACATGTCCAAGTCCACAATCTCCATATTACCCTAGAATTAGGGAAGATCACGCATTAAGATGGCAACCCCGATGCTTTGATATGAATTAAGATATTCTAATTTTAATTGTCCACGCTGTGTTGCCAGTTCGGGGTTAATGTTTTGGGCGCGTTAATTAAATGTATGAAGGATTTATTATCACAAAAAAGGCTTTGTAGTATCATAAACCGGAGACTCACGTTCCAGTATATTTCCATGAAAAAAGCCTTATTTTTTTTAATATCATAAACCTCTTGAGTTTCTTAAAACCTTACTTTTACGAGTAACTTTTTTTTTATTTTGTTCGGAGCTAAAGTCAGTCCTATTTAAGTCAATAAGGTACACAGAAGTTAATAAATTTTTGTGAACTAGGTAAATATTCATAACTAAACCACACGAAAAAAAGAGCTATTAGTTACAAATATCATAAACTCTCAGTATGCTTCGTTCGCGTTAAAATGGCAAATTTATACTACGACAGCTGTTTGTTGCCGTTTCGATCCGCTAGTGGCGCTGCTAATTTTTCTATAATAATTGAGACTTTAATATGAAGGTGTTTCAGACGTTTTTTTATGTGAAAATCCTGCTCCTGTCGTTACCTCCATTAATAGGAAAGATTAAATTGAAAATATGAAAATCCCTACTTATATCATAAATGCGAAAGTAACTCTGTCTATCTGTCTGTCTGCTACCTTTTCACGCTATTGAAATTTGGCATACAGATAGTTTTAGACCCGGGGAAGGACGCACATAGTAGAGTCGCGGGCAACCGAAGGTACTTGTATAAGACTTTAAAAACAAAACATACTTCGAAACTCAAAGTATCCCTTGATCCCCAAATACTTAGCACGTCCTTAAAACCAAAAGCTTTGCTTACTTTGGACTTTCAACTTAAAGTCGACGAACTTTGGGGGTGATATTCACCAAGTCAAATATACCTAGAAATAATACGAAGTGTCTCAGAATTGTTCAGCAATATTGCAGCTGATGGTCGAAGGCGGTCACAGAGTGGTGGCCAAAGGGTCGAAGGTCAGTGGGCAGGCCATCAGCCCGTTGGTCAGATGACATCTGTCATTCGGCTGGAAAACTGTGGATGAGACTGGCACGGGACCGGGCAAAGTGGCGTGAAAATGATGAGGCCTTTACTCAGCAGTGGGTGGATGCGGGCTGATTAGATTGGATAGACTGCACCAGGGTGTTCGATTAGTTTTACCTCGTAATTTTTCACACATCATTCAAACAGATGACGCTTAGCGACAAAAATTCGCAAGTTACAAGGTCACGTGACAGTTTGTAACAGATAGAAAAATTCGAAGGCTTACCCACCTGCCATGGGTGGTGTAGGGGTATAGCAAACGTCGCGGAATGAAGAGGATCCGGGTTCGATTCCCGGTCATAGCTTGACTTTTCGGATTTTTCTGTGTTCTAATTTTCAAAGAAGCTCGTAATTTTTGATTCAATATTTTGACCTCGTAAATTTCGATCATCGTCTAATACAATACTAATACTCTTTATTGAACACCACAAATCAGTACAAAACAATACAGAAACAAAGAACAAGGTAGACAGTGGTTTTTTTGACATTGGTTTTTTTTGTATTGGTCTTGGTTGGTGGTGTGGAAATATATTGTCAACGACAATTTTAAACATTCCGACAAACATTTTTTTTTGTTACGAACTGACCAGTTATTGACCTCTATCTCACTTGGTGGAAGGTGCAGATGAGGCCAAAGGTGTAACTCACTGGTCCAGTAATAGCCTATTCACTCTAGCCTTGAAGAGCCCAAGGTTGTATCAATCTGTCCGGAAATACAGACGACGGATGGATTTTACGGGGATGTTCAGTCAAAAACCCAAATCCCTATTTCACCATCTTGACAATTGTCGGTGACCTTTGACAATTCGAAATGCAATGCGTATTCAATATGAAGCCAACCGGCATCAATTCTCGGCGAGTTTGCAATGTAAAGAGAAATTGTCACTTGTCACAGACAATTGTCGAATTCTTGGAATAGGGACCTGCTGGAGTATTCAGGTCTAGTTTTAAGATACAGTGCAACCTACATCTTTTTAACATGAGTGTTAAATGTATCTGTATGTACGTGTAGGTAGATATTTTCACGGAAGTTTCCAAAACAAAAATCTTAGGAACCATGGTTATAGGCGATGCGGTTAGCAGTTCTTGTTACCTTGGGATCTGTCTACCCTGTGTGGGATAAAGACGTGATTTTTATGTATGTAAGGTCTGTACTGCGCTGTAGTACCTGACGATACTTTACACACCCGACAAGAAAGTCCATATAAAATCCTACTAATATTATAAACGCGAAAGTTTGTAAGTATGGATGGATGGATGTTTGTTACTCCTTCACGCCAGAACGGCTGAACAGATCTGGATGAAATTTGAAACATAGTAGTAGATACATGGAATAACACATAGGCTACTTTTTATCCCGGAAAATTGCGTAATTGCGAATTCTATGCAGACGAAGTTGCGGGCAACAGCTAGTACTAGTTAGGTTAGTAGATAGGTATCTAAATAACTAAAGTAGAGCTCTAAGAAATCCCAGCCAAGACATAATCTTACAAAAACATTAAACTTTGCATATGAGCCCTGTGAGGCTTAATTTGTACTGCGCAGATAAACTAAATAAATTAATAACAGCCCTTAGGAGGGTTAAGATGAACGCGATATGTTAGCCCTTTCACTGCTTATCTTGTTAAACAAAATAACAATTTGCATTAATTTGCCTTTTTTTGTTGTTGCATTTTTAAAGTTATCAGTGGAGTATATTGTAATTAATTTTTGGGTGGAGCAAATTTTTAAAAATCTAGCGAGACATTTTTTGTTTATACCAAAAAGTTGGGAGGGGACCTAGACGGACGTTCCGAGACCAAATAGGAGACGTTTTGGAAAAAGGGCAGGTCAGGAGTACCCGAAACCGACGAGCATGTATGAAGAGGTTGATGAATGTGGATGAAGCGAAAGAAGTATATCAGGATCGTAGCAAGTGGAACAAAGTAGTCGCCTACCCCTATGAGAAAGAGGCGTGACGGTATGTATGTAGTAGCAGAGCAATTTATCCCATTGATTGAGACTTACTTTTTTAACCGACTTTAAAAAAAGAAGCTTTAGATTCTTCGAGATCTTTATGCGTCAAAAATTTGCACGTCAATAGATCTGTAGATACTTTAATCTCTACTCTTACTACCTATGAAAGAAAGAAAGAAAGAAAAAAAGTTTATTCATGACAATCACAATCAAATAAAATATATAAACAAAATAAATTATGACAAGAAATAAATTGTCACAAAATGGTCCCAACTCAGCATTTGCTGGCCTTACAGCCAGCGCTGGTCTTCCGTTGGGACCATAGGGTGATTACATTAAATTAAATAAATAAATAAAACGGTGAGAAATAGACACTAAACATTAAACATAATAAAATATAATTGGATGTGGTTGCCCGGGCACAAAGCCCTTTGCCTTTAAAAAAATAAATAAACAAAACAGGCATAGACAACCACATCACAATAAACAGAAAAAAAAAAAAAAGATAGAATAGAAAGATATATGCTATGCTTGTATATCAATCTTTAACTCCATCTATGAGCCGTCAACTATGAACATACATATATTTATGTTTGTAAGTATAGCGCTACTTACGTTCTCGGGGGGTGGGCAGGGGTGGAATCGTGCCCCGAATGGCAATGAGCTATCTTCTCATATCCGGTGTTTTCGTGAGATTTTAGAGGTTTAATAAGCGTTAGAGATATACGCAAAAGTTGTACATCGTTGTACGTACAATGTTGTACCTACCTGGAGTTTACGGCGGTTTAATCTGATAACGGGATGTTGTTAATTAAGAATGTTTTACTGCCACACTCGTAAACGTTAGGGTTACCTTAGGTATCACGTTATAGGCGATGCGGCGAGTAAGACAGTCGGTAAAATTACTAGCACATGAGATATTCTATCTTAGTGCTCTAGGTTGGCAACGCTGCAATCCTCGGATGTTAAGGGTGCCCATGGGTGGTGTTCACTAACCATCAGGTTTGCTTCCTCGTTTGCCTTGTATATATAAAAACACCAACCATGTTTCATCGAAAAATGAATTTCTTGAAAAGTTAACACATTTTTCTGGCCCCCAGCAACTTGACACTTTAAACTCCGACTTTATTCCCAACAAAAGTGGGCAAATTCTTTAATTCCTACAAATTGCTGCTTACTGTTTAAAAGTGCGATTACATTAACTCCCCTCGGCGCCAAATGCCAGTTTTTAGGACCTTTTAAAAAGAAAAAGGGCGAATGCAAAGGGTGGGTTCCGTAGTGTTTTCGGTGTTGGTATGTTGGAAATGGTGTGAGCTATTCAAATGGTTTATAAATTTTTGACAAAAAAAAATTACAATTTAATGACTTATGTTGTTATTAACTTTTTCTGATACTATCATTGCTAAGAATATGCGAGCTAATATCTACTCCACCACTAATACAAGTAAAAGAAAATGAATACAAAAATTTATATTGGAGTTTGATTATGGACTAACGGTCTCCGAGTGAAAGTCGTACTTAAAACCAAACTCTATATTAATTAACTTTCTAAACAATTATTCTCCTTCGATAGACAATGCAATTAAAACTGGTCGCACATATGCTTTATAAAACGACACTTCGATACTAAGTTTAAAACTCGTATAGCTCCATCTGTGGGCGCATAGCGGCACCGTCCTATATACTATACAAGCTGAACACATGGTAATTAAAAAAAAGGCGAAAAATATCTAAAACTACCTATAAACTAGAATTATCTTCGTCATATATCAACATCAATGTTGAAAAAGATGGTCAAACCGTTCAAAATTAAAAAAGTATATTTGTTTTCTGAGGCTAAATAAGAACCCCTGTTTGTCCCCAACAGCCCAATTGCCTGTGGAACCCCAAAAGGCGAGGTGAGTGCAGTTCTCGCAGGCAATAAGCCCAGAGCCGGGCAATTTTTCAATTGCCCGTGTTAGAATTCTTCGACGCACCTTGCTCTTGGACGGTGGTATACAACAAGAAGTAAGCAATTATTTATTTTAGGGCTATTCACACAAGATGTGCGGGTATAGGATCTATACAAACTATTTTAAATATTAATTTAGAGGGCCGCCTGTTTTCATTGGATTCTATTTATAAAAAAATATTTTAATACATTTACCTATCCAACATAATATGTAGGTATACCAAATATAAAGTCAATCTGACTAGACTAAAAGCGTTAAAAGTGGTCGAAAAACACAAAAAGGCCTCATAAAAATCAAATGTTTTACGCGCATTGCGATAAAAAGTAAAAAGGTGCGTGGCTTGCAAGTCTAGCTAAATTTTTTTTGATAAATTTTCTGCTTCTTAAATAAATCGTTTAATGATTAACAACATTTTAATCAATCACAATAAATACCAAATAACTAAACAAAACTACATTAAATAAAATAGAGCTTTGTTGCTTGTGGCGGTCCCCCGTTGCAAACGATTTGCATACAATTTTTCTCCCGTGTAATTTCGTTTCATTTTATTTCGGCGCTGTCTGTCGATTTGTACAAAGTGACTGTAGTTATTGAATTTCCTAAAGAACACTTTCTTTTTCTTTATTTTGAGTAGACAAATCGTCTGTATGAAGGTAAAGGGCATTTGGCTACAGAACGTTTATAAGCTTTTATAAAATTCACGTCTTATTTTTGATTCTTTGTGGATTTTGATGTAGTATAGTGGGTGGTAGGACCCGAACATGACTATCATAATTTTGCTCGCTAATCCTGCCGCCATGCAGCAGTGCTTGCGCTGCTGTGTTCCGGCGAGGAGAGCAACATAACTGGTGGTATTACTTAATTATAAACGTACTAGCAAAGTTAGTATCCGCTTTACTTAATACTTAATTAAATTAACATTAATACTTTTTAACTCATTTTTTTTCGACTTTTGTACGCTAAGTAAAAAATTAACTTATGACTCTGAGTACGACAATAAACCACCTAAAAATGCAAAGAGCAACGGCTAGAAACACAGAAATTTCTAATGACAAGCAATAACACAGAAAGCAGTACTTTGGTTTGTGAAAATCCAAATTAAATTTCGAAAGTAAAAATTTACAATAAGGAGCTGCCACATTAATACATATTCATAGCTATTAAAATGCGGTTTTAGTCAAAACAACAGTATTATTAAATTCCGCTGTCGTCCGTTTAAACCTCTGCCATAATGCAGTAGTCGTGTTCTTGCGTTTTTTTATTCCATTTAATTTCTAAGTCACCCACAAGTTTCTGTGAAATGAGGGGACGGTAAGTAGAGCTACGATATTCATAGACATGACACGAATTTAAATGCGCTGTGAAATGGTAGATTTAGGTTAGACATTTTGTTGACCAACATCAATTTTAAGTTATAACTAGCTGTTGCCCGCAACTTCGTCTGCATAGAATTCGTTTGTCGCTATCCCGCAGAAATTACGCAATCCGTTCTTAGAGGATGCCTACGTCATAGTAGCTTTATGCATGCAAAGTCTCAGCCCGAACGGTTTAAAATTGACAAAGTTTCATACAAACTTTCATCCCCTATTTTATCCCCTTGGGGTAGAATTGATCAAAATCCTTAGCGGATGCCTACGTCATAGCATCTACCTGCATGCCAAATTTCAGCCCGATCCGTCCAGTAGTTTGGGCTGTGCGTTGATAGATCACTATGTCAGTCAGTCACCTTTGAGTTATATATATTTAGATGTTGGTGGAGTATGTTCCACTGATCTCTTCTATGAGCCAACTCCTTAATCTTAAGATATGACCCGACCGGTTCTCTCTTTACGTGGTTCACATGTAGCTTCGTCTAGGCCGACCTCCTCTCCCTCCTACTTTTCATTGCCACACTTAGTTCTAAGATTAATTTAGATATCATGCTACTTATATAAATGTATGTATTTACTTCCATGCAGGTCTGGGAGTAAAGAAAAAACATAGAATGTAGCAGTTGCTTCTCTTCCCGCGCCGATGGTGACTTGCAACCCAATTATTTTGATTCCATTTTCCACCTATACGGCCACAATCTTACTATACGTGGCCTGTAGGTCTTGTTACCTTAGGCTCTGTCTACTCTAAGGGATAAAGACGTGATTTGTGCATGTGTATGTATGTAGGTATATTCTATTTGTGGTAATAAAACTTTATCCTATTCTATTCTTTCCAATCATTTTCTCAACGTACTTACAAGGCCGGGTCAGTAAAGAGTCGTTGTCACTACATAGAATAAAACAAAGTCGCTTTCTCTGTCCCCATGTCCCTATGTCCCTATGTCCCTATGTATGCTTATATCTTCAAAACTACACAACGGATTTTGATGCGGTTTTTTTTAATAGGTAGAGTTATTCAAGAGGAAGGTTTTTATGTATAATTCTACGCAGACGAAGACGCGGGCAGAAGCTAGTATTGTATAAATTGATAAATTTAATCAAAGCTGTATTTTTCCACGCGCTCAACTTTTACACGTTGTTTTTACTACTAACTTCCGAGTGTCATTCACAGATTTGTTTTCAATGGATCTGGTAGGTCAGTTCTACGAAATTCGTAGCACTCTATCCCGGTGCGCCGGCGCGTGCAATCGTGGGCTCGACTCCTGTCAACACGTCAGCTCCATGCACTTTGGCTTGCACAAATACAATACAACATAATGTACAATTGTAAAAAAAATATGACAGCCAGGGCAATGTTGCTGATGTGGTTTTTGAAATGCTAAAAACAAAAGTTAAGTCAAGATAGAAAGAAGACAAAAATATTTTATTTTGGTTCCAATAGTCGTATCACCTTACAATACACACATACACAATTCACGTCCTTATCCCTTACGGGGTAGACAGAGCCTAAGGTAACAGGTACCTACAGGCCACATTTAGCAAGATTGTGGCCGTATAGGTAGTAAATGGAATCAAAATAGTGATGGGTTGCTAGCCTCGTCGCCTATATTGTTATGATTCCTATGATTTTCTCCCAATACAATAAAACTTAACCCGAAAAGGGGGTCTCTACTCAGCATATTGTGTTGCCACTTATCAAGGGCCTCGCGCACTGAGATTTACGCACAAATTCGGCAAATGAATAAAAAATCCAGAGTAGTAGATCCCTGCTCCCAAGCGAAATGTAGGCAGTGTGTGGTCATTGTGGTTGGCGGAGTGAGTCTTGTATTGCCCGGGTTTTTTATGAGAGCAGAAATACCTATTTACCTACAAACGAACTAGTGGGTCACCTGATGGTAAATGATCACCACTGTCCATAGACACCCGCAGCGCTTTACGCGATGCCAGTGCGTTGTCGGCCCTGCAGAAAATTGTACACTCGCCTCTTAAAGGCACCCAGGTCGTAACTCGATGGGAAGACCGCAGCGGGAAGCTCGTTCCAGATTTTGCAAGTTCGTGGCAAAAAAGACTAAACTACCTAACTATACTAGAAAGGTTTAGGTAATTAACTATATAGTACCTATCATTTGAAACAGCGCCTTCTGTCGTCCCTGGTGAGCAGTAGATGTTCCACGGGAGTTTGTAATTGTGTCGTACAGACACGTCATTCAAACAGATGATGGTTGACGACAAAAAATCGCATAGTAACAAGGTCACGTGACAGCTAGTAACAGGTAGTGAAATTCGAAGGCTGGGTAAGCCTTCTATGGGTGGTATATGGGTATAGCACGCGTCACGGAATGACGAGGATCCGGGTTCGATTCCCGGCCATAGCTTTACTTTTCGGATTTTTCTATGTGTTAATTTTCAGTGTCGTTTAGAAATAAAATTGACTATATGTAAACAATCTTTACATGTCTTTTTATTGAAATATACACATTAAAAATCTACTTTATTATTAAATAAATCTATTTTATTTAACATTTTATCAATTACAATATCAAAATTATTGAAATTGATAATTAATTCACTGCAATAGCCAAATCAACGTTTGGCTTGACTTGTTTCGGTTTAATTGGTTTAATGCGATTGAACTGATCGAGTGTTGCCATACATACTTCCTTATATTTGTCAGCTTGTTTGTATAGTGCTTTCCACTGGCGTTCGTGTAGCCACAGTGTATGTGTATTTTATATGTTTAGTTTTTTAATTTTATCTGGGTCCTACTGAAAAACAGCTTTGCGGCTTGCCGCAATATTATGCTGAGTGGGGCCCATTTTACACCATATCGGTACTATTGCTAAGTATATTGTATTTATTCTTCCTATTAATCCTATTATATATCTACGTGTATCGAATGTGTGTAAATAAATGTTTCTCTCTCTCAAAAAATCGAAATCCTCTCACTTTACAAATTAATTATGAAATAACAATGTAATGTGATTTGTAAAGTATAAAGATTTCGATTTTTAAAGTTTATATTTCAATAAAAATACATGTAAAGATTGTTTACTTTTAGTTAACAACCTAAACCTTTCTAGTATAATATCCATAGTATCCATCTTCACTTTCATTTTACCTCACTTACCAACATACTTGATTACAATGACTCAGTTCCGCCCACGCAATTAATTAGTCGAATAACAGTGATCACTGTATTAGTATGCTGCGGCGCGCGCGCACATCGGCAATATTGATCGATTACGCGATCAAAGAAATCCATGTGATGGGTTACGAATGATCTAGGCGATACCTGCAACATGCTACAGATTTCCATAACACTGTAGTTTGAATTTTAACAAAGTCTCTGTTTTGAGTCTATGAAAATCGGGCCTTACCATGACGCCTTATGTGTTTCCATTCCGATTCAGTTCATACTAAAATGACCCGAACTGAGTTGGAATTAAATCGCATTAACACGTCATAGCAAGGCCCGTGAACATCATTATCAGCATCTTATTTTCTATGCCGGTCTGGGAGCAAAGAAAAAAACAGAATGTACCAGTTGCTTCTCTTCCCGCGCAGATGCGGGTAGTAGGGCCTTGTGCAAGGTCCGTCCGGATCGCTAACACCATCTTACTCGCTAATCCTGCCGCTAAGTAGCAGTGCTTGCACTGTTGTGTTCCGGTGTGGAGAGTAAGACAGCCGGGGAAATTACGGGCACAAAAGGCATTTCATCTTAGTCCTCTAGGTTGGCAACGCATCTGCAATCCCTCCGGGGTTGCGGGTGTCTATGGGCAGTGGTGATCACTTACCATCAGGTGACTCACTTGCTCGTTTGCCTTCCTATTCATATAAAAAAAAAAGATGATAAAAGCCCATCGAGGGAATGGGGGAAAATCTTAGGAATCATGTTATGGCGATACAACCATGCTAAGCGTGGCCTTTAGGTCTTGTTAACCTCGGCTCTGTCTACCCAAGAAGTGATAAAGTTGTGATTAATCCCAAATCTTCTATGACAGCTGAGCAGCAAGCACCCCCTCTGCCAAAGTCCGTAACCACCTTTATTCTGAAATACTTGGCCTCGTTCTATCCTATTGAAGCAGTGCTCCGGTTACCCAAATGTTCCACAGACCCTGAACTTCACACGCTGCCAAATCACTCGTGTCAATTCAGATTTCGTAAACCTTTCCCATTCACTAGCAAGCGTTAAAATCGTCATTAAGCGAAGAACAATGAATGGACGGCCCAACGGTATGCTAGACACTCGAACGCCTCGATATCTTAGTGGAATTATGTGTTTTGATACTTTAGGAGGGAAATACATTGATTACAGCGTCAATTTTGAATTTTAGCACGCTGTGCTGCACTGGTACAGTTTGACAACAAATATAATGCGCATCGGCAGTATTCGTTTGCGCAGAGAAGCGCAGACCAGTTTCCGATGGTAGCCGAACGTGTAAATAATCTATATTGAATTTTATTTGCAAGCGCAACTGGCAGAGTATTGCTTGCTTTGCATTCTTAGCTCTGTCCCGCTTACACGATTTTGCCATTGTTGGTACGAAATCGATCGACCAATAACAGCGCCAGAGTTTCCCGCGCTACTAAAATTGGTATACTGCGCAGCGCAGGTACATCGTGGAGCATTATTTTTGTTGTCAAACTGTAGTTACTGATTGCTTTTAATGTTGGTCAGTATTAGGGCCTGTTTCACCAATCTCTGTTAAGTTCCAGTTATCTTAAGTGTCAGTTACCTATGATTCCGTCTCTATTTATTACTACGAAACAGACAAAGACGTCATCATAGATAACTGGAACTTAACAGAGGGTGGTTAAACTTGGTAGTTTAATAGTGTCTAATCTATATATATAAAACTCAAAGGTGACTGACTGACTGACTGACTGACTGACTGACTGACTGACATAGTGATCTATCAACGCACAGCTCAAACCACTGGACGGATCGGGCTGAAATTTGGCATGCAGGTAGATCTTATGACGTAGGCATCCGCTAAGAAAGGATTTTTGGAAATTCCCACGGGATAAGGAAAAAACGGGAATTATATATTCGATTCCGAGTGACACTATCTTAGTAACTATAATAAGTAGACTCTTCAAATTTGATACAAAAGTAGGTGATTACAAAACTAAGAAACTCATTTCAGGATTTTTGGAAATTCCCACGGGATAAGGAAAAAAACAGGATTTATATATTCAGTTTAACGAAATCCTATGAACTATAATTACTAGACTCTTCAAATTTGGCATAGAAGTAGGTGATTATAATAGTAAAATAATGTTTTAATGCTTTTTGGAAATTCCCACGGGATAAAAACGGGATTTATGTATTCAGTTCTACGGGATCGATTTTTCGTTTTACTGGTCGTATAAAATTGAAATTTGGCCTTCAATTTCCCTTGGGGAGTGTAGGGGAGCGCTACAAAAAGATTTCCCGAAATTCCCATGGGAACGGGAAAAACGGGACTTTTCGTTTTCTGGTTGCAGAAAGCTGAAATTCGGCATGTAGGTTGTTTCGGGAATGTTGAGGAGCATTAAGAGAGTACTTTCCAAAATTCCCACGGGAACGGGAAAAAAACAGGATTTTACGTTTTACTGGTCGTAGAAAGCTGAAATTTGGCAAGTGGGTTCCTTGGGGAGTGTAGGGGAGCATTATGAGATAATTTCCCAAAATTCTTCTTCTTCGTTCCCGTAAGAATTTCGGGAAATGCTTTATTTGGCGAAATTCTTACGGAAACGGGAAAAACGAAAAGCGGGGGAAAGTTGAAATTTGTCACGTAGGTTTATTCGGGAGCGTAGGGGAACACTAAGAAAGGATTTTCTGAAACGCCCACAAGGACGGGAAAAAACCGGATTTTACGTTTCCAGACGAAACAGCGGAAGAAAGAGACTTAACATTTATAACGTGTGTTTCTTTAAAGGCTTTAAGTGTACTCCGAAAGCACTCCCCAAAATTTCCACGGGAACGGGAAAAAACTTATTTTTTCATTTTACATCTTAGCGCGTACGAAGTCGCGGGCAAAAGCTATTTAGGATGTATTTTAGGACAGCCCTATAGGTTAGGTTAGGTTTGTTTTATAAAAATCCTGCAATATTTACAGTTTCAGAAAAATTAAGGCAGCGGGGCAATGCGGGGGCTGGCTTGCATGCTTGCTTGAGTCCTTGCTTTGCATGCTTGATTGCATACTTGCTTTCATGCATGCTTGCTTTCATGCATGCTTGCATGCTTGCTTGCATGGGTGCTTACTTGCATGCATGCTTGCTTGCACGCTTGCTTGCATGCATGCTTGCATGCTTGCTTGCATGGGTGCTTACTTGCATGCATGCTTGCTTGCACACTTGCTTGCATGCTTGCTTGCCTGCTTGCATGCCTGCTTGCATGCATGCTTGCTTGCATGGGTGCTTACTTGCATGCATGCTTGCTTGCACGCTTGCTTGCATGCATGCTTGCATGCTTGCTTGCATGGGTCCTTACTTGCATGCATGCTTGCTTGCACACTTGCTTGCATGCTTGCTTGCCTGCTTGCATGCATGCTTGCTTGCATGGGTGCTTACTTGCATGCATGCTTGCTTGCACGCTTGCTTGCATGCTTGCTTGCCTGCTTGCATGCCTGCTTGCATGCCTGCTTGCATGCCTGCTTGCATGCCTGCTTGCATGCCTGCTTGCATGCCTGCTTGCATGCCTGCTTGCATGCCTGCTTGCATACTTACATGCTTGAAGGCTTGCATACTTGCATGTATGCTTGAAAGCTTGCAGGTTTGGTTGCTCGGTTGCTTAATTGCTAGCTTCTTTGAAATGCTCATGGTTCACGCGTGCGAAGCCGCGGGCAAAAGCTAGTCTAAGATAAAGCCTTGTGCGCGAATATTTAAAAAGAGCTTCGGGTCCATCTTGCTGTCTCACTCACTCTTATAGGATTGAGCTCACGGACTGTCCGCTCACTAGTAGGAAATTTAATGTCCTCCTTCAATTCAAGGCTAAGGCCTCTAATTATGTATGATTTTTAAAAGAATTATTGCAGCAGCAATTTAACTTTTTACTACCCTGGTACAAATCATCATGGGCTTAAAGACATTTATTCTCACAAGAACAATCAGTTCACTTAGATGAGATACATATCCTGTGAGGATTTCTCAAAATGTATTCTTTGGCTACGACTTTACTTGGTCCGAAGGCCATCGGTCCGTCAAAAGTCTTCTTTACATATTATTAATACTTCTCACTGTTTTAACATACATGCATACATACATATATCACGTCTTTAGCCCTTACGAGGTAGACAGAGCCTAAGGTAACTAAAATTGAAGGCCACGTTTAGCATGATTAAGGGCGTATAGTTGGAAAGGGAAATCAAAATAGTGATGGGTTGCTAGCCGCATCGCCTATAACTGATTCCTACGACTCCCTATTCCCTTGATTGGCTTTTACTATCTGCGCGGGAAGAGAAGCAACTGGGAAATTCTATGTTTTTTCTGTTTTAACCAAGTATCAAAATCAATCACGTCTCATACAATCCGCGCTCAAAAGTCACGTCTCAAGGCGGTCGACACCGCACGTACACCAATCATCAGAATCGCACCCGTGACTGTCCGCCCTCCTTCTCACACCCGCTGCGAACCGTATGCCCCATCCCTGTCCAACACCACCAATCCACCGGGAAATCTCATGGTATGAAGCTGTGGAATTAGGTACTATGACATTTCTTTAAGGTGGTGAGATGGATTCTTGTTTAGATATCCTTTGGAGGAGTAACGGGATGAATATTGAGTTGGTCTTCTACGTTCGAGTGTCCATTAGGGAATTTATTTTAATAAGCAGGAAACCGCCTACTTTTTTTTCCATATAGGTATCTACTATACTTATACAATTAATCGTCGAAATGTATACCGGCATTTTTAATTAAATATACGGGATCTGTGAAGGTAGTCAGAAAACACAATTAGCACACATAGGCCATGTTTGTGTGAACGCTCGTGTGGATACCGAACTATTTTGCTGTGTGTGTAATTAAGGCAGCGGTAAGTGCTGATGTGTGTATAAAATGACGCACATGGAAATCGAGTGTGCATACCGAATAGCTTTGCTGCACCAAATTGAATAATTTTGTGTTCAATATTTTTAAATAACATACATACACACAAATCACGTCTTTATCCCTTACGAGGTAGACAGAGCCTATGGTAACAGGTACCTACAAGCCACATTTAGCAAGATTGTGGGCGTATAAGTGGAAAATGGAATCAAAATAGTGATGGGATGCTAGCCTCATCGCCTATAACATGATTCCGATTATAATCGCCCATTCCCTCGATGGGATTTTTAAATAAAAAGATTTATATCGGAACGGAGGCGAAGTCGCCGACACCAGCTAGTTAAGTATTTATAAAAATTATATACTAACTAAATGGTGGTATTTAGTACTTTGAACCACATAATTTTGTGCCATGGGGGTATATGGATTTATACATACAACACACGTCTACACTCTGTAAAACTCATACCAAAAACAAATACGTCACACAAATGCAAAGCAAACACACAATAAAACATATACCATGACCAACGCGATCAATGGCTGTCATATTTGTTGGCAGAGGGGAAAATTTTCAGCTCCTAGGTATTTATACGAATATCATAAGTGGTTTGTACATAAGAAGTATTTTTTTTTTAATACCGTGTCGCTAACCACCGAAATATTTTGTAGCCTGCCAGTATACTTTTATAAAAATAAAATTATTGTAAGATCAGCTAAGGGCTGTGTGTGACATCGCCCTCTCGACTTCGCACGCACGATTGACCCGCTAGGGTTGTTCGCCATTTTTGAATCGAAAAAAAAGTTTGTGACCAGATCATTGATTAGTCGCAATTGTAAACTGAGAAAAACTACAAAGGCTTTCGTTTTTTTTTAATATTTTATTGAACAGGGTTAAGTACGTCGCAGAGGTCAATTTCAGTCAAATTCTAAATTGAAAATGTAGCGTCGCTGAAATAAGACTAATGAGCTAAGTATATTTAGATCACAATATTTCTATTCAAACAATTTTTGCTATATTATAACAAAAAGTTACTATTAAGCAATTAAACACTTTATGATGACTACTATTTACTACTCTAACAAAACCATCAATTCTCAGAAAATACTTTTTTTCTGTAAATAATAATATGGAATACGCTGAATAAATCAACTTCAAGACGCCAAAACACTCCTTTAACCCTCATCCGTTCACTCGCACGTAAGGGCTAATAAAGCCGAACGAACGTCACTTTGACGATTTCCCGATCCTTACGGAAGCGCCTTCGCGAAAAATACCTTTTTCCTCTCAAATACTTTATGCAGTAACTCTTTGTCGCATGCCCCTCGGTTTCAATACGTCCTGTAACACCACGTACTCCGATTTTTCTGGTCAAACGAGCTTTGAACGAAACGTTCCGACTCGGTCGGCCATCACCGATCTATCAACGGTCGCGCGCGGAATTCCAAATTCGAAATCACCAATCACGCTCCCGATTTCAAATGGTCTTACGGCGGAGCGTCCGACTATTGAAATTCGAACGAGCACCGGCCATTCGGATTTGTTTCTTTCTGGCCAGTATTGTTTTAGTTCTAAACTTTTTAAAGTGTGTTTTGTCATGTATTGTTTATGTTCTAAGGTCGATTGTCGTTGACGACTTGATTGCTATTGTTTTAAGTCTTTACGTGAACTATTTCCTGTTGAGTTTCTCTGCGATGACGTCATTTTCAAGGGAATCGTAAAGTTTAATGTTTATTTCAAAATTTCCTTTTGTTCTTGACGAGTCATCGGAAGACGGCGTAATATGTGATTGAAGATAAGCTAATACATAATGCTGCGCGAATTTACAATGAAGTTTGGATTTACGAAAAACTTGTCACGTCCCAATATTGTCAAGAGATATTTTATACAAACGTGGCTAAAAGTCCATACGAAATTAAGGTAATATTTAAATTTATAATGAAATGACATTAATCACGAGCGGCGAGTTTGTAACATTGTTAAATACCTACTGAGTTATTACACATAAACGGATAACTCACGTATAAAACCTACCACCTACCTATGGACCTACTGAGTTCTTATTTTTTTTGATTTTCTTTAAAAGGTCCATTAAAAAAATCAGCAATAAGCCATAAATTCCAGCAACCCTTCAGTGCAGGTGGAAAATAATTTATTCAAATAAATCTCCAAGAAATTTGGCTGCGACTGAAATACGCCCCTGGGCGCAGTTCACTTTTAACTGCACAAAGTTTTTCAACGTTTTTAATGGAAAAGGTGACGATGTTTGGCAATTTGAATAGGGAACAAATTTATGTTTAAGATTGTTTAAGCTTTTTATACTCTCAAATTGTAACAGACTCAACGCTATTAATAACTTGCTAACTTGACTCAGAAAAAAAATTATTAGACCAATTTGTTTCTGTAATTTAGAAAAGATTTATTTGGGTTGTATTTGTTGACTTGGCTTCAACACCCGAATAAATTTACACGCCCTAATTTTTTATAATCACTGGTTTGTCTTTTAATACAACATACCAAACCGTAGCAGAAAAGTATTCTAATTTAAGCGTCCAAGCAATCGCATCAAAATTAAAAAAAAATAAAAAATGAGGCGCTTGCCGTCGTAGCCCGTAAATAAGCGAGATAAAAGCATTATCGCTCTCCTTTTCATTTGAGCTCGTTAATCATGGCAGCGACGCGGGGGACGATTGTCACGGGGTTTTAAAAATATGAACAAAATAATAACTTCCGAAAAAATATTGTATACGGCGCCAAAAATTATGTTGATTTTATTAAATTATTTATTTATTAAATAAAATAAGCAAGAAATTATTTGAGTAATTGTTTTTTTTTCATTCGACTAACTTAGACTAACTTTTTTGACAAATATGCCAATTTTTTTTTCTGATGCGCTAAAAATGAGTATTTTAAAAACAAAGTAAAATATAATTGGCTAGTGTTTGTACTTGCATTGACTTCTGAATGACATATCGATTAATTTTTTTCATTACATCTAACAATCTACACAGCTAAACAGATAAAATCATTGATATCTTCTAAGAAATATAAAATTCCGAACAATGGACTCCGAGCTACCGTTCTCATATACATTGAGAGTCATAAAACCATCAAATAATGGGTACCTATCAATACGATATTTTTTGTCCTTCTTTATGCAGTTACGGATAGACAAAGACCGCATGCTGTTGTATGTGTTTTTGGGGTTATGATAGATATAATACCACGATTGATTAGTATGGATCAACCTATGTCAAATTAATTTGAAAAATAAGTAAATTGTTATTTTATGAGTACTACTTGTTTTTCGCACGATTAAACCTCATTCTTAAAAATATATGACAGAATCTCAATTTAAGGCAATATCAAATATTGACTACAATTTTCTTAATAAACATAATAGTTACGGCAGGTTTTCATCGTATAATTGTAAATCCCAAACAACATGGTCCAAAATGATTATGCTTCGTACGGCGTAGTTCCATCGACCGTGTGATCTGGATTATTCTGGATATTTGGCATTAAATAAGTTCATTTGCAAAAAATCACTCATTTATTCAAACTTCCAAACAATCGATATACTTGTGAATTACTTGTATTTGTCACTTAAAGGTATTTGAAAAAAAAATGTGAAATAATTCTATCTGCCTATGAATCAATTTGTAAACGTATCCATACTACCCTTTCGCTCGCTCACCCGAAGCGCCGCTTACGCAATAAATCCGCGCAGGTGCGCGCTACCTGCGCCGGCGCACGGTTTGAGCTGTCATTAGGCAGGAATGTGTGATTTGATAGTGTTCAAGTTGTTTTTTTCGCGTGGAAAATCTTGTTATTGACGTAGAAACAAATAGTTAACAGATGCAACCGTGTGACTTTTTTAAAACTTTTCGATAGTAAATCCGGATGAAGGAGATATTCTTATTAAAAACTTTAAATAATACTCATACACTTTATACATTGCCCATCTAGGGAATGGGCATAGGAATGCATAGGAACTTTTATAGGCGATGCGGCTAGCAACCCATCACTATTTTGATTCTCCTTTTCACCTATGCGCCCGCAATCATGCTAAACGTGGCCTTTAGGTCTTGTTACCCTAGGCTCTGTCTTATCACAAGTTTTCTTTAAAATTAGGTAACCCAACTGGGTTACCCATGGCAAGTAAAACAAATCTGTAAAATTTCACAAAAAATTAAAAAGTATTAAACGAATACTAAGAAACCAACAGTAATTAGTTAAATGAAAGCTAATAACGAAAAAGTAAATAAAATTCACGGTCATGATCTCACGATTAATTATAAAAAAATACTTGAATTAAAACTCAACCAAAACAACAGACAAATAAAGCCACCCACACACCTAAATTCATTCAAACCTACACACAGACACACAATCATATCACAACACCTACACCATGCATAAAGTCGACCAAACTCTTTATCCGACTTAGATCGGCACGTTAACATCCTACACAGCAATGTTATTTTAGTACTAATGACAATTAGAGAAGACCAAACGCTTTGTTACATAGGTAGTTTTGTTTATTTAAGTGAGTCATTAAAGGTTAACTTATTCATAAATGCTTGTCAAGCTTCTGTTAACTTGACATTCGACTGTCTTTTTCTGTCACTTTGACACTAGCCTTTGCTAGAAGAAGACAAAGCTAACTTTTTCGTGTTACTGTATTACAATTTTGAATCCGGGGTTTACACTACATAGTATAAAACAAAGTCGCTTTCCGCTGTCTGTCTGTCTGTCCCATGTATGAAAATCTTCAAAACTACGCAACGGATTTCGACGAAGTCGCGGGCAGAAGCTAGTTCATAAACAATGAAATCTCTAAGCGCAGTAAGCTGCTTGTTATTGTACAATATACATTAAAAATAATATTTTGTTGTTTTTTTATGAATAAGTTAATGATGCTTCGAACTAAACCAAGCTTTTCGACTTTAGCATTATAACAGTGTATCATCACATCACTACATAGTATAAAACAAAGTCGCTTTCTCTGTCCCTATGTCCCTACGTATGCTTATATCTTCAAAACTACACAACGGATTTTGATGCGGTTTTTTTAATAGATAGAGTGATTCAAGAGGAAGGTTTTATGTATAATTCTACGCAGACGAAGTCGCGGGCAGAAGCTAGTTGAAAATATAACGGACAGTATCAGCGTTTCAAGTGTTACCCTTGACGTAATTACGAGTACGTATGTAAGTAAGTTAATGCTTTATTGTACACATATAAAGAAACCGACAAATCACAAAGAAAGACCTTAAATATACGCACAAAGTTAAAGTTCGGTAAAGTTATGTATTGTGGCTCTCAGTGTTTGCAATTTTAAACTCACTCGTCCATCCCTAATATAATACTCCTTTCATCCACTAAAAGGTTGACTGGAAGAGATCCCTTAAAGGGATAGGTCCGCCTTTGTGCATGTATCTCAGTGTTTGTCAATTGTTTTTTGTCTTGTTTATTTTGCACAATAAAGAGTTTACATACATACATACAAAGGCGAACGTATCCCTGTAAGGGATCTGTACCAGTTAACCTTTGAGCGAATGAGAGGAGCATTAAGCGAGACCGTCAAAGGGTGAGTTGCGTCACTCGCGCATCAAAAACGCACGCACACACACTCAAAATTCGCCCAACCCTTCTAATGCCTACCGAGAAATTACGTAAGCAGATACTTTTTAGATCGTCATCTTAGATTTTTCTTTGAAGCACCAAAGTTTGGGGTAAAATTGAATATTAATAGCGAAATTATTCCCTGCCGTCCTTTTTTGGATTTTTTATTACTTTATTAACGTTTTTTCTTGTTAATGTGGTATAAACAAATCGTTGTGGCGTTTTATATGTTCGGGGAAGGGTGTCAAAAAACAGTAGCATTTTTATGGCTTAATCGTGTCGTGTGTTTGTTTTATATTATTTATTAATATTAGTACTCGTTTTTGTGGGGTGCGTTTTTTGTTTCAAGGCTTTCTAGAAAGGGTAGTCATAAATGCAGGTGTAAAGTGCCACTATGTTTTTATGGGTGTTATCATGATTAAAGGTTCTTTAATGTGTTTACTTTTTTTTTCAGACCGAATCAAAACTAAGTTTTATTCCAACTTTCATAATGCCGCACATTTTGTGCATTTGCCGAATATAAAAACATATAAAAATCACAAACTATATTTGTAAAAAAACTTTTCATAAATTATTTACATTTTACTTACCTATATTAAGAGTTAGAACAGATAGATAATCCGCGATTAATTATCAGACAACTACCAATAGTGCATAATTTTGATTTATTTCAATGAATCATGTTATAGGCGATGCGGCTAGCAAGCCACCACTATTTTGATTTCCCTTACCTATACGCCCTTAATCATGCTAAACATGGCCTTAAGGTTTTGTTACCTTAGGCTCTGTCTACCCCGTAAGTGACAAAGACGTGGTATATGTATGTATGTATGTTTAATTTTCTTGAATGAATTTCGAAGAGCCATATATTTAAGCTCAAATACTCACATTGAAGCTCAAAATTATTTAGACCTAAATCAAAGTGTTTGTTTAAAAAATCTAGACAATATTTGTTTGTCAAAAAGATTAATGCGTACAACTTTTTATGTCTTCGGATGTGAAGCTGCTTTTGTTACTATTCGTAACTAAACAGAATCTTAACACTCCCAATACATACAAACACAAATCACGTCTTTATCCCTTACGGGGTAGACAGAGCCTAAGGTGGCAAGACCCAGGCCACGTTTAGCAAGATTGTGGGCGCATAGATGGCAAAAAATTGAATCATAATAGTGATGGGTTGCTAGCCGCATCGCCTGTAATACTCCCAACGCCACTCATAAATCGACAAAGTTATGGTTTGTCAAAACAGTGTCAAAATGTATCGCTTTAAAAAGAACAAATCGCCTATAAAACAAACGGTAAAATGATTTAATACTTTTACAGGTCGTAAAAATCGGCTCACCTATTCACACATCCCACAAGGTTATGCGATTAAGTCATAAATTTACGATAATTGCCACAGATAGCATCGTGAGTGTAGAATTACAAATATATATTGATACTTTTTTGCCAATCAGGTAGGATGAAAGCGTACCCTTCGTGGAAGAAAGACGTAAGTCCTGTAGAGCCTTAATAGGACTTACGTCTTTCTTCCACGAAGGGTGCGAAAGGTCAACTGCATAATTTTTTGTTTAGTGAAAAAGTATACGTTGATCTGCTCTTGAATAAAAAGAACCACATACACACACAAATCACGTCTTTATCCCTTACGGGGTAGACAGAGCCCAAGGTAACAAGACCTAAAGGCCACGTTTAGCGTGGTTGTGGGCGTATGTGGAAAATGGAATCAAAATAGTGATGGATTGCTAGCCGCATCGCCTATAACATGATTCCTATTTTCGCCCATACCCTCGATGGGCTTTTACCATCTGCGCGGGAAGAGAAGCAAATGGTACATTCTGTTTTTTCTTTGCTCCCGGACCAGCATAAAAAGAACCAAGTTGATTTTATTAAAAATAACGTAGTTATTGCGTATTTTATGTACTAAGTATTACGAGTAGAATGTTAAAATATTACGTACGAGTACGGTCAAGTGCAAAAATAAGTATCGATACGATCTTCTCAAAAATATGTCCCACGACCTTATTACGCTGGTGTAAGAGCGTGTGGTACTTATTTTTGAGACGTTGACTAGATACATATTATTACACTTGACTGTACATATAGTGAACCCAAACATGTAAGAAAATTCACAATCGCCAATTTTTGTTACAAAAACGCATGTATCGTCGACTGTCGTTCAAAATCCCAGCTTTATTTTTAAACAACATGCCTTTAAAATAGATCATCCATCACTAAGAATCTTGATACTTGGTCTGCGTGACCTCCAACAGTTTGCACGTCGTAATAGCGCCCTGTAAGTATCAACAATGTCCGAGAAGACCATTTTTCACGGCGGGACTTAATTTCTGGGGCGTCGTTTTTCATCCAACCCTAGCAGGCGAAAGGCTAAAAGGTCTTAAGGTGTAATTTAAAAGTTTACTCGTAAATAAAAAAACATAAATGTACCAGTTGCTTCTCTTCCCGCGCAGATGGTAAAAGCCCATCGAGGGAATGGGCATAGGAATCATGACTTATAGGCGATGCGACTAGCAACCCACCACTATTTTGATTCCCCTTTCCACACGCCCACAACCATGCTAAACGTGGCCTTTAGGTCTTGTTCCCTTAGGCTCTATCTACCCCGTAAGGTGTGTGTGTGTAAGAGACGTTAAAAGCCAGCCATACTATTATTGTTTATTAAAAACGAAAATAATAATGAATTTAAATAATGTCTCTTTTATATTACTTATCGAGAAAATTCTACGAACACAGCATAAAAATTCATTAGATCAACCTTTTATAAGAATGTATAATTATACGATATAAAAACGAAAAAAAGCCGTGGTAGCCTAGTGGTTTGACCTGCAGCCTCTCAAACACAGAGACGTGGGTTCAAAACCCGGGCTCTCCTCTCTCTGAGTTTTTCGGAATATATGTGCGAAATTACATTTGCAATTTCCCATGAGCTGTTCGGTGAAGGAAAATCATCGTGGCCCTGGACCTGCACACATCTGCAAAGCAATACAATACAATTCAATGGTGTGTGTGAAGTTCCGAATCCGCACTGGGCCTGCGTGGGAACTATAGACCATGCCCTCTCATTCTGAGAAGCCTGAGCCCAGCAGTGGGACGTATATAGGCTGGAGATGATATACGAAATACAAGTCAATAACACCTTAGGCCAGCAGTAAACAAACTCCAAGAAAAAAATCCGGAAAAAGTGTTTTTCAGTCTTACACCCTTTCTCTCGATGGCGATTGGTCCGTGCTCCGAATATCGGAGTTGCAATTTGTTTAGCGACAACCGTCCCGGCACCGGCCAAGAATCCGGGTGTAATGGATTCTCAGTTTTACACTATAAAGTGTCAAGTTCTTAGTTTTAGTGTGTGTAGTCGCAAATTCTTTTGTATTGGCATCCAAGTAAAATAATTGTAAAGGTAAATAGAGGTCGCAGTTTGAAAAATTTGTATGAAAATTAGGTAACGGGTAAATTATTATTACGGGTAAAGGGATAAGTCCGCCTTTGTGCATGTATCTCAGTGTTTGTCAATTGTATTTCTCTTGTTTATTTTGCACAATAAAGAGTTTACATACATACATACATATTATCGGTGAATCATACATATTTTTGGGTTGAATTAGCAATTTTCATTTTTAAAGCGAGCAGCAGCTAGTATTTTGTATTGTTTAACTACATAAATGAGCTTTTAATGAAAGCCATGAAAAAAATTATGAATATTCCTCATTAAAAACAAATAGGTTGTGCGTTGACTGACAATCTATCATGATTAAAACTATTTTATAAACACGCACGTAGATAACTTTCTTTCTCTTTTTTTTATTTAGAAATTGGAAAAAAAGAAATCATCTTATCTTTCTCTTAAACGCATAGATTTGACGGACAATTTTATTTATCGTGTGATTTATACTGCGAACGCAGGGAAATATTGATGAGTATCGCAGCGAATCCAGTTCTATTGAAATCCACGATCCTATATTGACATACCAGTATCACGATAATATTGACGTTCTTTACCACGCTAAACAGTGCATTATATTTGCTGTGGGCCAGGAAACGCTTCAATGCGGTTGCACTAATCATTATGCATTATGTCTATTGCAGTTTTTGTGATCATTATTATTCCATTGTGACAAAGCACAAGGTGATCACTTACTTTTGCTCTTGACTGTACTTGTACTATTAGTCATTAGCGCCAATGAGGCGGCAAACGGTTTGCGCGATTTTTCATAACTTTTTTAATATGTTGTTGCTACAAAATTTTTATTTATTTTTTCAACAGCTATTTATTCTCGCCTTAAAAGATGTTTACACATCGGAAGGTTCACTAATGATTTACCCCCTTATTCGTAAACGCTCTGTAGGCTTCTGCTAACTTAGCAATCGTTTGTCGTTATTTGTCACTTTGACATTTACCTTTCACAGATAAGGACAAACGATTGCTAAGTTAAGAGAAACCTATAGAGCGTTTTCATATAAGAGGAGCTAATAGGTTATTTAAATCACCGCAATAATGCTTATAAAAGCACGTTTATTAACTTTAGCTCATTCCAGTTTTATAGTTAATATTAATTGATGTGTCTGAGTATCATCATGAAATATTTGGATCAATTTAG
This sequence comes from Pandemis corylana, assembly GCA_949127965.1. NCBI lineage: Eukaryota > Metazoa > Arthropoda > Insecta > Lepidoptera > Tortricidae > Pandemis > Pandemis corylana. Next base: position 4,224,217 of record OX421869.1, read on the forward strand.
CGTAAATAAATAATTTTGGCTCTACATGCTTCCTTAAAGTTCATTCATCATTGAAATATTTTTTAATGACTATGTCTTTCATTCATGGTATTTTGAGGCCTTAACGGCCATTCAAAAATTGCCATAGCGGACGGTATTTCACGTCCACACGGCGGGGTATTGGTAAAGTTTTCAACTAGCAATAATCGCACCTCGGATTAACCTCATTGGTTACGATATTGCCTCTGCGCAAAGTTGACTCTACTGCCCAACGCGATCCACCCAACGAAATTACGCCAGACAAACGATAGCGCCATGTAACTCGACGCTAGCGCCATCTATCGAAAAACAACCGCACTAAAAACGTAGAGCACTAGCGACTTACAAATTCCCCGAATAAAATTGCGACAACTACCATAAATTTTAAAAAGAGAAACTTATTTAAATAGAATTTCCTGGCTCCTGATTGGTCGGTTGGTAGCCAGTTCGAATTTCACCGAACGTCAAAATTCAAATTGTAACGCGATCACGCGCCTGCGACCGTTACTGCACATTTCAAAAATAGAACACGCCGGCCATACCGAGTGGATGGACGGTAGCGACACATGCTTAGATTTTTAATTAAGTGTTTATTTTATCGCATAAGTATGCGGACGGAGGCACATTCCCAAGAAAATGGTCATAAAACAACAATATGCAACCTCGATACGCCAAGACACTTGCTCAGTTGCTAAATGGAAGTGATTTGCTAAATAATGTCCCTTACGAGTATACCCTTACTTATTTCAAAGAAAGTAAAATATTTAGATGCCTACTACGATTGCAATAATTTGCTTGGCTCTCATCTCTTAAGTTACTAGCTTTTGAACATTTATTATGACTTCGACATATGTAATTTTTTAGTTTTATCATCGATCTTTGAATAGTTCCGAGGAAAGATTCAAGGTGTAAAGCTGAGGGGTAAATTCACAAACAATTCCGAAGGGTTGAAATGGACAATACTTGCAAGACAATATTAACAAAAGAGATAGCATGTACCTCATTTTATTTATATCTGAGCTACCCCAATTCTGACATAAAGTCAAAAACAAAATTCTTTTTCTCCGAAGTCGGTTAAAACGTCATGTCACCTCATAAAATAGCTCCGAATAAAAAAATCATAATAGCCAGCGGCAGATTTGACTCGCCGGCGTTTGCTTAAGTCCCTTGTTTAAAAAGACACTCAAACGACCAACATAAGTAGAGCTTTCCGACCACCTAACATAACCCCTTACACTTACAACACAAGCGTGACAACCCTTACTCAGTTTTTGAATGTGACCGTACGACGCAAAAAATACTCTGTTACTTGAAAATAGGGTTGAAATTTAATGGACGCGTGAAAGTAAGATGGCTCCTTTGCCGAATCTTGGTTGGTGGATCAAGTTACGTTGGTTAGGGTTGTACCATCATTTGTTACGTCAGATCGCGTTGATACGCCGTCACGTGATCTGATGGCCTGAGATTTGTGTAATACAAACTATGAATATTTTTTGAAGTATTTTTATTATTTTTCGGGTTTAGTAAGTGGGTTTTATTAGTTCTAAATATTTTGTTAGTTTGTTAGTAGGTATGTACCTACGCTGAAGAAAAGAAGAAATGAAAGAAAAAAACACTTCACAATAAGAATCAACAAATAAATGGTCTTAAAATACAAATTAGATGGGCAATATATATTTTTTAACTAATACAAAAACATTAAGCGATGCGAGAAACCATAATTATGAAAATACAATATACCCTCTTTTTATAGTTAGGTATATTTATTTAGTTTTAAGTTTTGTATATTTAGTTAACTTTTAGATTAATCATGATGTATTGTATTATGTTGTAATTTTAGATTAGTTGGTTTAAATAAATTTAAATATACCCTTCGAAACTGGCTAAAATCTGTGAATTGCTACAAATAAACGCTCTACTACAACATAACTAGTAATATGAGTCTGTTTATCCTCATTGTTTAATTTGGTCTATAAATTAAACATACTAGGTTCATGAACGGAAAATGTTTAATATCCACCCCCTTTCGTTGTTATTATATCGGCTATTTTCGATCACTATACCTACAGAGCTGACAATCTGAACACCCTTACCAATTCATTAATATTAACCCCTGCGACACCCCAACATAAATAAACATTGAAAAAAACCACAGAGCTCCTAAAATATTCATTCAAAGAGAATCTTTGAAGGATTCGCACCTCTCACTTAACCATAGACGAAAATTCTTTTTCTCCAACGAATTTACATATTTCCTTCGTAAATTTGTTTGTAAGATTATAAGTATGGAAATTCGGCAATATGTTTCCTAAGGGAACTGAGCTGAGGTTTCGCGTTCCTTTTTTTATTCAAATTCGCAATTAGTTGCTTATGGAGTTTTTAAATTAAGAACGTTCGCACGTTGTTACGAAAAAGAAATGGCGCATCGCCAGTTTTTTTTGTTTTGTTTGGTCGAAATGTTTCTGGCTGGATAGAATTTATTAGTTCTTAAGTTTTATAAAAAAAGTTTATAAAAAAAACATTCTACCAAATTATATAGTCGTCGGCTGCCAGTAGCTATCCACGACTGTTTAGGTCGGACCGGCAATGGTCACATCCTGTCTTAAATACTCCGATATGGTCCAAACACAATCCAAAATGGCGTCTAAAAAGGCACCAACGTTATTGCCTAACGCAAAACAGGAAGCGGTAGTCGATTCGGTAGCTGACGAGAATATCTGATGTGATTGTGATTGAAGTCTGATGTCGTCATATATCATGGTTGGAGGTGGTAGGAATAGTAAGTCAATCTCACATAGATATGGGCGAGATTGTGTGGCTCATGACTTAAGCCACAATGATCATCTTTGCATTAAAAACACCTATCACGTAGTGTTTTTATAATTTTTAAAAAGTTACTTATTTACAGTTTGTTCTCAAACAACCTTTTTTTATGATTACAATACATTTGGTAGCGCATAAATGTGAAATGATAATTATAGGTACTTGACTATGCTTCAGATCTTCATGCGAAAGGAGTTACTACATGAGGGCTTGAGGGTATTCGATTATGTAGGTAATAATAATAATGTAACATAAATATGTATGCATGCACGATGCACGTATATCTATCTAATGATTAAATATTAAATACACGAAATTTACAAGTAGTTACCGAAAGCAAAACTTTGGTAGGTACATTTAGATTTTCCTCAGTGATTAAGATCAAGCTAAATCCAGCTAAATATAGACAGTTATGAGTCTTGCTATCATTTCCATATTCGCCAACATGATTGAAAATAATGTGGCTTGGCTATAAATAAAAAAATAATGCCTCCTATACAAACTTTCTAGAAGAAAATAACTAATTCATTGACTCTATAAAGTACAAAGGCGTAAATTGTTTAAAACACATATTATATTATATGCATGATAATGTACATACAATTTTTTAAATAAATTATAAACACGCGAAATAAAGGCAAAAATCAAACATTCAGAGCGCATAAAATGTTCCATTACAAGTATTACAACCCCATCTTGAAGCAACAAAAAGTTACAACACTTAAGGGGCGCGGAGCTCACTTTAAAACGCCCCCACAGATAATAAAAACGCTTGTCTATGATTCGAGTGCCATACACAATGAGTGCCGACCATAAAGAAACAACCAGTTTTACTTGAGCCGCGTCCCGCCAATTTTAAAGAGTTTTTATTCGGCTGCTGTCATTTTGTGAGATCAGGTTTTAGTGGTCGGTTCGGAGACAATACTGGCAAAGGCAAATGACGCGAAGAGAGCAGTTTTAAATTGTCATTACAGGGGTAACGGCGTTTTTATATTTTGTAAGGAAGGTGCTCTGTTTAACATGTACCAATTTCGGGGGCGGTGTACAGCGTGTTTCAGTAATATATTTCGCAAAGAAGAAGAAAAAAAAATAACTAAAAACTCAGGCTTATTTTATAGAAGTTTCTTAACAATGAACAAAAAAATTACCTTGCTACTCCGCTCGCTACTCACGTATTTCGTGCGTTCACAGGCTTAGTTATCTGGCACGTGAGTAGCGGAGTAGCAAGGTAATTTTTTTGTTCATTGAAATGGACCTCCGCAAAGTAACGCCTGATTCAATAAAAGTTTCTTAACCTTAAAAACATTCAACGTGTACTCCATTTTGTTTGAATATCTACCTAGTTTATGTTTATTGTTAGATACGTTTTTATTTTCGTGACTTATGACTTATCATTTCATGTTATTTATAAAATTTTGACGCTCTTATGTTTAATCAGTCACATGAATACCTCTATTAATTGTTTTGTAGTTCCTAAATATTCTTCTTTTTTTTTGTAACACCCGCTATAGCATGTACCCGCGAATACTTACGCTAATAAAAACCATAAAGCAGGCAATCCTTTTTCTAGATGCGTTAGGGCGAGTACACATCCCCGGGGTTTTGCTGAATTACCTGCCGTTGTTTACGCTCGTGTGTCACGGCTCAATGGCTGGCTGGATTGTCAAATTTAAATTGTTTTTAGAACATTGAGTTTTGAAATTGGAACATGTTTGGATTGTTTTTTTAAAAGCGCAGTTAATGTTTTTTGGCGGAAACCAATTTTAGAATTAATATAATAATGTGTGTTATAACCAGACTTAAAGTTTTAAGTATTAAATCATTCACGGGTCACGGTTATCTATCTTACCTGACAGAAAGAGTAAAGATCAGGGCAAAGGCTGGTTGAGTACATAACCACCTTGAAAAACCCTACACCTACCCTACACTTATAAGTATCGTTTGACGTTCCATACCTCTCAAGCCGAAATAGCTTTGTATACGATTTGTAACTCACACAATTTTAATTATCTTTTCCATAAACAACAGAACTATGAAGCTATTTCTATTTTCCCACGACATGTATATAATTCCTAATAATCATCATCATCATCATCTCAAGCTTTGGTATATACGTCCACTGCTGGGCACAGGGGTCCTCTCAGAATGAGAGGGCTTGGGCTTTAGTTCACACGCGGGCCCAGTGCGGATTGGAAACTTTATACATTCTTATTTAGGGCGACTCTTAGATCAGATGGACTTTTACACGATAACGTTTAACAGCGACCTCCGTTCGTAACATAAAAAAATCGACACCTAAAACAAGCCCCGACCTAACCCAAGAAAGAAATCGTCTACATAAACGGGCAATTTTTCAAAATAAACACTTGATACCCACTATTAAGCGCTTAGCATATTTTTTCGGCGCTGTCGAAGCAATTTAAACTAATGGTGGTTTCCCCCCAAACACGGGACTTATTAACTCGCGATTTGACAGGGCCATTGATACTTGTAAATCGTTTCTAGAGTTGAGTTTATTGTCTTCTTCATGATTTTAAAGACACAGGCACCCAAGGTGCTCTATCTTATACTAATAATACATAACAACATTTATAATAACATTTATATTTTTTGAATTTTATAGCGCATTGGTTTCGACTGTAATGCTGTAATTTTTTATTGACTAAATAAATAAATAATACATGGCTTCTTCATTATGAAGAGGGCTGCGTGGTCAAACCCGGTAAGTCGACTTAACATTCCATATGAATTTTGAAATTATAGATACGTTAACATAGTGTTCTTTTTTCAACTGTCAATTATTTCGACTTATTGGGTTTGACCACTCAGGTAGTTGTTGCCAGATTTGAACCTATGTTTAATGGAAAATAAAAACGATTTCTCGTTAACTTGTAGGCTTCGTAGCTCTCTGTTATGGTTTTCCTTTTAAATTTGTAATACAACCGTGTTTTTTTTCACGAACCGACGAATACAACAACCACTATTTAGCTGAAAACCCACCAATACACCATAACACCCGTACCTTATTCATGAAAGTATTCTAGCAAATAAACCATTATCATTCTCTCATTCTCAAAGGGCGAACACAACATTCACAAAAGTCTGTAACTTCATAGTTAAATATTTCAAAAATGAATCCCTAAATCGGGAAATAATTTTCACAAACTTACGATATTTTTGTAAGATCTATCAAACGACTTTGCACATTATGAGGTAAGTGGACGAAAAAAACTCTCCCCCATTTTACACACTACTGATTTGTAATCTAGAAACGGCTTTTTAGCAAAAAAAGCTAAACATGAATAAATAACTTACAAATCAGAGTTAGTTTAACCTTTTACTTGTACCGTAATGAGTGATGAAGTCAAACACTCGACTGGTTAAGTCATCAAAGAGTGAACAGCTCAATTTTACTCCACTTTTATTGGACTAATTCTGACTTGACGTATTCCATGGAAACTAAAGGGACCTGCGGATAGGGTTGTCAGAACAACAATGCCAAAACGTCACTTGTCTGCAAAGGATGCCTAACTAAATCTTCTTGACATGAGAATTCCCGAAAATCCTGTCGTGCTGTACAATCTAAGTTGGTGTGAAGAACACCCGTGCAAAATGTCGGAGATTTAGGTACTCAGATTGTGTGTGTATAATAATGTTAGAAGATTTTTTTTTCACCCGATATTTTCGTCCGAATATCATTTTGTGTCACGCTATAGTTTGACCAAATATAATTTTCTTTCACCCGATATTTTTGTCCGAATATCATTTTGTGATGGCTTAATGGGTTGCTTTTTTAAACATGAAATTTTTTGCCGATGGGTTTTTACCATATGCGCGGGAAGAGAAGCAACTGGTACACTCTTATGTTTTTATTTTTCTCCTAGACCAGCAAGGAAGGGTATTTTGATTCCCCTTTCCACCTATTCGCCCACAATCATGCTAAACGTTGCCTTTAAACCTTGTTGCGTTAGGCTCTGTCAACCCCGTAAGGGATAAAAACGTGATTTATATACCTATGTATAATTCGGTGTCTCCCGATATTATTGTCCAAATATATTTTTGTTTGACCCGATACTTTTGTCCTAAACGAAGCAGGCATCCCTGCGCCCGACGACTTCGATTTACATATAAATTGTGTCTTGTCGAAGTTCGTCTCGGAGATATCTACTTAGACGGATTGATGGCGCGAATACGTAAGTACCTACCTACGTTAGTTAGCACACGTATACTAAACATCTACTTGTTTTTCGTGGAAAATCAAAGAAATAAATGCAAATTTTAAGAGAAACAAAAGGTTGGGGTCAATAAAATTCAAGTCGAGACCTGTCATTCCCAGGATCCAGGATACAAAAGCCGGTTATCATGATTATGGGCGTATAGGTGGAAATTTACAGGACATCCTGCTAATCCTAATCCTACCCGCTAATCCTGCCGCTAAGTAGCAGTGCTTGCACTGCTGTGTTCCGGTGTGGAGAGTAAGACAGCCGGGGCAATTACGGGCACAAGAGGCATTGCATCTTAGTCCTCTAGGTTGGCAACGCATCTGCAATCCCTCCGGGGTTGCGGGTGTCTATGGGCAGTGGTGATTACTTACCATCAGGTGACCCACTTGCTCGTTTGCCTTCCTTTCATATAAAAAAAAAAAAAAAAAAAAACATAATAATTTAAGTGGTCTAAGAATAACTATAATAATCTTCTTAATCATGAACGGTAATTAAGCTACTGTCAGTAAACATTGTGTCGTCTTTAGGTATCCGTCGCATTGACTTTAGCATTAACCAGACAGAGCACACTAATATTTATAATCTGGATTGAAACAACTATGATACTTTTAATCTCGGAAATTGCACCATCATAGCTGAAGGTAGTTCAGCAAAAAATATTGTAATAAACTAATATTTTTTTAAGAATTAGATCCACGTTTTGAAGTCTAAAATACCGAACCAATTTTCTTTAAAATTTAGTATTGAGACCGATGGTAGCTTTAAAAAGAATTAATTTAAAATATTTTTATACAGGTTTGTCCAGTTCCAATATAATATATTGAAAAGAATCATTCGCAGATCTTACTAAAATCATAAATGCGAAAGTTTGTGAGGACGTATGGATTGTTACTCGGCATACCAGATCTAGATGAAATTTGGCATAGATATAGATTGTAATCTGGAATAACACACAGACCACTTTTCATCCCGGAAAATTGCGATGTGCGCGCGGGATCGCGGCAAACATCTTCGCAGACGAAGTCGCGGGCATCAGCTAGTGAAGCAATAAATCGCTAAACCTTCGAATATGATATCCCCAATAAGTTACCCGGCCGGTTGTCGTTAACCCTGCCAATGGCGACCGGAGGGTGCATCACATTACTAATCTTAGTTCCATGTCTGCTATATCTGCTTTATCTACCAACTATTTGTCAAAGGACTGCATATTTAGTTCAGGGGCCTTACCATGACGTCTTGATGCGATTCAATTCCGATCCAGGGCCCTGATTTTTGGAAAGCACATGTGTGAAAACACCACTCGAAAGTGGTGAAAAATTGTGCTGAATTTGAGATACGAGTAGCTTAGAAAATACTTAGGGCTCTCATTAATCTTGTGACCTAGTCAAAAATTTGATTAGAGCTGTAGTTTTGAAGATATAAACAGATTTATACCACTTTCGAGTGGTGTTTTCACACATGTGCTTTCCAAAAATCAGGCCCCAGTTTAGGTTCGCTGGCTGTCAGATCCGTACTAAAAATCCTACTAATATTATAAAATAATGCGAATGTTTGTGAGGATGGATGGATGTGACGATGTGAGTGTATGTTTGTTCCTTCTTCACGCTGAAACGTCTGGACAGATTTGGACAGACAGATCAGTGTTTCTCTACTATTTTATGCATTTGTTATACATATAAACCTTCCTCGTGAATCGTCTACTATAAAACACCGCATCAAAATCCGTTGCGTAGTTTTAAAGATCTAAGCTTCATATCAGACAGCGGAAAGCGACTTTTTTACTATGTAGTGAAGCTGTAATTTTCTTCTACTTTACTCGCATTTCAAATTGAGCACAATTTGGCATTTTCACATAATGTGCTTTAATGTGTTTCTTCCATACTGGTCTGGGAGTAAAGAAAAAACATAGAATATACCAGTTGCTTCTCTACCCGCGCAGAAAAAAAGCTCATCGAGGGAATGGGCGAAAATTATACGAATCACGTTATAGGCGATGAGGCCAGCAACCCATCACTATTTTGATTCCATTTTCCACCTACACGCCCACAATCTTGCTAAATGTGGCCTGTAGGTACCTGTTACCCTTAGGCTCTGTCTACCCCGTAAGGGATAAAGACGTGATTTGTGTATGTGCTTTAAAATTAGGTCGTTGCGCGTATTGTCTTATTATCTTACCAACTTTCGTCTTCTCTCTGACTCTTCAATGTAAAAACTTAACCCCATTTTATCGCCTTTAATTCTTTAGACAACAATAAAAAAGATTACACGGCCGATGTAAGGCGGCAGTCCAATAAAATGTCTTGCTGTTCGAATTAGTTTAATTTTGCTATTAGCCACGGGCGGGAGGCGGCAAATGGACCCCGAAGCTTATTTTGTATTTGAAGGGTTAAGTCAGGGGTTAATTAGGGAATAAACAAAGAATTCGCGTCTTAAAGGGAGAGATCCGGTAACTTGTGGGTATAGATTGTACACTTTCTTCATGTAAAGAAAACTTCTGTGTCTCGAAAAAGAACAACCAAGCTAGAAAAAGTAAGGACGTTCATATATTCTAAAAGCAATACATATAATGATACTATTTTGGATTTTTAAAACTAAAATGAAGAATATAACGAATCAAAAAAATTACCAGTTTTCTTGTGGATAGTATCTGAAACAAGTTATTTTTGAATTAATAATAGTCATAAATCAAATCACAAGTTAAAATTATCATAGCAACATACATTTATTTTAAGTAAACACCAATTAATACTACAAAACTGTGTGCACCTAGCGCCATCTGTGGGCGAGTGGCAAAACTATTTCACGGCGCGCTTGAAAATAGTGCCGCCTTTCGTCACTAGGTGGCGTTAGTAGCTCGCGCAAATGGCTCTCGCGATGATGGAACTCAAAGCGAAAGCTTTTGTAAAATAAATGTTTTCTTTAAGTAGTGAATAAAATTTAGAATAAATCGGCTTTTTTTAAATTAAGTATTTATTCCAAGCCACACAAAAACAAGTTGAGAAGTTTGAACAATAATACATTCAAATATTAAATTCCGTTACAAACATCATACGATAAATCGCTTATGAAATAAGACGTCGTGCATTTAGTAAAGCGTGCATACGATTTTAACCATACGAAGTAAGCAAGTATCTAATATTATTGCGACCGTCGCCTTTTATGTATGAACAAGCCGTTGCCCGTGACTTCGTCCGCGCAAAATTAAATACTGCACGTCTAGCACGAGAGCGCACAAGAGTCGCGTCGCGCGCGAGATAGATTGCCCGTCCTTTTCTTACTGTACCAACAAGAAAGAGACGGGTAGTCCAACTCGCGCGCGACGCGACTTTCGTGCGCTCTCGTGCTAGCGGGGCTGTGATACTCACAAATAATGTCGCTTTCTATAGAAAAAAACTTTCAAAATCAGTTCAATAGATCCAGAGATTACCATTAAAAAATAGCCCAGGGGGCCGATTTTTGGAAATCATATCGCTCGAATTCACGACGAGTAATAGAATTCAATCCACACGCGAAAATTAGTCACATCCATTTGCGAGTGGTCCTCAAATGCCCAATTTTTGAAATCCGCGTTCGAAATTTAGTGAAAGACTAAGTCGATGTGTAAAAAGTAGTCCCGTCTCGTTACACGCAGAAAGTCGATAATTACCGTTTTTTGTTGGGCACCTGGAAATATATATTTTCAGCTAAAATTAATTTAACATAAATTGCAAAGTATTTTTGCATCATAGTTATTTATTTTTTATGCTAAAGTACTTATTAGAACTAGTTTAAATTGCGAATTTGTTACAAAAAAAATTACGTAAAACGAAAACTTGATAATGGCATTAGATTTGTTGAATTACAAATTAACAGAAAATCTCAATAATACGATGAAAATAGCCCAACGCATCGAGGCAATGACAGCAGTGAGTGAAGGTAGTCACCCGCCAACTCGCCATGTTTTTAATTTTGACAAGCCATCCCACCACTCGAATTCTAAAACGACTGCTAGAGACCAGTCGTTTTCAATTCGAGCGGTGATTTTCTACTACTCGCCTTTCAAAAATAGCAATTCACGGATTTGAACGATTTTCGAGCGATATTTTCATAGGTATGATTTCCAAAAATCGGGCCCCTGGATCCTTTTTGCTCATCGACTTCATTATTATAATACGTAGTTATTTTAGGTATTTAAGTTCCCGGCGGCTTCGCCCCCGTTCCATTTTTTTATATTTTATGTTTTTTTTCCATTTTGCCGAATTGGCATTGTTCATTTTTTTTAGTATGCTCCAATTCGAAAACCATTTCGAGGAAAACCATCAATTATCCGATTTATCTTGTCTGATTTCAAAAATACTTTATGATTGCAGATATTTTTGTAAAAGTACTTTGAACCTTTGTTTGACCGAACGACCGGGTTTTTAGACAGAATCTAGCATCAAATGTTTGCCACAAAATGAAAAAAAAAGTTTGGCTATGGCAACTGTCACGTGTCACTGTCAAACAAAACCATAGACAAAGCCGTTTTTTTTATAGCCAGCCGAACGAAGGCGATTGGGATTCTGTCTAAATTCACGAATTATCAAACAGCGAAAAAATATTTATTATTAATTAACAAAGCTACGTAAAAGCATAATATTCAAATTAGTTGCTTGAAATAGTCCATTTTATCAAATAAAGGTGTTAAAAGCACAGCTTAAAAAAAATGAACAATGCCAATTGGTCCAGCCAACAGTTTGGCGCTTAGCAAATATCATTGAATATTACAGTGCATTGGCTTTTACTGTAAAGCTGTACTTCATTACATAGTATAAAACAAAGTCGCTTTCCAATCGTCTGTCTGTCCCTATGTATGCTTAGATCTTTAAAACTAGGCAACGGATTTTGATAAGGTATTTTTTAATAGGTAGAGTGATTCAAGAGGAAGGTTGTGATGTTGAAGGTGTTTATGTATAATTACGCAGACGAAGTCGCGGGCAGAAGCTAGTTTGCTGATAAATAAATGAATATATAAATATAATTATTATCACAATGCCACTTAAAAGCACCACAGATATTTGCTAGAGCATTGATTTATAACAGACAATAATGCGACGCACTGACCCTCTATTAATATTTTCCATTACCGATCAAAGCAATTTAAACTCTATACCAACACCATAACGGCGTTTTTTGTTTGAACTACATTGTAATATATTGAAGTGAAATAGAGACGTAACAGATATTCAATACCTATTTAATATGAATTATTCACAAGATATTGATTAATTTATTATTAAAATGTTCCACGCTGGTTTGGGTGCAAAGGAAAAACATTTGCTTCTCTTCCCGTGCAGATGGTAAAAGGTCATCGAAAATCGGTGAAAATCTTAGGTATCACGCGATGCGGCGAACAACCCATCACTATTTTGATTACGCTTTCCACCTAGCCCACAATCATGCTAAACGTGCCCTTTAGCTCTTGTTAACTTAGACTCTGTTTACCCCGTAAGAAAGTCGTGATTTATGCATATAATATGTTTACAGCTGCTTGACAGGTAAAACCACGATAATATCTTCGACGCCAATAACCTATACCTACTCGGGAGCAAAAAACCAAGTCACTTCCCGTAGAAAATTATATGAGAAGTGACCCGTAGGCTATTATGTACTAACTCGCTCGCGATCGCCATCGTGTTCATTTTGACAGTTCTTGTATGAATGTGACAGCTAGCTGATTCCGATGCCAATTGTCAGCCCATACATGAAATGTCAAAATGAGCACGATGGCGATTGTAGTGGCGGGGTATAGTTAGAGTACCTACAGTCATACTCATCACTACATAGTATAAAACAAAGTCGCTTTCTCTGTCCCTATGTCCCTATGTATGCTTATATCTTCAAAACTACACAACGGATTTTGATGCGGTTTTTTTTAATAGATAGAGTGATTCAAGAGGAAGGTTTTATGTATAATTCTACGCAGACGAAGTCGCGGGCAGAAGCTAGTAATTACTAAAATAGGATAAGGTTCACTTATTTACAAGGAATTTTAAAATTCCCACTGCTGGGCACAGGCCTGTCAGAACGAGAGGGCTTGGGCTATAGTTCCCACGCGTTCCCAGTGCGGATCGGGAACTTCACACACACCACACTGCTTCGTAGATGTGTGCAGGTTTCGGCACGATGTTTTCCTTCACCGAAAAGCTTATGGTAGGGGAGACCGAGGAGAGTTGAGACAGAGGTGAGTTGATACAAAGCCGATTTATCTGAACTGTGACAGTTTATCGGGCTGGTAACTTCGCTAATTCGTTGCTCTTTCTACACTCCACAGTTTGTGTGAAGTTGTGACCTCGCTAACTGTCATAGGTGCAGAGAAAAAGGCTTTGTATCAACTCACCTCTGTCTCAACTTGCCTCGGTCTCCCCTAAACTTCAAATGTAATATCGCACATAAATTCCAAAAAACTCAGAGGTGCGAGCCCGAGCTCGAACCCACGACGATGCTTTTCACCACACACACTAACACAATTTTAAGAGACCTTTGTATAAGGATCTGTCATATAAATCGTACTTCGTAAATAGATCTATAGATCACTAGCCCAGCGCATGCGTCAGGTCAGTAGGCTTCACGAACTCGTGAGTTATGGCATGGCCCATGAAACTATAGTCCGGTCAACATAGAGGTTGACATACAGGCGATGCGGCTAGCAACCCATTACTATTTTTATTCTCTTTTTCACCTATACGCCTACAATCATGCTTGGCCTAGGTCTTTTTACCTCTGGTTCTGTCTACCCCGTAAGGGATATAGCCGTGATTTGTGTTTGTGTGTGGAAATGCTGATTAGCAAATTATAGTAAACCGAATTTGATAGTCCACATTACAACTCTATACCTAGGTTAATTCCTCTATGCTACACGCATGCTCCCACGCCCGCTTCGTGAACTTTGCTCTGGACAAAGATCAAGTCATAGTTCAAGGTAAAAGGGTCTTTACAGTTGGAGTTTAACGTCGTTATTTCTTTGTATTAGTTTGCAGGGCTTTTGAGTTGTTTTATAAGCAACTAACTGTTTCCCGCATCTTTGTCTGCGCGGGATTCGTTTATAGCTATCATTTTTAGAGATTACATATATAGTAAAATATGCAGAAACTCCTCCTTTTTTCGAAGTCGGCAAAAATCTACGTCCTTCTCCAAGTAACCAAATTTTTTTTACATACATACATAAATCACGTCTTTATCCCTTACGGGGTAGACAGAGCTTCGGATAACGAGACCTAAAGGCCATGCTTAGCAGGATTATGGGCGTATACGTGGAAAAGGGAATCAAAATAGTGATGGCTAGCCGCATCGACTGTAATTCATACACAAGTTAAGCGAATAATGTAAAAACGTAACAGTGTAACTGTCGCATTTACAGTATTAAGACGGAACGACTGTCTTCTTCGCGTAGGAGCTGCACGTGTCATACATTTGTGTTGCTGGTATCTATAAGCTGCAATAGTTGTTTACTAACAGGCCTTTTTTCTACGTATGAAACAAATACAATTGACAAACACTGAGATACTCGCACAAAGGCGGACTTATCCTTTTAAGGGAGCTCTTCCAGTCAATGGCGAATGTAGTACGTACAGATCAAATATAGTTGACAAACACTGACATACACGCACATAGCGGACTTATCATTTTAAGGGATCTCTTCCAGTCAAGCTTTGAGTGGATAATGAATATTGTACTAGGGACTTTTTTTAAATTACAAATACTGAGAGCCACAATCAATACATAACTTTACCGAATATAATACAAAAACTCATAAGACGGAATAACCTCCGTACCTACTTTTTTTCGTACTTAAGCAAATGTCACAGAAAACGATTTGTGCATATTTTTCCTCCCGTTACAGCTTAAAATCCAATCATATATAAACTCTATTATACATCTCATTTCCCAAAGTCTTTAGAAAACAAACACCCCGTGTAAATTAATTTCCGCCCTCATAATTCAAAACAGGCAAGATATCAAACAAACATTAGACACCATAATCTTATTACAGAATAATAACTTACAGACGTTTTTCCAATCAAATCTATGCGGAACCCTGCTTTTTCATAAGGAAATTACATTATCGAAAATTTGCATTGCCTCAAGCGCCATCTATGAACGGATAGCGCGCATTACTCAAAAACCACGATATCCTAAGCTCCTTGAATAATGCATTCCGTCAATGTTGAGCCGTGCAACTTTGACTTTAAGGTTGATTTTAAAGATACATGTTTTGTATAAGTGAATAAGTAACTTTGTAAATATCTGCTTCCAAGATTAGGGTTCAGTGTAGGGCCCTTTGCAAAAACAGTATGAATAATAATGTGATTTGATGATTTGCATAATATCGGGGTTCTAACGACGATGTTTACTTTGATAAGTAGAAATAGTTCACGTTGTCAAGCCTTGCTAGGCGGATTTGAATAATTTTAAGAAAAATGGTTGGGTTTATCGAACTTGCTTTTTCTTCCTCCTATCCGCGGGAACTATTTATGCGATTTTCCGGGATAAAAAGTAGCATATAACCTGGCCGGCGATTTTCTCATCCGATTAGTAAAGTTTGAATCAGAGCACCAAAGAAGAAACATTCCGCGCAGATAGTAATAGCCCATCGAGGGAATGGGCGAAAATCTTAGGAACCATATTACAGGCGATGCGGTTAGCAACCCCTCACCATTTTGAATTTTTGATTCTCCTTTCTACCTTTACTTTTAGATCCTGTTACCCTAGGCTGTGTCTACCCCGCAAAGGATAAAGACGTGATTGACGTACGTATTTATCAATTGTTGGGAAAACGATTTTTTGCCTAAAAATTTTTTTACTACCGCAGCTATCCTAAACGTTTTTTATTTACTGCAGACCGCACGTTCCTATCACCTCGACGTCTATAAACCGCCGGCCACTGCTGAATAAATGATTGTAATTCTTAAACTACCCCCGCACTAAGACGCACGTGCGCTAGTTGCAGTGGAACCGAGAGGTTTTGATACTTTCAATAATAAAAAAATCGCCTTAATCTGAAAGTCAGCAGGCAAACACATTGTCAGAAGTATTATTGGAAACTGGTGAAAAATCGAGAATTTAAATGCGAGTGGAGAAGAAATTAGTCAGTCAAAAGTATTTATTTGCCAGAATACTGTACAGGTGCGTACACAAATCACGTCTATATCCCTTCCTGAGGTAACAAGACCTAAATGCCACATTTATCCAGATTGTGAGCGTAAAGTGGAATCAATATAGTCATAAGTTGCTTTAGCCGCATTCCCTATAATAACATGATTGCTATGATTTTTGCCCAGAGTAGAGCAACTATAAACAAATTGTTGGTCATTGTCATTAGGCTGACAATATTAATTCAGTTAGTATACTAGATACAAGAGCGTTATTAAAAAACCCCAAAGTATTGTTTAAAATGCACATATAACCTATTTGCCAAACCAAAACCAAAAATCACACAACGCAGAGCGGCAAACGAGATAATAACAGATAGAATAGATTAGGACAAGAGTTGTGTTCTGTTGCATTGTTTAAGTATATGTTACCTATATAGATTATAAGTATAACGTCACTTATTTTTAGGTTTATTTTTAAGTTTTGCTACGCCCTAGTAAGTAGGGTCCACGCTTGTACTGGCTAGAATAATAGATTTTGTAAATACCATGCTTGCAATAAATGATAGATTGAGACAAAAAAAACTACTTTTTTTAAGCTACTCCACTGCTTTGTGCAGAGGTAACTCTACCATCAAGTATCAAAACACCCCAGTCCTGCTACACCCGAAATAGAGCCGTCGTAATGACCGAACACTTTGCATAATTCGGCGATCGGCTGACCCCACGGACGGACAATATCTATATTATTCTATATAAATGCTAACCCGAAGGCAACATTTGTTTAAGATTGTTTACTACAGGGTTTAATAAAAGGTCAATGCAGAATTAATCTACCTAAATCAAAATTGGGAGTCAAAGGTGTCCAGGGGCCCGATTTTTGAAAACACATGTGTGAAAATACCACTCGCTTTAATAAGCCCCATTTTAGTACCCCTTAGGTCCGAAATCTAAAAAAAAAACTACTTTTTTCAGAAAAAAAATTTTTTAGCACTCGTTCAAATAAACGTATTTGATGGTAAAGAAGATCTCAACCTCAATCACCTTAATGAACCATTTGCTAATTAATTAACGAAGTTAAAGTGAAGAGTGAGTCGTCGCCAAACCGGCGGTTGATTATACGGGAAGAGAAGATATTCATTAGAATGCTCAAGCTGCGGGAATTGGTAAAAACCATTCGTTCCTGTAGGGTTGCCAGGCCAATCGGAGATCGAATAATTACCAAAGTTTAATAAGGACTACCGTTTGTGCTCACCAGTTGGCGCCACTGTCGAGTAAGGTCCTGCAACGACACCTAGGCATCGACTACCTAAACTGCTACCCTTCTCTTCTTCTTTTTTAATATGGCCCTATCGATCAATGTGATGATTTCGCCAATTTCAAAGTAATAAATACAGTATTCAAAAATGTCGGCAACGTTGTACGGTAGAACACGGCCGGAAGACCCCTCCCCCCTGTCGGGCTCTTAGCCAACGTAACCATAACCCTTAGAATCTGCCAGGAAATCATTAACCGATGCCCAGGGTGCATCGGAGCAAGCACTGCTCTTCTCCTCGAACGGATCCAAAAACGAACTGCAGCTCATGAGCACACATGGAGGTAACCCGACTCGCACCCCGAACTGCTACCCACGGGTAGCTAGCGCCGGTAACGTCACAATGTACACACGGCAATATAATCAGGTAAGCACCTACGCACGCTCGCGCCGTATCTATCCTGCTTACCGAATAGCTTTGCTGTGTGTACATGGTGCCAAAGCAGTTTCTCAGCGCAAATACATAAGTACAACTTCCAAGTGTGTTTTATGAAATTTATAGCAGTTGCCCGTGACTTTGTCTGCGGAGAATTTATCTTCCGGGATGAAGACCATCGTGTAACTTTCCCAGGGTCTCAAATTGTCTCCATACAAAGTTTTAAGGGTTGAATAGTGGCGTAAAAGCGGAAGAAACTCCCATTCGCATTTATAATGTTAGTCATGTTTTGTTAGTGCCAGCCCTAGCCACCAGGGTGCGCAGCAGGAGCTGTCAGTCAAACGTCAGCGCCTTATATTAAAATGGCGTGTTCTTGCGCCCGCGCCGCTTATTAGCAAGCGAGAGGGACGCACGATTGAGCGGTGGGGCTTTTTGTCGCGCTAGTTCACGCGTTTACATGTAAATTAAAAAAAACTTTCGAGAAATCTGTTATACCTATAAATGCGGTTATCTGAAATATACTTTTTTGGTTCGATCCGTCCATTTTCGGATGACGGGACTTTGTACCTTGTGCTATTCGGGATTACTTAATCTTACTCACCGATCCTGCCGCCAGGCAGCAGCGCTTACGCTGCTTGTTTCTACGTGAGTACGACGGGTAAAAAGACTGACTCTAGGCATCTGCAGTATTTTGGTGCATGTTTGCCATTTATTTTATTAAAAATACAAACAAATCGTTTTGATCAGGTAAAAATATGTTGCATTTTAACGTAAGCAACTCGGTAAATTTCCAAATTTATGCGCTATGCTTTCATTCTGTTATTAAACGGAGTTGACTGAATCCGGAGAAATACCGACCTATCTAAAATAAGGCTAACAGTAGAATGTACCAGTTGCTTCTCTTCCCGCGCAGATGGTTAAAGCCCATCGAGGGATTGGGCGAATATCTTAGAGATCATGTTATATAGGCGATGTGGCTAGCAACCCACCACTGTTTTGATTTCCCTTTCCATACGTATGCCCACAATCATACTAAACGTGGTCTTTAGGTCTTGTTACCTTAAGCTCTGTCTACCTCGTAAGGGAGAAAGACGTGATAATTCAAACCCCACAAAAAACTTTCAAAGCAAAATCCACCTGTTATCCAATTGGTCTAAACTAATTTTCAAAATAAAAAAGAAATAATCAAACCAAAGATCAAGAGAAAAATAATCAGATCGAACCTAATACCGCAATTTAAAAACACGTAAAAATACCCTAAGAAAATTTACGAAAATTGACCTTTATGATAATACGCAACAATAAAATCCAATGGCCTAGTAGCAAAACCCACTAAGTACCGTTTTCGACATTCGAGGCCACTTTTATCGGCTGCGGCCATTTTATGAGACGTAACCCACTATCTGATGCATTTTTAGTCGTTCGATTTCGGTAAAGACAATGTGAGGGTTGGACCGAGACGCCGACGAAGAATTTTATGAAATTTTTCTAGGTCTTCTACAACAATTTATCAGCAGGTAGTTAGGTCAGTTTAACTAAATATCCCTGTAAATGTTTCCATAAATAGATCGATTTATGTCCTGCCGGGCACAGGCCTCCTCTCACAATGAGAGGGCTTGGGCTATAGTCCGCAGAATGAGCGAAAATCTTAGGAATCACGTTATAGGCGATGCGATCAACCCACCACTATTTTAATTCCTCTTTCCAGCTATACGCCTACGATTATGCTAAACGTGGCCTTTAGGTCTTGTTACCCTAGGCCCTATCTACCCCGTAAGGGATAAAGACGTGATTTATATGTATGGCTTTTCTATGAACAGTTCAATATCAAAAAAGTTTCAACATGATTCAACGTGTTTGTTTGTGTGTGTTTCAACGTGAGTTATCCGTTTATGTGTAATTATGATCAAAAAAGTTTTTTAAAATCTCAATTCAAAATACGTCAATCTTAGCACTTGACTGAAACCGCCGGGCGCCAAATTGCTACAATTTCCGAAAAGTGACATCATAAAATAAGTTGGCGGCCGGATCAAAACCGCTTAAGTCAAAAAGCCCATAAATTACGCACTTGTGCGGCGGCCCGCGCGGAGAAAAACGCGTCTCGCAAAATATTGGCATTTATAAGTTACTACGCTTTATGCCGACCGGTCGTTGTATAAAGATAAAGTTTTATAACAAGATATATACTTATACATATTTAAGCAAATTTATTCATTACTATACAATAAATATAAATACCTAAATCCAATTTTACAGGATTTCAATTTAAATTTATAACTCTTAATCTAAGTAGGTAATTATTATTATCTAATTTTATCCTATCCTACTAATATTATAAACGCGAATGTTTGTAAGTATGGATGAATGGATGTTTGTTACTCTTTCACGCCAGAACGGCTGGACAGATCTGGATGTAATTTGGAACAGATAAATTATAGTCTGGAATAACACATAGGCTACTTTTAATCCCGGAAAATTGCGTAATTCCTGCGGGATAGCGATAAACGAATTCTATGCAGATAAAGTTGCGGGCAACGGCTAGGTAAGAAGTAATTTGTGAGTCTAGGTAATCTTCGAAAAATAATTTACCAGTACAATGCTACGTTATAGACATGATATTTTTTATCAGAAAAGACTACGAAGCTACCGCGAGAGACAAGTAAAGTCGCGGGCAATAGTTAGCCTTGTTAATACAAAAGAAGTTGTAGATAACTGACTGATTGGTTACAGAAGTAACTCTTGGTTATAGAAAGCTAATTTGTTAATCGGTTATGCTGAAGACAAAGAATAAGGACGTATTTTATGAAATTTCCCACAGGATAGTTTTACGTCGAGGAAAAAACCGCGGGCGCAGGCTTCTTAACAATAAAACTTTCGCTCAAGCAAACCCGCTCGCCTGACTAGTCGCCCGATAAATCGAGATGCATGGCGGCGGCGGGTCATAAAAGCGACCCCGGCCCATTTCAGGGGTCAGCCCGCACTCAAGGATATTCCTATTCAATAATTTATACAATTGATAAATAATAAATGGAGAATGACCGCCGGCGGATCTGTTTTATTTTTATATTCTTTGAGCCTGCAATATTGAGTTTCATTGCAGTCCGATGGGCGTATTATGATAGTGTTTTCGTTTTCGATGCGGGAAACATTTCGGCTTGAGCTTAGGCGAAGTTTCAGAAAAATATTTTTTGACACAAAATATTACACTAAAAATAAGTGAAATAAAAATAATACAAATTAAGTAGGTACAGTAGTTGCCTTAGCGTCAAACTAATCTTTAGGATAGGATAGGTACGGCAAGAATATTAACTCGGTCGTCAACCATTACAAAATTGTACCGTAACTCATCTTATTACTTACTTTTCTTGCCAGTCTCTAGTGGTACTTGAAAACCATCGAATCCATTCCCATATCATACAACCTATTTTTTTTTATTGTAACAGTTAGTGTTTGTACCCGTCTACCCGTGTAACAACGGAAAACTTTAAACGCGAACATCAGATTGAATAGGTGTCGGTTTTAAAATAAATAAACATAAAATTTCTTTAACTACTTATACATTCTAGGTCGGACAAACGATAGCGCGATTCAGCATTCGCTCTGACGGTACAGCGCCATCTTTCGGGAGATGAGTTAACTAAACTTACACTTAAATTAAGCCTAGTTAGGAGGAAGACGCAAATGTCAGATAAATCAGTATCAGAAAATTTTGAAACACTCATATTTATTGTAAAAAATCTGTGTTTAAAAATGTCCCAAGCCACAACGCTGAAACGCTCCAACTAACGAGCAAAGTATCCGAACCCGATCAATAATCGATCAATTAAACCGGCTCATCAGAATTCGGGAATCCTAAAACGAAATAAATGAACACCTAACGCCCTCGCACAATTTTTTCGCACGACTTCGCGTCCACGATCGCCCCGCATAATATCGGATCATACAACTTTTTGCCGTCTCCGTTTTCTATATGATTGCACATTTCACTAAACAACACGTCGACACTGAATACGAATAGCATTCCTATCTCCGTCTCTGCTTTTTAATTTGGCTTCTCACAATGCATCCTCTATTTAACGTCGTCACCGACAAAACGCATTTTTCCTTACGTCTTCTGTTCCCGATGTTCATTTTGTTGACGCTCGTATTTCGACTTTATTCGACTTGGTTCGAAGGAGTATTTTGTACGCAGGGGGTTGTATTAGCGAATAGGTTGTAAGGTCATAAATGAAATACTCAGAAAGGCGTTCTGTCTCTTAAAAGGCGAATCAGTTCTTCATAATGGCGATGCAGCTTTGTTACGGATGCCTCGCATTGAGTGTGTGCTGTTATCAGGAAATACCTTTTAGGAAAAAGGCGTTTTTCGATTTCCATTACGTTTTGTTGTACATTCGATCTGATCGTTGTTGGAGAGTTCTTCATCCGAGGTATTTCTTTTATCTAGATGATAATATGCAATATAGCCGGTCTTTATGGGTCTTGGTGTATTTGCTTTTTATTGTCCGTTTTGAAGAATTAGAATGAAGGTATGGTTAATTACGATAAGCCTATACACGGTATTTATCAATAGAATTGATTTACTGAATTTAAGATAGGAATACCACATTTTTACTACCTACATTAAAAGATTTTTTTATTTTCGAACATAATACAGATATATCTCGACAACAAATACGTTTTAAATCCCCGCGTTTTCAATTTAAACCCCACTGCGTTTATTTCATAGCTCACATCTCCTTGGCATTCTAAATAAAAAAAAACTCCCAAACTCTCAAGTTCAAAAGACAAAGGAACTTGTCCCACGCCACCCTACTCATAATCCTTTTAAAACTTGCAACTTAAGGTGCCGACACACAAATCCCCGGCGGGTCGTGATCGCGTCTCCTTCACGACCTTTCACGACTCTTTACGACATTTTACGACCTCCTTAATGACGCCCGCGCCTGTTTTAATGGCAGTTAATGACAGTGAATAGCCTCGCTTGACTTGGAGTTCGTTAAGACGGACATGGCGGCTGATAATCTTGAAATATAAGTAAGGTGATATGTGTCACAATGTAGGTGAAAAATAAACATAATTTATATAGTTACAAACAGAGACTACTTTCTTCCATTTCCTGCGATTCTGACATACCTTTTTCGCATCATCCACATTCATCTCTTGCTCTTAACCTGACATTCAAACTAGATGTAATACGTATATCTTTACAAATAATTATTTATGAATAAATAGGAATGATTTTTATCATAGGTACTTGATAAGTTGTGACGATTTAACTGATACATTTATCATTAAATCTACTTCAAATAAAAAGCAAACTAAAGAACCGATGAAATTTCTATGGGACCAATCTGAAGGTATTTTAATACACTTAAATTTCTCACTACCATTACTCGAAGCCAAAAAAATGAACAAGTCAAAAAATGGCCAAGTCTTTTCACTGAAGTCTCATGGCCATTTATCCTGAGACCGTAATCCTCGAATTAAGCAAGACGAGCTGATCTCATGCCTCCGCAGACCGCTCGTAAAAGAAAATTGTGTTTAACGGAATACCCAAGCTGGGCGGCATTCATTATTGCTTTACTAGCTCTATTGCCTAATTACGAGATTAACGCCTAAGGGTTGCCACAGGCACTGGACAAGATACTCTTAGGGTGCGTTTTCAAAAGACCGTCTCGAGCACGTTTGTAAAAAGTCTCAATAACCTACTATGGAATAAGTCCCCCCCACTAGTCTCATTAGCGTCAACCTCTACATCCCAAAATATGTCTAATGTGTATATAACCGTGAATCATTTAAAAGTTATTATTTTCTTTCTTTCTGTCCTCGTTGTACCAAGTAACTTTGTATTCTTCCATGCTGGAGTAAAGGAAAAACATACAATGTACCAGTTGCTTCTCTTCCCGCGCAGATGGTAAAAGCCCATCGAAGGAATCGACGAAAATAGGAATCATATTATAGGCGATGCCTAGCAACCCATCACTATTTTGATTCCCCTTTCCACCTATACGCCCACAATCATGCTAAACGTGGCCTTTAGGTCTTGTTACCTTAGGCTCTGTTTACCCCGCAAGGGATGAAGACTTGATTTATGTATGTATTTTCTTAGCTTTCTACGCATCTGTAATGGGCAGTGTTGATTCCTTGCCATCAGGTAACAGAATTTCTCGTTTTCTGTCCTCGATCGTTGTACAAAAACAAAGTAATTTATGATTGAATTATGATGTATCATTGTTTATCCAACCACCTCGATGTAACTGATACTGCTGCCATAATATCCAATCGCCCTGTTTTTGTCAGCAATAAAACATAGCTATGATTCGCTATCAAGCCAATTGCAGTCATAACTTAAAGTAAAGTTTAACGGCGCGTTAACGGCCGTTTAGAGAGCCGGTTTTAATCAAACGCTAACTGCTGTATTTGCATACGAACTTATTCCGTGACATTTAACAAGAGTTTTAACTTATGATGTGCTTTAGTTTTTGGGGGTTGCGTTTTCCTGGGTGGCTATTAAACTGAGGAGTCTTACTTGACTTCGTAGCAGTGATATACGACTGACCATGATAATATTTTCTGCGTTCAAATGAAATTCATTCAGAGAAGGCGAGAACCTCCCCCCGTTCCCCCCTTCCTCTGTTCAGAACACTACACGTAGGTAATCCCACTATTTTTATCGATACCACCATGTCTCGGCGAGGTTTTCTCCCAACAGACCACAATCTGAGTTTCTTGTTGTACATGTTGCATATATTTTTTTTACTTTTAACTTGTGACGTATTCCTAAGACCTCGACGCGCCAAAATTGGCAATCCATTGCTTGGTCGGAGGTCTAAATCAACTAAAGCTGCTCTAAGTATTAAAATCACCGACCATATCAGCGATTTGTTGACTTTAGTGTGTGTGTAGAGGCCTTTAAAAGCAGGCATAATCGTTTTATGGAAACGTATTTTTTTATATTTAACATATTCTGCGAATAAGTCACTTTACACGTGTGATAAGTAGTCTATTGCTATATGTCAAAACAAAACACACGCGTTCTCCAAAAAAAAATCTTAATCAGTTCACCCTCAAGAGAGGGCAGGGGTGCTGAACATTTACATAAAGGAAATGAACAGGAAAACGGTCCGATACGGTTAATAGAGTGCGATATTAATTGTGCAAGGTTGACGACGCCTGCGATACGAAAGATTAATTAGATGAGGTGTCGAGCTATTTGTTTAGCGCGCATTGAATAATAAATGGCTGTCATGTTACTAAGTGGTCGTTAACATTTTGGTAAATTATTTTTGTTGATAGAGTTCTTTGTAATTTTTTTTTTTTTGGCATTGGCATATCCGAACACGGTGTTATAAACTATTTGTTTTGTCATACATGATGTACCTTTCTCTGACAACCATTGCAGTTTATACTATGTGACCAAATATGAAACAATCCTAAGGTACAAAGAAAACAATAATACATAGAAATCTTTTAAAAACAACACAAAATATATCAAACAAATTCGATCTAATAAACTCAATAAGGAGCAACACTGATTTATAGCCAGAGAAAAAAACAGTTCCAAGTTCTTGACAAATAAGTCCAATAAAACAAGCGTATTGGCTTAGGAAAGTCACTTTATCACGCGGGCATGCACGGAATATTATGTGCCGGGAAAAAAGCTGCCGAGATTGTACGAACTTGGCGCTGCACTACCGTGCATAAAATACGCGCAGATTGAAGATCGCTTTTAGTTTTTAGATTATGGATCACAAATTGCAATTTTTAAATACAGAAATAGGAAAGGTGGTTTTATACTATATTCTACGGCGATTGTTTTTGTAAATTAAAAGCGAATCGTAAAAATGGCAGAAGGAAAAATGTTACTTCTATATTGTGTGTAACATTGTTTTTAATAATAGGGTTCTCTGGTATCATAAATCAAAACAAAGCAAAACGCCTCTAAATCTAAACTTAAAAATACCGTAGCAAATTTTCGAATCTTAACAAACTTCCAAGAAAATTTTCTACAAAATCCCCCATCTCACTACTTTTGCGCTCGCGCCCCTCGATAAATAATTTGGGCGTATTAGCATATGTCGATTTATCTCGGCCTGAATTATTATTTATGGGCAAACCCGCGGTACATATGTTAACTAAATCCGGGGGAACCAAAGAGTAGGTAGATAAGATTCGGGAAGACTGATTTATCCAGTAGGAGATTTGCGTGCGTGAAATTTGTTTCTTCCATGCTGGTCTGGGAGTAAAGAAATAACAGAATGTACCAGTTGCTTCTCTGCCTACGCAGATGATAAATGCCAATCAAGCGAATGGGCGAAATTTTTTGGAATCATGTGTTACAGGCGATGCGTCTAGCAACCCATCACTAATTTGATTCCGCTTTCCACCTATACGACCACATGCTAAACGAGGACTTTAGGTCTTGTTACCTTAGGCTCTGTCGCGTAAGGGATAAAGACGTGATTTATGTATGCATGCATGTATGTAGGTTTGCGTGCGACGTAAAGAATAATGCCTAAATACATAACTTTTTTTGGTAAAATAAAAATATAAAAGTATTTCTTGTTTCGGTCTTTAATTTTTTTTTCCTATTTTTTTATGGATCACTTTGTACCCTAAATAGACGAAGACATGGGCAGCTAGTTTGACATGAACGAAAGTCAGTATCGCGTCGCAGTATCAGTCAAGTGTCGCATCTACCTGCATCTCGTTTGATCTTTGCGCCTCTCAAGACTCCCTTTGATTATTGAAGTTTGATGTCTCAACTCCGGCGCCGATCCGATTTGCATTATCCAATCTGTTTACATGAATACTGTTACGGGGTCGTGTTTAATCAGGCTTCGGATCATTGGCTGGATGTCAGCGGTGTGCACAGAGTATGGAGACAGATCAGACAAAAAAAAAAGCAACTGCAAAAAAGCAGCTACGGGGTTCCATTACAAATCCACCCGTCGTAAGCGCCCATTTCATCGACATCATGTCTTCGACGGTGCGGTTTAATCGGTCTTTTTTGCCACGAACTTGCAAAAACTGGACCGAGCTTCCCGCTGAGGTCTTCCCATCGAGTTACGACCTGGGTGCCTTCAAGAGGCGAGCGTACAGTTTTCTGCAGGTCCGACAACGCACTGGCATCGCGTAAAGCGCTGCAGGTGACCCACTAGTTCGTTTGTCTGGCCTCTCTAACATAAAAAAAAAACTACCTAACTTACCAAAAAGACTGCTTATTGATTTCGTTGTCAAGTCGGTTAATTACGTAATTAGACGTTAACCTCAAATATCCAAAAACAGATGGCAATTCAGGGTAGTCTATGGTATTTTTGTCTTTATGAAGTGCACGCGACTGGTAGTGTAGCAGTTTTGCTGTCGGGACTAGACATAGAGCATGTAACCGACAGAGTGTAATAGTGATCATCCAATTTTGGGACAGTGTTTCGTATCTACAGGGTGCCCAGTGGGCTGATTCAATGTCACATAATACATTGCTTCCACGTCTTCTTTTTGTCTTTATGAAGTGCACGTGACTGCTGGATGTGTCTCTAGTGTAAGCATAACATCTCACGTGCCAACGTGAGATTTATTGAGATTTATTGAGATGTTATTATGAAGCAAATTAGCAGCGCCACTAGCGGAGCGTCGGTGCAACAAACTGTTCTCATAGTTTTACATTTAATAATAATAATAATAATAATAATAATAATAAAGATATTTATTGCAACACAAAAAAGACATGATACATATTTATCCAAAAAATGCACACAATAATAATTTTGAAAAAAAAAAACGCAAAAATTTAACGCAAATGCGGTAGAGACGTTTGTTGCTGTGAAAGACTTACATAAGACATGGAAAAAAACGGACAGCTATAATAGTACATTACACCCCCGAGGATGGTGAAATAAAGAATATCTCAGATCGCAGGACCTTGTCGCACGAGCCAAAGGCAAGGGCGATAATCATGCGACCTGGGGCTTTCTTTATCACTGCCCCGAAGTGTGTACACAATTTTACTTCTTCCCCTGGCCAGGAAGTGGTCCGTTCAGGCAGCGGGCGGTAAATTGCTATTCCCCAGTGGCTCATACAACTTTTCACACCGCACATAAAAAAACTTGAAAATATAATTCTAAATATAATCAAAGAGCTACCAGCATATAAAATGGCGTGGTTTTACTATTATCAACTTCACAAAATTGCATTTGCAAAAAAACATTTAGAAAAGCCTTTAACAGAAAAGTTGCACTTTGATCCCTCTCGTCTCGACAAGGAGCAAAGCTAAACTGAATGAGAGGTATGAAAAAAATATTACATTTTCCTAACTTTCTATAACATGGGGGCCTTTTAAACGGCGAGTGTACCACTATTTTAAAGGCCGGCAACGCACCAGCAGTCCTAATGCTACTGTAGGTGTCTATGAGCGGCGGTTATCACTTAACATCAGACAGACCTCATGCCCGTTTGCTGGCTTTAATCTATACATATAAAATTCAAAGTCCTGACTGACTGACTGACTGACTTAACTATATATCAACGCACAGCCCAAACCACTGGACTTAGAGACTTGAAATTTTGCACATAGATACCTTATACAATGTAGGCATCCACTAAGGAAGGATTTTTGGAAATTCCCGCGGGATAAGGAAAAAACGGGAATTATATATTCGACTCCGAGTGACGCTATCTCAGTAACTATAATAACTAGACTCTTCAAATTTGATGCAAAAGTAGGTGATTACAAAACGAAGAAACTAATTTCAGGATTTTTGGAAATTCCCACGGGATAAGGAAAAAAACGGGATTTATATATTCAGTTAAACGAAATCCTGTGAACTATAATTACTAGACTCTTCAAATTTGGCATAGAAGTAGGTGATTATAATAGTAAAATAATGTTTAAATGATTTTTGTAAATTCCCACGGGATAAGGAAAAAAACGGGATTTATATATTCAATTCTACGGGATCGATTTTTCGTTTTACTGGTCGTATAAAACTGAAATTTGGCCTTCAAGTTCCCTTAGGGAGTGTAGGGGAGCACTAAAAAAAGGATTTCCCGAAATTCCAACGGGAACGGGAAAAACGGGACTTTTCGTTTTACTGGTTGCAGAAAGCTGAAATTCGGCATGTAGGTTGCTTCGGGAGTGCAGAGGAGCATTAAGAGAGTACTTTCCAAAATTCCCACCGGAACGGGAAAAATATTTTGTTTACAAAGAAATACTGCGGTAGGCATAATATGGCTAGAAACTTGAAATTTGGCACACATATACCTTGAGTATCCTAGAGGTGCACTAAGAAGGTATTTTTCGAAATTCACACGGGATAGGGAAAAAACGGGATTTTTTGTTTTACTGGTCGTAGAAAGCTGAAATTTAGTAAGAGCCTTCCTTGATGAGTGTATGGGAGCACTAAGAAAGGATTTCCAGAAATTCCCACAGGAACGGGAAAAACAGGACTTTTCGTTTTACTGGTTGCAGAAAGCTGAAATTCGGCATGTAGGTTGCTTCGGGAGTGTAGAGGAGCATTAAGAGAGTACTTTCCAAAATTCCCACGGGAACGGGAAAAATATCTGTTTACAAAGAAATACTGCGGTAGGCATAATATGGCTAGAAACTTGAAATTTGGCACACATACCTTGAGTATCCTAGAGGTGCACTAAGAAGGTATTTTTCGAAATTCCCACGGGATAGGGAAAAAACGGGATTTTTTGTTTTACTGGTCGTAGAAAGCTGAAATTTGGTAAGAGCCTTCCTTGATGAGTGTATGGGAGCACTGAGAAAGGATTTCCAGAAATTCCCACGAGAACAGGAAAAACGGGATTTTTCGTTTTACTGGTCGTAGAAAGATGAAATTTAGCATTTAGCTTCCTTAGGGAATGTAAGGTAATTAACAAAGGATTTCCTAACATTTTTACGGGAACGGGAAAAACCGGGATTTTACGTTTTACCTACTTGACATAAAAAGTTGAAATTTGTCGTTTATTCGGGAGTGTAGGGGAACACTAAAACGGGAAAAAACGGGATTTTACGTTTTCAGACGAAACAGCGGAAGAAAGAGACTTAACATTTATAACGTGTGTTTCTTTAAAGGCTTTAAGTGTACTCCGAAAGCACTCCCCAAAATTTTCACGGGAACGGGAAAAAACTTATTTTTTCGTTTTACATCTTAGCGCGTACGAAGTCGCGGGCAAAAACTATTTGGGGTAGGTATATTTTAGGACAGCTCTTTAGGTTAGGTTAGGTTTGTTTTATAAAAATCCTGCAATATTTACAGTTTCAGAAAAATTAAGGCAGCGGGGCAATGCGGGGGCTGGCTTGCATGCTTGCTTGAGTCCTTGCTTTGCATGCTTGATTGCATACTTGCTTTCAAGCATGCTTGCATGGTTGCTTGCATGCATGCATGCTTGCGTGCTTACTTGCATGCATGCTTGCTTGCACGCTTGCTTGCACGCTTGCTTGCCTGCTTGCATGCCTGTTTGCATGCCTGCTTGCATATTTACATGCTTGCAGGTTTGGGTGCTCGCTTGCTTGATTGCTAGCTTCTTTGAAATGCTCATGGTTAACGCGTGCGAAGCCGTGGGCAAAAGCTAGTATATATATATAAAATTACAGGGGCGTTCAATAAAACTAACATACATATACCTACACATACACAAATCACGTCTATATCCCTTACGGGGTAGACAGAGCCTGAGGTAACAAAACCGAAAGGCCACGTTTAGCATGATTGTAGGCGTACAGGTGAAAAAGGAATCAAAATAGTGATGGGTTGCTAGCCGCATCGCCCATAACATGATTCCTAAAAATTTTGCCCATTCCCTCGACAAAACTTACAACTAACATGATCTGAAATATTCTGAATTAATATAAAGAAACGGTGAATAACATAATGATTTATTGTTCCGTTTACAAACATAACGCCTGTCTGTTCCGACAAAAAAAATTATAAGCGTAAAGACGCTGGCTCCCGCTCTAACAATTAAGGGGCCACCGCACCGTCTCCAATCCTAATTCTCATAAATATTCATCCGCATTGTGATTCTTTGATTAAGTGGCCGTCTGACGACTATTCCTGACGAGCAGGCCTTATACTCCGAAATTCGATTTTCGAACTTCGTGTCATACCGTCCCTTTCACTCTCAAATTAATGACTATTAGTGTGAGCGGAACGGAACGAAACGAACTTCGAAAATCGAATTTCGGAGTAGCCCCTCTGGGGTCGTCTTCGCTAGGACGCTACTGTCTTTTTTGGAGTTTTCAACGGTGCCTTTTGAACTGTCAAACAAAGGGGTTGACAAGATAGACTAGTGGAACATAGAGATAAATTGCTATCGGTTTGAGAGGTCACCGTGTCCAACATGTTACAGTGTAATTTGACGACCGGATAGCCTAGTGGTTAGTGCCCCTGACTATGAAGCTAGAGGTCCTCGGTTCGAATCCCGGTAGGGGCAGACAGTTGTACGATGAATACGAATGTTTGTGCCCGAGTCATGGATGTTGTATGCATTTAAGTATGTATTTATCTACCCTATATAAGTATGTTTATCCGTTACCTGGTACGCATAGTACAAGCTTTGCTTAGTTTGGGGCTGGGTCAATTGGTGTAATTTGTCCCAAGATACTTATTTATTTAATTAAAGGATTTCACGTCAATGCCTATTGAAATACTGTCGCCAGTAACAACTACGTTAAAAACTGGCCAATTCCGGCTCGCACTCGCGCACCGAAGGTTCTGTACTAATTCGCGAAGTTAATATAAAATCCAGTGTTAGCAGAACCCTGCTCCTAAGCAAAATGTATGCAATGTGAAGTCATTTTATATTGGTTGTTTAAATAAATAGACAGACGTAAAAAACATTCTGTTTTTAGTATTTGCTGTCATAGCGGCTACTGAAATACATCATCTGTTAAAATTTCAACTGTCTAGCTATAAGTTCATGAGATACAGCCTGGTGACAGAGGGACAGACAGACGGACAGGCAGCGAAGTCTTAGTAATAGGGTCCCGTTTTTACCCTTTGGGTACGGAACCCTAAAAACTGACTAGAATAAATAATATATTAGGGAGCGTTTCCATTATTTTTTTAATGCGCTTAGGTCCTCGATTCTCTGCGTTCTTACTTTGTCTCAGTGGAAGCGAAACCTTACATTGCCGGGTGTACTTAGACCTGACACTATGACGTGATATTCTGGGACACTACTTAAGAGGCCTCTCACCACTATCTGATAAGTTTCTGTTATTATAACTGCCAAATATCTAACTGTGAGACGGTTTCATAGTTGTCGTATATTAAGAAAGAGTGGGAACCAGTCATCATTGCATTTTTTATCAGCATAACAATTTATTTACTTGCCTTTTAGATGGTGTTTTCTTTTTATAGTTAGGTATATTTATTTAGTTTTACGTTTTGAATATTTAGTTAACTTTTAGATTAATCATGATGTATTGTATCTATTGCAATTAAATTATTCTACATGTAAAAAAAATATATATATATTTACTTGCATAAATATAGATCTTCTATGCTGAGAGATAGAGGTCTTCTATGCTGGTCTGGGAGTAAAGAAAAAACATAGAATGTACCAGTTGCTTCTCTTCCCGCGCAGATGGTAAAAGCCCATCGAGGCAATGGGCGAAAATCATAGGAATCATGTTGTAGGCGATGCGGCTAGCAACCCATCACTGTTTTGATTCCCCTTTCCATCCGTACGCCCACAATCATGCTAAACGTGGTCTTCAGGTCATGTTACCTTAGGCTCTGTCTACCGCGTAAGGGATAAAGACGTGATTTATGTATGTATGTATAAATATAGCTAGCTAGCTAATCTGTCAGCAGTCAGCACCCCTTTCCGCCAAAAATTAATCGACCCTCAAAAAACAAAGACTGATCTCATTAACAATTTCTTAAGGGAGCGAGATCCGTTG
Organism: Pandemis corylana; assembly: GCA_949127965.1. Lineage (NCBI taxonomy): Eukaryota > Metazoa > Arthropoda > Insecta > Lepidoptera > Tortricidae > Pandemis > Pandemis corylana. The sequence goes on from OX421869.1 coordinate 4,256,996, forward strand.
TTTATTTTAATTAACTCGATCATTTAGGTTATTAATAACTTTGATGTCGGATGTCTTGTCGGGTCGTGTCGCGCTAATCAGCCAATCTGTCTTGCAGTGTGTCGGGCCCTTAACACGGGAGCTGATGCCATCTAATTGGTTATGGAAATTAGTGAAATTGCGACTAATTTCATTTGTTTTTTTAAAGAGTTTTGGGTTCAGGACGCTTGATTGGCTTCGATAGAAACATGATATTAGAATATACTTCTGTGCGTGTGTTGTTTTTGTATTTTAAATCTCTAACCATAGCAAATACTTAAGTTGCCGTGCAAAAGTGATGCTCATGAATACAGGTACTTTTTAAAGAACTAATATTTGAGGGATGGGCGAAATGCGGCTGGCAACCCATCACTATTTTGATTCCAATTTCCATCTATTCGCCCATAATCTTACTAAACGTGGCTTTTAGGTTTTGTTACCATCGTATCTGTCTACCCCATAAGGGGTAAAATGTGTCTTTAAACATCAGATGCAAAATCACATCTACGAATTGCAAAAGTGACTCCAAAATATTGAAATATTAATTTAAATTCGTTCAATACCTACTTAAATTATTGGACATCGTCCAAGCCTTAAGGGATCTCTTCCAGCCAACCTTCATCTAATTAAGTCATCCCATCGACCGCAACTCCTCAGAAATACGAATTGCTACAAGTGACCAAATCCGGGTTTTAATATGACGGTGGTCAACTGATCCCGGACTAATCCGGACTTAATGGCCCGGGGACACTTTATTTCACCCGGGACAATGTCCACTTCACTTACACAAGGGACAAGGAACTTTATTCATACATTTTATAGAGTGCAAGCTCCCGGTCTAGAATAGATTAGGGCGATATTAACAATAGTGTGGAATAATGAGCTGTAGTGGTAGGAATTTAAGTTGAATTTTATTTGGAGATGCAATTTCTGTAGTATTTTTTAGGGTGCGGATGATAGTAAAAGCATTTCTGTGTCAGATTATGATATTATGAAATGTATGTAGGTAAGCCATTACTTATTGTTGGTTGTGATGTTTATTGGATTTTTACTGTGTTTTTCTTACTATCAAACGAATCAAGAAATTTACTTTCTAATTTTTTTTATGTTTACTTTTGCGGTTTTACCGTTACAAATTAAATTTTTAAGCGACACTGACATAATTGTCTCACTATTCCGTGACGCATGCTATACCGCTACACCACCCATAGCAGACCATAGGTAGGATCCGGGTTCGATTCCCGGCCATAGCTTTACTTTTCGGATTTTTCTGTTTTCTAACTGTCAGTGTCTTTTAGATTTTTTTTGTGTTTTTCTTGTTATTTGTGGTCCTATTGCCTTGTATAGTATAAAAGCATCGTATTATTAGAAAAATTAACGAATTCGACTCAAAGCAAGTTCAAACTGGCAGGGCTCTATTGGCGCGTATCTCAAATGGATCTAAAAGCCTTACAAAATGTATGTATGTATGTATAACTCTTTATTGTACATAAAACACAAGAAAAAGATGAATACAGGATAACACACATGCACAAAGGCGAACTTATCCCTAAAAGGAATCTCTTCCAGTTAACCTTAGAACGATTGACAGGACATAAGTATTAAGCAAGAGTAGACACACAGAAAAAGTAAAAGAACCGATCGAAACTTAAAATAATCCTAAATGTCTAAATTTTAAATAATGTAAGATATAATAATAAATTACACATAATAGATAAATACGATAAACTAATACAGTTAATAAATATAGGATTTTCGTTTGTAACATTTTGACGGAGAAAACCTAAATTTGTATGAAACAGATAAATCTCTTTTTTTAAAGCAAAAATACAAAACGATATAGAAACTAATTAAACATCCAACACCTTTTAAAGCGCGTAAAAAAACTTGGAACTTTCTTATTAAGAGCAAATAAATTAAGCTCCCCACTAATTGGGAGGGGGGAGGAATTCCTCGACAGAAAAAAAGAATTTATGCTAAACACCCGGGAGCAAATTAAAAGTGCTGACGAATAAATTAATGCAATACTACCAGTCTGTTTTAATTATGTTCTATATGGTAAGATTAGTATAGATACGCCTGTGTATAATATTCTGAATTGCACAACCCGCTCAGATCTGTTCTGTTCTCCAGTCCATTATGGTTGTCTGGTAGAGATCGCTCTGTAGCGATAAGGCCGCCTATTATTACCTTGTAATATTCTGTATACCTTTTTTCTGTTTTGGTGGTTATATGTGGTGTTCAATAAAGAGTTATTGTATTGTATTGTATTGTATAATTTTAACAGTATTTTCTACCATTGATACCAATTACAAAACATAATTTTTCAGATTGTTTTCATGTAGTGTATTTTTTATGCAATGTGTTTCCCGTTAATTTGAGGCTCAATATTTTCTTTATCAAAATCGGTTCAATAATCTTAATTTCATTCCATCTCATTTGCACTGCTGGTTTATGTTTTTATTTTCCTAAAATGACAGTGATAGTGACAATCAATATTTTAAAACTTTTTATAAGGCATATCCATGCTACGCTAGCGTTACAAGTGAATTATCAGGGGTCAAACAGCGGCGTAATCGAGGCGATAAATCTTCCAGATAAAATGAAGCGCCGCTTTAAGAATTTGTCATATTAATTACTGAGCCGATTTGTAGCATTGCCGGATCCACACTCACGGTACATAATTAAGAACAGTATAAGTTGAAGGAGGCTTACATTTAAATGAGAAAAGGGAAGAAGAGAGTTTAATACAAACTTCTTATCACCACTTAAGTTATAACTTAGCGGCAAAAATTCGCATAGTAACAAGGTCACGTGACAGATAGTAACAGATAGAAAAATTCGAAGGCTTACCCACCGGCTATGGGTGGTGAGGGGTATGGCACGCGTCACGGCATGACGGGTTCGATTCCCGGCCATAGCTTTATTTTTGTCGTTTCGAAATTTACAAGTTATGGGACAAAACAGAAGTAGAACAGCGAACTGGTCGTACGTGTATCTTATAGTATCGTTGTACGTAAGTACTGTAACTCGTAAACTGTATTCTTACAATAAAAATATTTCATTTGATACCATCACTTCATTTCATACATAATAGCGTAGCTGGGCTGACTCTTACGTCTCAACCGTCTATCAACCGTCATATCCTGTGTGTTACGAATATGTCCATGAATCAAAACCAATAACATAGTTACGTCGCACGTGCTGTGTGTAGCCGCCAGTAACAAGATAATTGGTCTAATCATTAACATACATACATACATAAATCACGTCTTTTATCCCTTACGGGGTAGACAGAGCCTTAGATAACAAAACCTAAAGGCCACGTTTAGCATGGGCGTATAGGTGGAAAGGGGAATCAAAATAGTGATGGGTTGCAAGCCGCATCGCCTATATGATTCCTAAGAATTTCGCCCATTCCCTCGATGGGCTTTTATCTGCGCGGGAAGAGAAGCATCTGGTACATTCTATGTTTTTTCTTTACTCCCAGACCGGCATGGAAGATCATTAGCACATTTTTAAATTATCGTAACACACAGGATGCGGCGTTGGAGACGATAACTATTGGCCTCCGGGAGCTTCTAGAACGACATTCAGGTTTCGGGTACTATCGGCCGATTCGAGTATCAAATCGACAGGAGTAAGAGAGACAGCCAGACAAACCCGAATATTGTTTTAGCTCACGGACTATAGTTAGTTAGGTCTACATACCACAAATCACGTCTTTATCACTCACGGGGTAGACAGAGCCTAAGGCGACAAGACCTACAGACCACGTTTAGCAAGATTATGGGTGTATAGATGGAAAATGGAATCAAAATAGTGATAGGTTACTAGCTAATAGATGAATGATTCCTATGAGCTTCGCCTATTCTCTCGATGAGTTTTTACCATCTGCGCGGGAAGAGAAGCAACTGGTACATTCTATGTTTTTTCTTTGCTCCCACACCAGCATGGAAGATTAGTTATAGTTAGTTACTCTTTGCCTTTAATGTATGGCCATGCTTCGCGCAAAGCTTTAATTGGAGCGAGATCGCTATCGGCCTTATCCATCTATAGATAACGTTAAGCGATGATAAATATTTAACAAAAGGGCAATTAGTTAAGAATAAATCTATGCAGGGAAACAAAACAAATGTTAAATGAACTTGGAACTAGAACCAGTATAAATTAATAATATTTTTCAATACAATAATTTCTTCCATGCTGGTCTGGGTGTAAAGAAAAAACATAGAATTTAACAGTGGCTTCTCTTCCCGCGTAGATGGTAAAAGCACATCGAGGGAATGGGCGAAAGTCTTAGGAATCATGACATAGGCGATGCGGCTAGCAACCCATCACTATTTTGATTTCCCTTTCCACCTATACCCCCTCATTATGCTAAACGTGGCCTTAAGGTTTTGTTACCTTAGGCTCTGTCTACCCCGTAAGGGATAAAGACGTGATATATGTATGTATGTATGTATTTCAATACAGCTGCTCAAAAAGTGCCTTTTTTGGCTGTTTTGGGTGCGAAAGTTAGTTTTTGCGCACTAGTCCAATTTACTTTTCTATTTTTTTAAATTTGTACTTGTTCTTCCAATTCACGACTACTTACCGAAGAGTTATTATAATATTATAAAGAGTTATACATACATACATACATATTAGTTTGTACCAAGACGTAATAAAACCAAAAACCTAATAATGTAAAAATATCAAAACATTACTACTTTCCGCACTAGCATCGAAATGTACTATTTTAAAATGAAAAACGTAGTCGTTGGCGTCATACTGACCACGTATTGCAAATCGAATTGTCACATGTCGACAATTGTCGCATTGTTGAAGCCTGGCATTCGTCTTCGCATAGAATTAGACAAGTCTCCAAATTCCAAGCTACGAGTATAGTCCAGAGTGCGATAGTGCCCCCCCCCCCCATCTTATTACCATCATAATGCGTCGGCTGCGCTGTGCCCCACAAAGGAGTCACTTTCGCTGCAGCGAGCCTAATGTTGATGCATAGACTGCCATTCTATTCTGTGACACAAACACGTTACGTCAGAATAAAATAAGTTACTGTCAAAAATTACATTTTTATAACAAGTTTTTTTTGGTCACTCTACTTTGCATTGTTACTCGTCCTACATATGTATCAAATTTCAACGGTTCAACCGTTGAAAATGAAAATGAAATGAAAATGAAAATGAACATTTATTTTTGCAACTTGGCCGCCAAGGGCTCTTACATGTCTTTTTAAAACTACCAGCGCATTCGGAAAGACCATCATTGCCAAGAAGAATGCGCCGCAAGAAACTAACCCACTTATTCATAAACGCTCTGTAGGCTTCTGCTAACTTAGCAATCGTTTGTCCTTATCTGTCACTTTGACATCTACCTTTCATAGATAAGGACAAACGATTGCTAAGTTAGCAGAAGCCTATAGAGCGTTTATGAATAAGGGGGTAAGTCTTTGTAAGTATTGCACTAGCTGTTGCCCGCGACTTCGTTTACGCAGAATTAAAATGTGTCCCAGGCAGCTTGACTTTACACAAAACCTTGACAAATGATACACTTAAAAACCTTCCATATGAATCGCTCTGTCTATTGGTGAAAACTGCATGGAAAATCGGTTCAGTAGTTTTTGAGTTTATCGCAAACAGAGAGATGCGGCGGAGGACTTTATTTTATAACATACTTACATGTAGCCCCCTACTCGTCTGCGCAGAATTCCTATAGGGAATAAAAACTATCCTATGTCCTTCCCTGAGACTAAAACTATCCATGTACCAAATTTTAATAAAATTGGACCAGCGATTTAGGCGTGAAAATGTAACAGACAGACAGCCAGAGTTAATTAATTTCGCGTTTATTATTAATTACTAGCTTCTGCCCGTGGCTTCGTCTGCGTAGAACACATAAACCATCCTCTTGAATCACTCTATCTATAAAAAAAACCGCATCAAAATCCGTTGCGTAGTTTTAAAGATCTGAAGCATATATAGGAACAGACACTTCCATCTAACAGAGAGACAGACAGCGGAAAAGGACAGGGATAGTGATGTTGATATAGTAAAGATGGTTTAGCGTTTCGAACGGACCTAACCTATGGTCATTCCTACCCGCAAAATACTTCATAACCTCAAAATCGACGGGTAATATAGCCGTAATCCTAAAAGCTCATTTGCCCGGTACCTGGCCAGTAATTTTTCACGGAAAAGCCATAAAGTAAGGAAAACTAACAAGTATGCTGGTCACGCTCCCGTGGGTCAGAGAGAGACGTCCGATGCAAACGGGGTTTCGGAGCGCGAGCGAGCGAGACATCAGTATGATGCATGGCTAGATGAATAATAGTAGGCGAATTTTGTGATGTCGGTTTTTGTTTTAAAAGTTAGAATTTATTATGGTCGGAGTATTGTTTTTACAGGAAAAGTTTCTTAGTCGCGGTAGCATAATTAAAGATTGTTTTTCTAGGATATTGATCTGGGATAAACCCCACCTGATGGAAAGAGCAGATGAGACTAAAGGACACTGATTCAGTAACAGGCCTTGAAAAGCTCTAGGCTAAACTCACGAAAAAATAAGTCAGACTGAAAGACAAACTTAACTTTACAGTTGAAAAATTCAACATCGATATGAATCTGGTCGATTCTCAAAGTTCTCAAACTGGAAATGTAACTTTGTAATATGCATTCGAAGCTACACAAAACCACAGATTATAATAATTTTTTTAACCTGCCTGTGCCCAGCAATGGGACGTATACAGGCTGGAGATGATGATGATGGTGATGATGCTTTTTTCTTGCTGTGAGACCTCGACTTTAATCCAAATTTAATGATTTTGTGTCAATTTAATTTATTTCCGAATGACAAAAACGTACAAACAGTAAACACAGCTTACATTTTTTTAAATTTAAGTATACAATATTACATCACTTTTTGCCCTTCGATATTTAACTTTTAACGCTCCATATTTAAAATCCCGCGAACAAACTGGCCATCCAGAATGCAAATACGTTTGATTAAAAACAATAACCGCCGCATCGAATAAGGAATCGATTCGATCATTCGATTCGAGATTCATTCGATTACTGTCCCTACTAGGTAACTCGTAATTAGTCGAACTATTGTGTTGTTCAATTTATGTTCGATGTAACTTGAAGTTGTAAATTATAATAATAATTTATGGTCAGGAGTCTGGAAACTGTGGGAAATTTAATATTTCCTTGCTCTCCGATTGGTAATAAGAGTTCATTTATTTTTCGATTCCACATATAAGTATAATTTGGTTCAAATTTTTATTATTTTAGAAGAAACGATTAAGTAGTTTAAGACTGGCTGAATTCAAATAGACATAGACACCGAAGAACTGTCTATTCGAAATTTGAATGCTATTAGCTTTACTTTAACGACCGTTAGGCCTTGTAGGTAAGACCTATGACTTGTCAAACAGATAATCGCGAAGGAATTAACTTTAGTGATTTTACCATTAACTTTTCCGTGAAAGAAAGACCTACACACGCCTACGAAGCAGTTCGTCGGGATGTGAAGCGCCAAAAATTCCGAAATATTATTCGGAAAAGATGCATAAGTGCCCAAGATTGGGACATAATTAGACTAGAGTTGATGACTGAACTCCATTAGTACCCACCTTATTTGACTAAATTTAAATGATTTTAACTCACTGTAAACAACGTCAGGAGTTATTAAATAAAGCATTTATTATGCCCGCCGGACACAACTTTAAATATGGCTATCGTACGCACTTAATGAATAACGAGCTACCGGTTGTTTGCTGCTTTTTGAACTTGTTATTTTAATGTGGTATTCGAGCTGTGTGTTTATGATTATGTATGAACATACACGTAATAAACACTGTTTTTTTAATGATCATTCCTATCTTAAGTCATCAAAACGGTAGAAAACGGATAAAAGAAGAACAAAAACATTTACGTCAAAAAAATAACGGTTACTAAAATAGGGACGCCTTAAATTTTTACTCTATGCTACATTTTGAAATTGGTGCCGCAACGCCAAACTCCAAACTTTTTTTTTTCAGAGTATGGAAGCACACGCTGGTTCTAATTTGGCTGGGCTCAGTGCAGAGAGCGGTTTTTCATTATTTTCAGCCAGTGTCTTAAGCCTGGCTTACCGCGCACGCGGCGCATACTAAACAGTTTAGAAAAATACGGTTTTAATATCGACTCGAACAGTGTGGACTGTGTTGCCGCTACGTCAATATTGTTGATGTCGCCAATTTAATAAATGTTTGATAGCTGAACAGAGCTGGACGTAAGTAATTTGCCACAGATATACTTACTTATAGTCTGGAATAACACAAATAAGCTACTTTTGGTCCCTGAAAATTGCTTGTTAAGTGTTTCTAAAGTTTATCTATATTTTATCTAGGCAGCTAAGTAATAAATGCCATTGAAGTCCGATAAGTAATTGAATTGATATTGCAGCTAGGGCTTAACACGACATGAATACCACGCAAAAAACAGAACATGGCTTAGAGCTGACCCTTGCGGCACAACTATCAATAAAAATCATTCAAATACATACCGCGAATTGAATCGGTGGCAGTAAGTTAACCAGATTGACATCTGTCATTTTATGCCTTAATTTTAATAACATCATAGATTACCAGCCATCTTATAGCGATTGGAAAACGAAATTACAGTGCACGCCGCGTAATTTTATTGTGATTGGATACATTTTTTCTTTCGATATTTAGCTCTTTTTTTCACTCTCAATCCTTTGTTTGGTTCGTGAGAACAGCGTTGGAAATTACCATTTTTAGAGGCTGGATTATCGGATAGCTTTTTTGAGGTTATTTTAATCGAGTAGCGAAATCGATTCGGGATCTCGGATGGAGATGCGGTGTTCGGAATTACATGTTTTGGGCGGGTTCGTCGGGTATGGCGGATTTTTGATGTTTTGCTGACGACATGGAACTTAAAGGTAATTGCTTAGAATCTGGTTCTGGATTTTTAGAAAGAATGCATTGTCAAGAAGCTGAGTTGGGTCAGGTGAATTTGGTCCGGTTGAACGACTACGGATGGATACGGCTTGTCATTGGTGTTCCTCGTATTCGCTAGAAATATTTGTGCCACATTCAGTAAAATATATAACTTTGAAACTGCAAGTACTTAGGTAGTTTAGGTAGGTAGCAGAACAACCTAGCATACATGATATAATTGGTAAATTACATCATGTATGCTAGGTAGTTCTGCTCAATCATCATTTAGTATAATTTGTTGTAGTCTAAAGACTAAAGTAGTAAACCATTATTACTAGAATAGTAAACTATTTCAAGTGAGCTTATCTTATCACCAGAATACAATGCCATATCAGTGGCGTGGCGTCAAGTATATCAGAAGGCAAGCCGAAGGGAATTTAACTAGCCTTTTCCTCTAATTCTGCACAATAAAGTGCCCAACTGCCTTAAAATAGGCAAGCCGGTGGGAATCGAGTTCTATGGCGCCACGCCACTGGTATCTATAGTACTACTTATAGAAGCGATTTGAATACCAAATTAGATAATGATATTGAATAGATATAGTGGATTTGTCTTCTAATTAGCTCTGTTGAAATAGTAAAGACTAATGATTAATAATAAGTTAAAAAATTACAGTTAACTAGGTAATAATTTAGTATGATTGTAATTATAAATAATTACTTACCGACTATTGACTGAGGCAGAATTTCCGACGCCATCTACCGGTGGTTTCCTGGAACAAAGAAAAATAACTTAGTGAAATGAATATCACTTTGATTAATAACGTGCTACTTCGAATTGAAGTGCACAACTTTACTAAGGAATTATTATATTATTGAACACCAGTGATCAGTGCTTTTATTTGACTTATATTAAATAAGAATAAAGCTTTTTTTTTACAAGGTTTTTACTAACTCACACACAACGCTGATGATCTATTTTCATGTCTGTGTTTTGTTTTTTTCTAAAAAATTGAGTCTGATCTCTTATATTTGTGTGTTGCAAAAGTGAATAAATGTCTTCTTTCTTTCTTAACTTGCAGTGTATGTATTTAAATATGTTTGTCCGGGTGGAATCTTGCGACTCAATTTTGAAGCAGATATCTTCAAACGATTGAGCTGAAATTTTGTATACATATAGTAGGTAACTCGGATGACAATATAATAATCTGGTAATGGAGTTCTGGTGACCCAGCCAGGGTCGTCTCCGCAGGAGGGAACTCTTCAACAGTAGCTCCGATTGACTTGGAATTTGGTACACATAATGTAAGACGGATGAGAATGCAAGTACAGTCAGTAAAAAAGCTTGCAATAAAAATGAAATTTTTGACAGAAAATTATTTCGTAACAAATACTTACACCCAGTAGGACTCGGGTAAACCCGGGGCGTGGGGGTAGGTCGCACCCAAGTGGTAAGGGTTGCAGAAATTCACCATCGGTACAGCATACATGACTATTTCTGGTCTCACTTTTTCAGTTTATAATTCTTTACTCATTGATACAAATCAAATAATTTAGTTCCGTTGCACTTAGGTTAAGTTATTGTTGGTGGTGGAGTAAAGAACAAACATCACGTATTTATCCCTTACGGTGTAGACCCTAAGGTAACAAGAAAGGCCACGTTTAGCATGATCGTGGGCGTATGGATGGAAAGGGGAATCAAAATAGTGATGGGTTGCCAGCCACATCGCCTCTAACATGATTCCTAAGACTTTCTGCGCGGGAAGAGAAGCAACTGGTAAATTCTATGTTTCTTCTTGACTCCCAGACCAGCATGGAAGAATAGTTATTATAGTTGTTACATAGTTAGATAGTTGGTGTAATTACCCCGACAGTGGTACTTAAGAATAATTTTACTACCTCAGTAGCAACAATCGTCTCAACAACCCATCCTACGACTATAGACTTCAGTTTTACCATTCAGAACCCTGTCACCTAATACACTTCCTTATAACCTATACTTTTGAATACAAATTTCCATAACCCTAGACCTCAATTGATAAACACTTCACAGTTCGCCGACAAAACATCGCATTCCATTTTAAATGTGCTGCAACCGTCACTAAATAGCTAGTTGACAGAAAAGCCGACGAGTTCCGATCTTAGCCGAATCGAATCGGACAATAGTTCCACTTAGCGGCCTAGAGATGTCGTTAGCGCCCGCTGCGAGAGTTCGAAGATTTGAAATTGGAACCTTTTTGATTTTGTTTTTATTTTACTACACTTTAGTTAGCAATTAGAGATGGGACAAGAAATTGCAAACGGAACGCGGCAGTCGGGGTTTCTTTTTTTATGTGACGCTTTTACGCGTATTCTTGTAACTCAACATGTTTCAAGCCTTTTTGATCCTCATTTTGAGCGCTTCAGGTAGTAAAGCTGTAATAGTACATACTACTTTTCATTGGCATGTTTTTCTAATATGGTCATTATTAGTTAATACAGTCCGTGAGCAAGTATCAAACCCATATGAGTGAGAGAGACAGCAAGACAGACCCCCAAGGTCTTTTCAAATACTATCGCACTGTTACGTAATGTATATTACGCACCTACTTACTATCTAGCCTTTCCTCTTATGTAAGTACAGTATTTTAATCACATTTGACCGAAAAGTTAAAAAGGTCGTTATGGAGTTGTTTTTTTGTCTGTACTCTCAAACATATTTGACAATAGACGCCGTGCCGGAGGAAACGAGCTCCTTTTTTGTGTATTTAACTTGATTATAAACGCATTTGATAATTGTTACGATTGTTCAACACGTTTTGATACTTTACTTTAAACAAAATAGTATCGTTATATCAATACTGAAATAAAAATGATAACAGATCTTTAGATTATATGAAGAAATATCGTCTCGAGCTCTATATAATTATGTGTTATACATACGTCATACTCGTACTTGTATCTGTAGTATGTCATCATGTACTTCTATGTTTAGTCCAGTTAATTTAAACCAATAAATCTCTTTAACAATTAAGACCTGAAAGTACAGTATTCTGTTTCCTAAAACACTTCACACATACATAAGTACTTAACAATAGAATTCTAAATCGAATTGCCAACCTAACAGCAAAATTCACTTATCTCCCTCTAAAAAAAGGATCTCAACTTCATAAACATGTCAGCGACACGAAACTACCAACTACCAAGACCCTTCCAATCACAGATAATCACAGTCGATCTGGAATCGATCTATTCGATGGCAATCACATCGATTTACTTCACTCCGATTCCGATTCGAACACTTTACGATTGTGGTGCCGCACTATCAAAGACGCCGCTGACATTCGTCATGGAAACGCTACCGTGAATAGCCGATTTAAATGTTTTTTTTTTAATAGACAAATAGGGATGTTTTAAATGTTTTTTTTTTGGATGAAATTAGCCCACGACTGTTGCTCCGCTTCCGTGGAAGAATTTCCCTATAGATACTGGGATTTAAAAAAACATAACTTTTGTCAGATTGCCTGTTCCTGCTATTAGCGGAAATCATTAAGAGATTAAGTTGCTGTGTTTTAGCTTCGCGTAAGTAAATAAATTGTGTTTTACGAAATAGGTAAGTATTGCTAAGTAAGTTCGACACAATAAATAATTCCAGTTATGTTTTATTTTCCGATTCCTCTGAAATCACCAATAAAATAACAAACACGATACTTATTAAAATTTACACGGCACATGGCCAAAGACAAACGAACTAAATAAGTAATTAAATTTCACATTTTTCATCAGAACAATTAATTAGTCGCGTAAAAAAATACCTACATCAAACATTTACCAGAGCAACGTATCAATACGAATGTCTTCATTAACTTAGCGATTTGGTATACCCGGGAAAAAACGCTGGGACTCCCACATCGCTCTTCTGAGAAAACTCCAAATACCAAATACCACATTAGACTGAAAAGGAGCCAATCCGGGACCCACGAATAAGCGAGAACAAGTTCTCATTTAACAAGTACGCGTAAAAAGTTGTAATGAGTCGCAAAAGTTAGGTTAACGGATCAACTCGGAACTGTCGCCGTCCATTTAATAACGATGCGTTCAGTTTAAACTAAACTCGAAGCAGAAGCTCGTAAACGGAAGGCATAATTACAAAAACCAAACCCTATCACTATTCCCAAATTCAAAACAACACTATAACTTCAAACTGGCGACATGAAATAAATACTCAAACTAATAATTCACATGGAAATTCGTAGACATGACGAAACGTTTGCTGTACTAAATATTCGTCGGTCAAGCTGCGCCATGTGTTTGCAACCGCTACAAGCCTAACCCTAAAACTTTTAAATTACGAATGCTACAGAGAAAACCGACCACTAAATAACGCACGCGAATTAATAAAAACGTTGTTTTGCACTGTTTCCAAGATCACCGCGGCTGGCCACGTATAAAAGTTTACAACTCGCGTAAAAAAAAAAAACAATCAACCACTAAAAATTTAACCCTACTATTTCCAAATTCAAAATACGCGTAGAGAAAACTTTCGAATTTCAGTTAATTCAAACTGGCCACCATAAACCTTGGCACATAAAGGCTTAAAAAAAAAACTCAAAATATAAAACTTTTGTTCCAAATTTCAAATGGAATTCTACAAACGTTTTGTTTTTTTTTCACTATTCGCGGGTCGCGGGGCCTGCGTTCACCGCGGCATGCCACGTGCTAGTGTCAAACTTCTGCCCTCGGAAAATTCGCATTCCCCCTTGCAACGATGTTTACAAACGGATGTATCTGTGTGTGTGATCCTGGTCCTATCCTAATGATTCATTAATGGATTTGACTTTTGATAAAGTTTGTTGGAGTTTCGAATTCGAGGGAATTGAAAATTAATTTGTGTTTGAAAATTTTAACGGTTGTCAACTTTGTTAACATGTATCTTGCTCGTTTGTTTTGTTAGAAGTATTGTTATTGACCTTTATCTAAATGTTAAAACTGACAATAAACCCACCGTAACAACATCCAAACATGTATTAATAAAATAAATTTCTTTGCTACTAACAAACTTTTAATTATACACTAGTACATATTTTTTAATTCTTAAAAAATATTGAGCAACGAGGCAATATCAATGATTACATAAAGTCAATATAAATTAACAATGAAGATACACAAAAAATCCACCATTTTTCTCCTGCTCACTTTGCTTTCCAAGATCTTCCACGACCCGTCTTTTGTTTTATCAAAAACTTTCCTTACCCAAAACAGAAAACAATAAAGAATGTATCCAAGTTACCAGCACTAAACAACAGTAAAGGCCTATAAGAGCAGCATTCCCCTCGCAAACGAGGAATATTTCCCCAATATCGGGGTAATATGACAGAACACTGGCAACACCGCGTGAATAATAAATAAATTGTCCGGGACTCGTGCGTACTGTCAATTATTTATACGCAAATTATGTATGTTTTTGTTTCGGGAAAATACTTTTGAAAATTTGTCGTAAGGCACAAATAAGTTCAACAGTGGCTGGCCAGTTATAAAATACGGATGAAACGCGCAATGCCACAACTACGAAAAAAAAAGCAAATAGTAACATCTAAGCGCTGGTAGTTTAAAAAAAATACACGTAAAAGAGCCCTTGGAGGCCTGTATGCAAAATGAAATTTGAATTTAGAATTTCGAATTTTACGCTTACTTAATTACACATTAAACTTGATAACACGATTCGCATAATGCCATACTCATAATGCCTTGTATAAAAAAAGTGAGGAATACTCAATTTGAGATTGAGAAGCCGAAAGGTGACATTGTTTTTGAAATGAATCCTTCCAATTCTAAAATGTCAAGTTAGTTACAATGGAATACATCATTTCCAAAGAAGAGGAAACATCTCACATCAGCCTAGTAGATTTTATGAGAGAGTCAAAAAGCGTTTTTTTATCTAATTTCAAAAATAAAAATAAGAAACCATAACGCATAATATTTTAAATTGATAAATAAACCCTTAAAAACTGACGCACATTCCTTATTAAGTACAATCGCTAACAACACCAACTGACCATTCGTTCATGGGCATAGTATCAAAAAGATACATGGATTATTATGTTATTTTTTGACGTTGTTTAATATTTGACTAGATATGGTTTATTTAATGTAATTAAATATACATATTATTCATGATGTTTTTAGAATTACAAAATTGGCATAGGTATCTATTTTTTTACATTTATTATATTTGGCATTGTATTTTTATTCCATTGTTTATAATTTATTATATTCTTGTTATAATTGATGACCTCAACAGAAATAATTAATTCATGCAATTTTTGCTGAGTAATTAAATTAAATCTACATCTAATCTATTATTAAGACATTTTAATTTATAACATTCCACCTACAAAGCTACTACTAGCCCCTAATTGTAAATTGGCACAAAAACCTCTCGAACGCGTTCTAGAAAACATCTTATTTAATGAAAAAATTAGCATCACCACTAGTAGCACGTAACTATACCAAATCAATCGCAAAATTTCATGTATTTTCCGTTCAATAAACAACATTACGGACCTGTTTGACCTCTCTCTGTTAAGTCCCAGTTATCTTTAGTGTCATTTGCCTATGATATCTCTGTCTGTTTCGTAGTAATAAATAGAGACGGAATCATAGATAACTGATGATTAAGATACAAACTTAACAGATAGTAGTGAAACTGGCCCCGAGCGCCTAAGCGCTCACTTATGAGGGCATTCGTTTGTACTCAAGGGCATAAATATATTATGTACCTACGTTAACAAACCGTCAAAAACATCTTCATGCCATAGACAATAAGGTCGGTGACACATATATTTGACATGGCTGTATCGATATTTATGCTCTCGACTGTACATCGATAATCACCTTGGTCCAGTATGCAAATGTCCGAGCAGTTTTTTGCTATAGCAACACTATCCGGGCAAATATCTCGAGACCCGGGGCGGAGTGAACGAGCTAGGAGGGAACGTTGTATTCAAACTCAAACAGTTATTTGTTTTGATACAAGGTACAAGATCAAACCATGTAAGGTCACTGCAAATATTTCATTTTTTTTATTAACTACTTACATCTAAACTAGGGTAGGTACTATGTACTATACCGCTGCCCTCCCCTAGTGGTGCCTGCTGGCGGGGGATGGGGATCCCCTGCTAGCCTGTAGAGGCCCACGAGTCTAGTGGGGGGGGCAAGTATTCCCGGCCCCCCTCTCTTGGCGCGGGAGCCCCGGCGCGTAGGCTGGGGCGGCCGGTGGGGCGTGCGTGGTGACACCCTTATGCTCCCACGGCGCCCCCCCAATGGCAGAGAGGGAATACCGGCGGTTTTTTAGTGGGTAGGCCTCCCCTGCTTCCTTCCACTCGGGAGGGGGGCCGGGGAGGAGAGTCCCACATAACTTCCGCGCCGTCCCCAAGGCGCGGTCGTATGCGTAACGCATTTTTCCGCCACAAAAAAAAAGGGTACTATGTACTAAGTACCTAACTCAGATTCAATTAAATAGGAGATCAAAATAAACTAAAAATTCGAACACCTTAATAAACTATTGGTAATTGTTAACAGTTTACTCTATTTAATTGAATACCTACCTAATTATTCTAATAAATGTTATATTGGATACTGACATTCATACACTAGCTGTTTTGAACATTTATTTAAAGTGTAAAACAGACTAATATAACTAAAAAAATCACGCTAAATTTTAAATTAGCTAGAAACTACATTACATTACTTACCTAACTAAACACATTCACAAGTGGTGCAAAGTACCAAAGAAACTGACCAAGTCCGAATAGGACCCGCGCACCGAGAGTTCCGTAATTTGTAGGTAAGTATGAAAAAAGTTCGGTTAAATGTCTAAATAAACGCTGTAAACGACCGTATCTAAAAATCCAGTGTCAGCAGAGCCATGTTCTTAAAGAAATGTAGAGTCATTTAATATAGGTATTTACTTGAACCAACAGAATAAACATTTTGTTTTTTACTTATATTTTTTTATGTGAGTAACCATTATAAAATGACTCCACGCTGCCTACTTTCACAAAAGGACCAGGGCTCTACTAACACTGCTTTTTTGTATTTCCGAATTATTTACGTATCTACAAATTTGTAGGAACCGCGAGCCCGACTCGACCTTGGCCTGTATTTTTGCTCTCTGAGACCATCTTGTGGCCATTACGTTCGCAGGACAGTATAAGTTCATACCTCATAAACACCTCTTGCTTCATTGGGCTCGTATAACGTTATTGGTCCGATGATAGATAACACAATACATGATTCTGGAAACAATTTTTTAAACGATATCCATAATTATATCAAGTGATAACGATAGCGATAGCGATATAGAGGTTAAGCGCATAAGATATTTTTATTGCCTTCGCAATTGGTTTAAATTTACTTCGGTAAAATTATTTATCTATACTAATATTATAAAGAGGTAAAGTTTGTGAGTTTGTGAGGTTAGTAGTCTCTGTATCTACTGAACCGATTTTGATTTTTTTTTGCCACTAGAAAGCAGAAGAATATTTGTGAGTGTCATAGGCTGTATTCAAAACTGCGCAGACGAAGTTACGGGTAACAACTAGTTTATTATATTACATACATAACTCACGTCTTTACCCCTTACGGGGTAGACAGAGCCTAAGCTAACAAAACCTTAAGGCCACGTTTAGCAAAATGAAAATCAAAATAGTAATGGGTTGCTAGCCGCATCGCCTATAACATGATTCCTAAGACTTTCGCCTTTTCGGCTTTTACCATCTGCGCGGGTAGAGAAGAAACTGGTAAATTCTATGTTTATTAGATTTCTTAGACAAATATAGTGCTGTTGTTTGTTCCCTTTGATTTTTGAATTTAAACACATTCAAAAGGTTCTATTTTTCGACAGTATGGACTTAATTACTAATTTTTACGGTTGCAAGAGAAATTATAATTAATGAATAAATTTTTGCGGGTGGTAGGGCCTTGTGCAAGGTCCGTCCGGATCGCTACCACCATCTTACTCGCTAATCCTGCCGCTAAGTAGCAGTGCTTGCACTGCTGTGTTCCGGTGTGGAGAGTAAGACAGCCGGGGAATTTACGGGCACAAGAGGCATTTCATCTTAGTCCTCTAGGTTGGCAACGCATCTGCAATCCCTCCGGGGTTGCGGGTGTCTATGGGTAGTGGTGATCACTTACCATCAGGTGACCCACTTGCTCGTTTGCCTTCCTATTCATATAAAAAAAAAAAAAAAAATGTACCGGTCAATCAGATCTCAGTCGTATGCCCGACATGTTTCGAACCAATCCGTGGTTAATTTTCAAGGTGCGTTAAACCGGACAGCCAACCGTGAGCTGATTTTTTAAGGGTTCCGCTTTATTATTTAAGCTATGGAACTCTAAAAATGAAGCTTATTAAAAGTATTCGTGTGACTTACAGAAGGCAACATTGGAGCATCTCCAATCACTCTGAAGTCAGGGATAATGCACCGCGGGTTAGTGCCGCCGTGGGACGGGGATCGTAAACCTTCGGGGGGCTAATGAGGATTTATGGAGGGAGCGGCAGGGAACAGCAACTCGTGATTTTGACGACACCTGCATTGTGCAACGGTTGAGAAAAAAGCATTTTCTCAATTTTATAACATTTTTTAACAGAAAACTTGGGAGTTTTAAATATACGTTTTTACTCTAATGTGAATCGCTAGTTTGATTCCATTTTCCGTCTATACCTAGCCCCACAATCTTGCTTTTCACTTGTCACCTTAGGGTGTGAGTTAAGACGTGATTTGTGTGTGTGTGTGTGTGTGTGTGTGTGTGTGTGTGTGTGTGTGTGTGTGTGTGTGTGTGTGTGTGTGTGTGTGTGTGTGTGTGTGTGTGTGTGTGTGTGTGTGTGTGTGTGTGTGTGTGTGAATCGCTAGAAAGGACTTGAAATCATCGTTTCACAAATCCTTTTAAGACATGGGTAGTTATTATAACTCGCGTGGCTCTACCACATAAAGGAGAAGCCAATAATATGGTATTAAGTAGATATCAGTAGCGTGGCGTCCATAGAACTCGATTCCCACCGGTTTAGCCTCTCTTAAGTCAGTTGGGCACTTTATTTTGCAGAATTAGTGGAAAAGGCTATTTAAATTCCCTTGACGCTACGCCACTGGTAGTATAATTAGTATAGTATTATTTTGATTCCCCTTTCCACCTTTATGCTTACCATCATGTTACGAGTACCTTAGGCTTTGCCTACTCCGTAAGGGAGAAAGACGTGATTTATGTACGTATGTATGTATGTATAAGTAGATAATTAATTCATATATATTGCAGCTTAGTGGCACGTATACTTATACTTTTGAGCACATTTAAATAAAAAACATGTCATCCCCGTAAGTTGAACGAGCAACTAGTCTGAAATAACACATGTATACTCAACTAGCTTCTGCCCGCGACTTCGTCTGCGTAGAATCATACATAAAAACCTTCCTCTTGAATCACTCTATCTATTAAAAAAAACCGCATCAAAATCCGTTGTGTAGTTTTGAAGATATAAGCATACAAAGGGACATAGGGACATGGGGAGAGAGAAAGCGACTTTGTTTTATACTATGTAGTGATTAATACACCGAACCCCACAGTAATTTAAAACTACAAAATAGACGAAAGAGGAACTTAATAATTCCATACAAACTTGCCATATTAAATTTCAAGCATTTTACGTCAAAAATATGTGCTTGCTACTTATAAAATGGCAAACTCACTGATTTGTATCTAATTTATGTAAGTGTTTATGAGGGATAATAAGGGATATAGACGTGATTTGTGTATGTGTATGTATGTATGTTTATGAATAAATGTTACCAATTTAATAACTCTGGAATTAGCTAGCGGCACCACATATAATACGGCGGTACAACTTAGGGATCTTAGAAAAACGAGCCTATTCTTTTCATAAACAACCGGCAACACACTCTTAACGCCGTTTGTTGTGAGTGTCTATGGGCGATTGATTTCCATCATGTGGCCTACATGCTCGTTTTTCCCCTATAACACAAAAAATATAAAAATAAATTGGGATTAAAAATAAAATAAAAATACTTTTAAAAATATCCAAATGTTGCCGACCCCTGGCTCAGTACAGTCGGTAAGACAACAGCAATGATGCGATACTTCCCTTGTATCCCGTTTTTATTGCGACCCCGATGTAAATGCACGTGAAATATTTAAGGGCGGGAAAACTTACTGATGTTCCGTCTACCTTAACGTTAAGATCGCCGTACTGTCCCAAGAACGGAATTTATTGCCGGCACAGTTGATGCGGTATTTTAAAATAACAATTGAATTGTTCGAAACAGGTCGAAACAAGCTGGTCTGGGAGTAAAGAAAAACATAGAATGCACCAGTTGCTTCTCTTCCCGCGCAGATGGTAAAAGCCCATCGGGGGAATGGGCGAAAACCTTAGGGATTATGTTATAGGCGATGTGGCTAACCCATCACTATTTTGATTCCCCTTCCCACCTGTACGCCCACAATCATGCTAAACGTGGTCTATAGGCCTTGTTACCTCAGGCTCTGTCTGCCCCGTAAGGGATAAAGACGTGGTTTATGTATGTATGTATGTATCTAAAAATGGGCGAAAATCTCAGTAATCATGTTATAGGCGATGCGGCTAGCAACCCATCACTATTTTGATTCCCCTTCCCACCTATACGCCCATAATCATGCTAAACGTGGTCCTAAGGTTTTGTTACCTTAGGCTGTCGACCCCGTAAGGGATAAACACGTGATTTATGTATGTATGTATTTATACGGTCAATAGTATCGGGTCGAAAAAAAACTAAAGAAATATTTATCGACCGCAACACACACACCTGTAGCCGAAAATCAAAAATGGCCCCGCAAAATTACCCCGCATAACACTCACCTCGCGGTTTACCTCAAGGCTCCCGACATCTCGAATCCACTAGCAAGTCTGGCTACTATCGGAGCCACCGGGTCGGAGTTAGCTAAAGTGCGCAGTAAAAGTAATTTTAAGATGGCAAAGTCGACGGATTTACATGAAATAATGGTTGAACTTAATGCTTTCGGGATTTAAGAGGATGTTTAACGTTTCGGGGTTGCATTGTAATGGCTGCGGCTTGAGATGTAACTACAAGGGTTTTGAACTTGTACGATTTTTGGAGGAATCGTGGAGTTTATTCTCCAAATGACGTTCAAGTAAAGATACTTACAATACCTGACCATAAAGATTGCACATCTGTCTTATTTATTTATTTATTTAGACATGCCAACAGTACATAAACAAAACATTAATATTCACAAAATTACAAGTTACAATCCATGTTCATGCACCAATAACAGGCATGCAACAGCATTTATCATGCTTAGGGACTTACACTACAAGTAAAACTAACTAACATAAAAGAAACAGGATTAAGCGAGTGAGTGAGCATCCCGCTTATGGCAACAAACAAAAAATTTACCTTGCTACTCCGCTACTCACGTGCAAGATAACCAAGCCTTTGTGAAATATATATGTTTCCCATGCAATCCTTCCCTCTTATCTATCTATCTATCGGCTATCTTGCACGTGAGTAGCGGAGTAGCAAGGTAATTTTTTTGTTCGTTGAAATGGGCCTCCGCAAAGTAACGCCTGATTCAATTTTTTTTTAAAAACGCTTATAACAAAACTAAAATGAGGCAAAAAGAGAGCTAATTTTGAGGGATGTGCTGCCGCTGTGAGTAGCGGAGTAGCAAGGTAAATTTTTTGTTCATTGAAACGTTTGTAAGTCAAATACATTGACTAACCTTACACTAAGTACTATGCTAACTCTTATTTCAGCCGTTGTCTAAAGTACCTATTATAACACAGAATTATCTCACATTGATATTCTTGCTCACAGAAACTGTCTTAGTTTTAAGAACCGTGTTATTTGTCACTTAAATGCTTAGAAATTGCACGCACTTCTTTCCAATTTTCCATTTTTTGTTTGTATAACCATGTTTAAGTATAATTATTAATTGGGTATTGTACCTGTTGCTGATTCAAGCGCAATGCCATCTACTGCATCTACCGTTCCAGTTTACCGACGTTCACGTTATTATTGTTATGGCACTCCAGGTCGACACCTTATTATGTATCAATACAATGTTCAACTATGTGACTGTTTGTTGCCTAAATAAATTAAAAAAAAAAAAACCTTCTTTCTGCAGCAAAATAAGCTTTGTCTGTCTCTAGCAAAGGTAAAAAATATATATCTGGCCTTAGTACGGTACGTTCTAATGGGCAGAGATCTTCCAGAAGTACCTTACTAAAATTTATTTTTCCTACGGTCAGGCAGGCAGTTGCGTTCTCGGGGCGCGCAATATATAAACGCTGACGGACGGCACAGCGCATGCGCTTTGCATTTCAAATGCAGGCATTGTATGCACATTTTTACAGACTTATTACTTTCTAGGTGGTAGCGTCCGCAACACTACCCGTATATACGGATCCATTAAAATGTTCTGATAGCCATACTATCCACTCTTTTATCTAGGAGTCTAATGATATAAATGCCAGATAATCTTCACAGACAAAGTCACGGGTAGGAACTAGTTAATCATCATAAAGACGTCGAGAAGATTGTGATGGGTTCAGGGGCGGGTATCGGGGGGAGTGCACGGGGGAACGTCCCCCCCCCCCTCCCCCCGATGGTATTTTTGTGTACTGTGGGCAATACATACTTCAAGTTAATTTGCAACAGTTATTGTTGTTTCTTTTACCAGTTCGCCACTTGAGTCTTCCAGAAAAATATCCTGGATCGCCCTTGGATTGGTTCGAGTTTAAAATACACTAGCGTCAAAAACTACACTTGTCAGTGCTTTATAGAGGTTATCTCATGATATCTGGGTTTCTATCATCAGATCCTGACGTGATGTTTTGACACCTACCCTATCGAAAAAAAAACGAAGTTATCAATGGAAATATATTTTTTTACAAAGCGTTTTGGAGAAAAGAAACTTCGTTCCTTTCTTGGGTATAAAACACAGTAAAATTAATGACCTCCATTTTTCGAAGTCAATTAAAAACACGCGTCTTACCAGACAGCCCAGACCACTGGACTTATTTCCTAATTCGCTCGCAATCGCCATCGTGTTCATTTTGACAGTTCATGTATGGGCTGACAATTGGCATCGGAATCAGCTAGCTGTCACATTCATACAAGAACTGTCAAAATGAACACGATGGCGAATGCGAGCGAGTTAGGTAATAAGCCTACTGTGAACCGGACCAAGAGCACCTTTAAAATCGACATCCCATTTTTTTGCACCCACTACAAAGTAACGAAGCGAATGGCTTCAAATCCTGATGCGTATTTTTGTTTAAATTGTGACTGATATCCCCCGTTAGCCGCTACCTAGCCGCGTATAATGCGCCATCTCCATACGTCGGATAACAAACTGGACACAGCCTTGTTTACGGTAACAAGTGTATCTGCACGGACAATGGGACTTAGGAACTGGAGCAAATTAAGTAAATTCTTCAAGATATAATTAGGAATGCATGCTGGTCTGGAAGCAAAGAAAAAACGTAGAATGTAGCAGTTGCTCCTCCTCCCGCGCAAATGGTAAAAGCTCATCGAGGGAATTGGCGAAACTCTTAGAAATATGTACTATCAAAAAATAATATTTCTTGATTTTTATGTTTTACTTTTTCGATTCCGGGTTCGATTCCCGGCCATAGCTTTACTTTTCGGATTTTTCTGTGTTATAATTTTCACTGACATTTAGAAATTTAATTTCTAACAAAAAAACCGAAAAAGTAAAACATAAAAATCAAGAAATAAAATTTCTTGATTCATTTGACAGTACCTATCATTTGAAAAACAGTGCATTCTCTCGTCCCTGGTGAGCAGTAGATGTTCCATGAGAGTTTGTAATTGTGTCGTACAGACACATCATTCAAACAGATGACGCTTAGCGACAAAAAATCGCATAGTAACAAAAGGTCACGTGACAGTTAGTAACAGGTAGAAAACCTGCTATGGGTGGTGTAGGGGTATAGCACGCGTCACGGAATGACGAGGATCCGGGTTCGATTCCCGGCCATAGCTTTACTTTTCGGATTTTTCTGTGTTATAATTTTCACTGACATTTAGAAATTTTCTTAGAAATGTGTTATAGGCGCTGCGGCTTGCAACCCGTCATTATTTCGGTTCCATTTTCCAGTTTGATCATGTTGTCTTAGGCTTTGTCTAGCTCGTTAGGGTCTACGTGATTTATGTAAGAAAATGTTTTGAGAAAGTCTGAAGCAAGATGCTTGGATACTCCATTGCGAGATTCAGACAGAAATGAGAGCTGTACAAGGACTAAAACTTTTGATAGCTTAGCTAGTGGAAGTGACGGGCGTTGAGAAAGTAGTTCTGTAGTGGTGGTAGGCCTCCTACAGGGTGGTTGGACGATCTGGTTAAGATCGTGGGAAGCGTAAAACCAATTGTCGTGGAGATCATTGGATGTGATGGTGATGAGAAGAAAGTCAAAGTTTTAGCCGTGGAACTAGGGAAGCAAAACAAGTGGAAATATCAAGCCACTAATGGTATGGTGACCTGATAGCCAAAGAAATCAGTTTGCGGGTGGTAGGGCCTTGTGCAAGGTGCGTCCGGATCGCTACCACCATCTTACTCGCTAATCCTGCCGCTAAGTAGCAGTGCTTGCACTGCTGTGTTCCGGTGTGGAGAGTAAGACAGCCGGGGAAATTACGGGCACAAGAGGCATTGCATCTTAGTCCTCTAGGTTGGCAACGCATCTGCAATCCCTCCGGGATTGCGGGTGTCTATGGGCAGTGGTGATCACTTACCATCAGGTGACCCACCTGCTCGTTTGCCTTCCTATTCATATTTAAAAAAAAAAATGTCATTTAGTTGTGATAAATTTCCACAGTTTCAACTTCAGTCAATTCATCAATAATAATTAACATATTTTTTCTTCCAGACAATAAGGATAAAAAAGGTAAAGGGAAGTATTGTCCATCAGACACGGTTGGACAAAATAAGCCTCGGAGAAGAAAGGTTGTTTTAACACTTGAAGGCTGTCACATGTCATAAGTTAAAAAAGCGAGGGGTTAAGTGAGTCCTGATAATTAATGAAGGGGTTCCGCGGGAGAACTAACAGAGCTGAATATATTATGTATTAATTCAGACTGCTCTTTGAGATTTTTTTTTTAAAAGTTTAATCGAAATAATTATTCAGCCATCTTAGAATTAGATACATACATAAATTACGTCTTAATCTCTTACGGAGTAGGCAGAGCCTTTTTTTTATTAACGGAGAGGAAATCGTTATGGATGCCCTAGGCACGGGGATGCCTAGGGTTATGTGAGGGGTATACCCGAACTAAAAACTTTCCGGCGTTGCCTCAATCCGGTGTGATGGTGACGCTATGGGATGCCACTAGGGTTTCACCACAGACGCGCCCCCGGTGGCCCCCCCCGTCTTTCGCCAGGACCGCGCCAAGAAGGGGAGGGCCCGTACGCTGGGCCCATCTTCCTTAGACAATGAGACCGTGCAATGCAGGTAGGTAATGAAGGGGTAGGCAGAGCCTAAGTTAACAAAACCTAAGGGTCATGTTAGAATTTGTGGTACAAAATCAAAGATAGAGGAAAGTGTAACAACCGGTGGTGTCTGAGAAGATTATTTTTAGGTCAGAGTAGGGTCATTAATAAAAATACATCTGTCTTCTGCCTATTCTTATCTGGCCCAAGAGCGACAAGTCACTACTCTAATCCGAAATACATAGCTGTGTTGAAGAGTTCAATTTTAAACGTTGCTACATATTGACTAATAAATTGAGACTGAATAGTCGTTGTCATATGTCACCTGTCACGTTTATTTATGACAGTTTGCGCGATTCTTTACTGTTTATTGACGGAACCCCAAAAACTAATCATCGGCATTAATAACCCTTTCGAAACGAGACAGTTTCGAGTTTCAATCGCGTGTTTTCCAATCTGCATGTAAAGCAGTGGCATAAAGGAAATTAACATATGTACGAGTGGAGATGCTTTGTGCGCCGGCGACGGTCGACGGCCGGCATGCGCGGGAGTGACGCCGCGTTCGATACTGGCTACTTCCAAATTCGAAATATTTATCATCTTTTTCACTCTCTTATTGATTAATATAAGTGTGAGCGGAATGGCACGAAGTGAACTTCGAATTTTGAACGCCGGAGTAGGCCTGCTGATATAACAGAATGAAAGACAGATTACTTGCTGAACAGATTTGGTTTTTTAGTCTTTGTTTTGGACCTCTGAAGAGCAATTACCCCGATTCAATTGATTGAAAAAAATATATGGGATTTGAAACAAAGGGACAGAGAGTGCCAAGGCATGTGAAATGTGTTATTGGAAAAGAATGGAATGAATAAGTTGGGCGGATAAAGAAACAAATGAGGACAGAATAAATGAGGAAAGGAGTTTACTGGTGTCCATAGAAAACAAAAGAGGGATTATGATGGGACATCTGCTACGAAATGACCACTTCCTTAAGAATGAGAGGAAGGAGACGGAGAGGAAGACAGAAGGTTGAGGCTGAATTAAGCAGTTGTTGGAGGCCAGGTATTGCTGGCGACAACGCCAACGACAAGAGCGAGACTCTTAAATACACACACATACACGGAGAGAGAGAGAGATGGGACTATTAAATAATTTCAGTAAATTTATTTTTAAAAAACACGTCGCTGATAGGGAAATAATGTTTTGACATTTGTCTTTTTATTTCATTACTTTTTTAGTTTTAGTGTGGGCGTATATCAAAAGTTTATGAGTAAGTTTAGTATCTAACCCACCAGCCTTACTGCGCGTGCGTCGCGCGGAACTAAAACACTTCTTTCTCTGCCGTGATGGCGGTTATGGAGTTGTGACTAATATTGCGAGACGGCCACAATGGACGGTGACTTTTCCAAGCTATTTCACCGTCTGGTGACGAAATCTGACACAGGTTGCGTTGGTGATTCAACTAGTTTTTTACTAAAACTAGCCATGCTACATCATGGCCATGCACTTAGAATCGATGCTGTTTTCGAAAAACGACACAGATTTGCGAGATATGTTTAAATTCGCTTCTTTTGAGAAACCCTATAGTGCAGGGGTGGCGAACCTTTTTTGGTGGACGTGCCATTTTTTCACAAATAAAGTAATATTTGGCTCTGACCTGTCATCAAAGATCCTGTTGTCTTAAGAGTGTGTTGTTATTTTACCATCATATGACCACAAAAATAAACCTTTTTTATTATTGGCGTGCCCAAATTATTTTGAAGCGTGCCAACAGTAGTGGCACGCGTGCCATTGGTTCGCCATCCCTGCTATAGTGAACGCTTTAATTTTATTTTAACTTGTGGTTATTGATTTTGATACTTTAATTTCAATTTGGGAACTCCTACGCGGGCCCGGTGCGGATTGGGAACTTCACACACATAATTGAATTGCTTCTCAGATGTGTGCAAGTTTCCTCACAATGTTTTCCTTCGCCAAAAAGTTCATGGCAATTTCAATTGTAATTTCGCATATAAATTCCGAAAAGTCAGAAGTGCGAGCCCGGGATTCGAACCCCCGGCCCTCTGCTTGAGAGGCCACAGGTCAAACCACTAGGATACTACGACTGTTTTCGCCTGAAGTATTACAGATTATTTTTAAGACACAATGTAAAACCCATTTGCACTAGCACCTTCTAACTTGTGCAAAAAACTGTGACAAAGAAACGGTTGTCAATTATACCATTAAAATAATCAAGCGCATCTTTTAAATAAAGACATTTACACACATACACCCTTAATGCATTAAGCACCTGCTACCAATCAACTACATATTATACAATACAAATTACGCCGTATGCAAAAACACAGATGTCCGTCTGTCCATCCGTCTATCAGCGTTCGATATTTTAACTAACTGCGCGCTTTAAGTTATGTCCAATTGTGCGCACGCGTTTTGCGATGAATATATGATATAGAGCAGATAATACATACACAAATCACGTCTTTATCCCTTACGGGGCAGACAGAGCCTAAGGTAACAAGAGCAACAAGCCACGTTTAGCATGACACTGTGGGCG
Organism: Pandemis corylana; assembly: GCA_949127965.1. NCBI lineage: Eukaryota > Metazoa > Arthropoda > Insecta > Lepidoptera > Tortricidae > Pandemis > Pandemis corylana. The sequence continues at coordinate 4,285,007 of OX421869.1, forward strand.
TATAGGTGGAAAGTTGAATCAGAATAATGATGAGTTGCTAGCCGCATCGCCTATGACTTGATTCCTGTGATTTTCGCCCATTCCCTCGATGGGTCAAAGACCACGGGACCAAGAGAAGCAACTGGTACATTCTATGTTTTTTCTTTGCTCCTAGACCAGCATGGAAGTATTACTTCTAATTTGGAAATATGTTAGTTCGCATTCTCTTAGGGTGGCAACAAAGTTGACCGGATTAAAGTTGCGGGCAGCAGCTAATTCACTGGTAATATCAGCTCTATAGTGCCACCTGCAGGTTGGCTGTCAGCGCGAGTGGACGGGATGCAAAATCCGCCATTGTTGTCCACTAACGACCATGTTACCTCATATCAGCGAGACATGAGCCTATGAAGTAAATACAAAAAAAAGTTTAAAAACTGGCCACTTGCATTTCAGTAGCAGCCCGTGAGCTCTTAGAATTCCATTTGGGTGTGTCTTGCTGTCTTACTCACTTTTATGGGTTTGCTACTTGAAACCCGAATGGTATTTTAAGAGCTCACAGTGTAGTGTTTGTAAGACGATAGCTACTCAGCAAATTCAGCCTTGATCATGCCTATTCGCGCTACTAAAGACTTTGGTTAAATTTTTTGTTACTATCCTGAAAGAATTAAGATTTTGCGTTGGAGGATCGCCAGGGTAGTCAGCGGTAGGCAACGAGAGTGCACCATAATTTATGTGCACGCTCTAGCCTTGGATATCCCTGTGAAGCGCGCGGGAAGAGAAAGACTTCCCTTGGAAACCCAGCATCGAAAAGGATAGGAAAGGGCAGAACCTAACTGTACAACTCAGGACAGAACGTCGCTGCACAAGAAGACCCAAGAATAGAACTGGCGCTAAGGGTTGGAAGAATGAAGAATGAATTTTGGCAGAATTAGCAAAATTATCATAAAAGTTGCACTAAAAAGAGAATATTAGATATTATGTCCACAGGACTGCTAGCACATTCACAGCTTGAAACCGTTACAAATAAAGAGTTACTAAACTTCCCCATTTAAATTATTATTGGGATATTTTCAAACCACACATGTATTTGCCATCAACAACACCAACATACGAAGATACTATCCCCCATTGTTGGATTCCCGCTTTTTGGTCGCCCCCAGATTCCGCGGCCGGACTGCGCGGGCGTCGTTTTTGCGCCAAGCGAATTCAATACAGGCGTGTGTAAATTTATAGTTTTTAATCGACCAATTAAAAGTTGGTTTGGGGCCCGCGAATTTGATGTATGGCTAACATCATTGGATGGTCGGACAGGATCCTACTTTTAAAATCACGTCAATCAGCGCAGCGGTGAAATATTGTGTTGCGCAGACTTTTTAACGAATAGAGCCGTTAACAGCTCTTATTAATTACATATTTCAACTAGTCCAAAAGAGGATTAAGTTTGCCGATTATCATCTTGATTATAACTGACTTCAACTGTTTTTTATTTTTTATTTTAACAAGATTTTTTATTAATCTAAGGCAATTAAGTTCAAAATAATGTATGATTTTGTTGCGGTCTTGAGACGCCTTGAGGCAGCATTCTTCGTACAGTGAGAGCATAGCAGTAGCATTTTGTACTGATTTCGACTGATATTGTTTTCACTTTTTTTTAATCACTACATAGTATAAAACAAAGTCGGTTTCTCTGTCCCTATGTCCCTATGTATACTTATATCTTCAAAACTACACAACGGATTTTGATGCGGTTTTTTTTAATAGATAGAGTGATTCAAGAGGAAGGTTTTTATGTATAATTCTACGCAGACGAAGTCGCGGGCAGAAGCTAGTATTATATATTTGCTGTCTCTTTCTAAGAGCCTTGGCATAGCAGTAGGACGTATGTAAGATGAATTCACGCGATTTTTTTGAAATTATGAAATAGTAACATTAACTTTTCATTGTTTAAGTAGACTCGTTTCATGATAAACATTTAGTTTTTTTAAGAAGTTGTGAAGTAGCAACATTACCCGATTTTTTTTCAGATTGTTATGTCATGCCTGTTCCTCGTCTGTTTTTTTTTTATTGGTACTTACTATCAAAAAATCAGCAATACTCACATGTCTTTGCATTCAATCAGTGTTTTTCGATTACATAAATTACGTAAAAAAAAGTGATTTCACAAACCAAAGTAGGTATTCCATATTGCCAATTGATACAATCAAACACTATGTTGCACATTTCCATAGCTATTTTGATAAAATTAAAATCAGTAAGCGAGACTTAACGTCCCTACCAGCCGAGTTATTTCCATCCGATTTCCAAGTATAATGATCGATAAAAAATCGGCCAAGTGCGACTGGTATTTATACACAAAGGGTAGCGTACATACTATTACAATATTTTAGAGATATGCCGTAAATGTACCAATTAAAATTAATAAATTAATTATTGTATTATTTTGTGCGGGTGGTAGGGCCTTGTGCAAGGTCCGTCCGGATCGCTACCACCATCTTACTCGCTAATACTGCCGCTAAGTAGCAGTGCTTGCACTGCTGTGTTCCCGTGTGGAGAGTAAGACAGCCGGGGAAATTACGGGCACAAGAGGCATTGCATCTTAGTCCTCTAGGTTGGCAACGCATCTGCAATCCCTCCGGGGTTGCGGGTGTCTATGGGCAGTGGTGATCACTTATCATCAGGTGACCCACTTGCTCGTTTGCCTTCCTATTCATATAAAAAAAAAAAAATATATGTCCCTTTCGGGTGTTGAGGACCCGGGTCCGTGGGGTCCTAGCGCTATTAGCCTCTTCTAAAAATGTGATTTATGTATTGTCGGGTCAAATCTTGCAAGTATTGGTCCACTTTACTGGTTAAATTTGACACGCGTTATGTAGAAAAAGAATTAATGCTATACAAGTCAAGTAAAAAAAAAAATAACTAAAAAATATTAAAAAAACTTTGTTACTTTTATACGTACACACATACAAATCACGTCTATCCCATACGGGGTAGACAGAGCATAAGGTAACAAGGCCTACAGGCCAAGTTTAGGAGGATTGTGGGCGTATATAGGTGGAAAATAGAATCAAAATTGTAACCCTTTGTCGCTGAACCCTAAAAATCGATAGGTACGTAGTATCGACTCCAATCAATTCCTTGCCGGTATCGAATGGGCTTTTATTATTTTTTCTTATTCGATAATAGGTACTGTCATGCGGGATAAGTATACCGCGTTCTACATGCAGTTATGTCAAGCTCAATGCACATCGCTTTAAGGTTCAATTTGTGATGATTTGATTGGTGTAAAAACGTTTGTAATACACTCGGCTCCAGTATTTTATCCAGTAATTATGGGATGGATAATTCACTCGGTGCGGTGACAATTTTTGCGTTTTGGAAAAAGGCTCATGTCGATTTTGATTTTTTTATTTGAAACTGTGTTGGCTATCATTAAGGCTCATATTTAAATGATAATGTTCATTTGAGTTGTTACTTTGTTATTTTATACATATTTGCGTTTTGTTGTACTGTCAAGGTTGGTTGCTTGATGTGTTTGTATGTCTTATTTTCTAGCGTGTTTCATTAAATACATAAATCACGTCTTTATCCCTTACGGGGTAGACATAGCCTAAGGTAACAAGACTTAAAGGCCACGTTTAGCATGATTGTGGGCGTATAGGTGGAAGGGGGGGGGGTTCATTAAACATTGTAAACATAATTATGGTTTAACTACAATGGAGATCCCACTAATATTATAATCGCGAAATTCTATATGTCTGTCGGTGTGTTTGTTACTCGCACACGCTAAAACTGGACGGATATGGACGATGTTTGGTATGTAGAATGCATGCTGGTCTTTAAAATAACACATTCCAATTTTTCTACGGATCGCTGTTTACTCGTAAATGCCCAACATTTCAAACCGTTAGGTCTATGATGACATTTTCGCTTTGCCAACTCGTACTTGAGCATTTTTTTTCGGGTGCACACACACACACACACACACACAAATCACGTCTTTATCTCTTACGGATTAGACAGAGCCTAAGGTAACAAGACCTAAAGCCACGTTTAGTAGGCGTTAGGTGGAAAATGGAATCAAAATAGTGATGGGTTGCTAGCCGCATCGCCTATAACATGATTCCTAAGAATTTCGCCATATTCCCTCGATGGGCTTTTACCATCTGCGCGGGGCGAGAAGCAACTGGTACATTCTATGTTTTTCCTTTGCTCCCAGAACAGCGTGGAAGTATCGGGTGCACTGAACGTTAAAAATAGCGACACGTTCCCTGGACTAACTATATTATGCAGACGGATTCAAACCAAACAATACGAACATAATCACGATCGATGTTGAAATGATGAAGACAATCATACATTTTCAAAGTAGAAATTGGGTTATAACACCACTAGCTGTTGCCCGCAACTTCATTTGCATAGAATTCGTTTATCGTTATCCCGCAGGAATTACGCAATTTTCCGGGATAAAAAGTAGCCTATGTGTTATTCCAGACTATAATCTATCCATGTTCTAAATTTCATCCAGATCTTACCAGCCGTTCTGGGGCGAGAGAGTAACAAACATCCGTCCATTCTTACAAACTTTCGCGTTTATAATATTAGTAGGATAAGGTGCTTTCATGCCGGTCTGGGAGCAAAGAAAATACATAGAATGTACCAGTTCTCTTCCCGCGCAGATGGTAAAAGCCCATCGAGGGGCCATTCCCTAGCATAGGAATCATGCGGCTACCAACCCATCACTATTTTGAATATTTTGATTCCCCTTTCCACCCATATACGCCCACAATCATGCTAAACGTGGCCTTTAGGTCTTGTTACCTTAGGCTCTGTCTACCCCGTAAGGGATTGTGGTGATTTATGGGTGTGATGTATGTATAAGGTGCAGTTAGCAATAATGTCCGCGAAACACCTTCGTGATGAATTAGTATAATTATATCCTATGGATAAGCAAGCAAAAACCGACGTAAAGCCAAGCTACAATATACACCTGCCTGTACTTTATTACACGAGGATTAAAGTCTAATTTAAAAAAAATAGCATTTAACAGACTTGGTACATGATGTGTGAGCGAATAAGTATACTTACTACAGTAGAGTAAAAAAGATAGCTATATAAACTAGTTATTACGATCAAATTGGCATTTAACCGCACTATAGGTACGCATCTGGCAACCCCTTTGTAATTTGTCGTATATTAACTTTTATGTCATATAAGTATTTTCTTAGTTTAAAAAGAATTAACTCGATTGTTGCCAATTGCTGGTTGCTGCAACGAAATTGTTTAATCTCATAATAATAGTAGCCTTTGATATCATAATTAAGTCTTGAGGTTATTACGATGTTATTACTACTTACTCGGATGTAGACGTAAATACGTTAAATATTACTTTAAGCCTGGTACTCATCTACGAGCTGTAACCCTGTTAAAAGAAAGAAAGAAAAGGTTTATTTAAGACAATCACAAAAGTAGTTAAAAAACAAAAAGCTTCAGAAAAATTACATACATACACATACACAAATCACGTCTTCATCCCTTACGGGGTAGACAGAGCCTAAGGTAACAAAACCTAAAGGCCACGTTAAGCATGATTGTAGGCATATAGTGGAAAAAGGAATCAAAATAGTGATGGGTTGCTAGCCGCATCGCCTATAACATGATTCTTAAGAATTTCGCCCATTCGCTTGATGGGCTTTTACCATCTGCGCGGGACGAGAAGCAACGGGTACGTTCTATGTTTTTCCTTTGCTCCCAGACCAGCATGGAAAAATCAATTGTCACAAAATGGTCCCAACTCAGCATTTGCTGGCCTAACAGCCAGCGCTGGTCGTCCGTTGGGACCATTGGGTGTACATTACACATTGATCTCTGTGCTAAATCAAGTCCAGAACACCGTCGTTTGGCGGGAAAGAGTAACCAACATCACCACATCTGGTTAATGCTGCGCTGGGACCATTTCGTGCCAAGTTTTACCTAAACTTTTAATTTTATGTTTTTATTTTCGCATTTAGTTTTATATTTGTCGCAATTTTTTTTCTTCCTTTCCTTTTTCATTACAGCCTCACAAATTATTGCGTTTTTATTTTTTGCAGGGTAAGACAATCATATCCATAGCACCAACAAAATGGCGTCACCTGTCAAATTGCTGGATGTAAATCAAAATGGCGGATGTTTTGGTTGTTTACTCTCGTTGATTGATTGAACTGGTATCCTTCTTTGACTCTTGATTGTAGAGTGATCGCCATTTTAATATTGAATAATGTTCGCCGCAATAGTCGTGCTTGAAGTAGGGATACCTATTATAAATGATATCCGGAGTGTATTAAAGAAGTATGCCTCCAAATGGTTCGTGTAATATTACATACGGTGCTGCTCGCCAGTTCCTTTTAGCTTGAAATTGACTTGACACGCTTACCGGGGATCTATACCTCACTTAAATGCTGCGTAATCCTAATGATACATACATACATAAATCACGTCTTTATCCCTTACGGGGTAGACAGAGCCTAGGGTAACAAGACCCAAAGGCCACGCTTAGAATGATTGTGGGCGTGTAGGCCGAAAGGGGAAACTATTGATGGGTTGCCAGCCGCATCGCCTCTAGCATGATTCCTATGATTTTTACCCTATCCTATTTATTTACTAATCCTGCCACCAAGCAGCAGTGTTTGCGCTACTGTGTTCCGGCGTGGAGGTTAAGATAGCCTGTGAAATTACTGGCACACGAAGTATTATGTCTTAGCTCTCTAGGCTGACAACGTATCAGCAATCCGCAGGTGTCCATACTAGTGGTGCTCGCTTGGGCACCATCAGCTGACCCACTTGCTCGTTTGCCTTCCCTGTCATATCATGTAATAATAATAATAAACGGTTTGTTGCGTTTACTCGTTCAGTTTTATCGAGCCCTAGGCTTCTGATGGGATATCCATTGCCCCATAATTACTAGAAAACTAGCATAATCTCCATAAATCTAAATAAAATGATTTGTCAGATAGATATAATGATCTCAATTATGATCTAGATGTGGCACAGGCTTGAGCCTTCGCTAGGGTAAGCTAAACTCGTCTATAAAGCTGTAGAACTTGGCATCTTAATTGAGCTAGAAATAGGAGTACCTCAAGGGTCAATGCTGGGTCTGTTACTGTTTCTGTTATATGTTAATGGACTAATGGTTTACCTAATTGTCTACCGGAATATGCAATGATCACCTTTTCGCAGATGATGCTCATTTAGGAATTAAAGACATAGATATATCCAGTTCGATGGAAAAAGTTCTAAATGTGCTTTTATTTCAGGGCATCGATAATGCCTGAAAACGGGTTGCTGTCTTCGTATTGTGCACTTTTAGTGGTTGGATTGACTTGGACATTGGTATGTTTACATATCATGAAGGCTAGATAAAAATGCAAGCTCGCCGCAGTCAACAAAAACCACAGGCAGCAAAAAGCTTGTATTAAATAAAAAAACTATTTTTAACAAAAACCCTAAGAAATATTTACAGTGTTATTTAGTCAAACTAACCCAACCACCGGCTGTAAGTAGGTATAGACAAGTACTCGTAAATAATGTCAGTAGGGTGGCATAAGTATATTACAGCTGCGAGTCTTCAACATAATTATACAACAGTGGTCAATCACTTTTCTGGTCAAGGCCACTACAGAGGTGTTTTATGTACAATAAAGAGTTGTAATGTAACATACATACATACAATGTGAAACATCACTGTGGGTCGCACGCTGATGAACTTCAGATTATAACAGGGTTTCCCAAACCATGGGAATATTAAGTGGGCCCTGGCTGTAGAACGACACACCAAAAAAAAATTATTAATATTTCGTTTATTATTTGAAAAATCCTTTCTTCATATTGGTAACGGTTGAATTTCTTAGAGGTGGGTCCCAAGTTTGTAAACTTGTATTAGATGGGTCGTAGCCCAGACAACTTTGGGAACCCCTGGATTATAACATACTAGACTTCCGCCCGCGTGGATTTTGGTTGTCGCGCTCCCTAAGGATAATTTGATGAACGCGTCTTTAGTTTTTCTTAAACAAACTCAGATGTAATGGTTATTGACTGTTAAAGTTGCTATACCAAGTGCCGCAATTCACGGCCGCAGGCTGCAGTTGGCGAGCAAGGATGTACACTAACTAGTCTTGAACATATAGTATTATTAACAACACCTTAGAATAGATTAAGCCACTATGAAATTGATCGATTAAAAGATATCCATAACTCGAATCGATTATGCTAAAGGTTGCAAAGTAAAAAATGGAATCGAATTTTAATTGCAAAATTGTCCATCCATCACTTTATAGCCAATTGATGCATTGCCGAGTTTATAAATAGTCTGTTTTTTAGGTTTTATTTAGTGTAGTGAACAGTTGCGTGCAGACAGTTTTGAGACAGGTCAGGCAAAAAAAAGTAACTACCTACCTTACCAAAAAGGCTGCTTGTTGATTTTGTTGTCAAGACGGTTAAATATGACGTAAGTGATTAACCTCAAATATCCGAAAACAGATGGCAATTACAGCAGGGCAGTCTATGTCTTTTTGTCTTTATGAAATGCACGCGACTGGTAGTGTAGCAGTTTTGTTGTCGGGACTAGACATAGAGCATGTAACCGACCGAGTGTAATAGTGGTCATCCAATTTTGGAACAGTGTTTTGTATCCACAGGGTGCCCAGTGGGCTGATTCAATAGTCACATAATAAATTACTTCCACGTCCTACTAATATTATAATGCCAAAGTTGATGAGTATGGATGTATGGTATGGATATAATGTTGTCTTCCACGTCATAACGACTGAATAGATTTGGCTGAAATTTTGCACAAAGATAGACTATAGGTTGGCCTACATAGACCTTTTATCCCGAAAAATTACGTAGTTCCTGCGGGATAGCGATAAACGAATTCATCAGATGAAGTAGCTATGTTAGCATAGCTATTTAGTTACATAATATTTTCTAAAATTTGCCTGTTAATATGTTTTGTTTTTTGTTATCTTGTGTTTACGTTGTTTGTGTTCTTCTATACTATTCTGGGAGTAAAGAAAAAACATAGAATTTACCAGTTGCTTCTCTTCCCGCCCAGATGGTAAAAGCCCATCGAGGAATGGGCAAAAGTCTTAGGAATCATGTTATAGGCGATGCGGCTAGCAACTCATCACTATTTTGATTTCCCTTTCCTATACACCCTTAATCATGCTAAACGTGGCCTGAAGGTTTTGTTACCTCAGGCTCTGTCTATCCCGTAAGGAATAAAGACGTGATGCATTAAAAATTATGTCTATCAACTAAACAGAATATAATGTCAACTAACTGCTTCTACTTACCTCAGTTACCATCTAAGTTAACGGCTCGCGCTATTCACACGTCAAAAACTTAATGTCATTGACCTTTACGTACACCGCGAGAGACCCGCGAATTATGGTCGTAAGTTCATAAGTATAGCTTTTTTATGCCAAAAATGATACCAAGTACTTAGTTATAGGTAGTGTTACAGAATTACCTAATTCCCCGCCATCCGATAACATTCTCGGTCTCGCTTAATAACTAAAATGCACAGAGTTAAAAAGGTGCAGAGAAGATTGAAGAAAAACCTTTTTTTCAGTTATCTTGTACAGCTTCAGCCCGCGACTTCGTCCACGTAGAATTAGACTTAAGAACTGATACATACATACATACTCATAAATCACGTCTTTATCCCTTAAGGATTAGACAGGGCTTAAGGTAACAAGACCTAAAGGCCACGTTTAGCATAATTGTGGGCGTATAGGTGGAAATGGGAATCAAAATAGTGATGAGTTGCTGGCCGCATCGCATATAACATGCTTCCTAATTTCGTCTATTCCCTCGATGGGCTTTTACCTAAATAGTGATGGGTTACTAGACTTGCTAGCCGCATCACCTATACTATGATTGCTACGATTTGCGCCCATTCCCTCGATGGGATGCATACCATCTGCGCGGGAAGAGAAGCAACTGGTATATTCTATGTTCTTTTTTTCCCAGACCAGCATGGAAGACCTGACGAACTAATGTTGATACTAATGTTAAGGTAAGAACTGATGTTGATGGCATATTCTGTAAGAATTATATGCGTCGGGACTCTCAAGGCAGCTACGACCTTCGAGATTTTTATCGCTATCCCGCGGGAACTATGCAATTTTCCGGGATAAAAAGTAGCCTATGTTTTAATCTATGGTATCAGCTATCTCCGTTCCAAATTTTATCCAAATCCAGTCGTTTTAGCGTGAAGAAGGAACATACGCACTCCCATCGCAGCATTATGCTGAGCTGCAACCTTTTTGATCTTGGACAGCGACACACTAACTGTTATTTTTCCTTTTTATTTTGTTTTGTTTATTTTTAGTTGGGGCTGTTGTTGTCCTATGCGTCAAATAAATGTATTTTCTTTTCTTTTCTATTTTCTTTTCTCACTTGCATCGTCACAAGGAGTACCCGAAACCGACGAGCATGTATGAAGAGATTAATGAATGTGGATGAAGCGAAAGAAGTATGTCAGGATCGTAGCAAGTGGAACAAAGTAGTCTCTGCCTACCCCTGTGGGAAAGAGGCGTAACGGTATGTATGTATGTATGTATCGTCACAAACTTTCGCCATTATAATAATAGTACCTAGTCTCGCTAAAACTCGAGAATGGCTGTACCGATTTAAATAATTTTAGTTTACACATTTGAGGAAGTCCAAGGAAGGTTTAAACGGTTAGGAAGAAACAGGAACGGGTGCGAAGCCGCGGGCAACAGCTAGTCACTACATGGTATAAAACAAAGTCGCTTTCCTATGTCTGTCTGTCCCTATGTATACTTAGATCTTTAAAATTACGCAACGGATTTTGATGCGGTTTCTCTGTAATAGAGTGATTGAAGAGGAAGGTTTATAATGTATAATTTTACGCAGACAAAGTGGCGGGCCGAAGCTAGTAGTTGGTGGACCACCTGGGCTTATGCTCCAAAATTCGATTTCCGTTCGTTTCGTGTCGTTCCGCTCTTACAAATAGTCATTAATTTTAGAGTGAAAGGGATGGTATGATTAGTATGTAGATTTCATATAATATGTCTACGAGTGACACGGTCAAGTAGTGATTGTCTGCTAAACCGCCAAAATGATAGCTACTGATAGTGGACTGTATAAAGAATAAATGAAGGATGATGGAAACACCTTCTAAACGTATTAATATTTAATTATGTAAAGGCAAATGTGACAGTAATTCAAACACAATGGTGGCACAAGTCAGACTGAATGGTATACCTGCCCTTTTTCATCTTCCAAAACTTTTTTTTTTTATATATGAGAGGGGGCAAACGAGCAGACGGGTCACCTGATGGAAAGCAATCACCATCGCCCAGGGACCTGAGGAATCACAAGTGCGTTGCCGGCCCTTTGAGGAACAGGAAGGCTCGCTCCAAGACTTACTCCAAGTCCTTCACAGTTCACTCTGCTAGGCTGTGGGATCGGTTACCGACCTCCATCAGGCAATCTGCCTCCGTGGCGTCGTTCAAGGAGGGCTTGGTGAAGATGTGGCTCACACCATCTCTTTAAATATTGTATGTGTGTACTCCTATTGTGTGTTGTATGCATGTGTGTAATGATATTTAGTAGTTTATTTACGAATTGTTTGTTGTATTTTGAGATGTACGCTCTATTGTGGCTTTCACTATATGGATATTTTAAACTCTTTGTCTGTCTCTCGCTTAATGCTCCTCTTATTTACTCAAAGGTTAACGGTTATAGGGACAAGTTCGCCTTTGTGCATACATTTAAGGTCTAATTTTTGTGAATTGTCTCTGTTTCCTTATATTTGTACAGTAAAGCATTTACTTGCTTACTTACTTACATTAACACGTATAGCCAACATTCCGAGTTAATGAATCCCACAGTAGTTGCATCTTCTCACACTTCACAGTACCACAAAAAACAGAAACACACCTCGCAATTAAAAAAGCATCAATCACCACGCAATACTATCCCGTCGACACTGATAGAATATTAGCACTACCCGCAGGTTAATGAAAAAATAATTTCACATGATTTATAGCTTATTCAGGGCCCCGCAAATTGCAGAGCGTTTGGGACGTTTAACTTAAGTACTGGCTGCGCTTACGCAGTTCTGAATAAAAAAGATCGAAGTTTTTAAGTAAAAATCGAATTTTGTTTGCGCCTTTTGGGGATAATGGGCGTTAAGGCCGCGCTGGGAGTCGCTAAGTTTTATTATGTTAAGAAATTTGTGATCAAAGTACTATCCCATTAAAGATTCGTATACATAAAAACCGGTCAAGTGCGAGTCGGACTCGCGCACCGAGGGTTCCGTATCATTATCTATAAATATCTTTAAACCAGTGTAAGCAGAGCCCTGCTCCAAAGCAAAATGTACGCAGTGTGGGGTTACTTTATATTGGTCACTGCTATATACAGACATACATACACATTTACGGTTTTCGCAATTATTCTTTAATCTGTGCTATAAGACCTACCTTCATACCAAATTTCAAGATTCTGCGTTCACGGGAAGTACCTTGTAGGTTTTGATTCCCTTGAGAGTTGAAAATTTGCGGAAATTTGCGGCATAAACGGCTGTATCTTTTGATTGCGTTGGCTTAGAAGTTTGATTTTTTCACAGCTTCAAGGGACAGTAGACCTGAGTAATTGATATAAATTTCAGCTTCATACCTCCACGCGTTCCTGAGAAAAAGGGTCTTGACAGACGGACGGACGGACAGACGGACAACAAAGTGATCCTATAAGGGTTCCGTTTTTTCCTTTTGAGGTACGGAACCCTAAAAATGGAACACAGACACACAGACAGAATCCGGAATACGGAGAACTAGAGTCGCCGACATAGCTCGAAGAGTATGTACGTTGAAGTGGCAATGGGCAGGCCACATCGCTCGTAGAACAGACAACCGTTGGGGGAGAAAAGTTCTCGAGTGGCCACCAAGAACCGGAAGACGCAGTGTTGGCAGGCCTCCCACTAGGTGGACCGATGACATCGTGAAAGTGGCGGGAAGCCGGTGGATGCAGGTGGCGAGTTGTCGTTCATTATGGTGTGCTAAGGGGGAAACCTTTGTTTAACAGTGGATGTCTTTAAGCTGATGATGATGATGATGATGCAATCTTCTAGTGTCGCAGGTGTCTAGGAGTCTCACTGTTACATCACGCTAAAGGGAGAGTCCATTCATTCAATTCTGTCACTTGTACAAACACAAACGTGACCAAACTTGTTGAGACACGCACACGTATAAGCGCAAGGCGTAGTTTAAGCCGACCTCACTTTGCCGTTCACAGTTGACTTTTATTAGGTTTGAGTTTCTTCAATGCTGGTCTGGGAGCAAAGAAAAAACGTAGAATGTACCAGTTGCTTCTCTTCCCGCGCAGAAAGTAAAAGCCCATCGAGGGATTGTGCGAAAATCTTAGGGATCACGTTATATAGACGATGTGGCTAGCAGCCCATCACTGTTTTGATTCCCCTTTCCATCCATACGCCCACGATCATGCTAAACGTGGTCTTTAGGTCTTGTTACCTTAGGCTCTGTCTACCCTGTGAGGGATAAAGACGTGAATTATGTATGTAGGTATGTATGAGATTGCCACGCATCCGCTTAATAATTCCCGGGTATGAAATGCAAATAAGTGACTTGTATCTTTACGAGGTAACATTAACTGGTATTTGATCGCCGGCGATGTCTGGTATCGAGGTTCACTCCCGGCGTTGGTAACGTCCAATCTGTATTTATCTGTAATGGTTGTTTGTTGAGAATTTATACTTTAATTAAGTTAAAAACGAAGTATGTGAAAAGTCGTCAACATAATTTAGAGCATGGGTGGTGTCCCGCTAACACAACATACATAAATACATACATAAATCACGTCTGTATCCCTTACGGGGTAGACAGAGCCTAAGGTAACACGACCTAAAGACCACGTTTAGCATGATCGTGGGCGTATGGATGGAAAGGGGAATCAAAACAGTGGTGGGTCGCTAGCCACATCGCCTATATAACATGATCCCTAAGATTTTCACCCAATCCCTCGATGGGCTTTTACCATCTGCGCGGGAAGAGAAGCTACTGATACATTCTATGTTTTTTCTTTGCTCCCAGACCAGCATGGAAGAAACACAACCATAAATAAAAACGGCCAATAACATGATTCCTAAGATTTTCGCCCATTTCCTAAATGAGCTTTGAGCTTTAAGAAGAAAAGCACTGAGGGGAAGAGGAGCAACTGGTCCATTCTATGTTTTTTCTTTGCTCCAAGGCCAGCTCGGAAGGAGCTTAGTGTATGTATTGTACATAATTAGGTCGTCCGAGTCCGACTGTACTTTCCATACCTTCCATTGTGTGACCAAACATGTAAAACAAGATCCAATCTGACAAAACTCACCGACATTACTTATGTCAATATACTGTCAAAACAAACGGCGCCATTGCAATCGGAACAATATGCGCCCACGCTCAAGGTTTCATTTTACTTTTTTGTATTTTCTCTTCTAATTAGAAACCTGTCCCTTAATGCTTTTCATAGATTTGTTATTCCCACGCTGCTGCAAATATGGTATTGCTATGCATCTATATTCGCTCTTAATATTTCATGCGCAAAGTCGGAAATTGATAGCACTAAGCGCATTTGATAATTGTGCGAAGCATAATGGAAGACTGTGGAATTAAGTGCTGATTAAAAGTAAACTTTATCTGTTGGGGATTAGGTGAAATTTGGTTTAAGGCTGCAGCTTATTAGTTGATTGGCAATTGTTTGTTTTGATGATTGAATCTTTGATTGATCGTGTTTTGTTTGTTTTATTAAAGTGACATGAAAATCTTTTCAAGGGGCTCATTTAAAAAAAACAGCTGTGAGTTGGAATCGGGCACTGAGAAAAAGAAAAGCATACATACACACACATATATACCACAGGGTAACAAAACATGAACTTAAAAGTGCTAAAAAACATCATATGATTAATGGACGGCCCCTTATATAATATACTGTGCCACTGGTACCTACAAAGGATGGAACAGTCGAAAATATTTGATTGTTTCGGAGATTGCTTTGGAGATATAATCTGATTTATACCACTTTCGAGTGATGTGCTTTCAAAAATCAGCCCCCAGTCCCTTTTTACACAATTTTTAAAGAGTGACCCTCTATTATTGCTCGTCGGTGTTTAAAATGCTACTAACCTACAAATCCCGGCTTCCAAGGTAATTTTAAAACGTCCATTTAAACAAAACAGACCGTAATCCAAAATTTGAGAATAAAGGATTACGGCGACACGTGGCCGCATTAAAATATCATAGTGGTCAGCCATTTGCATAGTTTGTGCAGGACTTACGGTAATCTGCAGGTTTGACGGGGGATACGAAATTGTACATTAATTTTAGTTTCTGGTTGTATTTTTGAGATGGTATTGTATTTGAACTCATTGTATAACAAATATTTTTTAGTAAGTGAGTGTTGCCACCGGCAACACCAATTGAAACTTGACACATAGGAGCGAGGTGGGGAACGTCCGACCGCCATCTTGCATACTTACTTCAAAAACGGACACGAACAACGCGACATACAAAAAAAAGTAATTTCTATAATAATTTATCTTTTAATAAGAAATCTAGTTATTGCGGTAAAGTTTGGGCCATTGCTAATTTAATTAGTGCTCTAAACAGTGAGTAACAGCGCCTCCTCTCGTCCCTGGTGAGCAGTAGATGTTCCACGGGAGTTTGTAATTGTGTCGTACACACACATCATTTGAACGGATGACGCTTAGCGAGAAAAATTCGCATAGTAACAAGGTCACGTGATAGCTAGTAACAGATAGAAAAATTTGAAGGCTTACCCACCTGCTATGGGTGGTGTAGGAGTACAGCACGCGTCACGGAATGACAAGGATCCGGGTTCGATTCCGGCCATAGCTGTACTTTTTGGATTTTTCTATTTGTTCTAATTCTGTGTCGCTCAGAAATTAAGTAAGTAAATGCTTTATTGTACAAATATAAAGAAACAGACACAATTAAAAGAAAAACATTAAATATATATGCGAACTTATTCCTATAAGGTATCTCCTACCAGTTAACTTTTGAGTAGGGAGATGAGGGGACCATTAAACGAGGGACCGGCAAAGTCCTTTTCGAGTTGCAAAATACAGCGGTATTTTCAGCCAAAAATTTATTTTTTCTTTATTTTGAATTAAGTAGTAGTTTTCAAATAGGAGTAGGTAGGAGTTTAATAAAATTTTCATTTTTTATTGTGTAAATTACATTGGCAAAATAAAATCACCTGTTGCTGCAGTACTACAGTTTAGCAATAGGACAATACAAGTATAGTTGAATTATCGAGATGATGGAATTGCATTTGTAGTGGTTGTACCGTTTGCAACAAAAGGAGAATAATTTTCTCTTAACTTAATAAAATGACATACCCAAGAAGTGGAATAAGTAGTAGTCCTCTGTTTTTTTCTTTTATTCGCTATCATGTTCTTCATCTGAGCTGTCACAAGTATTGATAATAAAATTGTCTGTTATTTGATCCATTTCTCCTTCCTGACATCGATATTTATTTTCTTCACTTTTGACGAATCAGATGTAAAAATATACGCACAACGTAAATAATATTGACAATTTCACACTGACATTATTTTTGTTTTTAGTTCTTCGATATATATATAACAACCTCTTTGTATGCTGATAGTACAAGAAAATAGAAAATTCAAATATAGAATGCCTATAAACAAACAATACTACTACATATGCAATTCCACGCTCTCGATGATTCAACTATAACAAAATATTTTAAGTCAAATTGGACTTCTTTTTTAATTATGTATGTCCTAAAGGTTCGACCACACCCACCGACACACGTGTCGTAAGCGTCACGTTTTCTAACCGTTTCTTCATACATTTAGTTGCGTATGCGCACCGTTAACGTCTTTTACACACCGATAGGTCGGACCTTAAAATTGGGCTGCAAGTAGGGTGAAGAACTGCGATTCTTTTTCAGATCCGTCCGGGGGGAAGAGCAGTGCTTGGTCCGGTGCACCCTGCGCATCGGCTAATGATTTCCTGGCAGTTTCTGAGGAATATAGGGGGGGTTGGCTAAGAGCCCGACAGGGGGAGGGGGATCTTTTGACTGTATTACCGTACAACGTTGCCGACATTTTGTCACAAGATTTTTGAAATATATACTTTGACATTGGCGAAGTTGTCGTCGCTATAACGACTTGATACGCCACAAATGAGAAGACCTTAAAATTTTTGAAAGTACGAGCTCCAGAACGGTAGTTGGGTTATAATTTAAAAATGAAATAAAATAAAATAAATATTACCTGTCCGACCAGCAAAGAGCATCGTCCCGGTATCTGAAATAACAAAACGAAATGTAAAATAAATAAACAAAATAATCTCCTTTAAATAAAAAATCTATAACTACATCTCTGTAAGACAAGTCGTAAATACTGATCCTATAACTGTACCAACCATAATAATTTTAGCACACTAATTCCGGTTACTATAAAGAATTGTTAAAAGATAATTAACCGAAAAGTTTCATCTATTTAGCTTCAGTGTTTAAATGCAATATTTTTAAAAATTGCACTAGTTTTTTATCCCTTCGGCAAACGTCATACCCCCATAGCTAGGATCGTTGTTTGGTACACTAAAGAGATACAAAAGATACTAATATGCAGTGATCAATAAAAAATTACACTCACTGTACCCCTCTAATGGATAGTCTAAAGCTAGCTGATCAAACCAAAATAATTGACAATAAGCGCAAGCTTCAAGGAGCGACATACCGCCGCGTATACGCAACGTGTCGTAGACGTCACGTTCTCTCACCGTTTTTTCATACATTTTTTGCGTATACGCACCGTCGACGTCTTTTACGCACTGTTGTGGCCGGACCTTAACAGAAGACGCTAGCTGCCGACTTGCCACTTGCCACGCCAGTAATGGGTCGAGTTATTAATAATGTAGACAGTACTTAGTTGGTGCTGTGCTGAATAATGCATCCGACGTCTGGGAGGTCGCAGGTCTGTCTACATTGTAGACGTAGATGAGTGAAGCTATGCTCCTGTTTAACCTGATTACGGAGGGTTACGTCTTTTGCGGACCATGTCAGTATGTAATAAGTAGTGTCCGACCGAAGTTTCGGTTTCGGTTTCGGTTTCGGCCAATTTCGGCCAAAAAAGTGATTTCGGCCGAAGTTTCGGTTTCGGCCAGAATCTGGCCGAAACCTTCGGCCGGGCCGAAATTACTTCGCGGCCTCTCGCGGCTCTCGCATCGGGAGCGCTCGGCTTAATTCGGGCGCGTAAAGTAAAAGTAAAAATTTCAATACTCTAAATACAAGAACTCATTAATGTGTAAATTACACATAAACGGATAACTCACGTATAAGAAGTCGTGTGATGCTCGACATGTTTCGGACTATTTCGTAGTCCTTCTTCCTGAAACGCTCGCCCCGGCAGCGTAACGAACTTCGTTCCAAGCTCCAGGAAGGACTACGAAATAGTCCGAAACATGTCGAGCATAACTCGACTTTTTATACGTGAGTTATCCGTTTATGTGTAATTATGATTAAGTCTCACGGTAGTTTCATGTATATGTATCTATTTTCATTAAAAATAAACGTTTTTTATTTTGTTTAACAAAAAAGAAACTGTTCTCATATAAGAAATCTTTGCAATAACCTTTTCCTTACGATTTGTACAGTAATTTTGAATATTTTGATACATCTTCAAAAATTTCGGTTTCGGTTTCGGTTTCGGCCGAAATCAGAAAAAAACCGAATATTCGGTTTCGGTTTCGGTTTCGGCTAAAAATCGTGTTTCGGTCGGACACTAGTAATAAGTAGTCTATCACTTTTCATTTTCATCCAATTTCCTTTCAAATTAAAATGTCGCTACAGTACGTTACACCCCGAGGGTGGTCATGAATATTATTACTAAATACCAGACACTTATACAAACCCCGTCTCAGTTCAAATTTTGTATAAAAAGTGAAAAACTCATGCACCATAACACTTTTCTCTCTCTGAACATATTGGAACTTTACGTCCGCATTTCCCAATTATGAAACATTAGGCTTATTATCTAACCTGCTCGCAATCGCCATCGTGTTCATTTTGACAGTTCATGTATGGGCTGACAATTGGCATCGGAATCAGCTAGCTGTCACATTCATACAAGAACTGTCAAAATGAACACGATGGCGATTGCGAGTGAGTTAGACAATAAGCCTACAGAATACTTAACAAGAAAATACCTTTCTAATGCCAGCATTAACTCGTTATGCTAAGCGCAAGCGCAGACACCGACAATATAGCACATTACCTAAATAGGTGAACTATTTCGAGCTGAATGCTGTTTTGTCTATCCTTGAACGCTTTGACGACATTCAAAAGGAAAGCTTTTGAATGCGTTTCTAAGTCGCGTGTAAACAATGTCATACACACGCACTCATGGGTACATAGTAAGGGAAATGTTTACGTACCACCGCAGAACCCTATATCGCAATAAGGTGAGATATCACTCGAGTTTGAGTGACGGCGGCCTGGCTATTGCGACAGGGTTCTCCGTACTAGCAGCCAAATATGTCGAAAAGACGTAGCCGTCAACTTAAAAGCTCGCTTTAGCGACGTATTAATTTGATAGGAAGATAAATGAAAAGTGATAGACGACTTATTTGACCGACCGTACTAAGGGCGTTTTTTTAACTTAGTAAACGGGCATTTCCATTTCAGGTAGGTACATTTCACTTTTTTTTTCAAAGACTCAAACATCTCTTGAAAAAAGTTTCTATATTTATGTTTGGAACAAGATTTGACATGGTTTGTTACGCGGTCCACTATGACAGATTACGAAGTGGAAAAGTGTAAATTGAGCAAAAATAACTAATGATTTGTTTACAAACATGGAAAAACTACAGTCAAACTTACCTCGAAAACGCGTCTTTTTTAACAAGAACTCGCGTTTCGTTTCACGGCCCACTCCGGCAAATTACGAAGTAATGCCGCATCAGTATGCGCGGCGCGCCCGGTATTGCTCGTAGAACGGAACTGCGCTACCGAATGCGTACGAATTTTGAATTTTTTGCTGAGCAGTAGGTTTTTAATATTTTGTCTATGGTGTTCAAGCAACACTTGTAGTTTTCAAGTGTTCAATTTCTTAAAATAGTATTACAGAGGGAAAGTGCATCGCAGCGCTGATTATGCCTGGAGTTAGATTCATAAACTATTTCTAAACATATTAGTTTACTAGTTAACCGTCAAACTCGTTACGTATATGTATAAAAATAGTTATATATTAAGTTGATACCAAATTCCAAAAATGTAAAAAACATCATTTTTTTACCTGACTATTAATTATGATGTCTTTATTAAACACTGACTTTTTTTTGTAAATGAGTAGTATCATAATAGAAACGAAATACTAAACTTAACCACGCCTCTATAACGAAAGCCGTATAAAAATATTCAGCCATCTCCCCGCACAAATAGCTCAAAACGGTATCATAAATTTTTCAAATTTCGAACTCTGGCGCCATAAAACACATTTACCAACCGAGACGGCAAATTCGCCAATATCCGACGCACATGTCTACACCCCATACAGAATTTAATAAAACACCTTCAAACATCAACAATCTTTTTCTGCTATCCGAAATATTCTAAACCCTTAAATGAAAAAGTATAAGAGTCATAATAGGATAGCTTTAGGTGGTGAATGTGAATAAAAACTTTTTTTAAATCTGGCTCTTGCGAAGTACAATGAAATATTGAATGAATAATCTTTATGAGGGTACGTGCGATCATGAAAATATGACCGTTTAATAAGCAATACGTCTACTTTCCCCAATATGAGCAAGTGAAAAGCCCATTTTCCTTTATCTTTTGTAGTTTTTTTCAGCACTTGCTAAACTTCCTAAAACATACTGCAGCTTAAATGAAACGCCGCTGCAAAAACATTCGAATATTTCGAACTCGCGTTCGAAACTTAAACGTCGTAAAAGGTAATCGGATTCAGTTTAGCTTCGGCTCCCGATGAGCGAGCTGCAATTGTCAACAGCCGTGGCGCCATTTTGCATTTCGAACGCCAAACTATACGAGAAAAGAACGTTCTTAGTAATAAAAAGCATTAAAGAGCAGTCTAGACTTTTCTACTGCTAACTAAGGTTTGATTTTGCTTGTTTAATGTGGCCGTTTATGCTTATTCTGTTCTGAGGTCTCCACTTTGAAAGACCCGCTTAACGTTTCTGAGACTCGTGTTGACATGTTAATGTGACTATCAATTTTGCACTTTTTAGAATTTCTCCGGTGTTAAAAATGGCAGTTGATTCCTTTTGCGATTGTGAATGAGTATTTGTTAAGGTTCTATTGTGGAGACGGAAAAAACTGGCCAACTGCGAGTTAAACTCGTGTAGAGGTTGCCATACGATTAAATTGTTAATTACTATAAGTAAATGCAAAAGTTTGGATGGTTCGTTCGTCGCAGACGCACAGAAAAGAGAAGTTTTAAGTAGTAACCCCCTTATTCATAAACGCTCTGTAGGCTTCTGCTAACTTAGGAATCGTTTGTCCTTATCTGTCACTTTGACATTTACCTTTCACAGATAAGGACAAACGATTGCTAAGTTAGCAGAAGCCTTTAGAGCGTTTATGAAAAAGGCGGTTAGTCTCAAACGGAATATTTCAGCAGGTGGTTAGTTAGTTTGACTATGTAGAGCCCTGTAAATGTTTTTCAAGATTTTTGAATCATGTTGACAAATGTTTCCATTCCAAAAAACATTTTTACGTGATAAAATACCATTACAAAAAACAAGCTCAAAATCATGATAGATGGAATAGATACTGGAATATGCCAATATGGCCGGGACGGCACGGATAATTACGACTCACCCTTGACCTGCGCGCAGTTGGCACGAAACTTGCGCTATTCCACGCACCTGACGCTACTTGCATGCAAATATGACCTTAAGGACTAATTTTATGTATTGTTTAATATTAAAGTATATTGCTACGCAAGACTGGCTTTGATAGTCACCCGAATAACGTTACAACTTTTTTCAACTTTGATCAAATTCAAGATTGTCTCCTCACAGCACAGAAAACAACTTTCGTTATATTGTTAACAGGCAATTTAGAAAAATCATCCACAAGACCAATTTAAAAAGCAAAGTACCTAAATTCAAAATTTTCGAATGTTGCATTCGAATCCGTTCCAAATTTGAACTTCGAAATTCGGAACACGTTTGGCGCGTTCACGGCACGCGCTAGGGTTGGAAGGTGACGGAATAAAATTACAATAACACACATCCTCGCGATGTTGGTAACACTGATGCGAGTGTAATATCATCTCATATCGTACGGTATGGTGCTGTTTACAATTTTAATTGATTCAGGACAATGGCTGTCCTTGATGGGCAATTATCTGTAGGTCCTTTATTAGATTAGTCATTAGCCAACCACACAACGAAAAATAAAATATAAATTTAACATTTCTAGAAATCATATTTTAAACAAAACGAAAAGGAACTGTAGTTTTAGCATTGACGCTCCAACATAGATTTAGTTTTAAAACAAGAATTTACCAGCATGGCCTGACGATGCAGCCAAAAAGGTATATCATTAATATTATGCCATGTCGCATATCGCGTTTTTGAAAACCGTCCTCTTTTTCAGTTTTCGTACCTTCTTCATAAGCTTACCGTGCTTTTTAGATAATCCATACTGGCAACACTGTAAATTATTACAATATTTGTTTTACTATTGCGTTTTGTTATTGTAACCGTACGAACTCGTTTCTTGTTGGTTCGAACTAACACCGTTATTAGTTTAAAACAGCATAAAACGGTGTTAAAACACGTTGACACCAAACAGTGAAAATCGGCGATTCTTTTTATAAAATTTTGTCATATGTTGCGTTAACAACAAATATGAGTTGTCAAATATTTGTTTACTTACATTTTATGGAATATCACAAGGCAATGACATAGTTGTTAGAATAAGCAAATATTATGATTGAATATATTTCAGGATGTTATTAAAACTTTTGATGAAAAACCGTCACAGCAACTTACTTATACTTGCAAGAATTTTCCGAGAAATTACAAGACATTAGAGCTATAATTTTATATTAATCCACTATTACAAATTCTATTCGATTTTCTAACACTTTCGAATATTCCTCGCTAATTGGCCAAAAGAAAGGCCTTAAAAGATTCGTCGTTTTCAATATCAAACTTCTTGCCTGCTCCGAATTGGCTGTTTTGCCAGTTTTTTAAGTAAATTTTCCATTTAACCGACTTAAAATGGCACAGTGTAAACGGACACGTGTCAACAAAACAAACACATTAGACTAAGTGTTACTGTGCGTTACAGCAAAACGCAATTAACGCACAATCGCTTCTGTGTACCTATCCGCTAAGATTAAGTTAAATATTCTTAAGTGAAACAGCCTGTATAAGTTAGTCTCTAGATTTACAATTCCTTTACTAAAAGTACAATTTTTTAAATTATGCATACATTACATGCATAAATAACGTCTTTATCCCTTACGGGGTAGACAGAGCCTAATTTAACAAGACAAGGCCACGTTTAGCATGATTCTGGAGGTATAGGCGGAAAAATAAGAGAAAGCCTCGCCTATAACATGATTCCTAAGAATTTCGCCAATTCCCTCGATGGGCTTTTACCATCTGAGCGGGAAGAGAGGTAACTGCTACATTCTGCTTTTTCTGTACTGCCAGACCAGCATAAAAAATATGTATATATGTAGGTTAGCAAATGAGCTGGTCAGTTAGCTGATGGTACATTGCTCCTAGGTTCTTAATGTGTTTGACAGTTGCCGTGTTCTGAATAAACATGAATGAAAAATAATGTTGTTACGATCGAGAGCGAGTGCAACAGCTGCGTCGAGCACCACTCTGTCCAAACTTCTCGCTCTCACCCCCAATAATGTACTTTTTTTTCGTGTTTATTCGAACTGTCAAACACATTAAGAAACTAAGAAGCACTGTAATCGAGAACTACTATTTTTCTTTCCAACCAAAACCTTCAGCGCTTGCAAGAGCCACTTTGAGGACCTATTCTGTTCTCACTAGACTAAGATTAGTGTAAAATTTTAACTTAAAAACGTGTCCAATTCAAAGGCGTCAGCGTTTTAGTCTCAATTACTCTGGGCAAAGCACTTTTTAGCGGCACGTAACGGCAACAAACTGTTGTCATGTCATAGTATTTGACATTTTAATGGAAAGGCCTTAGAGACGTTTGTTACCGTTTATTACGTCAGAAATCTTACGCTAGTAAAAACTACTATTTTAACAGTGGTTTCAGAGATGTTATGCATTATTTAACCTATCTACTTATTTTTTTGGTACAGAAAGTCAAATTTATGGTTGTATGCATCATTATAGAACGTGTATCAGAAGTATACATTACAATGTATACACACTTCAAAAGCTAAAGTTATCACTCCGCGGCGCATGCGCCATTATCGCCGACTCCGGCGCAATCAATAATTTCTATCAATGACTCCAACCGCTTATTACCTCAGGAAAAAACAATAACCGTACGTAGATTATACCTTGAAGTTGGATGATGGGGATAAGACAGGTATATTCAAATTTTACAGATATATCACTAATATTATTTATTATAATATTTACAAGCTTTGTTTCAATTCACTGGTTTGTTTGCCATTCGCATGGCTTAGACGAATATTAACGTGATACTGGTATGTCAGTACTACAGGATCGTTAATATCAATACAACCGGATTCGATACGCATGGATCACACAATAATACTAACGGTCTAATCCATGTCATATTACTAAAAAAAAGTAATTTAATTCAACTGTCGGTCGTATCTCCATGTCGCTAGCGCCGTTACCTACGAAATCGCAGCGGCCGATAATTCTCGTAATCCACCGCGTAACCTTTCACACCTGCGCCGGCGCATACAGTCGGCCGCGTGACTCACTGCGAGAACACCGTAGGTATACTTAGCTAGAAATACAGTTACGAGACACGTATGAGAACAAAAATCAACCTTTTACAGCTACGTCTGCCGTCATATCATTAACAGCCTATAGCAGTGCACTACTGGACATAGGTGCCAGTGGGTCGTCTGGCGCCAAATACCGACATGACAATTATCGGTGACAAGCGACAATTCTGTTTACATTACAGTATATGTTGGCGACTGGCTGGCTAGGAGCTTCCTTTTAGTACAACCATACACAACTCATCTGGGAGCAAAGAAAAAACATAGAATGTGCCAGATGCTTCTCTTCCCGCACAGATGGTAAAAGCCCATCAAGGGAATGGGTGAAAATCGTAGGAATCATATTATAGGCGATGCAGTTAGCAACCTATCACTACTTTGATTCCCCTTACCACCTTTACACCCGCAATCATGCTAAATCCGGCTTGTGGGTCTTGTTAACAAAGGCTCTGTTGACCCTGAAGGGATATAGATGTGATTTGTATATTTGTATACAATATCAATAGATATCTATATGGGGAGTTTAAATGGTTGCGTTGGGAGCGGAAGGCCCAGACGGAGGTTCCGGGACCAATACAAGACGTTTGAAAAAAATTCAGGTCAGGAGTACCCGAAACTGGCGGCATGTATAGAGATTGATGAGTGTGGATGAAGCGAAAGAGGTATGTCAAGATCGTAGAAAGTTCAACAAAGTACGTAAGTAAGCCTACCCCTGTGGGAAAGACGCGTGATGGTAACCTATACAAAATAGTTGGTGATTGTAGAAATAGAGCTACAAGTTATAAGCTAAACGCTGCTACAAAAACCCTACGTACACAGACGCGGACTTCAGGCATAGTCTAATCTCAATTTAAATCCTTTTTTACGGCTTAAAGCACTATTAGAACCTGTTAATATCCGACGTTATCACATAAAGGTGCTTACACACGGTATTTTCTGCGCCGCGCCATAAAGGCACCATAGTCGTAAAATAATATTCCTTAATACATTATAATAGTCCGGTAATGTTGGTAAGGATTGGAATTACAGGGCGGCGGCGCGGGCCCCATATTGGCTGGGGTGGGGGGCGAGGTAAAAGCGGAAGCGAGTGAACAGTCTGAGCGGGAAGCGGAAGCGGAATCAAACAAAATGTATAGCTAAAGAGCTATGAATTTATCGGCAGTTCAGTGTTCAAAAAAACAGTCGTTGTACCTATTTTAATTCACATCATCTTGCACCGGCCAAGCACATGCTACCCTATCGTCGCCACTGTCCGCTGCCCTTCTTGTATGTAATCTAGAGTTGAGATAAAGTTGAATAACTTTGAATACTTTAAAAACATTTTATGCTTCCGTAACACTTTTGAAGATTTTCCGGCTACAAAAATTTTTATACCTTTAGTAACATCGACTAACACTTTTAAAATCTTGTGAAGCCAAACCTCCAGGCTTTTTGCTTCAAATTCTCAGACGAGTTTCACTTTGTTATTCTGTTGCAGAAAGAAGAAAGGGAAAGATGTAGACAATTGTATATTCTTACATTGTACGAGTGAATGCTGAGTTGGGACCATTTTGTGACAATTTATCTGTATTGTTTTATGTGTGTTTAATTTATTTTATTTGATGTATTGTGATTGTCATAAATAAACTTTTTTCTTTCTTTCTTTCTTTATATGAAACACACACACACACACAAATCACGTCTATATCCCTTACGGGGTAGACAGAGCCTGAGGTAACAAGACCTAAAGGCCACGTTTAGCATGATTGTAGGCGTATAGGTGGAAAGGGGAATCAAAATAGTGATGGGTTGCTAGCCGCATCGCCTATAACATGATTCCTAAGACTCGCCCATTCCCTCGATGGGCTTTTACCATCTGCGCGGGACGAGAAGCAACTGGTACATTCTATGTTATTCCTTTGCTCCCAGACCAGCATGGAAGTTATATGAAACATTGCCAAAAAATAGGCCAGGGCCACTTGTACTAGTTATTCAGACATTGCATTCAAACACCAAAGTAAGTAGTTATAATATATAGCCATAAGAAACAACGATTTCACTTAAATATATAAAAAAAAATTAATAAAATTAAGTGTGCATCAAACCGCTAACAGCTCATGCTTTACACCACACCAATATCGAATCCCATCGCGCGTGTGATTGGCCGCGGGTGGCGAAATTGACCGCCGATCACTCTCATTCGACGACAGATCAATTTTGAATTTCGAATTCGAACTTCTTGATTCGAATTGAGAGTTTCCGTTGGTCCGTTTTAAAAAATGTGGCCGTTTGAAATATTTATAAAGAATTCCAATGTATTTTGAGGAACACGAGATTGGTTGTCTAAATTAAATTACGTAGATTAGATACTGAGCTCAGTAGGTTCCTAAGTTAAATTTTTATAAAAAACTTTCACAAATGTTTCACAAAATGTTCTGCAAATCCGTACCTGCTTAAACTTTTTAAAAATATAACCTAATTGCGACGCTTACGTTAGGTTAGTTTTATATCTTTTTGGTCACACGACCTTGCTCCGTGGCGTCGTTCAAGGAGGGCTTGAGGAGGATGTGGCTCACACCATCTCCTTAAATATTGTATGTGTGTAGTTGTGTAGAAAAAACATAGAATGTATCAGTTGCTTCTCTATCCGCGCAGATGGTAAAAGCCCATCGAGGGAATGGGCGATTATAATTAGGAATCATGTTATAGGCGATTAAGCTAGCAACCCATCACTATTTTGATTCCATTTTCCACCTATACGCCCACGATCTTGCTAAATGTGGCTTGTAGGTACCTTTTACCTTAGGCTCTGTCTACCCCGTAAGGGATAAGGACGTGATTTGTGTGTGTGTGTGTGTGTGTGTGTGTGTGTGTGTGTGTGTGTGTGTGTTTCTTGTATTTTGAGATGTACGCTCTATTGTGGCTTTCACTATATGGATTTACTCACTCTTTGTCGGTCCCTCGCTTAATGCTCCTCTCATTTACTCAAAGGCTAACTGGTAGAGATCCCTTATAGGGACAAGTCCGCCTTCGTGCATATATTTAATGTTTTTTTGTGATTTGTCTCTGTTTCTTTATATTTGTACAATAAAGCATTTACTTACTTACTTACTTACATTGTGAAATGTTATATTTATGTTGAATTCTTGCATGATGAATATTTAAACTCCAGTCTTATTAAAGGTACATATTACCGCGACGAACTAATAAGTCATTAGATAAGATACTAGGCTCTGTATTTATTTTCTCTCCGATAACTCAGGGCCAATTAAATTACCATCAAAAGCACATAAAATATCACAATCCCTGAGACCCACTGCCTCTTGGATACACGAGTTTTTTCTTAATTTAGGAATATTGATTGACATACATATATACATCACGTCTTTATCCCTTACGGAGTAGACAGAGCCTGAGGTAACAAAACCTTAAGACCAAATTTAGCATGATTAAGGGCGTATAGGTGGAAAGGGAAACTGAAATAGTGATGGGTTGCTAGCCGCATCGTCTGTAACATGAGTCCTAATGCTTTCGCCCATGCTTTATTTTTACTCCCAGACCAGCATGGAAGAAATGTAAATAAAAAGTCTCAGGATTTAGGCAGGGAGTGGGTCAGTTAGGATTTATCTACTTATGTGCTAAGATTTACTTACCTACTATCAAATGAATCAAGAAATTTTTATTTCTTGATTTTTATGTTTTACTTTTACGGTTTTACCGTTAGAAATTTAATTTCTAAATGTCTGTGAAAATCAGAACACATAGAAAAATCCGAAAAGTAAAGCTATGGCCGGGAATCGAACCCGGATCCTCGTCATTCCGTGACGCGTGCTATACCACTACACCACCCATAGCAGGTGGGTAGTCTCCGACTATGCGAATTTTTTGTCGCTAAGCGTCAAAAAATTCGCATAGTAACAAAGGTCACGTGACGGTCGGTAACAGGTAGAAAAATTCGGAGACTACCCACCTGCTATGGGTGGTGTAGTGGTATAGCACGCGTCACGGAATGACGAGGATCCGGGTTCGATTCCCGGCCATAGCTTTACTTTTCGGATTTTTCTATGTGTTCTGATTTTCACAGACATTTAGAAATTTACTTACCTATCCTAAATCCTAAATTTAGGTACTTAAAAAGAGAGAATACTTACTGTTGCCTTCAAGGCCACTCTCCTGGCCCCTATATCACCATCTCGACAATTGTCAGTGACAAGTAAGTGACAATTCAAAATGCAATGCGTAGTGAATATGTAGCCAATCGGCGTGGATTTTTGTCGAGTTTGTAATATAAACGTTGCTGATTCTAATGGGAGGCGGTTATAGTTTACCATCAGCTGGCCCGCTTGCTCAATTTCTCTCATTTTCCATAAAAAAGACTTCCTACACACTCGAACGATTTCCTCGTGACTTAGGTACATTATGGATCCAACTTAAAACACTTATAAAAGTCGGTAGTGTGAGGCAATTCCTTTTTTAAAAACAAATCTTACACTAGCAACGTACCCTGTCTTCCTTACGCATATAACAAACCACCGCGCGAGAAAAGGACAACTGGCGGCGTTTTGATATTGCAGCCGATTCCAGGTTGCGTTTGTCATTAATTTTGAGGTTATGTGTCAAAATGCCTGGCAGTAGTAAACGAGGTGATACGTTACTCCGTTTCACGCTGCGCTGTCGCTTCGTTGTTTTACTTTAAGCATTCACTTTAATAATATTCATAAATTGCTTGTGACAATTGTGGCATGTTTCTTGGCGGAGATTCAATTTACGTTATGTTTTTGTTTGAAGGGTCATTTGTTAATGCGTACAGTCACCAGGGGCCTTAAACATGACTCAACTCCGAACCAAAGTTGGAGCGATCGCTGCCAGATCCATAAGTGTCAAAAATGACAGTTTAGAGTTGGAATTGAATAGCATTAAGACGTCAAAGGCCAGCAATGGGGTGCGAGTCGGGTTACCTCCACGTGTGGTCAAGAGCTGCGGTTCGTTTTTGGATCCGTCCGGGAGGAGAGCAGTGCTTGGTCCGGTGCACCCTGGGCATCGGCTAATGATTTCCTGGCAGCTTCTGAGGGATATCATTGACCGTTGGCTAAGAGCCTGACAGGAGGGAGGGGGTCTTTGACCATTACCGTAGGTACAACGTTGCAGACATCTTGTCACAAGATTTTATAATTATATTTTTGTTACTTTGACTTTGGCGAAGTTGTCGTCGCTATAACGACTTGATACGCCAAAAATAAGAAGAAGAATGGTGCGCTAGATGAGTTTGATCTTTTCGCACTTAATAATTACTCTATAGCTAGTTATAGGTTTTCTGTAATACTTTGACAACTGTTGACAATCTCCAACCAAAATGACGCAGCGCTCCGACTAGCTTACCATAGACCGACCGCTTAAATGAGTCCTCGCCCGCGCGGCACAGAGGCGCGGAGTAGGACGATAAAGGGGACCTCTGTCGGTGCGGGTGGGTAGTGCGCCTGCCGGCCGCGCCTCTCTCAACCCCCGCGGTCGTCCCACCCCGCGCCCCTGCACCTATTGGCAGAGTGCAAAGCGGGTGGAGGGGGTAGCCTAAACGATCACAGCGCTCGCTATGGCTAAAATTGACATTTTTGTCGCTGACTTGAGCTGTCAAATCCATATTGCAGTAAACATTTTCTAATCGTTTTTGAGATAAAAATATGGTCCTGGTAAGATGTGTTGTTGTGAATTGTAACAACACCAAGAAGAATAGCGACTGTAAATTTTACCAATTTCCAAGACCATGGTGGAAACAAGACCAAAGAAATAAGTGGATATTTGCCGTAAGAAAAAAAAAGTAGGGTTACCTAACCTCTAAAATTTTCACTGAAAACAACAATTTTAATATTATTGGCAATAATGTTACTGACTACCATTGTCCAAAATTGTGTAATATAGTAAAATAACACAAGATTTCATTAATATTTTTCACAATATTTACTTACTTCTTGTTTGACAGCGGTGACAATATTGTCCATAATGGCAGTCTGTCACGTGGCGCTGTCGTCGCGCACGGTCCCAATAGTCTATAGCTCATCGCGTTCTCATTGTTTATGCTTGGCGAACTGTCAGATTGATGACGCCGACTAGCAAATTAAAGCTCAGGCTCTGCTAATGAGGATGTTCAAGAACATTCCATTCCTTGGAATATTTTTTAATAAAATTAAAATTTAACACATTTTAAACCTTACCATATCTCCTCGTTATCCAGCGCTTAATTAGTACAATCTCGCGAGATTGTTATGGTAATTAGCAGCTAAGTGCCGTTCCCGATTTGTCTCCGATTAGATAAGATCGAGTTATTATACTGCTGGATCGTTTTTTTGCAAACGGAATTTATGAGGGCGTTGATAAATAAAATTACCTATAGACCGACCGTTTAAATGAGTCCTCGCCCCGCGGTACAGAGGCGCGAGGTGGCACGACCGCGGGGGCCGAGAGAGGTGCGGGCGGGTAGTGCGCCTACCGCCCGCACCTCTCTCGGCCCCTGCGGTCGTCCCACCCCGAGCCCCCTGAGGATGAGCGTTCTAAACGCCGCGTTCGGACCGCGTCGCCTCGACCCCCGCTGAGCTACATTTGTCTCACACCTCGGGCACACTAAGTGAAATTGCCTTCATAACTCCCGTGCTGTTAAACAAAATTGTATTACATTATGGACATTATTACAAATAATAAATAAAAAATGACATACTTTTCTGGAAGAAATGATAAAATGCCTTTTTTAAACACTCTTAGGCTATTCACTTAACTACGTTATTAACAAATCTAATAGAATCTTTGAACTCTATTTTCACCCATCCCTGCTAATATTATAAAAGAGAAAGTAACTCTGTCTGTCTGTTACCTTTTCACGCTTAAACCGATTTTGTTGAAATGTGGTATACAGATAGTTTGAGTCCCGGGGAAGGACGTAGGATACTTTTTATCCCGGAAAATTGCATAGCTCCCGCGGGATACCGATTTTGCGCAGACGGAGTCGCGGGCAACAGCTATATTCCAATAAATTAAAAGAAGGAATTAAAAAGTTTATTCGTAACTATATTCAAAGCAAATAGAAAACAAAGAAACCACTAAGTAGGGGCTAATTGTTACGACATGGTCCCAACTCAGCATTATATTTATACTGGCCACAGCCTGCGCTGGTCTTCCGTTGGGACCATGGCTCATAAAACATTACAACAGACTATACTTCAAAACAAGTACTTGAAGTACGTGCAATAATCGATTAACAGAAAAATTGGTGAATATTTTTTGTATTTTCCACCTAAAGTTTGCCCGTGGGCAGGCAATGGGTCGATATGATGTATGCCCCGTTTAAATTGCAAGACAAATCCTACAAGTTTCATTACACTGCTTGGCCGTGATGCGAACGGGATAGAAGTCGTCGACCCAGCGCCGCAATGTAATACGATTATCAAGATTATTCTTGATAGTTTAAACTGGACTTTAGTGTCAGGCCCCTTACCATAACGTCTTAATGCGATGCAATTCTGATTCAGTTTAGGTTCGCTCACTGTCAGACCCATACTAAAAATTATAGCTAAAACCTGAACTGAGTCGGAATTGAATCGCATTAAGACGTTATGGTAAGACCCCTGTTTGACCAATCAATCGGGCCTTAAAATACGAAATTGGATTTTTGATGTTCGCTTCATGCCATTCCTCTCACACTAATAGTCATTAATTCGAGAGTGACAGTGATAGATGTTATATGAACTTCAAAAATTGGATTCGGAGCAGCTACCAAAGTGCACCAATTACCGCAGTGATTAAACGATATTTTATACAACAAACAAAAGAACAAATTAAGTTAAAGAAAAAGAAAAAACTGAACAAACGAGTCCAAACGAAAACAGAGCTAGCAAAAACAGAAAACACGCTTCAAAAATAAACTCCTAATTTCGTTTTAAAATGTTGGCAATACCAAGATGGCGGATAATAGAGGCGACGAGCGCTAATTCTTACACCCCATTTGGGCTGCAGTCTGTGCAGCGGTTCGAAAAAGGCATGGAGCCGAAACATATTTAGTTTTACAATTAACTAGGCGACAGTGAGGATTACTTACCACATAGAGTTTAAATACAGAAATTAAAACATTGTTCAGTTTCACTAATTTACTTCTGCTTGATTTACTTATATTTTAACGAGTACTAGTATGTGCTACTTTCTTCTGCATAGCTATTTTTGAGGGAATAAAAATGTATTTAGCTAGATCTCGTCCCTGGGATTTTTTCTGATTTTGCGAACACCAAAGCAAAAGTTGATCTCCCTGGTTTTTTTACTAAATAAAATGTAATAATTAGTTAGTTGCTTTATTTTAGTTAATTTTTGTAATAGCCGCCACAGTAATACAGTCCTTTGACAAAAGTTTACACAAACAGCAGAGCCTTAGTTAAAGGATCCCGTTGGGTTACTTTATGCACGGGCATGTTGTAGTTTTTATCCCGGACAATTGCATAGTTCCCGCGGGATAGTGATATGCGAATCCTGAGCAGATGAAATCACGAACAATAGCTAGGAACTATAAAATTACCAATAGGAAAAACAAACATTTTTAATTAAAAAAAAAATGGTTGTAACATGAACTTGTAAATGAAGTCTCCATGCCTCTCTGTGTGCTTCTGGCGCCCTGTGCCCTTTCATTTGTGCCCAATTGCCCTGTCCTTTAGCACATTTCTTTTATTTCCACCTTTTTATTTATCCTCATTTCCCCTTTTAAGGAATGCGACTATTGTAATTATTCTTTTTGCCTTTTCTTTTATTGATCGGCTATTTTCAATTAGAGAGGGGACATTTTTTTTATCGTCGTCTTACTTTGAACGGCATACAAGGGGTTGACATTTGCGACAATTATGACAATTATGTCGGTTGTGGACAATGAGACGCCTGCTGAATGATAATTATTAGCTTAGTACTTTACCGCCATGCTAATAATAATAAGCCCTAGACTACCAAGAAAGGTCTAGACAACAACTTCGCCAGTGTCAAAGTAACAAAAATAATTAAAACATCTTGTGACAAAATGTCGGCAACGTTGTACGGTAATGGTCAAAGACCCCAAGTCGGGATATTAGCCAACGGTCAATGATATCCCTCAGACTGCCAGGAAATCATTAGCCGATGCCTAGGGTGCACCGGACCAAGCACTGCTCTTCCCCCCGGACGGATCCAAAAACGAACCGCTCTTGGCCACACGTGGAGGTAACCCCACTCGTACCCCAAGGTTCTAGATTGGCAGCCGCGTACCATAAAGCGAAATGTCACGATATGATGTGCTACTCCTCTATCGTATTGGGTAACTGTAATGATAGATGTATGTGATTATTAAATAAATAAATAAATAAATAAATAAAATGACGATGACGATGACAAAAGCGGCCTGCGGGTGGTAGGGCCTTGTGCAAGGTCCGTCCGGATCGCTACCACCATCTTACTCGCTAATCCTGCCGCTAAGTAGCAGTGCTTGCACTGCTGTGTTCCGGTGCGGAGAGTAAGACAGCCGGGGAAATTACGGGCACAAGAGGCGTTTCATCTTAGTCCTCTAGGTTGGCAACGCATCTGCAATCCCTCCGGGGTAGCTGGTGTCTATGGGCAGTGGTGATCACTTACCATCAGGTCACCCACTTGCTCGTTTGCTTTCCTATTCATATAAAAAAAAAGCACAACTACACATTCGTCATGAATCTCTCTCACGTTCGCCCAATCTTGGTACATTGAGCACAACCGCAATGTCAACAGCGAAACCACCCGCGACCGCAAATTTGCCATTCAGCCGGCGGCAAATGACTCTAATGCACTTTCTGTCGAGATTTGTTCTGTGTAATTTATGGGTATGATTAGTTAGGAATTATGGTGCGTTCGAATATGTTTACACTGACAGAGGGCTTGAAAGCGAAATGTCTACAATGTCGACTTATAATTTTATTCAGCAAAAGAACTTTATTTTAACAGACTTAAAAAAAAAGGCTCGCACACCGAGAGTTCCGTACAAATTCGGCAAGTGAATAAGATCCAGTGTTATTAGAGCCCTGCCTCCTACGCAAAATGTAGGCAGTTTGAGGTCATTTTATATTGGTTGCTTACATAAACAGAGACCTTCCATGCTGGTCGGGGAGCAAAGAAAAAACATACTATACCAGTTGCTTCTCTACCCGCGGAGATGGTAGAAGCGCATCGAGGGAATGGGCGAAAATCTTCGGAATCATGTTATAGGCGATGAGGCTAGCAACCCATCGCTATTTTGTTTCCATTTTCCACCTATACGCCCACAATCTTGCTAAATGTGGCCTGTCGGTACCGGTTACCTTAGGCTCTGTCTACCCCGTAAGGGATAAAGACGTGAATTGTGTATGTATATGTATGTGTATAGACAGACACATAAAAATATACAGTTATTAGTACTTAATTGTTGTTATAGCGACAACAGAAATACATCACCTGTGAAAATTTCAACTGTCTAGCTATCGTGGTTTGTGACATACAGCCTGGTGACAGACAGACGGACAGTGGAATCTTAGTAATAGGGTTTCTACCCTTTGGGGTACGGAACCCCAAAAAAGGATTTAGAATTTTTTGAATGTCTTGTTTCTTGTTTTTTCAAATATTTTAACAAAAATTCTGCGTAGGTACAAAATCTTAGACATAATCTAGCGCATCTAATTCTGTAACATAAACTCCATTGATCATGAATCGCCACTAGTTCCCACTATTCACGTGGCAACCGCGCGACAGGCGCAGTTAATTTCTATGGAGCAATTAAGCACCCGTGCGTGGGCAGCTTTATATGTTATCTGTAGAGCGGAGTTAAGGTCACAGGTAATTCGTATCAGACTTAATATAAATTAAATAAACTTGAAAATAATGTCTGGTCTGTAAAGAAAAAACATTGAATGTACCAGTTGCTTCTCTTCCCGCGCAGATGGCAAAACCCATCGAGGGAATGGGCGAAAATCTTAGGAATTATGTTATAGGCGATACGGCTAGCAATCCATCACTAGGTATATTGATTCCCCTTTCCACCCACGCCCACAATAATGTTAAACGTGGCCTTTAGGTCTTGTTACCTTATGCTCTGTCTACCCCGTAAGGGATAAAGACGTGATTTATGTATGTATGTATGAAAATAATGTATAGAAACAAAACACACACGTGGACTTATAAAAGCTTCCAAGGTTATTTCCCCTGAAGCACTCATAATTATCTATTTAAGTAAACGTACCAACAAAAACATTTCCACAAACCGTGCAATTCACGTAAATACTCAACAATTAAGCCTCAATGCAATCAATACCTTTGGCAAATTCGGTTTAAAAAAACAACGAAATCAACACCGCTCCACTTTAGTCTACATGGATAAACCCTC
Source organism: Pandemis corylana (assembly GCA_949127965.1). Lineage (NCBI taxonomy): Eukaryota > Metazoa > Arthropoda > Insecta > Lepidoptera > Tortricidae > Pandemis > Pandemis corylana. The sequence continues at coordinate 4,321,351 of OX421869.1, forward strand.
ATTTGGAGGCATCGCTCTTAAGATGTGACGTTTTTTTCTATACATAAAGCAAGTCTTTAGCCGACTAATTGTGACGTATTTTACGATCAGTGCACTGAAGGGGAATTAAAGGCAATTGAAGATAGTATAGTTTTTTGAGTTCAGCCTCGATTTACGAGTATGACGGTAGATTCGAAGGCCTTATAAGGCCGTGTGTGTGTACTGGGTATTTTTAGTGCAAGAAAGCTTGATATAGACAAAATTATCACGATACAGGTGTTTTTTAGTGCTTACCGCAACATTTATTTAAACATTACATTATTTAATTATCCAGTAATAAACAAAAAATAATGATGAATAAAAAAGATAAAAAACCTAAAGCTATTTCTTATTGTACCTAGAATCCATAATCATATTGCTATTCTGAACCGAACTTAATGCAAATTAAAGTCTTGGCCAAGTTAACACCTATTACTCTAATTATTATTAGTATCCTAACTTAACACTTACAAGCATTGATAATTAATTTTTAATGATTAAACTCAGATTATGCCGCCTATTGTCTACTTTGTTCTTTGTTTCTGTATTGTTTTGTACTGATTTGTGGTGTTCAATAAAGAGTATTTGTATTGTATTGCATTGTATTTCCCCAATGTTATTCAAAATGATCAAGTCTTCCCTTTAACTTAAAAAAGCGGGCCTCTGTAAACGACCTCATTCCGGGAAATAACTCCGCTACGAAAAATACATTGTTTCAAAGCACAGGAATTAACGGAAATTTTGTAGAAACCCATCGAATTTAGCTCACAATCGAGTAAATCCCATAAAAGGAGAGGTAAATACGGCCCATTTGTACGATAATGGCATTTTTACGGACATCGGTCATTAATTATTGATGAAATAAGGAGAAAACCGAGGGCCCGCCTAAATTCTTTCCAATCGACACCAGGCCCTAATGAAGCGGTCCCAAATGCAACAAACCAAGTACTGTTCCAAAAGAAGAACCATTTTTGAAATTCAAATTGATATTTTTGTTGTTTTTAAAATTCGTTGCTGGCCGGTAACAAGTTTGAATTGTTATTTCTTTTTAATAAGGTCGGAGTTTCGTTGCGATACAATGGACTGATTAATCGTCAACGATTTGACAGTTGCAGTTTTTGGCGGGGAGTAAAAACTGCGCTGTGATACTCATCGTGGGTACTACAGGTTTTCGGAAATACTTTGGTAAGGAATGATACATGTGAGCAATAAACCGGCCAATTTTACCGAATAATAGGTACCGAAACATAAATAAACATCGGTTCTATTTTTTTTTCTTAACCAGCGGTTATACTTATAAGTTCGTTCAGCAAAGTGGTATGTCCGTCGCTGATTCTATGGTCAACGCCGTCCATTACAAGTTTGTTGACCAATCAAATCTCAAGTATAGGTAGGTACGTATCAAAATACATAAAGGATGGAATGCATTATGGTTCAAAATGTATAATGCAATTTTCGGTGAGTGTTAGCTAGATAAACCCTTACGTTACCCACTTCCCTACTTTTTGTTACTTGGGCTCTGTCTACCCAGTAACTGGACTAGGTCAATTGGTGTAATATTGTTGCATGATATTTAAAAGGAGCAACGAAAAAACATAGAATGGGCAATGTACAGTATGTACACTATATTGTACAAGTTCTAAAAATACCTTATTGTATTTTTTTTGACACTGAATTTTTTGGACTCTAAAGGATAGTATAGAATCCATACTAATATTGTAAAGAGGTAAGGTAAAATTGAGAATTTGTGAGTTACAAATACTCTTTATTGAACATCATAAATCAGCACAAAATAATACAGAATCAAAGAACAAAGTAGACAATAGGCGGTCTTATCGCTTAATAGTGTGGGGGTAATCTCTGGATCTACTGAACCGACTTCGAAAATTCTTTTACGATATTTGCGAGTGTCATAAGGTGCCTATCCACTAGAGGCAGCCTCGGGTCGAGCGGCTGCCTTGCTCCGAGGCCGCGCAAGTGGAGACGCTGCTTAAGACGTTGAGGTAGCGTAGAGGCAGCGTCTATACTAGCGTGGCCTCGGAGCGAGGCAGCCCGCTCGACCCGAGACTTGTGAATAAGCACCTATAGACTATACTTAATTCTGCGCGGACAAAGTCGCGGGCAACAGTTATCCTACTAATATTATAAATGTGAAAGTTTGTGAGTATGGATGTTTGGATGTTTGTTACTCTTTCACGCCAGAACGGCTGGACAGATCTGGATGAAATTTCGAAGATACATAGACTGGAATAACACACAGGCTACATTTTATCCCGGAAAATTGCGAAATTCCTGCGGGATAGCGATAAAAGAATTCTATGCAGACGAAGTTGCGGGCAACAGCTATTCTACTTCCTACTAATATTATAAATGTGAAAGTTTGTGAGTATGGATGTTTGGATGTTTGTTACTCTTTCACGCCAGAACGGCTGGACAGATCTGGATGAAACTTGGAATATACATAGATTATAGTCTGGAATAACAAATGGGCTACTTTTTATCCCGGAAAATTGCAAAATTCCTGCGGGATAGCGAGAAATGAATTCTATGCAGACGAAGTTGCGGGCAACAGCTAGTTTGTAATAAAGATCCTTCAACTCTACATCGAAGCTTCCAATGACACCAAACCGCTCGTAATTATTCCGATGGCCGGCAAAATGACAGGTGTCCGCCATTTTGGCGTGATTGCGCGCGCCGATTACCGGACAGATCACTGTCATTGGTGTCCCGGGTCTGGGTTTGGGGAATTGATTCGTGGGTAATGGGAATGGGTAATGGGTAATTTGGCCTTTGAAAGATGAGACGTAGTTATTTCCTCTCCAAATCGGAATTCAGTCACGATTGTAAGTCTGCATATGACCAAAATTTTTTTTTTCATTATGTATTTTAATTTTGATTTAACATCGATTTAATTTTGACGTTCATTTGAATTTATTTAATTAGTAAGATCAGAACATTGGTATGCACCGAATGAATCCGTACAAATACCTAAGCAATAAAAAACTAAATTTAACGAAAAAGCTGACGTCTGCAAGATATAATATAAGCCAAATTAATATAGTTTGTTATTGAACGCGATTCTATCTAATTCAAATTATCTGGCTCAGTTCAATTTCACAGCCATGCTCTGATGGCATGCTATGTTGGCTGTAGGTACTTCATTGCACCAACCACCAATAAATAATAATGTCACTAACGACGACTCTGGCAAAACTTCCAAAGCGACAAGACGGCGTTTAAGAAAAAATACCAAAGCGCCGTACAGTTACACTCACTTTTACTCATAACATGACATGTCGCTTCGGCAGTTTTTCCTTTGAAGCGATATATACGTCTAAATGACTTATTGGTTTATAATTGTCGTAATGAGCCCCTCGAGCCATTCACCGGCAGGTGGTTTCTTTGATGGTAATTTGTCAAAGATCGGGTACGAGCTCTGTTGGTAACAGTTACCTACACAGTGTGTGTGTTATAGATATTCATTTTAAGAAGAACGATTGAAGGACTATTAGTGACACTCCGGTACCTACCCTGTCTGGTTGTCTAATCCACCTTGAAACGGATCAGAGTAGCGCACACTGAAATATGTATCGATTTGAAATTTCTATGTTACTATTTTGTTATATTTGTATTCATTTAGTAGTAGTGTAGTTATTTCTACGGTTTTTGGAAGGTAGTCAAATTATGATTTGTCTATTATTTTAAAATATTTGAGACATCATTTTCGTGGGTGGTCCACGCGCGGCTAAGCTGAAAACAGCTCACAGATCGACTTTGAGAATTGTTTTGCTGGCACATTTTCGAGCGGTTCATATTAGGTATCTAATCCTAGTCCTACTAATATTATAACTGCGAAATTTGGTGAGGATGTGTGATGTTTATATATATCGGCACCACTTTGTAAAAAGCATCACCAACATTCATACCCCCACCTAAACGAAAGAACTGCAATGTTAATTATAAAACATTTATAATCACACTGCTGCCAATCACGGCTAGTACTCAACACGGGAAAATAGTACATTAAAAACCGGTAAAAAGCGGTAAAAAGCGGTAGGTTTAAATATGGCCGCGAATGCCCGCCGATCGCTTTTTGTTAGGCACATAGCTTGTCGCATAACGTACTGGTTTTAAGTAAATTATGTACATTAGTAGTGGTGACTTGAGATAATTTTAACAATGTTAGTGAAATGGACTGGCGTTCCTAAGCCGTTTGTATTAAACCTCGATTTAATCGCTAAATCTAGTTTAACTTTCTGGTGAAGCTTGACAATTCCTTACATTTTGCCACTGCTCAATTGAGATTGAACTTTTTCCAGCAACTATTTAGTACTATGATAGTTACGGAGATTATAGTTAGAGATTTGAAACTTAGCTCTAGGTTTTCAACTGACTTTGGTATTTGTAAATCTGTACTAAAACTATAAAGAGGTATTTAAAGCTTGTAATTTTGTGAGCTTGTAGGGGGTAACGTCTGGATGTACTGAACCAATTTTAGAAATAGTTTTTCCAATAGAAAGCCACATTATTTGTGAGTGTCATAGACTATATTTAATTCTGCGCGGGCGAAGTCGCGAGCAACAGCTAGGTAACAGTCAACAGTATTACATAATCTTTTTAAACACTTTTTAATGTCACGTACTCGTAATACTTCAGCTTGGCTGCGTCGCTACCTAAAAAAACTGTTTATGAATTAAAAAGAGAGCGAAGAAAAAGTGTATTCTGTTTGTCTTATTGTGTCATATTGTCCCTTTTTTTACTTACTAATATCCCCGAGACATAACCGCGCCTTTTTTGTTGCCAAACTACCAGCGACCAAAGCCGCTGCAATGTGGAAAGAAACAAAGACTACGTAATTTTAACAATACATAAAAACATGATTTAAGCCGCCTACTAAAAACTGCAGGGCCCTACTTACCCTGCAAATCGACAGCTATGTATCCATATAGGACTATGATGATTCTCGGAAATATTTGTAGGAAGGGTAGTCAAAATAATAAACGTGTATTCTGTTACTAGGATTATCTGGATTTTCCCTTTACCCTTAATCCACAGTAAAAAAAACTACTAAATACATAATTGTAATCACATACCTACCATCAGTTGTACTGTAAAGTAGAATATTTGTTAATTCCAACCCGTCGAACTGTTGGCAATACTGCGCCACCTCACACCCCTTTGCCACGCCAGCTATTAAAAAAAACTTAATATTACAACTCACCGGTAATAGGGGAACGGCTGCGGCACATGCAGGTCCATCGGCATAGGCGCATGGTGCGCATGGCCGTACTCATGCTGCATCATGCCATGCATGCCATGGCCCAGCATAGCAGCCCACGGCGACGAAGCAAACCCACCAGGATGCTCCATACTTCACACTTCCATTGTACTCAAGCACTGAATTCAGAAACTTTCCTATCGCATCGTATATGGGTACTAATTTATTATTTTTCTTCACACTCACTGCAGTCGGTATCGGCAAAATTTTTACTCGATTTTCAGTCAAACACTATCAGCGTACACATTAGTCACAGCACTGTATTCTAAATTCGAAACTTCAACGTTCTATCGGAATCATTTTGACGTGAGTTAATTTTCTATTCACATTAGCCACTTTATATTTTGAGTCCGTTGCAGGTTTTTTTTAATAATCGACTTGTATTGGCACAACTATTAGGTGACTCCAGTGATCTATTTCGGAAAAACACATCGTTAACATTATTTCAAACGGTTCGAATTCTAGCTCCGACGTGACAATATTGCTCGATTGACGCGACGGTAAGCGAAAAAATGCATAAGCGACCTTTTAATATTTCACCAAATATTTTATATTTGATAAATCAATTTAAGCGCATATTTTTATAGTATAAATGATTTCCCGGTATCATGCGGTGTCGTGTGATGTTTGCTGATCACCGCCGGCGTTATTCTAGCGGGCCGCTGTTGACTCTACAAACCGATTAATTAAAACTGCCAAGACAAACCAATTAAGAATTTAAAATGTTACGAAATACGAAGACAACTTCATGATCATATTTGATACTGGTCCACTAAGACGCACGCAATGCAACCAAAAGAAGGGACAAGAATTAGATACACAGACCCGAGTACCGGAATCTAAGATTGCGTAAGATGTGCTCTACACTATGACTCGAGAACCTCCAAGAGTGCGAAGCGTATTTTACAGCATTGATTGATTATATCTATCAGAGTACAGGAGGTACAGCTGAACCTTTTGATTCCTGGCCCACCGTAGAACGTTCTCACAGTAAACATCACATGAGTTTCCTTGTCAGTTTATGTAACGTCACTATGACATTTGCTGTGAGAGGGTTTCACGGTGTCAAGAATCAGTTTGTTCGATGGTATAACATACATTACACTCGGTCACCGAAACGTGAGAATATAAAGAATGTGCTCTGGGACCTATGAGATTGCAAGGGAGTGCCGAAAATTAGAAAAGTGCAATGGTTGCGTTTCATTTAGCGACGGACACCATAAAAGTGAATGCTGATTAATAAAAGAAGCTAAAATGTCCAAAACCTACATAAGTCATTCAAAAAAGTTGTTTTCCACAAAAATCTAATAACTTAATCTTATGGTATCTTATGTAAATATAAATAAAAATTAATCTCCAAAATGTATGTACGATAACTTCCAAAAAACTGGATCAAATTGGATTGTTATTTTTTTGTTGTGTTCGTTATTGCCAGGACAAGGTTCAAGATATATTTTTATCTAAAAAGAAGTTGGAACGGGAGCGATTATTATGTATGAAAAATATGAATATGTTCTCGAGTCGGTACCTAACGTATTCATATAATTATTTAATATCAGCAAGCTATGTATCTCTGTCTACTGTGCCGGTAAGAAAGAGACATCAGCCATTGCAACGCCATTATACAATTTATTGTGAAATAATTCCACAGTGGGACACAATTGAATACCAATTCCTTACATGAAGTGATGATATATGTATTATATGCAATAAGTTCAATAACTTGACATTACTCGCTACATACATACATACAATCGAATTACAGATAAAAAAAACAGTTTTCTTTGACTAAAAAGGCTTAGTTTTTGCTCTACAATTAACTATATCCGAGTTACCAAGTATTCTGATAAGCCTAAACGCCTTTTACGGATCTGTCCGTCTGTCTGTGGAGCGCTAACTCAAACAATAGCAATTTACACTTCTTTTCAATTTAATGAGTACCCATTGCAATTTGAAATGTGTTTTTCTGTTGTTCTACGTAAATTAAACTATTTTTCTGTTCAAATGGAAGGTGTATGTCGAAGTTTTTGTCCATTTTTTGTACGTGCTTAATTGTTAACTGACTTTAAAGGTTGTGTTTTTAAAACCGACTATTTGAACAAATTGTTTTATTTGTTTATTTAGGTATATTTATTAGCTTTAATATAATTTAAGGCTTGTGGATATCCGTTTTATAAATGTATTTAATTTTAGTAGAATTTAAGTACTGTATAGCTTAATGTATTTTATTTTGAAAAAATGACTTTCGCCTAGTTTTTTGCGGCGCAATCTTCTTGACAATAATGGTCTTTCTGAATGCGCTGATAGTCTCAATAAAGACACATAAAAGAGCACGTGCCGGCCAACCCCATGGGTATTGTCATAGGCGATCACTATCCGCAGATTTCCTGGCAGATTCTGAGGGATATCATTATCCGTTGGCTAAGAGCCCGACAGGAGGAGGTCTTTTGACCGTGTTCAACGTACAACGTTGCCGACATTTTTGTCACACGATTTTTGAATACTGTATTTATTACTTTGACATTGGCGAAATCATCACATCGATCGATGGGGCCGTATTAAAAAAAGAAGAAGAAGTGGTACGTACATTCAATCTACATTATATATCATAATCATCAGCCAAAAGACGTACTGCTGAACGTATGTCTCCCCCAAAGAGCGCCGTAAAGACCGGTCTTGCGCGGCCCTCAGCCCCTCCCGCGTCCTTCACCAGGTTGAGGAAGCCCATACCTACGTCTTCCGGTACATTACGTAAACCAAATAATTAGTCAATTCGACCAATAGAGGTGGCCTCAGGAAAAGCGTAGAGGTATAACATTTAAATAAATACCAAACACCGAGGTTAGCATTCCCTTGGAGCTGTAAAACAAAAAACCCTCTAAGTATACCCCTTGCTACTTCTGTATACCTTTTTTCTGTTTTAGTTGTTATATGTGGTGCTCAATAAAGAGTTATTGTATTGTATTGTATACGTGATCAAACGACACACTCATCAGAATAGGTATTTCCATACAAATTTCCGCCCACCAAAACCTATGGTGTACCTACTTCCAGTTTTGTTGTCGTCCTAGAAACTTGAAATTTTGTGTGAAAGTAGCTTTTTTAGCATAAGTAATAAATAAATAAATCTATCTTCTCTCGTCCCTGGTGAGCATTAGATGTTCCAAGGGAGTTTGTAATTGTGTCGTACAGACACATCATTCAAACAGATGACGCTTATCGACAAAAAATCGCATAGTAACAAAGTCACGTGACAGCTAATAACAGATAGAAAAATTCGAAGGCTTACCCACCTGCTATGGGTGGTGTAGGGGTATAGCACGCGTCATGGAATGGCGAGGATCCGGGTTCGATTCCCCGGCCATAGCTTTACTTTTCGGATTTTTCTGTTTTAATTTTCAATGTCGTTCAGAAATTTAAATAAATCTAATCATTTTTTTGTCTATGTATCAACTGATTTAAAATTACCTTACACTGCCTGCATTTTTCTGGAGCGGGGTTCTACTAACACTGAACTAATAACTTGGCGTTTTTTTTTTCGCGCATGAACTAAACGTTTTGGCAGCTCGGGAGCAAAATTTTTACGCCATTCATAAAAAGGTACTGTCAAGGTAAAAATGAAATATTAATTGCCATAATCAAACCTTGAGCGAGTGATCCAATGCACACATATGTTGTTACTCGGCAAACAGCTAGTCCCTTGGTACGCAATAATTACTTTGCTAAGCAAATACAATACCCACAAATACCGAATATCTTCACTAATAGCCGAGACAATCGTGCGCGCGCAATGTCAATATATCGCGTTTAGCCGGTATTGTGTGTGTTTGTATGTGTGCGTGATTTTCTAGTTTTGACTTTAGTTTTGATTTTCTTTGCATTTTTTCTATGAAGTTTGAGCCACTTCTTGTTAGTTACATTTTAAGTTTTTGTGTGCAAAAAAGTTTACTCTTAAATTTTGTTGTTTTTATTTTAATATAGTTTTAAGTAATTGGATTAGATCCATTTAAACCTTTTAAAATGGGCACGGTAACATGCAACTTTTAAAAAGTTTTCTGGGTTTAGATTGCGTGTCAACTTTTTAAGTTTTTTCACGAAGGACAACCTTTTCCTAAAAGTTGAAACTACGAAACTTGTGCAAAACTTTTTTCGCCGCACTTACTAAGCTGTTCAAAAATGAAACCTTCCAAAGTGGCCAGTTCGCGCGCCAAAAACGGATCCAATGCAGCCAACACAATCCTGAACACAGAAAAAAAAACTTTCACTCCAAAACACTGGCAGGTTAGATCGCGCGCGGTCCGAATCGCGCCGGCATGGTTGAGACGTGTGCCGGCCCCCCCGATCCAGCGGTCATTGAGCGTTCAAAACTACGGTGTGTGCGGCGGAACCGGCCGGGCCGCATACGAAACAACTATGGTACCCTACACTAAAAGAGCGTATACAACCCCCCGCACAAAGACACATACGACCTTTTGGCTTAGCGTCACGGAGTCCTGTCGAATTCTGCCTCACGTACCAGTAATTGGGTTACGTTACGTGACAGAGTGGGGCGTCACGCGCGGGCCCTAATTACTTTCGCTGAGCGGAATTGAGTGAGAAAAGGGATCAAGGCTTTTTTGGAGGTTAAAAAATATGTTATGGCCCACTGTTGGGCACAGGCCGTGGACTTTGTTTTTAAACAAAAACACAATTTTCAATAGGATTACCTAGTAGGTACTATAGAATTAAGAAAACTCGTCTAAACTCGAAAACAAAATTAATATTACGTAAAGATCAACTAACATTGTATTTACTAAACGAATAAGTTACCAAATAAATTACCTACGCAGTGACTTAATATATTTATGCATGGCGCCATAAGTTTTTCTATAAACAATACGAACTAATATTGAATCAACAAACAACGAAAGGTCACGCCAGCTCTTATATTAATTTAATCTATTTACTCACTGGCCACTAAAACAAACTAAAACGAATAAACTACGCACTTTAAAAGCGAATCAGCTAAAAAACACTGGCCACATACACAAACGATGCTCATTAAAATAAAAGTTTCAAATTTGGAACACACGGGAAGCTATTCCCACGATTCATATTTTCACCTCTAACCTGCCGCCATTTTGACTTGTAACTGTCAAAACGACATTTGAGCGCGGGAAACGACGACCAGCACAACTTGATCCTCGGCGCATTTCTTCTCTTAACATTTATTAGGAAACGCGACACATGTTAATAGGTTATGAGAGGCCAGGTTAGCTGGTCGGTTAAGAAGTAATTGCTGAGCGAAATAACACAGGTGTGACTAACACCTTAACGGTGTTTCTGTCTCGGCATTGACGACATTGTCTCGGCAGATTTACATTTAAAGATGTGGATTGCTGTGTTAGTTATGGTTCATATTGTGGTGTTTAGAAAAACTTCTGATTTATTACAAAGTAGGTACGTCAGTTAGAATGTAATTAAGTAATTAAATAAAACTAACAGTTGAATTTCGCTACTACTACCTATCCAACAATCATTTACTCAGTTGTTTTTGTTTACTTTTTCCATTCTTTTGTAAGAAATGAAACTGTTGTAAGGACATGTCATAAAACAGAAGATTTCAGCCTTTTTAAACATTTTCCAGAGTACCCTAAAATACATATATCCTACTTATCACCCTTCATTCATGACCGCACATACTTTCTACAACTTAGGTTTTTTCACAAAAACTTTTCATATGCACAAGGGTGGCAGAAACCATTATAACTTGACATCTGTATGTTTCGCTGTCCGAAGTAAGTAAGGTTTAAGTTATGCTGGGCGCTTTTATTATGACGGTCACCTCAAAAGACAGTAAGCCTGATTTACTACGTAAAGGAGTAGTTGGCGTTTTGCGTATGGAAAAAAGGCTTTTAAGAAAAATAGTAAAAAGGGGTTTTACGTAAGACGGGATTAAATAGATAAAATAAAATATCTTTATTTAGAATTAATGGAAATATTAATAGAAAAAAGGCTACGAAAAAGTTATATCCATCTAGATACTATAATTATTTCATTTATCTATTCTTTTAATTTAATATTCTTGTTCATGAAAGAAATTTTCCATATTTTTTTATACTTCAAATTTTAATTTATTATGTTTTTTTTCATATTAAAGTTCAGCGTTCATAATAAAGAACAAAAATTCCAAATTCAAACTTTCAAGCGTCCCGCAGAGCGTGAGACAGGAACGGCTATATTCGAACGGCGTCATTTAAATTTCTGACGGCGCTCTCTGATTGGCCGGCGGGCGCGCGCGGAGGGCGTGGGGCGGCCTCATTGGTGGGCGTGGTGGAGGTGTAAATTTTATTCTGGGTCAGTGATAGATATAATAAATTATGAGAATGCGCGGTTATGATCGTAGAGGACGCTACGTAGCTACGGCGTAGCATTTGAATATATTACTGAATTCATTTTCTACTTTAAGTTGAAGTTTTGCTCGCTCTAACGTGAATTATGCGAGATTATTAAGAATTATCCACAAATATCTAAGCAGGTACTAGGCTAGTGTAGGTAGATTTTGTACACAAAAAGTCTCAAACACGTTCGCGGAAATGTCACAATTACTACGGGATAATTGGTAGCGCCACTAGCGGCGCGTGACGGCAACAAACTAATCTAATAGTAATTGACACTTCAACGCGACGCGTTGGAGACGTTGTTACCACGAAAATGTACAGTAGGGGATCAGAAAAAAGAAGTCATATTGTCTAAGGCACGGGTTCTCGCAAACACATCCACCAATTTTCTATTCCGATGGAAAAAAAAGTGCACATAAAATGTAATTGGGAATATTTTATTGAATCAGGCGTTACTTTGCGGAGGTCCATTTCAATGAACAATAAATATTTACATCGCTACTCCGCTACTCACGTGCAAGATAACCAAGCCTGTGTGACATATATAATGTTTTTCACGCAATCCCTCCCTCCACTACCTACTGCCAATAAAACACATATAAATCCCACAAACTCAATTATCCCTTACACCACACAAACACTGACGCGTTTCAATCCCTCTACGGGATCATTATCAAAGTTTAATGAGCACAACTGTTACACATGCAAACCAACATCGTACACGACGAAATGAAATGAAATGAAAAAAATGAAATGAAATTTATTCTTGGTAACAGGCATTACAGGTCACTAAAGCTTATTTCTATTTATTCTGCGAGTGGCATATCAAAAAATTCACCGTATTCATAAAAAACGTTATCAAGAAGTCACTTTTTCAGTCGGCCTTTAAAAATCGTGTAGGAAGCTGCGTTCCTGACATCGTCTGGCAGACAGTTGTACACGGAGGGCCCCTGGTAGTACACGGATCGGTCCGATTCGAAGCAACTTTTGGTGTAGTTTTACTCAAACCATCCTGCAGTTTTGTGACACGAGCACCTGCGTCATCTAATTTCAATATTGGTTATCGTGCACTCTGGGCCACTAATCACCCGCTCTCTGAGCTCTTGCCCTCTGGCCGGCTATAAATATTACAAGTGCCCGGCCGAAATTACTACCCTCAACCGAAACCGAAACAGAGTTCGGCTTCTGCTTTACATTTGGCCGAAACCTAATCTGAAACTGAAACTCAATTCTATTGAATATTCTGTTAATCTTTCATCACGTCGTTATCCCTTACGGGGTAGACAGAGCCTAAGCTAACAAGACCTAAAGACCACGTTTAGCATGATTGTGGGCGTATGGATGGAAAGGGGAATCAAAACAGTGGGTTGCTAGCCACATCGCCTATATAACATGATCCCTAAGATTTTCGCTCAATCCCTCAATGGGCTTTTACCATCTGCGCGGGAAGAGAAGCAACTGGTACATTCTGTTTTTCTTTGCTCCCAGACCAGTATGGACGAATAGTTTGATTGCTCTGAATAAATGGGTATCTATTCTAATTGATGTGAAATGAGTGTCCACGACGCAGATGGCTCCCAAACACCGCACGGAACACGAATCCGGAGTCGGTTCTAGTTCTAGACTTCTCGCCGAAGCCGACACCACAAGTTTGGCCAGACACTACTACAGACGTAAAACTTCAGCATTGTAAAGCCCAATACTCATCTGCGAACTGCAAACGTGAACTTTGCACGTTCCAGTAACCAAAAGCCCTAGTGTAGACTGGCCTTCTTCACGCCATCAAGGTGCTTATCCACTAGAGACAGCCTCGGGTAGTGCGACTGCCGCGCTCCGAGGCCGCGCAATTGGAGCCGCTGCTTAAGGCGTGAGCGAGGCAGCCGCACGACCCGAGGCTGTTTCTAGTGGATACGCTTAGGGCTTGGTGACTGTAACCTGCAACAGCTGCGGTTGTAGCTTGCAGGTCTGTACCCGGCTTTATTTATACGTAGGGATAACTTTGCGCATGCGTGCCCAAAGACACGTTAAACGGCTAATCAAGGTCATTACTCAAAAAGTTTGGCGGCAACCGTAATGTCACTGCGGATTCGTATCAGAATTCACAACATTTCAATTTTTTTACCTTGTGTTTTCTTATGCTCAATAAATAGTACTTTGAAAACTAGGAGACCCATATTTTTTCTTTTCGCGAAATTTGTATTCTAAGTTAGTCAAAAAAAATATTGAAATCTCGAAAATTTCAAAAACGCTTGTAAGGTTGAATCTACACATTACCTTTGCCTGGGTCATAAAAAAATAATATAAGATTGATGTCTACATTGTCTACTGGTTGTCACAACGGGTTGTCATTTTGAATTTTTGATTGACGTTTGGTGATTTGATATTGGTTTTTATTGGATTTTAATTATTCGCATTTTCTGGACTGAATTGAAAATAATTGACAACAAAATAAGCCAGATAATAAAACAAATTGAATGTTTGCATCCACCCTGACTTGCAGCACGAGCACAGTCTTCACATTTCACATCCAATATAGTTTCTTCTGCCTCGTTAATGCTTGCGACAACAGAGTAAATTTTAGTACGAACTCGGTGCTCAGGAGTTACTCTGCCCTTGATAAAACACACAGCATTCTCTCGTTTACTTCCACATAGCCTACAGAAGTTTCAACGTAAGCATCCCCTGATAACAACAAAACCTTAGCTCCCCGGATTTCGGCAACGTTAAACGAGTCGTTTTCACGCATGTATTGCAACAACATCATTATAATCCACCTTGGGAAGGTTTCGGCTGTCTGCCATGGCATAACCGTCTGAAACTTTCATCAAATCAATTTAATAAATATAACAATGCTTTTTCAAAACAAAACGAACAAAACATCGATCGGCAAACAACACTGATATTTGACATTGACACCTTTTTGACATTGACATTTTTATTCATAAAGAATTAGGAAGGCAAAGGTATACTACGACGATGCCTCACTTCGGATTTTTTGAAGATTTTTGTGAATATTACGTTAAATAAGTAATAAAAAAAATCAAAAAAATATGGAATGGAATACTTAAACACAAAGCTCGAAATGGTTGTCGGTACTTTAGTAATTATTTAAAATTGAAATGTTGTGAATTAAGCCTCATTTTGTGAAATTTGGGCGTGAGAGGGACGGTACGACACGAACTTCGAAAATCGAATTTCGGAGTCGCGCCCCAGCGCAGAGCCCTGTTACACCAACGCGACAATAGTCGCTGACAAGTGACTATTCTATTTACACTTCACACTCGACAAGAATCTACGCCGGTTGGCTTCATATTGACGAAACATTGCATTTCGAATTGTCACTTGTCACCGATACTTGTCGAGATGGTGAAATATATAGGGGCCAGAGCTGGACAAACCTAAATTATAAATCACAGAAAAAGAAGGTCCCCACTTTATGTGTTCGCTGGTAATTGGTAATTCAAAGCAAAATTATAAATGTATAAATGAATAATTGATAATTATTAATAATAAATTAGGTTAAGAATTTGCATGTCAAATTTGGCAGAGCATACATGACATGTACCTTCCTCTGACATGTGTAAAATAACACCTGTGTATGTTCTTGCGAATTAAATAATTTCATTTAATTTCAAATGAAATTCTGTTGCCAGAGTTTCAGGGCGTGTTATTTTTTCATTTCAGTTAAGTAAATTTTTTTTTTTTGGTGTAAGGGCCCAACTGTTGGAGCGAGCAGTATGTGTTCCGGCTGAAAAACAGCGCTGAAGTGTCGCTCCTGCGAGCTGGCACTGGCAGCATTTGCTGACGCCCAATCATTTACCACTAATTAATCCTTTTATTTTTGTTTTTGTGTTTTGATGTTTTTTTTATGGTTGTTAGTGCTAATAAATATTTTTTCTTCTTTCTTTCTTTCTGTAAAGGTTTTTTTGATATTATATAATATACTTATAGGTACAGATGACCAGTGCAAAAATAATAAAAACGATTAATTTTAACAATTACACAATATAAAAGACTAAAAGGTATCGTAAACATTTGGTCCGAACGTTTTTGCGCTCGATCACGCTATCCCAACTTGGCATGGGGGTCACGTAGACGCCAATCGATAGCCCGTAGGACGCCTGCCCCTGATCCCGGCTCTTAGAACCACGCTTCAAAATTACGGAGTTCCGAAGTCAAATTATACATGAGTACCTACATACACACCGCCACGCCTCTTTCCCACAGGGGTAGGCAGAGGCTACTTTGTTCCACTTGCTACGATCCAAACATACCTTTTTCGCTTCATCCACATTCATCAAGCTCTTCCTACATGCTCGCTGGTTTCGGGTAGTTCTGGCCTGACCTTTTTCCACGTCTCCTGTTTGGTCTCAAAACGTCCGTCTAGGCCTTCCCCTCCCAACGTCACACTCCCGATATAGATCTGTTTAGTTAATCTTCTTTCATCCATCCTCTTTACATAACCAAACCAACAAAGCACAATAAAAAAAAGATCGTCGCCCTGGGCCGTAAGGCTAGGGGAAGACGTACAATAGTATACACACCTCGGGTGGTGATAAAAAAAGCCTCAGGCTCGCCTTTGGCTCGTGCGAGAAGTTCCTACGATCTGAGACATTCTTTTTTCACCACCCTCGGGGTGTAATGTACATTATTACTTTCCATTTTATCTCAAAAATCCAATAAAGCCAGGTAATAACAGGCCGAGCGTTGTTAATTCTTCTTCATCACTCCGGGCTGTCTCCATCGATCGTCGCACGTGACCGCTTAGGGCTCCAACACACGTAGCGAGTAAGACAGTGCGCGGCCTAGTACAGTAGGCTTATTACCTAACTCGCTCGCAAACGCCATCGTTTTTATTTTGACAGTTCATGTATGGGCTGACAATTGGCATCGGAATCAGCTAGCTGTCACATTCATACAAGACTGTTAAAATGTACACGATGGCGATTGCGAGCGAGTTAGACAATAAGCCTACTGGTATGGTACGAAACAATATAGTAATAGTTATAAACCGGGCACGCCAATACTACAAACTCTGTGTACCAACTGTTAGTTTTATTTTTGTTCATTCAATCACTAGACAAGTTTTTTTTTCTTCTTCTTCTTATTTGTGGCGTATCAAGTCGTTATAGCGACGACAACTTCGCCAATGTCAAAGTAACAAAAATATATTAAAAAAATCTTGTGACAAAATGTCGGCAACGTTGTACGGTAATGGTCAAAGACCCCCTCCCCCCCTGTCGGGCTCTTAGCCAACGGTCAATGATATCCCTCAAAAATTGCCAGGAAATCATTAGACATTGCCTAGGGTGCACCGGACCAAGCACTGCTTTTCCCCCCGGACGAATCCAAAAACGAACCGCAGCTCTTGATCACACGTGGAGGTAACCCCACTCACACCCCATTGCTGGCCTTTGACGTCTTAATGCTATTCAATTCCAACTCTAAGCTGTCATTTTTGACACTTATGGATCTGGCAGTGATTTTTTTCTAAAGGAGTCGCAATCGAGTGGATCTGATGGTGAGTGAGCACCATAGGCACTCGAACACAACATCAAATGAACAAACAAATAGATAGTGGCGGGTAGTGCGCCTGCCGCCCGCACCTCTCTCGGTCCTCTTGGTCTTACTACCCAGCGACCCTGTGCCGCGCGAGCGAGGACTCACTTAAGCGGTCGTCTATAGAGAGAGACATAAAATATGACGCGTCTTCAAAAAAGGTTCGCTATCTCTGGTCTGTAGAACGGAGAGCTTAAGTCTTAAGCCTTGATCACACGTTTCGAGTAATCGGGTGCGACAGTACTTGGCCGAGTAGGTAGAACACGTGGCTACTGTCTCGCCGCTTTCTTCTGTTACCTGCTTAAATATACAAGAACAATTCGACTAGGCTGTGGAATCGCTTACCAACGTCCATCAGGCAATCTCCCTCCGCAGTGTCGTGTGGTGTCGTTCAGGGAAGGTTTGAAGAAGATGTAATAAGAAGTAAGAAATAAGAAATAAGAAACGTTTATTGTATAAAACATGTGGTTCGTTCCATCTTCTTAAGTCAAGTGTAAATATTCCTCTGTGCTCCTTATTTAATAAATGTATAATATTTCATTGATATAATATATATTATAGGTAGTATACCGTAGTTTGCTGTCTGGTAGGTTTTATGAGTGTATGTATTATTTTCGGTAAAGTTATGTATTGTGGCTCACAGTCACTATTTAGATTTCCCTTTCCACCTATGACGCCCTTAATCATGCTAAACGTGGCCTTAAGGCTTTGTTACCTTAGGCTCTGTCTACCCCATGCCCACCAGCCTCCTTCCACTTAGGAGGGAGGCCGGGGAGGAGAGTTCCACATAGCTTCCGCGCCGTCTCCACGCGGCGCGGTCGTATGCGTAACGCATTTTCCCATCGCAAAAAAAAAAATTAAAAAGAAAAGGCTCTGTCTAGCATGTAAAAATCCAAACAAGTCACGTGGTTGGGCCAAGTAGGGTGACCAGACGATGGTGATAAATAGGGATCGATATTCTTATTTTGTTTTTATTAATTGCGGCTAACTGATTGCGTGTTGATCTTGGGCAGCTTTATGAGAGAACGTGGTTTCTATTCACGACTTAGAAGTCACCCTGTATACATTAGGTGGGCTGCGTCCGCAGTAGCCCTGAAACGCGCGGCACTGGCGGCACGGCGGCACGGAGTATCGACCGGCACGGCGCGTGACCGACGTGCCGTCGCTACCAACGACGCCGCGCCTCCGCGCACGTCTTTAGGGCCCGGGCACACCTAGCGTCTTTCGAGCGTCGTCTAGTAAACGCCCGCGCAGCATCGACGCAACGTTCACGTTTTCTAAAGACGCCGTTAACGAGACGCTGACTTTCGAAAGACATACTAGCTCTGGAATTCGCTTATCGCTATCTCGCGTGAACTCCGCTTTTTTCCGGGATAAAAACTACTACTACTTATAATACTATGTCCTTTCCCATGACTGAAACTATCTCTATACCAAATTTGAATTAAATCAGTGCAGGTTTAAGCATCAAAGCTAGACAGACAGATCCAAAGAGAGACAGAGTTATTTTCGCATTATAATTACACAAACGGATAACTCACGTATAAAAGTCGAGTAATGCTCGACACGTTTCGAACTAATTCGTAGTCCTTCCTCCTGGAGCGCTCGCCAGCGAAACGGCAGCGAAACGAATACTACGCGCCAGCGCTCTGCTCTCGCGGCTACTCGACGCAACTGACAGCGGCGCACAACTACCCTCGTTTTCATCGTCATTTTTATTATTAACAAAAGTAGGGCAGCGCACGACACTGATCACGTCACTTCGTAAGGGTACTTTCGCATTTATAATATTACTAGCTTCTGCCCGCGACTTTGTCTGCATAGATTTATACATATGAATCACTCTATCTATTAAAAAAACCGCATCGAAATCCGTTGCGTAGTTTTAAAGCTCTAAGCATACATAGGGACGGACAGAAAGCGACTTTGTTTTATACTATGTAGTGATAGTACCTAATAGGGATTCTTTTAACACTCGCTTTGACCCGCGGCTTGGCTCGCCTGAACCATTAGGAGCCACGTTTAGCAAGATTGTGGGCGAGGTGGAAAGGGGGAATCAAAATAGTGATGGCTTGCTAACCACATCGCCTCATCCTAAGATTTTCGCCCGTTTGGGCTTTTACCATCGGCGCGGGAAGAGCAACACAATGTACACAATGTATACGTTTTTGATTCTGATAGAAAGGACTAGAATACTAGGTTTTTTTACCCAACTACGACATGAAACGAGGGTAATGCACAGCAAGCCACTTAGCACCAGAGTCACGTACGCTGATCGATATAGACGGCGAGGTGCGCGGCGCGGGCTCGTGGACGCTCGGCCCTTTCAGATATACTCGTAATTTCAGCCTTTCAAAACATCAGAAAAGAAACCATCTATTCGTAACACATAATAAATCCCTGGTGAGCCGTAGATGTTCCACGGGAGTTTGTAATTGTGTCGTACATACACATAATTCGAACAGATGACGCTGAGCGACAAAAAATTCGCATAGTAACAAGGTCACGCGACAGCCAGTAACAGGTAGAAAAATTCGAAGACTACCCACCTGCTATGGGTGGGGTGGGGGTATAGCACGCGTCACGGGGAGCGGATCAGAATACATAAAGTTTAAAATGTATAATGGGTTAAAATACATAATGGTTCAAAATATATAACGCAATTTTCTGTAAAATAAAAACGCTAAATGAACTTTTTTGATATCGTAATCTATAGATTGGTTTAGGTTAGGTTAGGTTTGTTTTATAACAATCCTGTTAATTTGTAACTCTCTGAGAAAATCGCATTATATATTATAAACCATTATGTATTTTAACCCATTATACATTTTAAACTTTATGTATTTTAATACGTACCCCGCGTCACGGAATGACGAGGATCCGGGTTCGATTCTCGGCCATAGCTTTACTTTTCGGATTTTTCTGTGTTCTAATTTTCAGTGACATTTAGAAATTTAAATAATAAGCATTCGTCACTAGCCTATAAACGTCCCACTGCTGTGCACAGGGGGGTTACTATGACGTCTTAATGCGATTCAATTCCGATTCAGTTTAAGTTCGCTCGCTGTCAGATCTATACTAAAAATGACGGCTAAAACCTGAAGTCGCCATGGCAAGGTCCCAGGCCTCCTGTTGCAATGAAAAGGCGGGCCCAGTGCGAATCGGGAAATTCTTTTTTTTATTTATTTATTAGCATCAAATTGAAAAATTACAATTTTACCCATAGGGTGTAGCTAAATAAATACATATTAGTACCAAACAAAACAAACATTAACATTACATAAAATAATCCATTTTAGATATAATAATTATTGCCAACATATAAGAACCTCAATATACAAATCATGATAGTATCATTAAATAATGTCATTTGTTTTACTTCACACCAAGAATTATTAATTTATAGTCATATTTAATCAGTAGTCATTTTACACTAAGTATACAATAATTTACTAACATTATAAAATTCGTCTAGATTATAAGGACACGATCGACACATGGCAACGATCTGGGCGATATTTGTAAATATAGGTATTTAGGATTAGATTAAGATAGTTTAAGGTTTTTTCGTATCAACTTTTAACTTGTAAATATGTTTGTTTCGGTATTTTTATCATTATGTCTATTTTGCACAATACAGTTAATAAATATTTACCATAAGGACATAATTCAATCACGTGCTTTCACACACACAATTGCTTCAGAGGTGTGTGCAGGTTTCTTCACCGAAAAGCTCATGACAAATTCCAAATTTATTCATAATGAAATTTGGAAAATGTCGTAGGTAGTTGCGAGCCCGGATTCGAATTTACGACCTGCTTGAGAGGCCGATCAAACCATATTGCCTGATACTCTTACCTTTACTTTGGAACTAGGTCAAATGGTGTCAATTGCCCGACTTATAATTAATGAAAGAACCCTTCTATGCTGGTTTGATTCTCTTCCCGCGCAGATAGTAAAAGCTCTTCAAAGAAATGGGCGAAAATCGTAGAAATCTTGTTATAGGTATAGGCGGCTAACAACCCATCACTAATTTAACTCCCCTTTCCACCTATACGCCTTGTAAATGTGACCCTTAGGTCTTGTTACCATAGGTTCTGTGTCCCTACCCGTGGCTTGGCGTCCATAGAACTCGATTCACACCGGCTTGCCTATTTTAACGCAGTTTGGCACTTTTATTGTACAGAATTAGAGGAAAAGGCTTGCCTTCTGATATACTTAACGCCACGCTGCTGTGTACCCCATATGGGATAAAGATGTGATTTACCTATGTATGTACTCGTATATTAATTAAAGAGTAAGTATATTTAAAGTTTACAGATGAAATTTCAGTCGCCCCTGATTTCTTCTGACTAGTATATGTACCGTACACACATATGTCCTTAAGGATTAAATATAGCGGTATAGTAGCGCTAGGCGAGGTATCGATTGATGCCACGTGCCTTCCATGCTGAGCGCCTGACGCCTACAACAAATAAACGGACTACAGTGGGTAACAGACGGGCGAGTAAGTTCTCGTACTTACGGCTCGACGACTTTACTCCCCTGTGTGTCAGTCTAAGCACGCGTACTTTTAGAGTAAAATACAGGTGAGTTAGTGGTAACAGACGGGCGAGTAAGTTCGCGTACTTACGGCTCGACGACTTTACTCCCCTGTGTGTCAGTCTAAGTACGCGTACTTTTAGAGTAAAATACAGGTGAGTTAGTAGTAACAGGCGGGCGAGTAAGTTCGCGTACTTGCGGCTCGGCGACTTTACTCGCCTGTGTGTCAGTCTAACTAAGTACGCGTACTTTCAGAGTAAAATACAGGTGAGTTAGTAGTAACAGACGGGCGAGTAAGTTCGCGTACTTACGGCTCGACGACTTTACTCGCCTGTGTGCCAGTCTAAGTACGCGTACTTTTAGAGTAAAATACCGGTGAGTTAGTAGTAACGGACGGGCGAGTAAGTTCGCGTACTTACGGCTCGACGACTTTACTCGCCTGTGTGTCAGCCTAAGTACGCGTACTTTTAGAGTAAAACACAGATGAGTAAAGTCGTCGAGCCGTAAGTACGCGAACTTACTCGCCCGTCTGTCTGTGTCTTATCACAATGTTGTATTTTCTGTGCACGACAGTAGCACCATCTCGCAAACGCAACTTTAGGGGCGTTTGTCAAATATTGAATGGCAAGTGCTTATTATTTTATGTAGAATAAATAATATAACATAAAAGTTTAAAGTATGTATAAATATTATATAGAAAGACAATAAACAGTAGTAGTAGTAGTAGTAGTAGTAGTAGTAGTAGTAGTAGTAGTAGTAGTAGTAGTAGTAGTAGTAGTAGTAGTAGTAGTAGTAGTCTCCAACTTATATATTTGTCTTATTGGTTGTCTGGTAGAGACGGCTATTAAGCGATCAGACGTCACGCGGAACGTGACACTTTGTCGTGCGTGCAGCCGGTACTCATCGAATTATAAGACGTTATCACGTCAAAATAATCACCTTGCTACTCGCTACTCACGTGTAAGATAACCAAGCCTGTGCATAATAAGTATATATATTTTACATTCAATGCCTCCCTCCACTACTGCCACATAAGCCACATATAAATCCGACAAACTTAATTATCGCTTACACTACACAAACACTGACGCATTTCGATCCCTCTACAGGATCATTTGCAAAGTGTGCACAACTGTTACTCATGCAAACCACCGTCGTACTAATTTGAAAATATTATGAATAAACATAATATTATACATTGGCTTGGTTATCTTGCACGTGAGCAGCAGAGTAGCAAGGTAAATATTTTCAGTTCATCCTTAATATTGCAGTTGCATTGCCAGCCTACAGAGCTAAGATGACACCTCACGTGCGAGTAATTTCTCCGGAGGTCTTACTCTCCACGTCAAAACACAGCAGCGGAAGCACTGCTGGCGGCAGGATTAGGTAGTACGGCGCTAGCGATCCGACCTTCCTAAGTCCTACCACCCTCTACCTCTAAGAGATTATCTTTATTTTGCAGAAGGTGCGAATACTTCGTTCAGCATGGCAGTCACGTCGCGCGATCGATAAGACGGGGGCAACTCTGAAATTCGAAATTCGAAGTACGAAGGACCATCTCTCTCGCTCCCAAATTAATGGTTGTTAGTGCGAGTGGAATGGCGCTAAACGAATTTCGAACATCAAATAAAGTCGAATGCCTGAGCAGCGCAACAACACAGGCTGATGATGCCTTACTAATGTTACATTGGCGAACAAAAATAACGGGTCGCTTTTGATACTACTTTTTATGGAAAGTGACCTTTGTTTTTGCTCTGCAGTGTAATGGCGGCTAAATCACATGGTCGTAATAGATTCAGAAGTTAGATATATCCATACTAATATTGTAAATGCGAAAAGTGTCTTTGTTACCTCTTCACGCTTGAACTGCTGCCGGGACAGTGTATAGAATAACTTTTACCGAAATCCTCCTTTGAGGTGAAAGCCACTAACTTCTGTCGAAGGCGCGGCCAAAATTTTGTGCCTAAGCTATCTAAAACACTAATCCCACGCAGAGAAAGTCGCGGGAAAAAGCTAATTGTGCATAAAGGAACGCCTGAATCTATGACGTTTCAAGTCGGTCGGCCCGCATGCCTTTACCTTAAAAAAAACTATGACCACTTAAGAAATATTTGTTCTAGCAGGAACCAAACCTACGTCTATATAGCTTCATACCAATAAATTTCAATTACATGTATATTCTGATTTAAGTATTAATTAAATTTTGTAGACAGCATAAATTTACCCAAAAGTTCCGATCTCTTGTATCAAAATGCACTGATTTAAGAAAAAGGTTATGAGGTGGACGGACGGACGGACGCAAGAAATCATTATTGCAGCGGAATCCATACAAATAATTGGCCCGTAAACATGTCAGGGCGGCGTCTCTGCCATGTGTAATAAACCCAGGGCTGCCACCGCGCACAAAAAAACCTACCAACCTACTAATATAATAAATACAAAAGTTTGTGACTATGGTGAGTGAGTGAATGCGTATGTTCCTTCTTCCCGCTGAAACGACTGGACGGATTTGAATCAAATTTGGAGCGGAGATAGCTACCCTAGAATAAAACACAGGCTATGTGGCTAGCAACCCATCACTATTTTGATTCCCCATTCCACCTATTTGCCACAATCGTGCTGAACGTGACCTTTGGTCTTGTTACGTAAAGGATAAGGACGTTCTTTATTTATATATAACCATTTAAATTTATATTTTACTAGCTTCTGCACGCGACTTCGTCTGCGTAGAATCATACATAAAAACCTTCCTCTTGAATCATTCTATCTATTAAAAGAAACCGCATCAAAATCCGTTGTGTAGTTTTGAAGATATAAGCATATAAAGGGACATAGGGACATGGGGACAGAGAAAGCGACTTTGTTTTATACTATGTAGTGATTGTAATATTTTTTTTATTAAAAACAGACAGTTCTATTAAAAAGTGTATACCTGAAAAGGTAGGATGGAATAATACCATATTTGCCAGGTTACAACTAAAATCTGTGTCTGCTACCTGAATTAATTGTCTATATGCCTAAGCCAAGTGCTAATATGACAGACTTATCTACAACTAGCCTTCCGTCCGCAGCTTCGCCCGCGATAAATTAATTTTCCCGTAATTAAAGGTATTTTCCCGCGGTAAAAAGTAGCCTATGTCGCTCAGTGATAATGTAGCTTTCCAACGACAAAAGAATTTTTGAAATCGGTCCAGTAGTTTCGGAGCTTATTCAATTCAAACAAACAAACAATCAAACTTTTACTCTTTATAATATTAGTATACCTAGATGAAACTACTTACCTATACTAAACATTCGGCATTCATATGTAAGTCCGGTGTCAATACGATAGGTAATCTTGAAGCGAAATTCAGGTGACCCAGCCAGGGGCTCGATTCCTTACGCGGTAGACAGAGTCTAAAGTAAAAAGACTCAAGGCCTCGTTTAGCATCATTGTAGGCGTAAAGTGGAAAGGGGAATCAAAATAGTGATGGGTTCATTCTTAAGTTTCCATCTGCGCGGGAAGAGAAGATGCTTCTATGTTTTTTCATTGCAGGCCATCATGGAAACTATGGTTATTTATTGAGTGTGCAAAATAGCGGCGCGGTGCGAGCCCTGCGCGTGCGCCGAATCCGTCAATGTCGTATCGATAGAGGCGCGCGTTTTTCGCCGCCACGAGCGACGCGAGCGCCGACGTATTTAAAACTGCACCCGTAAAATATAACTCGAAGGTGCTTTATTAAAAATATCTCAGGTTTATATTTAAATAAATATATAACGATATTTCACAGGTCAACTGACCTGAAGGTCGGTACGGTATAAAATCTCTTGAAACCTTCTTGATCATCCTGAATAATATTTAATTTATAAATTACCAAAGTTCAAGTTCTTCCATGCTACCATGCTGGTCTGGGAGTAAAGAAAAAACATAAAATTTACCAGTTGCTTCTCTTCCCGCGCGGATGGTAAAAGCCCATCGAGGGAATGGGCGAAAGTCTTAGGAATCATGTTATAGGCGATGCGGCTAGCAAACCATCACTATTTTGATTCCTCTTTCCTGCTATACGCCCTTAATCATGCTAAACGTGGCCTTAAGGTTTTGTTACCTTAGGTTCTGTCTACTCTATTATATTCTCCCTTAATGGCGGCTGTAAGGCTTGGGCCATTGTCAGTTTGTCTGTCTACTCCGTAAGGGATAAAGACGTGATATATGTATGTATGTGTGTATGTAAGTGGAAATAATAAAATAACATTTCAACCGTAAAATATTGATTAGTCAAGTAAGCTCCAGGAAATATAAATAACAGACTTTATCATTATTATTTAACATATAGCAGATACTTAACTGATACACACATGTAAATTAGGCACCTACCGACTTTAACATTAAAACTTGCATGTTTTACACAATTTAACCCTCCATTGTTAACAATAACTAAAAAGCAATAGCGATAAATCGATAATCGATCGGTTGTAACAATCGATACCAAGCGGAAGTGAATCGCCTTTTTTCGCTCAAAATTGTGCGTATACGTGGCGTAACAGGATAGCTGCCCAGCCGCAGCGTGCATGATGAGAAAGAGACGGATTGAGAAAAAATGGAAAGCTATCTCTCCTTAATTTATAACTGACATTATGTGAAAGGTGGCATTTACTGCATAGGCATAAAAGTATCAGAGACTCAGACTTAATTAATGTAGGTCTCGGATTATATACATAGGCTTTTGCGTCTATTACAGACGAATTATGGCGCATCGTCTGGGAGACGACGCCTCCCGTCGTGATACAATCCAATGCGAGAGCCACATACTCTACCACAAGCCTGACAAAAGAAGTTTGCGGAGGTTGTTGCGGAGCCGCATAGACGTCGCTTGTCTTTAATCAGCAAGTGTCCTGAACCAGGTGTTAGCTTTAACAATATTCATAAACGCTCTGTAGGCTTCTGCTAACTCAGCCAATCGTTTGTCCTTATCTGTCACTTTGACATTTACCTTTCACAGATAAGGACAAACGATTGCTATGTTAGAGTCCTATAGAGCGTTTATGAATAAGGGGGTTTGAATCCAAATAATGACCTAAGTCTGAAAGCCTTCACTTCAGATTGGAAGTGGGAGTCCTAACGCCCAACAAATAATGGAAACTATCTACTTATCTACTCAAAAAATGGCGGATATCAAAATCGCAAAAGCGTAGACTAAAAAACTAAAAATCATAAGGTATTTGTTAATGTAGAGACAAAAGGACACCTGCGGAATTCGACTAAGGTGCATTGGGGTAGATTCGAAATTAGGGGAATTACGAAAATCGTGGATATCCACTAAACGGGGAACCATTCCATAATCTGGCAACGCTTATCTAGAAGCCAAAGACATTGGAGCTTCCACGAGCATCCACGAGTTTCGTAATTCCCCCAATTTCGAATTTACCCCAATGCAAAGTCAAAGTCAATGTGACTATAATCGATTCGATCAACTCAACTTTTCACCCGTACCCCTTCTTACATGACATCACCGGCCATCTTACTCTACACGCTGGTACAGCAGTACAAACAATGCTACTTAGCGAAGTGATAATAGGGATGCGGACCTTGCACAAGATTGTCCACCCGTCCTATAGATAATTTGCTCTATCCTGTCAACGATCGACACTAGCCGATCAATACACTGATCGTTAGTTCGGCATCCAGGGACAGGTGGCGCCATTGTCCACAGTAATTATAACGTAATTAATGTACGGTTTAAACGACTCAAAGCCATCAGATAACTCCCCAGGCTTATTGATGCACCAATTAATGCAATTAAGGGAACCGATCGGCCGATACTTACGGACGAAAAACTACAGAAAACCTTAAGTGCGCTGTGTTGACGTTTGGTACCGAAATATGGTTACATCGGTGAAGTGTCAGTGTGTGACGTGTACGTTCCGTTAATACACACTCACACATTTAGAGTTTTTTTTTTTTGATGCGATAGCTTCGCTGCAGTTGGCCAGTTTCTTTTTGAAAATTAAAAAGTAATCGATAGGCTACATTAACGAAGTTTATTTTCGAATCAAAGTTCTTGTTTTAAAGTTTAAATTGCAATGGGTTCCGTTCTTAAATTATTGACTTCTTCTTTTGCGTGCAGTTAATACGGGACTAATTTGGAAACATTGTTTTTAATAAATTCAGCGAATATAACGCACGCTTAATAATAAACCGGAATAACTCAAAAAAACAGTTTTGTGGGAAATCGCTGTCAAAGTTTTGAGCTTCTACCGTGTTGGAAACATTGCCGTCGCTTTCACGTATTTACGATCCTATTTGGAAGCATTTGGTCTTAAATTACAGGGCAATAAGTAGCAGATTAAAATAAGTAATCGGAAATATTAAATTATTTTATATTCCATTAAAAAAAATAGTTTATTTTTTAAGTTCCGAGTTATTTCAGTTTAATTTTAAAAATGGTGACAATTTGTTTGAATCCATTTGCAATAATACTTGATAATTCAGTTTAGTAATATATATTTTATTAGTTTGTTTTATCATTTAAGACTTGCTTCAGTTTTAAAAAAAGTTAGGATATAAAAGAGAAGAAATATTTAGTGAAAAATCGTTTTATTTTTGTAAAGTAGTATAATTATTGTTGCAAACTCCTTTCCGAAGGCTTTACTTTTTATGTTTTGATGGATACTGAATGTCACTTGAACGTATGGATTAAAATGAGGCTATCGAAGGAGACAAGTTTTATTGTAAATTAGATTTAGTTCATTACAATTGGTCCTTCGAGCCGGATATTGGATAGAAAAAAAAGAGTAAATGCGACTTCGTAACGGATTAATTGCCGGAGTCGAGAAAAATCAGGTACGAGAAAAAACAAAAACCGGAATTGACATGCATACTGCCCAATCGTCCGTCACGGGCACGGCGCGGAGTACGACCTCCCAGAAGAGACTCCTGGAGGCACGCGCGGCCCGGGAGAAGGCAAAGCTGGAAAAGAAAAGATTAGATACTGAGCGTAAATTAGAACAACAACGACTGGATGTAGAGCGCGAGTTGATTGACGCGCGGTTATCGGAAGAACTAGCGCTCCTCGACGAGGACGACAAGTCATCGCGTGCTTCGGCGACGTCGAGGGTGCAAGAATGGGTTGACGAGCATCAAGGTCAGTCCGTTCACCAGGAATGTGAAGTTGGGCAGAATAAGCCGCAGGATTGGTCGGATGAAGACATCGTTTCGTTGGCTGTTGCGATAACCGAGGCAATCAAGCTGGTAGGCCGACCCGCACCCACTGGCGACAAGCTTATCGGAAGACTATCAGCTAGAGATTTGCCAACATTCTCGGGAGACCCGATTGACTGGCTTCGCTTTAAGAGCGCCTTTGAAACCACGACGGTAATCGGCCAATATTCAGAGAAAGAAAACGTGGCTCGCCTTCAACGTTGCTTGACAGGGAAGGCATGGGAGGCGGTGGCCGCCAGACTAGTCACTATGCTCTCTTCCGCCGCTGATATCATGAAGATGCTGGAAATGCGATTCGGCCGTCCCGACCTGGTGCTACATAAGTTGATAGACGGTATTAAGAGGCTGCCTAAGCTCACTGGTACGCGCTCCGATTTACTCGTCCTGGCGACCAAGGTATCTAACTGTGTAGCGGCAATAGAGGCAACAGAGCGGTTGGAGTATCTACACAGCCCCGATCTGGTGACTGAAGTGATCGGCAAGCTGACAGAGTCGTTGGTATACCGTTGGCTGGACTACTGGGGAGCATCGAATAAGCGTGAAGCCAGATTATCTTCACTTGCCAAGTACCTCATGTCAGAAGCCGAGAAGGTATGTAATGCAGGTGCAGTCGAACTACCTCAAAGAACTACAGCGAGATGCATCCCATCAACATCCAAGCGACCCGAACTTACTGTCACGGAGGAAGTGGACGACGAGCCATCTGTCAACGCCGTCGCTGAAATAAAAAAGCCTAATATGACCTGTATTTATTGCGATAAGGCAGAACACTCAATCGACAATTGCTCTGATTACAGAAAGTTCGATGTCAATAAGCGATGGGATTGGGCCTGTGAGAAGAAGCTTTGCCTGTTTGAAGTCGAGGCACCGTCGCGACCGCTGTCGCACAAAGAAGAGATGTGCGACGTGCAAACGCGGTCATCATTCGCTGCTGCATAGAGATGACTGGCATAAAATCGAAGACAATAAGGAAGGTAAACCCGAATATTCACATACAACGGCAAACTTTTGGGACCAGACGGGGAAGAAGGTTTACCTGAAGGTCTTACCAGTCACTGTAGTGGGGCCAGCAGGAAGCATGAAGACTTTTGCTCTGCTAGATGAAGGCTCTACGGTAACTTTAGTCGAACGCCATGTTGCTGAAGTTATTGGAGTCCATGGCCCAGAAGCCGAACTTAATCTTCATGGTGCTGTAGGCGACTGTTTGCGTACGCCAAGTCACCGTGTGTCATTAACACTCCGCACGTCAGAAGGCACGCACAAACTAGACAACGTCCGCAACAGTTGACAACCTAACACTCCCGACGCAAAGTTTAAACAGGTCCGACTTGTCATCACTGCCACACCTTACAGACATTCCCCTGTTACAGGAAAACCGAGCATGATTATTGGCCAAGACTATTGGTATTTGATTGTAAGCAGGCAGGTAAGAGAAGGCAGAAAGAATGAGCCCGTTGCCTCGCTTACTCGATTAGGATGGGTTCAGCATGGATTTGCTGCCGGAAGATCTAACGGCGCTGACTATGGCTGTCACTTGCATGAACAGCACGATGACGGGCTGCACTAGTTGGTAAAGTCTTACTTTAAATTTGACAGCATTGGGATCAAACGCGATGACAGCCAAAGGAGCTCATCTGAAGAACGGCGCGCGCTTGACATGCTGGATAAGAAGAGCAAAAAACTTGACAACAGATGGGAGGCAGGACTTTTATGGAGATCCGACGACGTGAAACTACCAGATAATAGACGAAGTGCAGAATGCCGACTCAAGACTATTGAGAAGAGCATGGACAACGATGCTAGCTTTGCCGAAGACTACGAAAAGCAAGTTGTTAATATGCTCGAGAAGGGTTATGCAGAGGAAGTCACGAGTCCTATAAGTGGGGTCAGATTATGGTTTCTACCTCATTTTGGCGTTCGTAACCCCAACAAGCCTGGCAAACTTCGACTCGTATTTGACGCCAAAGCACAGACCAATGGGATTTCCTTGAATACGGAACTTTTGAGTGGACCGGACCTTCTAAACTCGCTGATTGGTGTTCTTCTGCGGTTTAGAGAAAGAGCTGTAGCGTTCACTGGCGACATGGTTGAGATTTTCCTGCAGGTAAAGATTATTGGCAAAGATCAAGAAGCGCAGTGTTTTCTTTGGCGTGGAATGGACCGACGTGGCCCGCCAAGAATATTCAAAATGACGTCTATGACATTCGGTGCCGCATCATCACCCTGCACAGCTACTTACATCTTGCGTCGAAACGCTGACGAATTCGCCAGCACTCATCCTCGTGCTGTGGAAGCTATAAAGAGAAGGCACTATGTTGACGATTACCTGGATAGCGTTGATACTGAGGAGGAGATGAGGTAGCTCATATCAGACATTAAAGAACATTAACAAAAAATAAATATGTGTTTCTAATAAACTGCAATAACTTCGAGAGTACTTTTTAATATTTGGACATTTTTAAAAATAAACAGAAATAAACACAAATACTTTTATATTTTCCAATAATGTTTGCAGTAAAGTGAAATAAAAATAATTGTTTCCTGAATTTAACTTATACTTTTGAAGTAAAACGCACTAAATCGTACTCTTTCATATTTATTCACAGTCAATTTAATAAAACACTGAAATAAGTCGTAAAATGAACGTTGCAATAACACAACGTTTTCGGCTAAAGTGAAATAAATCAAAATCATGCTTGTTTAGAAGTAAAAATAGCGAAATAAACTTACGTGCGCTAACAAATAAACTGAATTATTTCGCCTTACTTCGTCCTCGTCAAAAAAATGTAACGTCGACCTCACATCACGGCTGGTGCATTACTGATTGTATCACTATTTCACGAAACGCATTGACGCGCGCTTTAGTAAAAAAGAGAAGGGTGATCCACTAACTCGGCCATCTTTCTTTATTTTCGAGCCGCGGTAAAAGTGTACCTATTCTTCAGACCGAGTTAGTTCACTTTATGAGAAAAAGTAGAAATCATTAAATTTTGACTTATTTCGGTTTATTATTAAACGTGCGATAATATTGTCCCTGTTGCCTAAATTGACGATGAAATTAACATAATTAATTCGATAAAAACACAAAATAAGTGTATCTGAACTGTTTAACTGGCAGCTTGTGAGCATGATGGTTAGTTTTATTATTGTAATATATACCAATCTAGATTGGTATCGTTGAACTCTTCATCGAGAAATTACAAAATATTATGATGCCAAAGATAATTAATTAAATCGATCTATATTTTTCAATTTCGTCTGTCCATGCTGTGTTTCTATTCAAAAATGATCGTCTGTGGAGAAATCGTCCATTAACGATATGACCGCCTTTTACGTGTTACGACAAAACTACTCCGAGCGATATATTTTATTGAATCAGGCGTTGCTTTGCGCAAGTCCATTTCAATAAAAAAAAATTGTTCCGAGTTTTTTACTACAGATTTTTATAACACTCACTAATATATAAGTGTATCGCACAGGACCTTTACATAAATCGATGTCGGGAAGAAAAAATGTTTAGTAAAAAATTCGTCACTTTCCTGAAGTAAGGAGAACGCGACAAAGCCACAGGCGCCGGCTAGTTAAAGGTAAAAACAAACAGACATAACCGATACCATAACAATTCATAGCTCGACAAAAACCCCACATTACTTACAACCGAACACGGCGCAATAAATAACAAAATGAAATCTAAAATGGCCACACCTTTTAAGTTCGCATAGCCGGCCTTTATCTCTCGAATCTCGAGATAAGAGTATTAAATCAAAGCGCCGAGCTTTTTCCAGCTCTATTCTTATTCATTAATGCTTCGAATAAAGCGGAAAAAGTATCACCGAGTGGGGGGTTGACATAAACCGTTTGTGGGCAAAAAGTGACATTCCGCCGCTTACCATAATCGTGTAAAAACCGGACGATTGACTCGGATTTCTGTGATGCACTGCCGGCCTTGGGGGCAAGGAACTTCATGGATGAAAACGTCATAACCCTCATCAGTGGCGTAACTACAGCATCCCCATCAGAGTTCCTCAATAATAATAAAAAAGTGTATCATCATCAACCAAAAAACGTCCACTGCTAAGCAAAGGCTTACCCCAAAGATAGCCGTAAAGACCGGTCTTTCGCTGCCCTCATCCAGCGAAATCCCGTAACCTTCACCAGATCATCAGTCCATCTTAAGAAGAATCAATATCCCTTCTATACTCTGAACTTAGACAGTTTAGAGCCCCGTAAAGAGTGAAGTTAGAAGCACGGCTTTTTTGCCGTCCCGTCTTCCCACTGATGCTTACGATTGTCAAAAATTCTTCGATAAATTAGAGAAATGGTATCCCAGTTATTGTTACTCCAGCTGTAAGTATAAAAGCTGTTGGAAGCGTGTCTCATAATTCGGATTCTGTCCTACTAATACATGCAAAGCTCATGATTATGAGTGTGTCTTGGTCGCCTGTTTGTTTTTACTCTTTGAGGCTAAAACGGCTTGAGTTTATAGCCTAATGTCCCAAAACCCGAAGACTAGCTCTTGCTTATACTCGTTATTGACTTGAAAATTGGTAGGTATGTCTGTAAATCCAATGTCAAATCTGCGCGTGACGTAGTTTCAGAAAAGGTCTGTTTTTCACCGCCATAACTAGCAATCAATAAATATCTAGTAAAAGCAACACCAGCAAATAAACTGTAACTACTTCCTTGAGCAAAAAACAGTAGTGCGTGTCCCATTCACCACGGAAACCACAGGCACGTATGCACACAAACACACAACCAGAACTCAATGGCACCGATGCAATTACACAAAATCGAATGAACAATCGGGCGGCGCACAAAGCGTTCGCAAATGCAAAAAAACACCGCAATTATTTGACTCAAACAGTAATTTCGTGTCATTGTTCTTGAGAAATCCCAATTATATACAATTACTTGTATATGACATTGTGTTTTGAGATGCCAGGCGATCGATGCTGGATCGATGCGCCGCATTGCTCGCGCGTCGCGCGCGGCTCGGCTTAGAGGAAAAAGTGCAACAATGAAACGAAATACCCGCCAAATAATGCTTCGGTTTATACATTCTTGTGAGATAGGTGTGAACGACGTTGTAGTTGGTGCTGTGGGTTGGTTCTGAGAAGTGCGCGGGAATGCGTCTGATAAGAGTATCAATATTCAACGGTTTGCTAATTCAAGCGTCGAAGAAGTAACATTGCTGGCATTGCTGATTGCTGTAACACTTCTTGTTCTAACAGATTTAAAATCATGGTTAATAACACGAGACATATCAACGACGACTTGACTTGTTGATTGTCTTACATACATAAATCACGTATTTATCCTTTACGGCGTTGACAGAGCTTAAGGAAACAAGACCTAAAGGCCACATATGACATGATTCCTAACCTAAGATTTTCGCCCATATCACATTTAAACTAGTAAAAATATCAGAGTACCTATGTAACAGGGGATGATTCTTTTTTAGTCCATTGAAAAATTCTGTTCTATGGTCTGGTGTGCTTAATGTCACGTTTTAAAGTGCTTCGATATTCAAGTACCTATAACAATTTCGCAAGAAAATTTCCACTTATTCAAAGTCAAGTTGAATTTCCGATATTTAAATATATAGTAAAAGCCCATCAAGGGAATGGGCGAAAGTCTTAGGAATCATGTTATAGGTGATGCGGCTAGCAACCCATCACTATTTTGATTTCCCTTTCCAGCTATACGCTCTTAATCATGCTAAACTTGGCCCTAAGGTTTTGTTACCTTATGAAATGAAATGAAATGAAATGTTTTTATTTCAGGCTTGCATCCATAATAGAATTTACAAAATAAAATATTAAGTGAAAAATTAAATTAAATGTCTTAAAATCAATAAATAATAGGCTCTGTCTACCCCGTAAGGGATAAAGACGTGATATATGTATGTATGTAACTAATAAGTTATTTTTCTGACAATTAGGAGCTATGTAAACTGCTCGGCTTTACAGTAACTACATAGTTTATTGTTTTTAAATTTTATACAAAGTACTTACCACGGTTATAAGTCACATCGTCGATCGCCGCCATATAAGCCAATCTACAAAAAGCACATTATTCCATCGATTTATTATTATCACCGTAAAATACAGAAAAGTATGTTTATAGCTTATATTCTGCTAATGAGGTTTAAACAATTGCCTACTTAAACATGTTAACAAATTACTACCCTGTCGGTAATTATTAGTTATTTTAATCTCTTATGGGGTAAGATCCCCATTAAAAATATGTAGTCAAGGCCGTATGCTCTGTACACGGCGAAATATATCTTACTCCGTCTAATTCATAGTTACCAATAAGTTAGAGCAGATCAAACTGATATTTAAATACTCTCTGTTTCTACGTTCGCATTACCTGCATCATTTTCATGTGTTTAATGATATTTAGTAGTTTATTTATGAATTGTTTGTTGTATTTTGAGATGTACGCTCTATTGTGGCTTTCACTATATGGATATTTTAAACTCACTCTTTGTCGGTCTCTCGCTTAATGCTCCTCTCATTTACTCAAAGGTTAAATGGTCGAGATCCCTTATAGGGATAAGTTCGCCTTTGTGCATATATTTAAGGTATTTTTTGTGATTTGTCTCTGCTTCTTTATATTTGTACAATAAAGCATTTACTTACTTACTTACTTTTTCATTGGCCTAAGCACAAATTAAATTAGAATTATTTAACATACATAGGTACTTAAATCACGTCTTTATCTCTTACGGGGTAGATAGCGCCTAAGGTAACAAGACCTAAAGGCCACGTTTAGCATGATTGTGGGCGTATAGGTGAAAAGGGGAATCAAAATAGTGATGGGTTTCTAGCCGCATCGCCAATAACATGATTCCTAAGATTTCGCCCATTTACACGATGGACTTTTATTATCTGAGCGGGTAGAGAATACATACATACATACATACATAAATCACGTCTTTATCCCTGAGCGGTAGAGAAGCAGCTGGTATATGCTGTTTTTTCTTTGCTCCCAAACCAGCTTGGAAGCTAATAATTATTTAAAACTAGCTTTTCCCCGCGACTTCGTCCGCGCACATAACGTCAGAGTGACGACACACCCCATACATCCACTCATGTCTCCAAGTATAAGGTTTTTATTGCCTATCCCGTGGGAAATTCGGAAAATCCCTTCTTAGAGCACCTACAGATCCTCTAGGAATATTATCTACTAATTATAGTTTTACTTATTTACCTTGTGTTTTTATCCCGTGGGAAATTTGAAAAATTCCTTTGTAAATGCATCTTTATACTAATCAAGGAATAATGTGTCTGTAGCTTTATTAGTACAACATTTCGGAATTTTCCAATCCCGTGGGAAAATCGGAATAAAAAGTGTCCTATGTCCGTCTCCTGGTTCTAAGCTACCTCCCTACCAATTTTCAGCCAAATCGGTTCAGCCGTTCTCGAGTTATAGGTAAATAGTGTAACTAACACGACTTTCTTTTATATATAGATTGTATAATTATTTAAAGGGCCGATTTTTCAATCTGACAGATACCCTAGAGTTATTGTCGGATGTAATCTATCTGTGGCCCGTTTCTAGAAGCTTCTCGTAACCATTTTACAAGTCTAAACTAGCAACACTGGCCCAATCAACCAATCAGGGGATGGGCTTTGACCAATGTTGCCAGTTCCTCGTAAAATTGTAACTCGTACCTTCGAGAAACCGGCCACTGACGATTGAAAAATCTGCCCATTCATTTATTGTAGATCAATCGATCCACATGTTACTGTATGTGTGTGAGTGTATAGCCCCCTATTTCACCATCTTGACAATTGGGATTGTCTATTTTTTTACAATATATAGTCAATCGAAAACCATTTCGAGATAAATGCTTTTTAAATCGTTTTCTGTATTTACTTTATTTTATTTTACTATAATGAATTTATTACATGAAAAATAAGCAATGACCTTCATTTGACATTCCCAGACATGACGTAGACGGTCCAAAATGTACTTTATTTGCAAATGTTACAAATTCTATGCTATTTACGCGTGGATTATACTACGGAGTTCAATTTGGACCCGCACTCTGACATTTCATTCATCTTATGACAGCTGACAAGCAAAATGACAATCTTGTTACTGTCATTCTTGTTTTTTCCACTGATTACTTTCATATTGTTGTATTATAGTTTAGATTTAGAAGCACTTTCGGTAAATAATTAGGCAAGAGTGTATCCGCACAGCGATGTGCTTCGCTCACATGAAAGATTTTCCGCTAAATATTTTAATGAATAGCGAAATATTACGTTTTTCGGTTTCTTTCGCCTACTGAGTTTACTGTCTTATTTCCGGGTCCTATTTTGTCTTGATCATACCTGGGTATGTGTTTATGGACCTTTCTGCTTCGCGCAGAATGTTATGGTATGTGTAACGGCTGTGAAAATATAAAATTCATAGGAGAAGATCGCGTGAATCTTCCTGTGTTATTGTTGAATCATGTTGACATTGATACTAATGACAGTTTGCCAACTTCACCACAGATAGAAAAGACGTTAATGGCGGCGCTTCACATACGTTTTATGATTAATTTATCCAATAAGCAGATGTGCGGCACCGGCAGTGGAAACTCTGACGTCATCAACCAAAATACTTTCAATAATTAATAGTGAAAAAAATACCGAGTTATATGAGAAAATATTGAAATTGGTTTCTTATAATTGACTATTCTGCACAAAAAAAATATAAAAAGGATAGGTATTTTTTTTTAGACAATCCCAATTGTCGATGACCATTGACAATTCGAAATGCAATACATATTCAATATGAAGCCCACCGGCGTATTCTCGTCGAGGTGGTAATGTAAATAGAATTGTCACTGACAATTGTCGGGCTGATGAAATAGAGGCCTGGTGTCCACTCGAACACCCCTGTGGCACTCACCGGAACCACCCGACGCCTCGCTATTCCGAGCAAACAAAGATAATTTAATTTTTTTCTCCCGCAATGCCCTGTAAAGGCGATAACCGTGAAAACGGACAAAAAC
This sequence comes from Pandemis corylana, assembly GCA_949127965.1. NCBI lineage: Eukaryota > Metazoa > Arthropoda > Insecta > Lepidoptera > Tortricidae > Pandemis > Pandemis corylana. Next base: position 4,359,339 of record OX421869.1, read on the forward strand.
GGGGCTCAATTAAAATATTTATCATTTTCTCACTTACGCGTTTTGCCGTGGAGGTATTCAAGGGTTATTTATAGGGGCCGATTCTTGGACAACTCAGTCAAATTGACGAAGCTTTGATTTATGGACACTTTTTGTTGAGAAACTACGTTTTGGAAGGTAATAATGAGCCTGATACTTGCCCATTTTAATGATGTGGGACATCCTTTATTTCTGATCGATTTTATTCCCTTAAGCATCTACTTTAAAGAGAAATCCTGATTCACTGACTGGCTCATCGAAAACAAGCCATATCCACCTGATAAAGCTGATATTTATAGACCGACCGCTTAAATGAGTCCTCGCCCGCGCGGTGCAGGGGCGCGGGGTGGGACCACCGCGGGGGCCGAGAGAGGTGCGGGCGGCAGGCACACTACCCGCCCGCACCTCTCTCGGTCCTTTGTCGTCCTACCCCGCGCCCCTGTGCCGCGCGGGCGAGGTCTCATTTAAGCGGTTAGTCTATACCTATCTGATTAAACAAGAAATGGTTTTCCAAACTGCCATTGGTTTGGTCTGGAGTATATTTAAAAAAAAAATTTTTTTTTTCACATCGTACATCCCTAATCAAAATGGCCGTGGAGATCCTTGGGTAAGGCCTATTTCCAGGAGTGGACTCTATCGGTTGAAATGACGGTGATGATCTTAAATTATACATTCGCTCGGTTTCCTCCAGGAGCAATCAATTACTCATTCTCATAAAGATGACACTTATGTGTTAAGTGGTAGTGACGTGCATGAAAAATGCATGAAAGATGCATGTAAGGGTAGACAAAGTTGTGATTTACTAGCCGTCAAAGGATGAGACAGTATAATAAATACTAGAATGTTACACACACTAAGGCTACGCATCCACCGGAGCTAGGGAGTGATTCTCTAAAAAAAACTAGCCTCATACATACATTCATACACACCGCCAAGCCTCTTTCCCTTAGGGGTAAGCAGAGACTACTTTGTTCCATTTGCTACGATCCTGACATACTTATTTCGCTTCAACCACATTCATCAATCTCTTCATACATGCTCGTCGGTTTGTACTCCTGACCTGACCTTTTTCATATACCTACCCACTCCGAAAACATTCCTACTGTACATATTTCACATTTCACAGCTTTGCTACGCATCCCGCACCGCTCTAGTGGATTCAGCTTAAACCATGACGTCCTTATTTTGTTGCCTAACTAGGGCTGGTGAACTGCTACTGGTGAGTGGTAAATATATGATGGTTATAACCGCAGAGGGTTGTTTGTAGAGGTACAGTAGCGAAACTTGGGTATGGCAAGAGAAGCATGAAAGTAGAATAAATGCAGTAGAAATGAGAGCGTTAAGCAGTACGGAAGGTGTAGCACTTTAAGATAGAATAAGGAATAGTGTGATAAGGGAATGTGCGGGTGTGAAAGAGGATATAGTGACTAGGATAGAAAAAAGTATGCTTCACTGAAAAAAAAAAGCAGTAAGACTAACTGGAATTCCATTAAACCATACTGCTTTGCGCAGTTAAAATGGAGCCAATTGTAAAAACCAGTTAGTGTAACTGTTTTAAAACAGTTAAGGTCAAAACAGTAAATTTAACTGTTATTTTTTAACTGTTTATAAACAGTTATATTTAACTGATTGAACAGTTACATACAAAACAGTAATTTTAACTGTTGATGATTATAACTGTATCACACTTAAAATAACTGTTAATTTATATTTTTCTAACAGTACCAACAACTGCGAAAGAACAGTTTACTTAACTGTGTGGTCCGTTGCTTTTAGAGAGAGAGAGAGAGAGAGAAACATTTATTTACACACATTCAATACACGTAGATATATAATAGTAAGAAGAAATACAATAGCAATAGTATCGATGTGGTGTAAAATGGGCCCCACTCAGCATAATATTGCGGCAAGCCGCAACGCTGTTTTTCAGTAGGACCCAGATAAAATTAAAACTAAACATATAAAAGACACATACACTGTGGCGACACGAACGCCAGTGGAAAGCACTATACAAACAAGTTGACAAATATAAGGATGTATGTATGGCAACACTCGATCAGTTCAAATCGCATTAAACCGATTAAACCGAAACAAGTCAAGCCAAGCGTTGATTTGGCTATTGCAGTGAATTAATTATCAATTTCAATAATTTTGATATTGTAATGTATCACATAACCCTCGATAAACCATAAAACAAACTAAAAAGCAACAAAACATTCGTATGACTAGTAGTCGGGTGGGGACACAGCCCGGCCCATAGGTACCGCCATTCCTTATAAAAAAGTTTAAAGTGAACGGTCGGAACGTCGGTCTCACCTGCGTTCAATGCACGTTTTGCCAGTGAGAGTTACCCGTGCCAGGGGTCTCGATGGAGCAAGGTAAGCAGAAAGACGTTATCTAAAAAACTATATAATACTTAATATTAAAAAGTGATTTTTACATTTTGATTTAAAATTAAATTTTGACTTTAGCGCACGGATTGGCGGAGGCAGATCATTCCAGCACTTCGTTGCCGCGTAGCGGAAGCTACCACGAAATGCAGCAGAGCGGTGCGGAGGGAAAGCAAGCTGAAGAAACCTCTCCGGTCGGACTTCCGCAGACCTGGCGTTGCGCGACCAAGTCAGTTTGCTGTACAGGTACGAGGGCTGCTGTTGGTTAACAATGCCAAACATAAGGGTGGCCATATGCAGTTTTCGGCGCGCTGACATACTTAAAATGCGATTTTGGTTTATATACGGAGACACGTGAGCGCGGGGCGGGATGTGATAACAAAAACGCGCGCAGGCGTTTTGCACGCGTTGTATAAGCCGCTGTGTGCGTGCCAGGAGGCGCGGGCCGTATACGATATCTCCGTAATTCAACCTCGACAGGACCAACGCATCACAAAGTCTCACCCTCAGCTCGACATCCAGATATTCGCGAATTCTATACAAAACCTTAAGCCTGTAAAAACAATTGCGAACAGTGTTTGAAAGGTGGCTTTCAAATCGTAGCTCACCGTCCATGAGCAAACCCAGGTTACGAGCCTCAAATACTCGCTCTAGTGGCTCATTTTCAATATGTACTGTAAAATGATTACCAGACAAACCATCAATTTGTTGCCTAGACCCAAGGATTAAATATTTTGATTTACTCGGGTTTATGGCTAGGGAGTTACTGTGTGACCAATTGCGAATACGCTTAAGGTCCTCATTAAGCATATCCACCCTTGAGTGTACATTACTGGCATTACAAGATATATACAACTGCAAATCATCTGCATAGATTTGATATTTACAATTCTGTATCGCGTCGATTATGTCTTCGGTATAAATTATAAATAAAATTGGGCCCAATATTGAACCCTGCGGAACGCCCCTGTACACTTCGCACCGCTCAGATTTTATATGCTTGCCGTTTGAACCAGAAATGTCAACCATTTGGCGACGATTAGAAAGGTAGCTTGCTATCCAATTGACAGTCCCCGTGTCAAATCCATAATACGATAATTTCGATAGTAGCAGTGAGGTATTTATAGTGTCAAATGCCCTAGAGAAATCAAGCAATGCAAGTACAGTTCCCTCTCCCTTATCCTGAGCGGCCAATATGTCATCAGTGACATCTAGTAACGCAGTTGTGGTACTTCGGTGTTTGCGAAATCCGGATTGTACCGGTGGCAAAATATCATTTGATTCTAAGTAATCAGAAATTTGATTACAAACAATTTTCTCTAAAAATTTTGACAAGCAAGGCAGAAGACTAATTGGCCGAAGATCCTTTGTAGTTAGAGGGTTAGGTACTTTTGGGATTGGGCGCACCAAAGCTATTTTCCAGGGGTCAGGAAAAAGGTGTGATTTAATCGACGCATTTACAATGGCCGTAATGACTCCCAAAGTTCGTGGCAGCGTTAACAGCAACATGTCGAGAGAAATTCCATCACACCCCTGTGCATTTGATTTAAAAGTTTTAATCGCTTTGTAAACTTGACCCTCAGTAACGGGTTCAAGCCTAAACACAGCTGAGCCGCGACGATGAAATTCGAAATAGGTAAGGTCACTAATAGACACATGGTTTTCACCAGGCAAATCTAGAAAAAAATGATTAATTTTATCGGGATCGTTAAAATGTGCAGGTAACTCATTGTCCGTGTGTTTATTAATAACGTCTCTCTTAAGATGCTTCCATAAGACCCCTGAATCTTTTAAATTACAATTAATATTTTGGCTAAAGTAAGCGCGTTTTTCAGTATAAATGGCAGACTTAACGACGTGTTTGAGCTCCTTGTAATATTGCTCATGGACGGGCAACTTCGTACGTCGGTACCTCGCATGCGCTTTGTCACGAAGTCGCATCATCTGTTTCACAGTATATGTGATCCAGGGACAACTGGGTGACCTAGTGTAAATAGTTTTAAAAGGGGCGTGAGCGTCGTAAAGAGCAGTGAGGTAGGCATTAAAAACATTGACCATTTCACTGACGTTGGTTAACTCTAAAATACTTTCCCATGGTGTGGCATTTAGATCCTTATTAAATTCAACCAAATCTATATCCTTAATCGGTCTATAGGTGATGCATTGCGGCCTGGGCTTATCTAGCTTTATGTTAATTTGACATGTAACGAAGGCATGCGAGCTTAAGTCCGGGATATAATTTACGTTCGTACGACAAACCGGCGCATCGGTGCAAATGACATCAATTAGCGTACTACTGTGATCTGTAAAATGCGTTGGATCTTTAACATGCTGTGTTAAATTAAAACATTTAAAAAAATCTAATATTTTCTTGGTCTTGGTGTCTTCAGTACAAAGCAAGTTAATATTAAAATCACCCAACAGCACAATATAGTCGCATTTCGCAAAAGAGCTCACAGATAGGCTCAGGGCATCGACAAAAGTCTCGACATCGAGCCAGGGCGGGCGATATGCGGTTCCAATAGCGACCTTCGCACCGTTCACTTTAAGGTTGAGCCACAATTGTTCAACCGGCGGGGTAGCGGGGTGCGAGCATACTCGCGCATTAATGCCGCGCTTAACATAAAATCCCACCCCGCCGCCGCGCGAGCGCACATCGGCCGGTCGCGGCACATGACGCAGTCTGTAGCCGGCCAGTGACGGCGCACGGTCGTCTTGTCCCTGTGTCAACCATGTTTCATTAATAGCCATTATGTCAACAGAAAATGACTCCATAGCTGCGATAAACTCTTCATGCTTAGTGCCGAGAGAGCAAGGGTTCAGCAAACCAACCAATAGCTTTTGCTTACGGTTCATTGGAATGGCAGTGTGGTATGTAAATAATGTTATTTTGGATATCTGTTATTAAAAATATTATGGTTGGGGCAGGAACAAGGCGACTTAAGCTATCGATACTTAGTAGCACATAAACATAGGTAATATACTTAAAAGTGGTTGCGATTTGACATTCAAGAAATAAGTTTGTCATAATACAATTAACTAATATTAAAATGATTTTTATAGGGCATAAATTAATTTTAAATTTTCTTTTAAAATGGATTTTTTCAAATTTACACAAAGAAAAAAATATACCAAACAAAGTTGTTATTGATATTATGATGCTAATATTGCTCAAACAGAGGCGAATCCAAAAATCTTAAGGAGGTCTTCTTCCACGCGAACTCGAGCCGCAGGCGCATCCTTATGACGCCGCGCGTAGACGCGGCCGTCCCTCGTCCAGGGTGCTCTCCACTCCATCCTTTTACACTCTTGCCGAGCTTTGTAGAACAGGTTCCTGTTATATTTCGTTAGACGCTCGTTAACGTAAAACCGGCTAGGTGGGGCGGGCAACCCGAAGTCAGCAGTGTCAGCGTTGCGGCGCACTCGGGCACCTCGCAGCAACTCGTCGCGGGGCGCGCGGCGCGCTAGCCGTACGACTAGAGGCCGCGGGCGAGCATCGCCACCCACGGCTGCGTCCGCGCCGATGGCGCCGCTGCCGTCCAGAGAATCCACATTGCCGTTTTCAACACCATCAGGGGCCACGCCGGCGCTGCCGACGCCCATAGAGGCCTCGCCCGCATCGATGACAGCTGCACCGGCCGCATCCGCAGTCCGGCGGGGCCTTCCTACTCGATAAGCAGAGACGATATCCCGCTCGTCGACAGCGACTCCCAGCTTGCGTCCAACCAAGCAGAGCAGATGAGAGGGGCTCTCATTAGGCGTTTCTGGTATCCCCGATATCTCCAGGTCGTTCAACAGCTGGTCCTGGTCTCGCTCATTCAGCTCTGTCTTCAGCAGAGCGACCGTTTCCCTGAGCTCGCTGTTGGCCGCGTCGCCAGCCCCGCCCGCCAGCTGCTCGTCCAGCCGCTCCTCCAGGCGCGTCACCCTGCTTTCCACTTCGTCTATACGCGCCGTAAATGTGACCACGGTTACCCTTATATCGGTCAACTCCTTACGCAATCCTGATATATCCTCTCGCATGGACGCAAATTCTGTGCGAAGCAAACGCAGTTCCTCCATGATAGCCTGCGTTGGGTGCTGCAAAGGAGACGTCGCTTCTGTGCTCTTGCCCTCCTGAGGAAACTCCGTGACCTTAACAGGTGTGTCGGTGTTGTCCCGTCGCGGCGCCTTCGACTTGCACTTCGGGCACAACCAGGTGGTAGGAACGCGCGCGTCCTGGGGGATGGCAACACACCCTCTGTGGTATATACCCGCGCATTTACCACATTTTACCATTTCACCGCGATCCGTCTTTTTACCACAAGCATGGCAGTCGACCATGGTGTAATCGTTTAGGTGATTTTTGATACCTATTCACTATGTTTATAAATAAACAAATCAGCTGATAATACTGTGCTCGGTAGTGCAGTTACTTAGTTCGTCAAGCAGGATATAGATGGCGTTGTAAACAACAACAAACGAACAATTTTATATTCCTGTTATCCCGTTCAACACCGCTGCGCACAGTCCGGGTCACAGAGTGCGCAAACAGCAGATGCGTCACAAATACAATTCGCTCACTAAATTAATAACTTTCTATAAACAAAGTTCTAGTTCTTTAATTATTTTATGTTATGTGGGTATATTATACCACGTTAAGTTAGTATTAAAAATGTTTTTATAGTTTTAAGTCACTGTTTCACTATTTTAGAGTTCACTAACACTTTATGTAATTAGTTAGACCGTAAACTATATATTAGCAATAAAGTTTTGGTAAAATATTAGATTGTTTGATTTAATATGCCGGAATTACCAACGTGCACAACCACTACCACTAACGTTCGTGACGTTTCTTTTACTGTTTCTCTTCAGTAATTGGTACTTTAAGCACAGTTGCAGATACTGTTTCTACACATTTAACGGTACTGTTGCTACAGTAACGACTACTGTGGTCGAACAGTACGTACAACTGAGCACTCGGTTATTTTTACTGTTTCTCTACAGTGATTGATACTTAAAGCACAGTTGCAGATACTGTTTCTACACAGTTAACGGTACTGCTGCTACAGTAACGACTACTGTGATCAAACAGTACGTGGAACTAAGCACTCGGTTGTTTTTACTGTTTCTCTTCAGTATTTGGTACTTAAAGCACAGTTGCAGATACTGTTTCTACACAGTTAACGGTACTGTTGCTACAGTAACAACTACTGTGATCGAACAGTACCTGGAACTGAGCACTCGGTTGTTTTTACTGTTTCTATACAGTTAACGATACTGTTGCTACAGTAACAACTACTGTGATAGAACAGTACCTAGAACTGAGCACTCGGTTGTTTTTACTGTTTCTCTACAGTAATTGGTACTTAAATCACAGTTGCAGATACTGTTTCTATACAGTTAACGGTACTGTTGCTACAGTAACAACTACTGTGATCGAACAGTACCTGGAACTGAGCACTCGGTTGTTTTTACTGTTTCTCTACAGTAATTGGTACTTAAAGCACAGTTGCAGATACTGTTTCTATACAGTTAACGGTACTGTTGCTACAGTAACAACTACTGTGATCGAACAGTACCTGGAACTGAGCACTCGGTTGTTTTTACTGTTTCTCTACAGTAATTGGTACTTAAATCACAGTTGCAGATACTGTTTCTATACAGTTAACGGTACTGTTGCTACAGTAACAACTACTGTGATCGAACAGTACCTGGAACTGAGCACTCGGTTGTTTTTACTGTTTCTCTACAGTAATTGGTACTTAAAGCACAGTTGAAGATACTGTTTCTACACAGTTAACGGTACTGTTGCTACAGTAACGACTACTGTGGTCGAACAGTACCTGGAACTGAGCACTCGGTTATTTTTACTGTTTCTCTACAGTAATTGGTACTCCAAGCACAGTTGCAGATACTGTTTCTACACAGTTAACGGTACTGTTGCTACAGTAACGACTACTGTGGTCGAACAGTACCTGGAACTGAGAACTCGGTTATTTTTACTGTTTCTCTACAGTAATTGGTACTTAGAGCACAGTTGCAGATACTGTTTCTACACAGTAGATGGTACTGATTACAGAGTACCGTCTACTGTATAGAAACAGTATCTACAACTGTGCTCTAAGTACCAATTACTGTAGAGAAACAGTTTTTGGTACTTAGAGCACAGTTGCAGAAACTGTGTAGACAGCTGTAGGTTACTGCTTCTGCAGTACCATTCACTGTTAAGAGACAGTAACAGGTACCGAAGAAGCAGTAACCTACAACGGTGTCTACACAGTTTCTGGAACTGTACCCTCAGTTGATTTCACTGTTGTAGAACTTCAGAACAGTGTCCAACGTGAAGGGGTACTATACTACAGTCAGCTCGAAAAGTACTTTAACACTTTTTTGGAAAAACACTTTGAAAATTGCTTTGGAAATTGCTTTAAGTACTGCACTTAGTGTTAAAATACTATTCCAACCGAAACAAAATTAAACAGACCAAAATTTACAATAAGTGTTGTATTAAAATATGTACATTTTAAATGGGCATGTTAACCTCAAATTTACACAGTCAACATAGATATAATTATTGTTTACATCTAAGTTTTAATTAAAATTTACAACTTGCCTACAAGAATTAGTCAAGTTTGACCGATATATATCGGATATATATGTATCAAAACTTGATTAACCTAGGATTCCCAACCAAGAATCACTAGTATAAGGGTACCTTGGCATCAATTGAGTCCGCGTGGCCGTCGCTGGAAACAAATGCATCTAGGCCTACGGTAAACTTAACTTAAAGAATAAAACTGTCTCGACCTTCTGACGCAGAAATTTTCTTCCTTCTTACATGTACAGGCCCCAGGATATGAGGAATCAGCATAAGAGCAGCGAGCGTGCTCGTCTAAGCTTCAGCATCTGTAAAAATAATCAAATTTAGATCATTATCGAAATCAATTTGCAAAGTATCATATATAATATGAGACTGTGTCTAGTAAAAGGGACCACTAGCGGTATGGAGTTATTATTACTTCCTAAAACTAGGTAAAATTTGCTATCCAATGAAAAATACCGAACGCCTTGAAGTTAAATGGATTAACCTACTATTTAATTCAAAGAAAAAACTTGGTTAGTCATAAGAACAAAAATAAATTATCTACCTACTACAAATATTAGCTAACTAGCTTCTGCCCGCGACTTCGTCTGCGTATTAGACATATAAACCTTCCTCTTAAATCACTCTTACCTATTTAAAAAAACCGCATCAAAATCCGTTGTGTAGTTTTGAAGATATAAGCATACATAGGGGCATAGGGACAGAGAAAACGACTTTGTTTTATACTATTGTAACGCTTAGCATTTTGTTAGTTCGGGTGTTACGGTAACTGAAAGGGCTGAAATGAGTGGACACGGGAAGTCACAAGAAGAGCTATATTCAGACTAACTTTGACAGTTGCCGCGGACGCAGCCGCGGTAGGTTGACAATTTATCACTACCCACTTACATTACTAATATCCCTCCACCAATAGTTACAAGTATCCTGTAAAAGGTACTGATTACCATGTATATAAATTTAAGCAAGTAAAACTATAAAGCACGAATAGAAGAGAAGCTATTTTTTTTTACATCTTATATGAAACCGGCTTGCGAGGTCGCTTGAGGCGCCTAGAGCTTGTAGCCGACGCTTCCTCAGTCTGGGCTTCGGCCGCCGCCGCAGGGGCGCTCGCCGTTTCGGCCGTTGGGCCGGCCGGCTCGGCCGAGCCGCGCGCGTTGTAGGCCGGCGGGCCACCCGCCTCTTCCACTGACTGCTCTGACCCAGCCGCCGCTTCGACCAGGGAGCCTTGATCTTGGATCTGTACTATGGGCGGAAGAACTTCCTCCTGATCCTGATCTATTATTATTGATCGTCCACCCGGCTGATTTGTATTTTTGCTTAACATTGCGGGCGCAGTTATCTCCACCTCCCCTTTAAATTCATAAAGCTGATTTTTGTGTCTCTTTAGGACTCGTAAATCATCCACTAGCTTAACTAGATAAGCTGTTCTCCCGAGTTTCTTTACTATCCCATCCTCGTCGCCAATTGTTAGTTCGGGTGTTACGGTAACTGAAAGGGCTGAAATGAGTGGACACGGGAAGTCACAAGAAGAGCTATATTCAGACTAACTTTGACAGTTGCCGCGGACGCAGCCGCGGTAGGTTGACAATTTATCACTACCCACTTACATTACTAATACATTTTAAGTGGAGAGAAATGAAATCACTTATTTTATATAACAATATTTAATTTAAAAAATATAAATTATAAACTACTAAATTTTGAATAAATAGGCCAACGTTAATAAAATAGTACCTCAGTGATTTCCATTGTAAAGTTATGTTCATAAATATTATGATGTTACAGTTTTTTAATAGATAGAGTGATTCAAGAGGAAGATTTTTATGTATAATTCTACGCAGACGAAGTCGCGGGCAGAAGCTAGTAAATAAATAAATACATCTCTTGGCATAAATATAAAAATAATGATGTTGCGTAGCACTTACTAATTGCAGCCCCCAAGATTGTTTTAGACACGGGAAGTCTTTCGAATAAGTCTGCACTTCGGTCTCCGATAGTACTCGTTGCAGTCGCAGTCCATCAGTTTTTTTCCATTTTTCGGCACACAGGGCATAGTTGTCCACAGATGATTTTAGCCACTCCAAACATTCTTCTATTTCCTGTGTATTACTTTTGCTGAAAATTTAAATCAGTGTCATAAAAATTTATTAATTATTAAGGATGTGTGTGAACAGCTCGTACCGGGTTTTATTTTGCATACCTACATACTATAGTGCATTTTTTTTACAGCAGGTACAATACAATACAAATACTCTTTATTGAACACCACAAATCAGTACAAAAAATACAGAAACAAAGAACAAAGTATACAATAGGCGGTTTTATCGCTTAATAGCGATCTCTACCAGACAACCATTAAGACAGAGAAATAAGTTACCTACTACCCCACAAGTACCTACTGAAAGGGGGGTTTCAAACTTCGAAGTGGGGCTACTAGGGCATCATATTATTATGAAAAAATATAAAACTACTCGCTTACCAATCTTGTTGCTCCAATGCAAGCATATGTCCCCGGTCACCGGTGCCTTTGGATCAGCGTGTACTATTTCTCGTGCTATTTCTCTAGTCAGTAATTCTCGCATCTGGTCTCCCAGGGTCTGGGAGCGCTACCTGAGGAGTAGTTTACCATCCTGTGTTTTTTCAAGTAATTTAATTAGATTTTTGTCACACGACGCCAGTATGTCAGACATACATGAAGCCTCCGAGGTGGATACCGTCGACAGAGGTGACCCTGATATATACTTCCTTTACATAAAGAGACAATGTTGTCCAGGATGTCTTCTGTTTCATTGTTAGTCTGTAAAATATTAAAACGTTTTTTTTTTCAAATACAAATTAAATATTTAAATTTAGATATTAAAAATCCAAGACTCGAGAACAAACATTCTTATTCATTATACAAATATCTGCCCCGACCAGGACCGAATCCGCCACTGCGCTTTGTATACATACAACATGTATATGTGTATGCCGTACGTGATGTAAGAATGATACCTATAGTCGTAACCTTACTGTTTGAACAGTTAATGTAAATGTTTTCAAAGTTAGGTATATGTATTAAACGTATCTTACTGACTTTAATTAATAATTATAAACTATGCTTACTTACCAAGAAATACTTTGTGTATCTTTCAAAACCCCACGCTTTAAGCAATGAAGATATCGTTAAAGTTGAATCGACTTCCATTTGATTGAACACGAACACTTTTACGCTTTTACTGAAAAGAAAAACAAACTTAATTATTAAACGGGGGCTCGCGCTAACACTGGTGACGGAACGGCCGAGGCAATTACCTATAGGATAGGCCTTGCTGCGTGCGAGCTTAATTATGGTTCATGCTCCAAAATCGACCAACACCACAAGTCGCTACACTAAGACTAACATGACGCGACGCTAGTCGCACGCCTAGGCGCGGGCGCTCAAGGTCAAAATACAAACACCCTCCCCGCCCCGCACCACAGTTGCGCCAACTGTATGAACAGTTGTCCTAATTATATTCAAAGTTATATTCAGAATTCAGAACTTTATTCGTGACCACTACTGCCACATAAAGCAAATACCTACTGTCTGAAGAGATTTGATTTGAAAGCAAAATAACTAGGTATTAAACAATAAAAAATCAAATCAAAATCAAATTACGCAACATTCATAAAGTTGCTCTATTAATAGGTACACGACAAATTGTCGTCGACAATATGACTTTATGCGTGACAATCCATTCACCTCAAATCAGCTAAATCGGCCCAGCAGTTCTCAAGTTTATGCGCGATAAACGCATTTCATTTTACATAATAGTAGATTAATAACCTAGATTCAGTTGTTACGTTGTTGTTGGTCCATTAACAATCTTTCATAGAGTACCTACAGGTATCTCATACATTTAATCAAGATTGAGTTTTTGTGATTTAAATGCACAACAGTAACTTTAACTGGGCCCACTTGCAGTCAAAAACTATTATAGCATTAAAAACTTAAGTTAAACTGTTACAAATATCTAACTAGGTATTTCTTTCCAGATTGGCGATAAAATTTGTTTATTTATTTATAAAAATATCTGACACAATATTACAGTGTGACACAAAGGTATTGAGTAAGACAGACAATAAAAGAAAGATAAACAGGAACCTAAAATTAAAAACATGAAAATTAACAATATTAATAAATAATATTATTTTTGTATCTTCTAACAACAATATTTTAAGGCGACTAGTGCCTTCAAATGCTGTAAATTAGGTACTTTCTAAAGCCTACTCCTCTTAAAGGGCTGAGCCAAATTTTTTTTAAATTTATGTTTATATGAATTAGCAACTCTTATACAACATTTGCAACGTAGGTCGTTTAAGTATCAGTAAAAGTTCGGTGGGTCGGGATTGCTGCCTGCTGCTAAATTTCACTACCGTACTTCGCGGCACCGTCTGTCCTTCCATCCGCAACATCTTGATGGTTGGCAGTCAAGCACCGTGCGTTTTAAACGCAATTTCTTTCCTCGCACGGTAAAGATCTGGAACCAACTTCCTGCTGCAGCATTCCCTGAGCGGTACAATTTAGGGATCTTTAAAAAGCGAGCCTTCCTGTTCCTCAAAGGGCTGGCAACGCACTTGTGATCCCCCGGGTCTTGCAGGTGTCCCTGGGCGACGGTGATTGCTTTCCATCAGGTGACCCGTCTGCTCGTTTGCCCCCTCTTTTATAAAAAAAAAAAAAAAAAAAAAAAAAATTAATAAAATTCAACGGAATGGTGTTTTTAGCTTGTATTCCCTACTGCTCCTAAATGGTACATCTTATGAAAATATTAAAATGTTAAAAAATAAAGAATCTGATGTACTTTTAACACAACGTAGCATTTTTAAATCAGTAGAGAAAGTCTCATCACAAATAACAAAAAAACACCGAAAATTTGTAAGTGTGATTTTCTTTACTCCTCATACGTAAAGAAAAAGACAAAGACAACATTTTGAAGGCAATTAAAAATGTCTTAAAAATTCATAATAACTAACTGCACTACATATTATTAAACGTTCCTTTGCTAACTAGGATGCTTAACAGCTTGTCAGAAACCATCCTTGTTTCTAATTAGGATACTTTTCCTTACTTCCTAAACGCAATTACACTTTACTAAATTAGGTTTCTAAATCATTTAGCATCTTAAATTTAGCAATGTGTAATAGGCGCTAACACGGAACCATACAAAGAAACTATTATTGACCGTATAGGCGAAAAATAATCTTACCCATTTCGGCATTTTCGAGATGGAGTTCATTGAATGAGATTCAAAAGGATTTAACTTATACTTGTAGGTACATGAGGAATTAGCAAACCACTTTATCACTGAAACAAAAAAAACTTACATAATTACACATAAACGGATAACTCACGTATAAAAAGTCGAGTGATGCTCGACATGTTTCATGTTGTGTCGGTAGTTTCATGTTGAAAAAACGTACAGGTTAGGTCACGGAAGTCACGGAACCATACTTATTGACCGTAAGCTAAGAATAATCTTATCTTACTTACCCATTTCGGCATCACGGCATTTTCAAGATGGAGATCAGATCACACATACAGTCAACCGAATATTGGGTATTTTCCACATGTTAAAATCTATGTATAACATGGTGTCACATACGGATAGCCATCAAAATATCGCAAAGAATCCTTATGTAAAAACAAAAAATATATATGTATCGCAACTATGTAGGTACCTACCTAAACGCAGTATTTGACGACCAAAACAGCGATTTACTTATTTTCTCATGTATACAACGGTTGGTTTGAGTCTGTTCGAGTATTACTTACAACGTGACGTGACGTCATCAGTTAAAACAACAGCAAGAAAAACGTTATTTTTACTGATCAATCATTAGAAAGTAATTGTTCCAAACGGTTAAAGTTAACGGTTTTGAACAGTGAAAGTAACCGAGCTAACAGTTGGAAAAACTGATTTTCACTATAACTGAATGAAACGTTAAAATAACTGTGACAATCGATTAATTTTACTGATCCTCCGTTTGAAGGTAACTGTTTCAATCAGTTAAAATAAATGACTAAACAGTTAATGTACGTTTTGTATGTATAACTGTGTGTAAAGTTAAAACAACAGCAAGAAAAACGTTATTTTTACTGATCAATCATTAGAAAGTAATTGTTCCAAACGGTTAAAGTTAACGGTTTTGAACAGTGAAAGTAACCGAGCTAACAGTTAAAATAATGTTTTCACTATAACTGAATGAAACGTTAAAATAACTGTGACACTCAATTAATTTTACTGATCCTTCGTTTGAAAATAACTGTTTCAATCAGTTAAAACAAATGACTAAACAGTTAATATACGTGTTCTATCTATAACTGTGTGTCAAGTTAAAACAACAGCAAAGAAACGTTATTTTTACTGATCAAACATTAGAAAGTAATTGTTCCAAACGGTTAAAGTTAACGGCTTTGAACAGTAAAAGTAACTGAGCTAACAGTTGAGCATACTGATTTTCACTATAACTGTATAAAACGTTAAAGAAACTGTGTCGAGCAATTATTTTTACTGGCAATCCGTTTGAAGGTAACTGTTTCAATCAGTAAAAATAAATGATTAAACAGTTAATATGCGCTTTGTATCTATAACTGTGTGTCAAGTTAAAACAACAGCAAGAAAAATGTTATTTTTACTGATCAATCATTAGAAAGTAATTGTTTCAAACGGTTAAAGTTAACGGCTTTGAACAGTAAAAGTGACTGAGCTAACAGTTGAGCATACTGATTTTCACTATAACTGTATATAACGTTAAAGAAACTGTGTCGAGCAATTATTTTTACTGACAATCCGTTTGAAGGTAACTGTTTCAATCAGTTAAAATAAAGTAATAAACAGTTAATGTAGATTTTGTATCTATAACTGCGTGTGAAGTTAGAACAACTGCAAGAAAACGTTGTTTTTACTGGTTAATCATTAGAAAGTAACTGTTCCAAACAGTTACAGTGAACGGCGTCGAACAGTGAAAGTAACCGAGCTAACAGTTGAACATACTGATTTTCACTCTAACTGAATGAAACGTTAAAATAACTGTGACGATCAATTAGTTTTACTGATCATCCGTTTGAAGGTAACTGTTTCAATCAGTTAAAATAAATGACTAAACAGTTAATGTACACATTGTATCTATAACTGTGTGATAAGTTAAAACGACTGCAAGAAAATGTTATTTTTACTGGTCAATCATTAGAAATTAATTGTTTTGAACAGTAAAAGTTAATGGCTTTGAACAATAAAACTAACTGAGTTAACAGTTGATCGTACTGATTTTCACTGTAACTGTAGAAAACGTTAAAGTAACTGTGATGATAAATTATTTTTACTGATCATTCATTTGAAAGTAACTGTTTCAAACTGATAAAGTAAATGTTTAAACAGTATTGTTTTACTGTAACTGTATGAAACGTTGAAGTTACTGTAACGAAACGTTGATTTTACTGATTATACATTTATAGGTAACGTTTCAAACAGTAAACGTAACATTTTCGAAAAGTTAAAGTAACTGTTGGAACTTTCACAGTGTGAAAACGTTTAAATTACTGTTTATGATACGTTACTATTACTGAATAATGTGTACCTTTAACTGTTTAATCAGTTAAAATAACTGTTTGCCCCTAACTGTTTGAAAACAGTTACTCCAACCTAGTGAAAACAGTTATTCTTACTGAAATATACGTTAGTTTAACTGTGTAAATTTTAACTGTGCAAAAAAGGCACACAGTTAGAAAACATTTTTTTCAGTGTAGTTGGTTTGGTCACGTAGAGCGGATGGATGAAAGTAGACTAACTAAACAGATCCATATGGGGAGTGTGAATGGTTGCGTTGGGAGGGGAAGGCCTAGACGGACGTTCCGAGACCAAATAGGAGACGTTTTGGAAAAAGGTCAGGTCAGGAGTACCAGAAACCGACGAGCATGTATGAAGAGGTTGGTGAATGTGGATGAAGTGAGAGAAGTATGTCAGGATCGTAGCAAGTGGAATAAAGTAGAATCTGCCTACCCCTGTGGGAAAGAGGCTTGACGATATGTATTTATGTATGTGTACCAAGGTTAAGTAAAGGTAACTGTGGTACCACTGGTGGTTCTATCGGGTGTACTATCGTTAAGAAAGGATTTTGAATATATAGCCTATATGTTATTCCAGTCTATTACTGTCTGTGTTCCTTTCATCCAGTCTGTTTAGCCATTCTGGCGTGAAAGACTAACAAACGTCCATACATCCATACTTACAAACTTTTGCATTTAAAATATTAGTAGAATTAGCAAGATGCTTGTGTCCTGACCAGTATAATTTCTGTGATACAGCGCGAGAACCAGCGTACATGTACTCCGTCGAATCAGAACCTAATGAATGCACGCCGTACTTCTTCTGCCCTGTTCCTATCAAGAAAATGAGAAACGATCTCAATTACAGCACGCGGCAGCCCTGCGCCCGCGTTTTTACTCCGACCCGCGAATTCATCGCATACATTGTCTTTGTATGGACAAAATAAGTGAATCGGAACTACAAGTAAGAAGCCGCCACTATACTTGTTCTTAGCCCTTTGAAGTTACCTGTCGATATCAGAAAGGAACCTTAAGTCTAGCACGATCAAGTCCACTTCAACTCTACAGTTCAGCGGTTTGTCGCGAGGACAGCTGAAAGCAATTTGTGGTCTGTTGTCTTTCGTATTGGGTTGGTTTTGGACTGTCTTCAGATAAACTTTTGATAACAACGCATTGAAGATGTTATAAAAAGTGCGCGATGGCACAGTGTAAACCCAGTATGTGATCTACAACGTCGAATTTGCGCTCGTGGCGTATTCTACGCAATCACCAACTAAAGTCGACTAAGTCAGAATTTTACCATATTTTATGATAGTTCGTGGGTACATCAGGAAAAGTTATGGCTTTTGTCACGTTGACTTGTAAGTGAAAGTAGTCTATGCTATGATGATCAGTCCTTTAAGTTGTATTTAATCAAGGATGGTAAATATAATAAATTATCTGGTCAACTGTGTAAGGTTTTTATTAACACGTAGTGTCATTCGAACAAAAATCTTTGAAATGTAGTGAAAATCTCCACGTAGAGCTCGATTTTCGCTGTCCCGCAAGAAACTATGAAATTTTCCGGGATAAAAAGTGCTCTAGGAGTAGATCCAGATTGCATACGCGCGTGTTCGAAACTTCATCAAAACCCAGTTTTCGCCGCCGTTTTGGCATGAAAAATAACAACTAACATCCATATTTATACATCTAAACATCACACAATTCATCCTCACCTACTTTCGCGTTCAGAATAAAGAAATATTAAGCTAAATATTAAGCGGGGGACGAAAAGAGCAGTAGAATATCGACGCTCTAATTCACCATTGAAATAATATGATACCGGGGGATTACTACAATCGCTTAACGCGTGCCAAGTTCTATTCAGCGTAAGGCACAGAGTTATGTAGCTATAGCTCTGTCTGATAGTATCGCCGCAGCTATCATCTGGAAATAAAATTTTCAAGCTCACAGTCACAAAAGGTCTTCAAAGGTTGTTCGTGTATTAGTTACTGATTTACACTGTGACGTTGATCCAGAAGTAAGCAGAAACTTATTAAGCCGCTTGACGAAGATGCCAATTGGCGATCGATTTCTTATTGCAAAGGATTTATTTATAGATCTGTCCGAGGATTCCGGTGCTTTCGGGAATTCGGTTTTCAGAAAAAATGGGTTCTGTAGCTTTTTGACGACTAGTTTTTGTAGATTTTTACTGATTGGGCAAACGGGGCTTCAACCATCAAATTTTCAATTCAATTTGATATTCATCCTTAGATTGGATGACGACGCAAGTACGGTCAACAATAAAACTGTTTGGCACACAAAATAAAACTTTCAACAAAACCTCATACACATATAACACAAATCACGTCTTTATCCCTTACGGGGTAGACAGAGCCTAAGGTAACAAGGCCTGCAGGCCACGTTTTCCAAGACTGTGGGCGTATAGGTGGAAAGCGGAATCAAAATAGTGATGGGTTGTTAGCCGCATCGCCTATAACATGATTTCTGTAATTTTTGCCCAAAACCTTGTAATGTCTAAAGTTTGCCAATTAGGAAGAAATATGAATTTTCTTTGAATCCCTCCTAATATATAATAAATGCAAAAGTCTGTCGGTCTGTACCTCTTCAAGTTTAAACCACTGAACCGATTTATACGTTTCGTTTTTTTTTAACAATACCTACAAGGAAGGAATATTGGCGTGTATTGTTATCAAAAAAAACTTTTTTTAAATCGGTAACTAAAACCAAAACAAAATTAATCATAATATTCCAGGGATTTAAAATCGTTACTTGCTGTTATTTGTTTTTTTAATCTGTTTTTCAATAAAAAGACATGTCAAGGTTGTAAACGAAGTATAGTGAAAAATTGTTAAATACATAGTTTCAGTCCCGAAAAGGACATAGGATACATTAGTCAACAAAAATTCCGAAAAAAAGCCCTCCAGTCCGAAATAAAAGTTTTTCGACCAAATCTTATTACGTTTAAGACCTGTGCCTTTGTATGCGTCACATGTTTGCTATCTTTTCATACTTCTTGGAGTTATCAATAAGAAGTCGTTCGCCCTCCGGATTAGTTTTGATTTACGATCCGCGCGGAATGTCGTCATCAGAATGTCCGCGCATGCCCATTAGGGGGCCACGAGAACAGCGGACCAACGAAACCCCAAGGTCCAGAATATTCTAACTTGAAGTTCGGAACGCAGCAACATTGCCACCTTGAACGTTAGTGGAAGCGTGTGGGTCCATAACCTGATAGATAATAAGTAAAAGCAAGCTAATTACACACTACTAAATAAATACACACACACACTCACAAATCACGTCACTATCGCTTACGGGTTAGACAGACTAGAGCCTAAGGTAACAAGGCCTAATGGCACGTCTAGCATGATTGTGGGAGGTGGAAAGGGGAATCAAAATAGTGATGGTTGCTAACCGCTTCGCCTATAAAAGTCATGAGTCCTATGCCCATTCCCTGGGCTTTTACTATTTGCGCGGGAAGACAAGCAACTGGTACATTCTATGTTTTTTTCTTTACTCCCGGCCTAGCATGGAAGCAAGCTAAACCGTAAAGAAAGTAAATGTGTTGGAAATCAATGCACACACGACTAGCAAAAGAATATATATGTGAGTATATGTGACTATAAAAAAGTTCCAACAGTGACAGAGCCGAAGACGAAGCCGAGCCCCAGCAGGGTCCACGGATCGCTACTACTATCTTGCCCGTTTACCCTGCCGCTTAACAGCAGTGATTGCGCTGTTGTGTACCAGCGTGGAGAGTACCACAATCTGTGAAATGAATGGCACCATATATAGTTATACCACTGGTAACCATCTTAGCCGTCTAGGCTAGCAACGTATCTAAGATCCTGAGTGTATGGAGACCCATGGGTAATGGTGCTCACTTACCATCACCTGATCCACTTGCTTGTTTGTCATCCATCATCATCGGCCCGTAGCAGTCCACTGCTGGACATAGGCCTCCCTTAATCCGCGCCATTTTCTCCTGGCTTGTCGCATCCAATCACAAGCTATCTTTCGCAATAACCCACCCAATTATTATATCTGTTTCTTTATATTTGTACTATTATAATTTGTATTATAATAATACATCTCTACTATAGTCTAATATAATTTAAGGCTCGGGGACCTTATACATTCCTTTTATAGTATATAGTAGCTTAATGTATTTTATTTTGAAAACATGAATTTCTGCCAAGTTTCTTGCGGCGCATTCTTCTGGGCAATGCGGTCTGCGGCCGAATGCGCTGGTAGTTTAAAAAAAGACATGTAAAAGAACCCTTGGCGGCCAGTTCGCAAAAATAAATTTGTGAATTGTACAATAAAGCATTTACTTACTTATAAAAAAATAAATCGGGGGTATTGAACATACCTTTTTTAATGGAAAGCTCACCTCGCTAGTTTCATGGCTCGCCGTCTTGTCCAGGCGTCGTTACAATCGTATTGCACTTACCCCTCTTTTTTTAATATCTCGCAAAAACCCTCCACCGCCCCCACTGCCGCAGAAAACAATTTGTTGCGACTTCTTTGTGTTTTGTTTTTTTGTCAGTTGATTGAGATTTAAGAGAGGGGACGTCAGCGGCGATCCAATTCTGAAGTATGAATTCCCATAGAAACTTGTATGAATAGTGACCCGGTTTCTTTGCTCCCGAGTATTTATTTAAAAGCTGTTTCTTATAAATACCACATTAGCCCTTAAATACTGTGCGATAAGGGTTGGCGACAGGATTAGCGAGTAAGACGGGTAGTTCTTATTACTCTGCCATCTAGTCTCAATGTCAAGTCGTTGTCTTGGGAGGCGATTTTTAAACCACATAATCTTATGTTTATGAAAATGCCTCATGAAACGGTGAAAAATTGTGCTGAATTTGAAATACTAACAGATTAGAAAACAATTAAAACTGTAGGTACTTAGGATTAGATTAAAATTCAAAATTTATTTTTGCAAATTGGCCGCCAAGGGCTCTTTTACGTGTCTTTTTTGAAACTACCAGCGCATTCGGAGGCATGAAACTTGGCAGAAAGTCATTTCTTCAAAATAAAATACATTAAGCTACTACAATACTTAAATAATATACATTTATAAAAGGGATGTATAAGGTCTCCCAGCCTTAAATTATATTAGTCTATAGTAGAGATGTATAAAGTCTCTACAAGTCAAAGTAAAACAAGGTAGTTAAAGTTTTTTATATTTTTTAGAACTTGAAAATAACAGTTTTGTTTAAATAAATTTAGATGTGATACTTCGATATATCCGTACCTGCAATTAATCTAGTCAACTTGCCGAAAATTTAAGAGGTGCAGTTTCTAAGCATTACACAGATTTATAAAATTTTCGAGCTATGTGACTTCGAAAATCAGGCCTCTTACAACAGATGAAAACATTACAAAATATTCCCAAAACATCTTCCCCGAAACTTCAGCTTTCTATCCGCCGTCAGGGGGCACTATCACCTACTCAGGGGAGGTAATGAAATAAAAAATCCCCCTCCCCCCACCTGGGCACGTGGCGCGCATAGCAAACGCCGTGTTACAACGTGTGTTAACAGCGTATGGGATGTATGGTTAGTGAGATGGAGGTAAAGAGCGTAAGAAACATCTGCACTTATATTTAAAGTTAGGGTAAAAACGGGACCCTATTACTAAGAGTCCGTCTGTCTGTCTGTCAAAAGTATCTTCTAAGCTACTCGTATTTCAGATTCAGCACAATTTTTCACTACTTTTGAGTGGTATTTTCACACATGTGCTTTCAAAAATCGGGCCCCTGATAGGAAGCAACCAACGCTGTTTGCAACATCCTGAACAGTATTTTCTATACGACATCTAGCTTCTGCCCGCGACTTCGTCTGCGTAGAATTATAACATTATAAACCTTCCTCTTGAATCACTATCTATAAAAAAAAACGCATCAAAATCCGTTGCGTAGTTTTAAAGATCTGAGCATACATAGGGACAGACAGCGGAAAGCATCTCTTGTACTATGTAGTGATGACGAAGGCAAACGAGCAAGAGTCACCTGATGACTTAATACCCATGGACACCCGCAACACTCGAGGATTACAGATGCGTTTTCAGCATAGAGGGCCAGAATTTCACCAGTTGTGCTCTCCCCTCCGAAACACAGCAGAGCAAGCACTGCTGCTTGGCTACAGGATTACTGAGTAAGACTGGTGTAGATTTGGTGGTAGTTGTATATTTGTACGTGTAAGCAGTTCATAGCCGTATTCATCGTCAACCATTCAGTTGGAGGAACTACTAGCGACATCTAGTGACGAGTAGCCTAACTAATATTTGAATTAGAACTCTATCTCGGATTCTATGATTGATAAAAAATCCTTGCCACTCCTATGGTTGGTAACAATGGGTGTAATGTAAATATGTGAAAACGGATCAAAGGGGAACTAAAAACTTTAAAACAAATTCTGAAGCCGTAAGTAAAAAATTACGTACAAAGTGGCGCCCTCATTTAAGTCTGTCGCACTTCCATGCCTCGTTCACATCCAAGGGTTCTGACTACCAAGCTCAGAATTCAACATTCTCCTGCCGTCCCGCTAACACTAACAGCATTAACTAGAAGAATGAGAGCGACGGCATTATACTTCGAATTTGAACTCAGTAGACCCCCAAGTTCGCTAACCGTGAGCGTTCCCGCGGTATTCAGGTCACGTACGGTCACCATGGCAACCGCCACCACTCTAAATAGAACCGGCTACCAAGCGGTTCTAAATATTAGCTGAAATTGTTTCGCAAAATCTTCTCTGAAACTTCATATTTGGTATATTGTAGAGTTAGGTAAGAAACGGAGAAACAAACTGTGACAAAATAAACAACGAACTGCATAAAAATCGTCCTAATTTCTCCTCTAAAGTACCACTTAAAAGTGGTAAAAATTGTGCTGAATTCAAAAATACGAGTATACTTTATCACCATCATCATCAGCCTATCGTAGTTCAAGCCGAAAAACCTATTTGTGCTCTAGTTTGTACACTGTATTGCTACTTTCAAATAGTACACTCAAACACACACACACACACTCACACACACACACACACACAGATAAATCACGTCTACATCCCGCACGGGGCAGATAGTGCCCAAGGCAACAGGAAGGTCACGTTTAGCATGATTGTGGGCCACCAATATCGTATCATGAAAATGGTGAAAAATTGTGCTGAATTTAAAATGCGAGAGTAAGTTACAATTTAAAACCCCTGGAATATAGTGATTTGTTTTTATGATTTTGTAAGTTCCGGTTACCATTTTGCAAAAAGAGTTTTTCAATAGCATGTCAATATTGTTTCTTCTTAAATGCGAAAAAGGGGTGCGAGTCGGGTTACCTCCGCGTGTGGCCAAGAGCTCGTTTTCGGATCCGTCCGGGTAAGAGCAGTGCTTGGTCCGATGCACCCTGGGCATCGGTTACTGGTTTCCTGGAAGATTCTGAGGGATATCGTTATCCATTGGCTAAGAGCCCGACAGGAGGAGGGGTCTATTGACCGTGTTCTACCGTAAAACGTTGCCGACATTTTTGTCACAAGATTTTTGAATACTGTATTTATTAATCTGACATTGGCGAAATCATCGCATCGATCGATGGGGCCGTATTAGAAAAGAAGAAATGCGAAAAAACTGACGTGCCGCAATAAAAGTGTTTTAAATGCTCTATTATTACTAATTTTTTTACTATTAACTCTACGTATGCCATAGAACTAATATGATACGATATACAAACTCACGTAGATATATAGCTCAGC
Organism: Pandemis corylana; assembly: GCA_949127965.1. Classification (NCBI taxonomy): domain Eukaryota; kingdom Metazoa; phylum Arthropoda; class Insecta; order Lepidoptera; family Tortricidae; genus Pandemis; species Pandemis corylana. The sequence continues at coordinate 4,383,651 of OX421869.1, forward strand.
AGCGACACGTGTTCAGTACGTGTCTCGCATTTTCCCTGAAAATGCACAAACATACGTATACTACGTACGTTAACATAATAGATCTTTACGAAATAGGGTTTCGTAAAGCAACTTATTATTTGTTTACCTTAGAGTAAATTATAATAACAGAACGAAATGGTTATTGTAAGTTTTCGCTTACAAAATGCGTTTCGAATGCGTATGCGTTAATATATATGAAGTAAAAAAAAAAAAAAAAAAACCTGATCTTAATGTACTCGTAAGTTTTTGAGACGAAAAACGTCCACCACATTTTATTAAAATTTTATACTTACTTTCGTATTAAAGGGACAGGTATAAAAATATATCTCGATTAATAAGAAAAAATCGCTTGTTCCCCGTACATAACTATTTTACATTACCTGAACATTTTAAGGTAAAATAAAGACTATTTCTAAATTAAAACAAACACGTCCGCGGCTAAGGTAACAAGACCTAAAGGCCACGTTTAGCATGATTGTGAACGTATAGGTAGAAAGTGGTATCTAAATAGTGATGGGTTGCTAGCCGCATCGCCTATAAAAGTCATGATTCCTATGCCCATTCCCTCGATGGGCTTTCCCCATCTGCGAGGAAAGAGAAGCAACTGGCACATTCTATGTTTTATTACGTAGAGATATCAATTAGTAGACATTGATTTCAATCTTTATCGAACCATGTTTAGCTGATATCGTGTTTCTACCCGTAGCGCCGTTCGTTTAGACTCAAAATGATCACACAACTTGTATACAAGTAAGGTAAAACCTAAAGGCCAAGTTTTGCATGATTTTGAGTATATAGGTGGAAAGGGGAATCAAAATAGCGATGGGCTGCTAGCCGCATCTGATGCATTCTAGGTTTTTTCTTTGCTCCCAGATCAGCGTGGACCCTTCCAAGCTATAATACATATCCATAATTATTAGAGATGGGCCGAGTACTCGTTTGATACTCGGTACTCTGCGTACTCGGCGGGTTTTTTGATACTCGTACTCGGCCGAATAACTCGGTTATTAGATAACGAGTAACGAGTATACATACTTTGTTTAAGAAAAGCAATATATTTATATTTATTTACTATGACGCGCAACGTGACGTGTTTGTTTGTATTCATATAAAAAAAAAAAAAAAAAAAACAATCAAGTGACTAGTAGTTGAAAGGCGTGGGCGGGGTGAGGGGTGTATCAACGCGAGCCGACGTCTTGACCGGCGCAAACCTGTTTGTACTTGTTTACGCGCACGAAATGCGAATTTGATTGAACCGAGTTACTCGGCCGAGTACTCGGTTGAAAAAAAATTGAGCCGAGTAAAACTCGGTACTCGTTACTCGGCAAAAGTGTTACTCGGCGCATCTCTAATAATTATAATGAAATATGTAGAACACTCATCTCAAGTGCTTTAAAATAAAGTCAAACAATTTTCTAATAACTCGGTTTTATAGGGCTCTGCCCCCGGCCGGGGCGTGCAAATATTTTTATGGCTGCCTTCGCGTGCCGGCGCGCCCCTGACAATAGCATGATTTAAGGTCTGTTGATTATGTTTCACTCCATTATTTATGGGTTCATATGCAAAGATAAGTACAACTAGATGAAGACGAACTGAGTGATCATTTTGAGTCTAAACGAACGGCGCTACGGGTAGAAACACGATATCAGCTAAACATGGTTCGATAAAGATTGAAATCAATGTCTACTAATAGATATCTCTACGTAATTTTTGGGCACCATAATGATTTTCTTCCATGCTGGTCTGGGAGTAAATAAAAACATAGAATTTTTATTTTTTTTTATTTTATTTATTTATTTATTTCATTAAATTTCACAGTATGACAGTAACACCAAGGCACTGTGAAACTAAATCTACCAATGTACCAGTTGCTTCTCTTCCCGCGCAGATGGTAAAAGCCCATCGAGGGAATGGGCATAGGAATCATGACTTTTATAGGCGTTGCGGCTAGCAACCCATCACTATTTAGATACCACTTTCTACCTATACGTTCACAATCATGCTGTGGCCTTTAGGTCTTGTTACCTTAGGCTCTGTCTACCCCGTAAGGGATAAAGACGTCATTTGTGTATGTGTATGTGTAGTAACAGGTTAACCACTTTTCCACTTTAGGTCAGCATTTCAAAGCGTATAAAAATAAAAGGAACATAAACAAATTTGTTACGAATTGATGTAAATTTACGTGTACCTAGTAATTAAAATGGCGCGAATTTTTCTCAATTTCACGAGATCCAATAAAGAAATGCAAATGAGCCGCCGAGAATTATTGCCTCGGCCAGTAACGGGGCGATGTCGATGGTTCGATGTGGGACATTGTGTCGATAAAAATCTTGATATTACCTGCTAAGTGAGAAACTATATTTACTAAAGACAAAGCAAAGGTGAGAAGAAGATTTTAATTTTGACTACCACCTATTTATACTATTTTTGTGGATAGATAGGTGTTTTTTTTTTATTGATATATTTTAATAGACATCTCGCAGTATGGACAATGATAATTAGTACTCCGTTATTGTCGTGTATATCAGACTAATGTACCAATTAATTAGTTTTTATGGCTCACATTGTAATATACATGATGTAAATGTACTGAATAAATAAATAAATAAAAGGTATTTAGTGATTTTATTTCGGAAAGATCCTCCTATGGAATACTAAGTTATGAATTTGCATTAACATTAATTATCTTGCAAACAAGAACATTACCTTATTAGGTATATTTTTTTCGTTTACAAATAAATTGCGTCGTCATTTCCGGTTTCCTTCATATCGGCAAATTTATTTTCTAATTAAATTTTTGGGCAATTACCCAAATATTTTTTATACCTATGTCTGGCTTAAATGGGTATGTTAAAGCCTTTAACTTAAAGGTCATGTTAGATTTATTTAAATAACTTTCCTGAAAAGCCTCTGCTTTGCGCTCGCGACTTTAGCTTTGACCTTATTCGTACCTCCTTTAAGCTAAATTTTAACCTTCCAGGTCAAGAGGTTTGTGCTGTTTAGCCGATGAATCAACCAACTAAAGCCTCTTTCCCTGACATGAATCAATTTAGTATTACTTCGAAAATTAAAAAAAGTCTGTTAAAATTCTGTTAAAAACGAAAAAGTTATAAGTCAAGGACGATTCGACTATATCAATCTTATCGGAGTAATCGTGAGTTTATTTTGTTTTTTTTTATTAAGCATGTATTCATGTATCACATCACAAGATTTAAAATAATGTTACACACGATTTTTTTTTTATTCTATCGATACTTTTAACACAACCCTATAGCACGGTGAAAAAGTTTTTATTACTAATTCCCGGCCTGCCGTTTCGTTTATTCTTGCTTTTACAGTCACCATAGTCAATCTGCTTGTAAATGAACTTGCACGTTTGTTTTACTGTCTATGCCCAGTTTATGTTCTCTGCGGTAACTTTTTGATTACGAATTGGGGTAACATTGTTACGACGTTCCGTTTTATGGGTGAAGATGACTGTAAGTTTTTTTTGTTTTTTGAAAACGGTACTAAAAACCAAACTGAAAAACAGAACACATAAAAATACCGAAAGGGAAAACTATTCTCGGACACACGACTAACATTGTCTTCGAATATTTTCTATCTAGAAATAGTTTAGTTAGAAATATGACTTCTAACAGGATAACCGCAAAATTAAAAAAAAGCCAAATTTTAAAAAATGTGTAAAGAATTAAAGATTACAGCGACATATTCTATTGAACAATAGGATAGGAGAGTCTTCGAAATCGGTTCACAGGCGCCGGAGATATCGATAGATATAATATGTACAAGTAGCCTATTCCGACTCTACACACAAAAAATATGCAGTCGAATTAATAACGTACTCCTTTTTAAATCGGTTAATAAATAATTAATTTTAATCTCAGACATTCTACATTAACTACACATTCACTTGCCAATCGCAATATGGCCGATAGATCAGGCGTGGGTTGCCATACATCCGAGTAATAGCGCCATGCTTCGCGACTGGCAACATTAACCTGAATATTTAATGTCAACATGGCGGCAGAAAAATGGCTTTCCCGCCAAAATCTACCGTCGAACGCGTGAGAAATGGGGAGGGAGATAGGAATTGTTAGGATTTAAATAAATAAATTATCAATCCAATGTTATTAATTTCAGTTTTAGTGTTCAATATACAGCTATAATTTTTCCCCATTTTTGAAAGCACATGTGTGAAAATACCACTCGAAAGTAAGTAAGTAAATGCTTTATGAAAGTGGTATAAATCTGTTTATATTTTAAAACTCCAGCTTTAATCAAATTTTGGACTAGTTCACGAGATTAATGAGAGCCGTAAGTATCTTCTAAGCTACTCGTATTTAAAATTCAGCACTGACATAACATTTATAAGTTCTATACATTTTGAGTTTGACACTATTAAATCGAAAATGGACTTTTCGGACATAATTATAAAACAAATGAAAGAATTTTCATGCGTGTTCACCAATACAATTGAGTGAATTTATCATGGTTTTTGTGAATTAGTTAAATAAAATAAAATAAGACAATAATTTTGTGGAAGCGCCATGATAGTAGAGGTAACTAACTACATACATTGCAACCGCGCAACGTCAGAGTGAATCGCTGACATTAATTGTAAAACGAATACGTTATATTTACATTAGAACTAGCTTCCGCCCGCGACTTCGTCTGCGTAGAATTATACATAAAAACCTTCCTCTTGAATCATTATTAAAAAAACCGCATCAAAATCCGTTGTGTAGTTTTGAAGATAATAATATAAGCATACATAGAGACATAGGGACATAGGGATATAGGGACATAGGGACAGAGAAACAGAGAAAGCGACTTTGTTTTACGCTATGTAGAGATTAATTATTCTTACGATAATAACCCTGCTGTGTTGATAGAGAGCGCCCACTAAAGTGGACACGCCAAAAATTTGGTTTATTTAATTGGCAACAGTTAATCTGTTGAACGACAATAGTGTTGACTAGAATCTATAGAATGTGTGATGGAATAACGCTACCAACCTTTTTTGCTAGACAGCGACATCTAGCGGCAAGTAGGTGAAGCAAACCGGGGGTTTAGATAATCTCGTCATTGTGACAATCTAGAACAGTTGCCAACACTTTTAACTGACCATTGGTTCACCTCATGTCACCTTGTAATGAGATTACCGTTCCCCGCTATTACAAATATAGGTGTACAGTCGAGGGCATAAATATCCAAACAGCCATCATGTCAAATATAACATGTGTCACCGGCCTTATTGTTTATGGCATAAAGGTGTACATAGATGTTTTTTAACTCATGGTAACGTACATATATTTATGCCCTTGACTGTACCTAGGTAATAATAACACTAGAATGAAAATTACTGTGAACTACTATCAGGGGCCCGATTTTTGAAAGCACATCACTCGAAAGTGATATAAATCTGTTTATACTATGGAGTGTCCCGTGACTCTATCAGAAAAATATGTTTTTGTTTGTCTTTTATTTCTATAGCGGTCTTTATTATCATTTTTAAGATTAAGCCAAAACGCCGATATAAATATAACACGTTTCTTGTAGTAGTTTTTTGTATTTCTAACTATATTTTATTTTTATTATTTATTAGTCTTAGAGCCGATTTCTCAATGCTCATATATGCATTAATCTGACAGATACTCATAGACTTATACATTGAATTAGGTCTATCTGGCGATTGAAAAATCGACCCTTAGCAATACCAGAACAGAACACAAGTGCCAAGATAAGTGTACACCACCTATTATTACGATTACAGTTAAAAATGTACAGCAACGGACGTAGGGTTACATTGTACATGAATATTAATTACCTATTCTGGTAAACATTTATTCAATGTTACAATATCCAATCTTGAATACATCGTTAGTTGTACAACCAATGCATCAACGCATCTTCGGCAAATGCTGTAAAATTGAAATGTAAAATAAAACCACATATATCACACCCTCGCCGGGCCTCGCTAGAGACCTGAAATAAAACTGTAACATTTTTCAAACCGACAATATTTATGGCCACCCAATTGAATTTCACACTTGATTTGAGCGGCCGTGCCGCTTGAAAAAGTCTTCCGGTTTTCAAATTCGGAACGCATCTGTCAAATAATGGCGGGAAAGCGCGGGCCACGGTGTTGCCCGCCTTAGCGAGGGGTCGCCATGTGTCAAACGGGAAATGGTTATTTATGGGCACCACTCACAAATTGCATTCGTGGTCGAATTGATATATTGGTATGTTTTATATGTAAATCTGGGCCAGTGACGTATGGGCTTGGCCTATAAATGGATAACGAATGATTTAGATGAAGTGTACCACCATGTATTACTGTCCTTCTTTTCTCTTCATCTAATCTCAATTCCAGGCTACCTATATACGATATGTTTCACTATTGCTCATTATGAGATTCATGAGATGGCTTAGGTTATAGTTTTCACGTAAACCTAGTGCTCAAAACCTCATGATGATCTCTACGGTGAAGGACAAAACCAAGACGAAATTATATATTCCTTCTTTTCATTTTCAATTTTCTTTCGGTTTACTTACTTAACATAATTCTGCGGGAACCTCACTAAGGGCCGATTTGTCAAACCTCGGATAAACACTTAACTGACAGACACCCATAGAGTTGTTCGACGAATAGGTCCTATCTGACGATTGAAAAATCGACCCTAACTGTCTTAACATAGATGACAGCGATGCCGTCAAGTTAAGCACTAAGTGATTGATTAACGTTTACACTGGGGTGCGAGTCGGGTTACCTCCACGTGTGAACAAGAGCTGCGGTTCGTTTTCGGATCCGTTCGGGGGGAAGAGCAGTGCTTGGTCCGGTGCACCCTGGGCAACGGCTAATGATTTCCTGGCAGTATCTGAGGGATATCATTGACCGTTGGCTAAGAGCCCGACAGGGGGGGTAGGGGGGTCTTTGACCGTGTTACCGTGCAACGTTGCCGACATTTTGTCACAAGATTTTATGATTAAAATTTTTTACCGACATTGGCGAAGTTGTCGTCGCTATAACGACTTGTAACGCCACAATCAAAAAGAAGAAGAAGAAGAATGTTTACACTGAAAAGTAACTACTTTGCTTATCCTATAGCAACTGTTGCCATCCAGCCTTTTTTTTTTTTTTTTTTTTTTTTTTTTTTTTTCTGGCTCGCGCGGTTTGCGTATTTGCCACAGACGCGTAAAGTTAGGGAAACGTGAAAAAGTACGGAATTTGGAATAGTGTCAGGAAAGGATTATTATGGGATTGCGTAGGAACATAATAGATTTTAGTAATAAGTCAATAGGAACATTATACAGGTGGAATTATAAATTATAATATACATGAAAATATGTGAAAAAGGAAAACAGTAGACTAAATTTTAATATCATTACTATTTATAAATATATTAAGTAAATTATATATATTTATATCATTGGATGCTAACAAGACAGAGATGGATGTAGGCAGTGGAACTTTGTAGGAAATGAGGTGATCATAAAGAAAAGTGTTGTCGTGGAGAGGACAGGAAAGGAATATATGATTGGTATCTGCAGTGCCCAAACCACACTCACAAGCATCAGAGTCCAGCAGATTAAATTTAGCTAGATTGGCGGGAGTGCTTACATGACCCAACCTCATTCGAATAAGGCAGCTGGTGGCTCTTTTGCCAAACTTCATTCTGAAAAACCAAGGTTTACAAGGAATATTGGATTGAATGGAATAATAATGTTTACCCTTGATCTGACAACTCTCGATCCACATCTCATTCCAGCTCTCTTTAAGGGATACTCCGGCAAGAGCAGCAAGATCATGGCTGTAATTCTTGTAGGGGAAAACATCGCCATCCCTAACAGCTTCATTGGCAAGCCGATCGGCGATAACATTACCGGAAATATCACAGTGACTTGGAACCCAACCAAAAGACACAGAGTACCCAAGCTCTGAGCATTTGGCAAGAAGAATTCTTATTTTAATGATAATAGGGAATATTACTTTGCAGTTAAATGGAAATTTACTAAGAGCTTGGAGGGCGCTTTTAGAATCAGATAAAAGTAATGTTTTATTAAGCTTAACAAGTAAGATATATTCAACGGCCTTTAGTAACCCAAAGCATTCTCCCGTAAAAACCGATGATTCACAAGGAAGTTTAACTTTTTGAATAATTTTATACTGAGAATGATAAACCCCAACACCCACATTGCCAGAAAATGAATGCTTAGATGCGTCAGAATATATACAATGCCAGTTATGCCACCGATTATCTTTAATAGAAATAAAGTGAGTATTAGGGTCAAAATCATTCTTTGATACCCCTAAGTCGAGATGAACGTCAGGAGACGAGATAAGAGCAAAATAATTGTGACAAAAAAGAGGATACTCCGAATAGTGATAAGTTGGTGATTGGAGGGAAATGAATCTTTGGTAACTATTAACCAGACACGGGGTTATCTTTTTGGTCCAATAACTAGACGAGACCAAAGAGTTAGCTAACAATGGAAGACTTGAACGTAGGGGATGATTAGAATGTTGAAAGCACCGGTATAAATATCGATCTGATAAATACTGACGCCTTAAATGTAAAGGAGGCTCTACACACTCAACTTGCATACAATGTATAGGGCTAGATTTCATTGCACCACAAATTAAGCGCAAAGCTTTGGATTGAACAGCGTCTAATCTTTTAAAGCCATTTACTTGTCCTGGAACTAATAGGAATGTAGCGTAATCAATAACGCTTCTAATTAAAGCATTGTATAAAAGTTTAAGCGAAAAAGGATGAGCACCCCACCAGACGCCTGTAAGACATCGTAACATATTTAAAAGACGTTCGCACTTAGTAACTATATGGTCGCAATGGGGAACACCTGAAAGCTTAAAATCTAACACTACACCGAGAAATTTAGCAAAACTTTTCTGTGGGATTGGAGAGTTATTAAAGAAAACAGATACTAAGGGCGGTATTCTAGCGCGAGCAAACGGAACCACCACACTCTTGGAAAGGGATACCTCAAGGCCATTATCATCAAGCCATTTTTTAAGAAGAGTAAGAGAATTTGATAAACAATCAGAAGCTTTCTCAGCATTGCGATGAGAGCTATAAATAAGAAGGTCATCAGCATATTGCAATATTTTAATTTCTGTACCGAGAGAACATTCTAGGTCATGGCTATAGATGTTATAAAGAATAGGGCTTAAAACAGATCCTTGAGGTAACCCTCTCCACAGAAGTCTGGATTTAGTAGAATTATCTACAGTAAGATTAATACACCTTCCTGAAAGCATATTTATGATAAACTTAGACAGTAGATATGGAACACTGAGAGCTTTGAGTTTTTTATAAAGGAGGGAGATTACAACATTATCGTACGCTGCAGAAATATCCAGAAATGCAGCAATCAAAACTTTACCATCTGAAAACGCTTGCCTAATGTCCGTGACAAGAACACTTACATTATCCAAAGTTCCTCTACCACGTCTAAAGCCAAATTGATTTTTGCTTAATAAATTATTACTCTCAATGAACCATTCTAGGCGATTCTTAACAAGATGTTCTGAAAGTTTCATCAGGACAGAAGACAGAGCTATAGGCCGGAAAGAAGAGACATCAGAAGGATCCTTGTTTGGTTTCAGGAATGGTAGAATATCTTGGCATTTCCACGACTCGGGAATATGACCGGAAATCATCATTTTGTTGATTAGATTTAGGAAATATAAAAGGGATAAATCATCCAAATGAACAAAAAACGAGTACGGGATACCATCAGATCCAGGAGCTGAATCTTTGGTTTTAGAAATGACTCCTTTGAGTTCTATAAGAGTGAATGGGCTATTTAAACCAGTAAAGTCTAGTACTGGAGGTAAAGGAATCAGCTCAGGAGCAAAGGGAGGAGCAAGTTTATCTAAAAACCCATCTGCTAAAGAAGAAGGAAGATCAGAGGAAGAATCGCCTTTAAAGGCCGATCTGAATCTTTTGATATTATTCCAAACTACAGAAGGCCTTGTATCAGGTGAAATAGATAAGCAGAAGTTTCTCCAACCCTCAAACTTCTTCTTTTTAAAAAGCTTCTTTGCCTGGTCTATTGTTTCTAAGACTGAATTGAAGTTTTCATCAGTACTGGATTCCCGATAAGCAAGTTCAGCTTCCTTTCGCCTTTTGGCCGCAGCGGAGCACTCCGCGTCCCACCACGGCGGGGAAGGAATGTTTTTTCCTGTCGGTTTCTTAACTGGAAAAACATTGTCAGCAATCTCCACCATAGCTTTCGCCAGAGCTGCTGCACATGTTTCTTCATCTGTCTGTTCAATGGAAGGAAGAGAAGAGATTTTTCGACCGAGTTCTTTTCTGAACGCATCCCAGTTAGCATTAGCTAATCTGTATTTTAAACGAGGTGAACGCTTTTGACAGGAATAATTATTAAAGGGAAAAGATAGAAGAAGAACAAAATGATCACTTCCAAAAGTAAAAGGAGAGACTTTCCAGGATATGGATGAAGATAAATTTGGGCAACAAATAGAAATATCCGGACAACTTTTCCCCTCTCCGGGAGCAGTTCGTCGCGTGGGAGAGCCGTCATTCAGAATGCAGAGATTATGGGAATCCATCATATCAATGACCAGATTACCATATGAATTAGTGGTAGAGCTGCCCCAAGATTGATGCTGAGCGTTAAAATCTCCTAAAATAACAAAGGGCTTAGGAAGTAATACCATTAAGTCACTTATTTCGTTATAAATAAGCGAAGACGGATGAGGAATGTACAATGAGACGAAACAGATGTTATTAATAGAAACTGCAATAATAGACAAATCATTACTGTGGGAAGGAAGAGGAAAATGAAAATAGGGAAGACCATGCTTGATGAGTAAAGCAACCCCGGCATATCCGTCAGGGCGGTCTTCTCTAATACAAGAAAATCCTGGGATCCTAAAATTGGATGAAGGTTTCAACCAGGTTTCTTGTAAAGCGATAAGCTTTGGACAATATTTATTGATAAGATTAAAAAAGTCAGCTTTTTTTGGAATTATGCTTCTACAATTCCACTGTAAAATTTGGAATTGATTGTTCATTTTGAGATAGGAGTTGAGTAATGAAATTCATAATAGGGGCAGCGTAGGACGGTGAAATGTTACTACCCAAACTGGATTGGGATAGTAATTTAATAAGTAATAATATTATTTCTTTTACAGATTGATTAGAATCATTATTGTTACTATTAGAATCAAAAATAGACTTGTTGGTGATGGGCATGTCATAATCCTTTGTTAAGGAGTTATGAGCCGCCACATCATAACCCTTAGACAATTTAGGGGATGAGCGTGGTTTCAAATTTATAGTTTTTTTATAAGATTTTGTTGGGCTGAGGCTAGGAGGAGAAGGATTCTTATCAGTCTTATAAGAGGAAGTAGGGGCACTAAGTAAAGCATCGGCATAAGATATTTTTGATATTGGTGGGTGCTGCTTATTAGCCTCAAAATAAGACATGCAGCTTTTAGCCATTGTTTCTTTGATATTTTTTTGTCTTTCAAACTCCAAGCATTTCTTATCAGTAGCTACATGAGAACCCTTGCATAGGCAACATCGTATATACTCATCATCTACTTCACATTTCTCTCCGGAATGTCCCTGACCACATCTGTAGCATCTGGGAGTTGATCGGCACTGACCTTTGACATGACCAAATCGGCAGCAGTTAAAACACTGGATCGTTGGGAATATATAAAGGTCTACAGTCAATGAAGTGTAGCACATAAATACACGTTTAGGCAGGACTTGGCCATCAAAGGTCAGTACCACTGACTCAGTGTCTTTAAGCAAAGTGTTACCATTTTCTGTAATTTTTCTCCGTAGTCGTCGCATTTTTAATATGGGGCCACATCCAATTGGTACTGATATATTTTCTAGCACCTCTTCATCTGACCATTTCTCTGGAACTCCTCGAACTAATCCCATTCGAGTAACAGAGAAAGAGGGTATAAACGCTTTATAATTTGAATTGGGTAAAGCAGCATTCACTAAAAAGTCATTGGCAGCTCGAAAGTCAGTAAAAGAAACAGTGACCCTATTTCTTCCAATGCGTTTCAAGCTCCCATTGACCACTTGAGTAATATTGTTTGATCTTAAAAATTTTCCAAACACAACAGGGTGGAGGGAGACGTTATCATTGTCTGAGGTTTGTATGCGTTGAACATGAATATTGTAAGGTGCCACATCAGACTGTTGGTACATCAATCTGCCTACTGGCTGGTAAGCAGGGGATACTGAATTTGTTTTATTTTCCAATGATACTGTTGGTGTAGCATTGGCTGGAGTGTCTTGCAACTGTGGTTTGGGGGCTGGTTTAATAAAAATATTAGGAACATTTTCTATTTTATTTTCATCCGGAGAGCAATTGCAATCATCCTCTCTAATCGCTTTACTTTCTCCACGACGCTTCGTTCTTTTTTTATTACAATGACGACAAGTCTTAATAGAATGACGTTTACGTTTATTAATATTCACTTCGTGACTAATAGATCCATCTGTATCAAGGCTAGAACCATCTTGTATTGTTACAACATGCCCTACATCAGGGGCGGTCCCCCCAGGATCTACAGGAGGATCCATAGGGGATACATAAAACTTACAAGACTTACCAATATAAATCCAGCATTTACACTATAACTACAACAATATACAAATTTACATATAATAACTATAAATAAACTATTTACACCTCCCAAATAATCGAATCAAGTGAAAAAACAATGGTTTTCACAATTATTTAGGAAAAATCAAAAAAAAACACAACTGCTCAACCGAACGTTTCCCGCGCTTTCCGCATCATGTGTTGCTCCCATCCAGCCTTATACTTCTGGTGTGACCATGATGCGACAGGAACATAATATTGACTCAAATTACAATACAATACAAAAAAAATACTCTTTATTGAACACCATAAAATAATACAAAAACAAAGAACAAAGTAGACAGCGATCTTATCGATTAATACTCATTCACTGTAAATAGTTCCAAAAACTATGAGGTATCATTATCCCAGGAAGTGAGGGCAATGATTGATTATCGCTCAAACGGCGGACATATTAACTACAGTTATTTAAAAATACTCGAGCTCTTTCTATTACCGTTGGCAATGTAGTCAAAACTATTTTTTTTTTTCAAATAGTGCCTTTGGTGGTTTTATCTACTACCTTCCCCCGTCATTTTTATAATGTCGAACAAAAATACAAACCAAAGCCACTAAGGAGCTAAAAAATACATTTACTAACTTAAGCTAAGAATACAGTAGTTAGTTGTAACAGCGGCAGTAGCGGCACGAAAGAGTGAAAGCTACAGAAACAGACATACAAAATTTCTAAATATCGCCATTCTTTAAAAAAAGTTGAAAATTGTACCTGGGCGGCCCTACCGTAATTGAAATGGACGGACGTTTACATCACTACAGGTAAGCACTTCCGTGACATTACCCATTTCTATTTGTCGTTCCGTCACGTGCGAATTAAACGCCAAATGTTACCAGCTTTATTAAATATTGTTTTCGACAAAATTAAAATCAATCAAGCATTGTTCTCAGTTTTGCGTGTCAGTATATCCAATAATTATTCACTACACCAACTTCATCACCTTATTAATTTTGTTTATTGTCTGTCCGACATCTTTTGTAGCAAATTTCAAATCAGTGCTTGCGTTGGCAACATTGCTTTCAGTATGTTGGTTGGTTAGCGTACTGAACTGACGCACTTCTTTGGCACTTGCAGTCAGACTCAGTCAGCTGTGCTTCGCGACCTTGACTGGCTAAACAACAATACTTAACTGAATCGCAATATGGATTTCAAAGATAAAGTGGTGCTAATAACCGGTGCGAGCTCTGGATTAGGCGCCGCCACGGCTATTCACCTATCCAACCAGTCGGCGAAACTCGCATTGGTTGGCCGGAAGGAGAAGCATTTACGGGCAATCTCTCTTTACTGCGGAAAGTCGAAAGGAATTCAGCCGCTAGTCATTACCGCCGATGTCACAGTGGATGCAGACGTGGAGAGGATCGTGAAGGAGACCGTGGATCACTTTGGGAAAATAGACGTTTTGATCAACAACGCTGGAATAATCATAATGGGCGGTATAAAAAATGGCAATATGGAGACTTATGACAAGGTTATGTCGACTAATATGAGAGCTGTTTACCATTTGACCATGTTAGTTACGCCGCACCTCATTCAAAGTAAAGGTTGCATCGTCAATGTGTCTAGTACGGCAAGTACTAAGCCGAGCTCTCGTTCTATTTCCTACAACCTTTCGAAGGCTGCGTTGGATTCATTCACGAAATGTGTTGCGTTAGAATTGGCTGCAGATGGCGTCAGAGTGAATTCGGTGAACCCAGGATTTGTGAAGACAAATTTGTACAACGACATGGGACTAACAGAATCCCAGCTAGAGAGGCTTGTTGAGAGTTCTGTCGGGAACATGCCGCTAAAGAAGGCTATAGAGACAGACGAGGTATCTGGTTTGATTGCTTTTCTGGCCAGCAGCAAGGCTAAAAGTATTACTGGTTCCTGTTATGCGATAGATGGTGGTTCTTTGTTGAAGTAATAAGTATTCTTGTTATTCGAAATTTAAGTTACATTATTGTACAAACCAATCTACATTTATAGTAATTTATTGATGATACTTCAAATTGCTGCTAAGGATTTATGGCTTTGTAGTTGCTTCCAGGGTCAGACAATTAGTATTGGAAGGCCTCCTTTGGCTTTTAGGCATCTCTGATCTCCGCAGTAGGCCATCTAGGCTAATAATAATGTAAGCCTTCAAGGCCAGGTAAGGTCAGGTTTGACACTTCTTGGTGGAAATCACTACAGCGCTGGTATCACAATATATTTTTGTATTTTGTATTAAATCTTAATATTTTCTACTTAATTAGATTAGTATAAGTAGATAGTACATATTATATACTATACTGAAGTGTTAATTGTTCTGACTGATTATGTAGCCATTGAATGTATTAAATTTTGTAGTCTTTAAAATGATATATTTTACCAACACCATTATTGTATTAATCCAAAGTACTTACCTAATTATGGACTACATTAGCCAGTAAAAATGTTTTGAAAAAATTGACTGGTCTTGTTCCGTGGAGCAGATGGGTATGCTGGGGATGGGAGGTGGGTGAGGTGGGAGAACTGCCCAAGACCAGTTGGTGGAGAGAAATGATAAAAGCCTTACATCCCAGCTGAGGGTAATAGGAACAAAAGAAAAAGAATTTGTAATATTAAACTTGATAGTTCTGTACCTACTTAATCATCAACATATTTAAAGAGTATTTAATAGCCAACATTAACATTTACTATCAATCATTATAGGTACCTGCATGCTAATAGAACGGAAAAGTCCTACGATTTGTATGGAAAAGAATTACGCAGATTAGCCAGCTCAAAGTCAAGTGGGATATCAGTTGGGCAGAAAGGCCTTATACTCCGAAATTAGAAATTCGAAGTTCTTATAATTCCGTCCCATCCACTCATTAATCGTTTATTCTTACTCTTACTCTTAACCGGTGGTCCCTGGAGACATCCAAAGTGGTCCGCAGGGCCAATCTAATAAATAGGTAATTAGATAAGTGACAACCAGCATTTCGAATTGTCAATGGTAACCGACAATTGTCGAGTTGGTTACTTGTGACGTCATTGCAACCGAATTTCGAAGTACGTCGTACTATACAGTTCCTCTCTTCAATTAGTGACTTAACTGGTAGTGTGAGCGGAATGGCACACGAAACGAACTTCGAAAATCGAATTTCGGAGTATAAGACCTGTATCTACCGCGAGACGGACATGAACAAATTAAAAAAAAATCCAATTGGCCAAAACATTAAAGAGAATTAGTGGTTCGCCACAGTCACGGCGATTATTAATGTCACGTGACATGACTGACAAATTACGTCATACTTACACAATTAAGTAAACAGTAAACACTACTAGATGTGTAGCGTACAGATATAGTGCAAAATGATTTTCCATGACATTTCGTTGAATCCCATACAGTTTTCAACTTTAACGACATTTGAATAAGGTTGTTAATTATAAAAACAATTTAATCTGGCAGCTGCGTTGTTTACGACTTATAATTCAATAGCTATTACGCTCATACATTCAGGAATAAAGAGAGTATGATAATAACTTCGTATTTCAGAGTAGCTAATCGACCAATCAAGGTATTACAAAGGGAGTAATAAAGGCTCGAAAACACGTGGTATGTAGTTTCCTACCCTAGCGATATAAGATATTATTGTATTGTTAGGTATTCTTTTACCATAAAAGGCGGAGAATGACTTAGTTACGCTGCAAATGCCATTAATGGTAATGTATTTCATCGAGCCTCACAACAGGGGATGTAGCTCAGTGGTAGAGCGTTCGCTTTGCATGTGAAAGGCCCCGGGTTCGATCCCCGGCATCTCCAACTTTTGAAATAAAAAAACGGTCACAAAACTAGGAAGGCTAACGGGCAATTTTAAATTCTTATCTTTATTATACCTTAAATATATTATGCGAAATTTTACCGTAAGGGTCTGGTTAAGCAGCAAGATATAGTTTCGTTATAAGAAATTTTAGTCTAAATTAATTTTTAATTTAATTTTGCATTGAATAGGCCAGAGGATATAACCACTGGAATAGGTTTCGAAAACTGGGGCCCGATTTTTGAAAGCACGTGGGAATATACCACTCGAAAGTGGTATAAATCTGTTTATATCTTCTAAACTTAATAAATTTTTTGACTAGGTTACAAGATTAATGAGATCCCTAAGTATCTTCTAAGCTACTCGTGTTTAAAATTCAGCACAATTTTTCACCACTTTCGAGAGGTATTTTCACACATGTGCTTTCAAAAATCGGGCCCCTGGACCGATTATAAATTCTTTCACCATTAGAATCCTACATTATCCCTGATAAACATAGGCTATATTATATTCTACGCGGACGAGGTCGCGGGCAACAGCTAGTTGTAAATAAAAGTCATAGTGTAAGACTTATTTTTTAATTAAGTCTTTGAAGATCAGGGCTTCAGCCAAGAGGCCATTAGGTACTTGAACGCTAAAATTAAATAGGTAAATAAAATCGACTTGTATTGTAATTGCAAAACAATATGAATTGATGAGATTTCAACGCCGTGACATTTCTTTGGTCAATTGTTACTTAAAACAATTCATTATTACAAACAGAAATTCGATTTTTATTCCAAAAAAAAATGTTACATCGCATGTAATATCATTAGAAACTAAAGGGATAGAGTCAAAATTTAAACACATCAAAAATTGCATGATAGAATAAAAAATAGCTACACCAGAATAGATCTGAGGATAATTATTTTTATCACGAGTGAGATATCTTAAAACGCACATGAAAACCAAATAATTATCTCCATATACGCTACAAGCACACTCATGCTGGACAATTTAATTATACACATTTTTTAAACAACACTTAAATGTTTAGAAAGGAATGAATACCACCAAGTTCGTTTCTTAGTTTTACTCTTTTTAACACTAAATTCCCAATCGTTTTTACCAAATATTTTGAACACGATTTGAATACGCATGACGGACTCTCACACTTCACTACTCTAGCAACACTAGGTATACAGTGAACACATTTTTAATTTAGAAAATACATACTATATTTACTCGAATTTCTCGTTTGGATCATCAGATTTTTTAGTTCACAATCTACTTATTAATTCTACAGAAAATAATTTCAGTAAGAGGCTATTATTCATTTCATAGAAATTCATAGACTGCTTTCCCATCTTAATCCACAATCACATTCTAAAACAGACAATCTATATCACTAGGGCATGTCTTTTAAAACTACAGGCATTAGGGTATTTACGTTTTTTTTCTCGTCTCAACAATGAATTTACACCGAGTCGAAATGCAAAACCAAACGTCGAGTTCGATGGAAACACGCAGACTAAACATAAAAACACTTTCGATTTAAATCTTAATCACAATCTTAGTGTCCATATTCACTTGGCGTTGAAGAAGATCAGTATAGTGTCAACGCCGCGGCCGCGCTCTTGAGACCTGGCGATAGCGTTTCTGTAGAGCGCACATTCCTGTTGAGATCGACATCGGGGGTCACAGCGGCGGGTGTTGCAGGCGAGCCGGTGGTAGGCGCCGTGACGGCACTCCCCGAACACGCCGGCCCGCTCTGTGGGGGGGCGCTAGGCCCGCGCCGGAGCTGCCGCGGCGGCCGGCGGCAGCGACTCCACAGAGTCGGACACGACCGAGGGCAAGGACGGCCTCTCCGAAGCAGCCGGTGACGGAGCGTCGACATCATTCTGGAACGATCCAACGCGCTCAGCTGAGGCGCTGCACGCTACAACACAGGGCGGGAGGAGGGGGGACAGGGCGGGGAGGGGGGAGGGACGCACCGTTACTCACTCGCTCGCGACCGCGCGTTACCAACCTGGATAACTGTCTCTCGGTGGCAAAAGCTCAACATTTACCCGACTACGGCGTACCTAGACAAGTTCTAATGCACCTTTTCTGTGGTTAGAACGCGACTTGTGACTGTCACTATTACGAGTATGTCAATACTGTCATAATATGTAAAAATATTGGCATAATAGAAAGCTCTGAAGTACTTTGCACACATATTGTGTTTAAATAAATCATCTTGTAAAAATCATGTGCTTGCGTGCATGTTACAATTTCAAATAGGCACACAATCATAGACCACTATGGCCTTCATGAATAGGTACAAGATTTAAGCAACAGCGCTTCCCCTAGCGACTATTGAAAAGAAACTTATAATATATTTTTGTGAAACTTTTTAAACTTGTAAAATATCGTTTCTAAACGAAAAACGCCGCAGTCGGTTATTTTTTCATACTAATTGAGACGGCCATCTATAGCTTGGTAAACGCGTCGCTGTTGTGCTGATGACAATACGCATGGGCTAACTATATCTATGAAAACAAAGTTTGGCCAACAAAATAGTATATTTGTTCTAAAAGAATAGTAGTATTACATATAATTGTACCCGATTAAACTCGTCGCAAAATAAGAGGCCCGTTTTGACATTTGTCTTCGCGACGTAACTAGTGATGTAACCATACGACTCGGTAATCGATACTTACGATAAATCGATTCCAGTTTGGATGAGTATTTGATCGATTTGAATATGTACTGTAAAGTGCATTGGATAAAAGTTCTAATAAGAAAATTTAACTTAAAACTGATATTGTAAGTATTTTGAAATGATACAATGTTACGATACGTCAACTTTCTTTCATTTAATATTTTTGTTACAATAACACTCACTCAATCACCAAAAGAAATCAGTAATTTATTTGTCCAAACACTAGTGTTTAAAGAAATAAAACCGGCCAAGTGCGAGTCGGCCTTTAAAAATATATTTTGATCGATTTATTTTTTTCCTTAACCGATTATTAATATTCTGTGGACAGTATGAAAAAAATCGTTATTCCAGCACTTAGCGGAGTGGGCGGTAACCATCAATGAAAAATGTAATTACCTTCAAAACATTTCGATCGGTAAAAAATACAGAACTTCATGGGCGTGAACTGTCAAAACGGGCCTTTTATTTTGCGACGAGTTTAGTGGCGTTAGCTGAGGCGATGGGGTGTTAGGGTGGATTTATGAATGGTGCTACATTTTTGGCCAAAAAGGGATGGAGGTGAATGCGAGAGTGAGAGAACTGCTCAAAACACCAACTCGAGATCGATGACAAGCCAAATAATCAGCAAAAATAAGATTCTAGTTTAACGAGTTTTTAATGTGTTAAAAATTGGTGAAACGCTTTCTCAGGGTGCGGTGGACGGAAAATGCAAGTAGCTCACACTCACAGGAAATTTACTTTTTAACGAGATTAAGGAGAAACAGGAGGATACGATGCAATTGGCCAAACCTGTAGTAACATTTAACGTCTCTGAGTTGAAATCACTGTTATGACACTAAATATAGGTCGAGCCGCCGAGATACTATGACAAATCAAATCCACGTACATCTACATATAGATAACAAACAAAATAGAGCAATATGCTTATTTAGTAATTTGTTGGCCATCTAATTTTGATGTCATGAACTATAGCATAAAAAGAGCGCAGAACTCTGTACCACGGTCCAAAAAGGTAGTTATTTTTTGTTTTGTACAGTCAGCGTCAGATACGTCGTGACCAAATATCGGACAAAGACAAAGCTTTGTTAATATATTTGGACACTTTCACCGCTACAATGCAACTGACGATAACTGCACAGCAAAGCGATAATGCAAGCGTGAGTCAGCCACTACCTAAAATCCGGTTCATTTGAGAGTACGGTGCAATAGCAAAGAGTAGCACTAGGATGCTGTGAGAAAAATTGTCGCTAAGGGCGCTTGATAACTGGAGGTTTTGATTGTGATTTCGGTTACTTTTTCATTAATTATTACATCATTTTTTAAAGCCTTGCAGGGCCGGATCTACCATATGGCTTTTTGGGTTTCAGCCCAGGGCCCCGTGGATTCGAGGGGCCCCCAGCTAAGTCAAGTCAAAGTCAATTTTTTTCTTCAACCTCGACATTGGCGGAATCATCGACAGTATCGATGGCGCTATTTCTTTTTAAAAATTGAATTGAAAGTCAATTTTTTTTTTCTTATACTTTGAGTAATTAGGTGGGCCCCTAGGTAGTATTAGCCCAGGGCCCCCTAAACTTACGGTCCGGCCCTGAAGCATTGACTGCATTAACAGAAAATATTTAACGAGTGTCTTGTTTTTCATTTTATGACCTCAATATATCGTGGAGTAGCAAAGTAAAGCAGTCCATTTATTGTGACATGAACCTCCGCAAAGTAACCTGACAGTTACACAGTTTTTTTAAAACCACTTAATTGTACGAGGATGACAACTGGCACAGGGTAAACTACAATTCTACCACCATAGTAGTTCAGATTCTGTCCCACATAGACAAAATTCGAAGACACATGGATTTGATGTTGTCAAAATGTTGAGTGATAAATTTTGCATCTAACAAGTACGTGTGACTCTTTGCTGTGTGTGTCATGGCCATGCAACACGCTTTAGTGTGCGTATAGTATAAGTAAGCGCCGTAACGCAGATAATTCCAACACAAAGCGCACACGCACACGTGAGTTGCAAGATATATAAATAAATACGTATATGATATAGCGTGAACTACCAGCACGTATCGCGAGCGATTGGTGAACGAGATTATATTCCGGACACACGAAAACTAGGCTTTGTAACATTTAACACATTCTTTTGATCTCATTGGCTGAAATCAAAACCAATCAGATGGATTCGTGTTGTAATAAAAGGTCATAATACACTTTATTGTTCTCTACTGTAATATGGTGAAAAAGTATACAGTTTGACAGGGTACCGAATTTTCGTGGCACATTTAAAAACTCATCGACTACTTTTTACTATTTTTTTCCTCCTAGTAGATTCATGTTCCAAAAACGCCCCCAAATACAAAAGATACTTGTACAACATTTCAGGACGCTAGTTTGAATCAGAAATACATAATAAAATATTTTAAATAAATTTAAATACAATCAACTAGTAAACTTTACATTTTCGCCGATTAATTGGTTTCAAACGCTGTATCCCGTGTTACGAATATCGTCGAACGTGTCTGTACTGAGACCAATATAGCTTGTTTCTCGCGACCACACATCGCGCGTGTTCGCGGAGTTCTTGTAATATTGGTTTTGATTCATAGACAATTCCTAACACGGGATATGGCGCTTGCGACGCTTCGCGGTCTTACACAGATGTGTGATCTTACACGTTTTTAAATAGTGCCACTAAAATTCCGTACCCTGCATATTTATGTTCTGATAAACATCTGGGCTTACCAAAGGAAGAAAAAATAATTTTCTCAGAACACAATTGGGTACCGCGTCGAACTGTAATATGAAATATTAAATTTGAGAATGTGTTTAATGTTGTTTCTTTAACCAACACAAGCCATTGTCACACAAGAAAAGAAAACAAGAAACATGCAACAACTTACAATTAAAAATGATTGTTAAAACTCTACACGAAAATGAGTAAATAGCAAAAGCGTAAAAAACATAAATAAATGCCAAATACATAAATAGCTTAATAACCAAATACAAAACCATAGTAAAATAGTGATTTTTCTAAACAATATAAAATTTCTATATTTGTTTTCTATCAGATGTTTCTATTGTTTATAATGAGAGTACAAAATCTAATACAGTTGTGTATAATTATATACTAAATAACCTATTCGAGCCACTATTTATGATTTTATTAAAACACTATTTTTATAATAATTAAATTCGTTTTTACCTTGTACAAACGACACGTAGATAATCTTAGTACAACAGCTATATTCAAAATAGTAGCTTACTAAAACAACTTACAATTATACAGAATCTAAACATATAAGACTAGATAACAATTATACCTACATAATGTAACTTTGTATAATTTTATAAAATTGAAGCACCATAGATTCATTGTATAATTATTCATAAACTGCTTTTAAACATAAACATTCATTGGATCCATGCGTGATCAATGATCATTTGATTAAGCATTGTACTTAATTACTTAAAAATACTTTGTCAACGGCTAGCATTTTTTTTCTATAGTTCTCTAATAAGAACTTTTTAATAATTCAAATACTGGCAATAAACTTCCTCTAACACTACGCGCATACATTTTTAAAGTCTGTCCATTTTGTTTTCACAAAGCTTGCAGTGACAAGACAATCGGTCTAATTATTCATTTTTATCTAAAACATCAAAATTTAAAATTTTCCTAGACAGGGTTGTATCAACATCTATAATTTATGTATAGCTCTAAACATAGCACATCCTTTACCTTCTAGCTTACCAAGTATCAACATTTTGTTCTATATCATTGAACGTCTATGAGTCTATTGCATCCCTATAGGGTACACGGACACGTTAAGAAAATCTATATGTTTATCTGTCACTCCTGGCGGTCACATGTGCCGTCTAAACTTACTGTGAGCGATGTGCTTACAACCCAAGTACGCGCGCCTAAGCGCTCTCGTCACTTTGCCCTGATGACCAGTAAATCAATCAATTTCAAAACAAAAACAAAACAGAAACGCCGATTCGGTTAAATTTTCGATTCTAACGCGCCCATGTAGCTACTATTTATTTGCCAAAAACTTTAAACAAAAACTGGCCGGATACAAAGCGACCAAGTTTTTTTTAAATAGGATAAATTAAATCATTGAAATTCACCTAAATAACAGCTACAAGGGCCTATTGTCACACGCACGCATCTTTCAAATTCTATGAATGTCCATCAAGTCATAAAGCGCCGTGTTCGTCACACAAAACACGTAAAATTTTGTAAACCCTTCTCACTCACTCTACAGTTGCGATGGAATGACGTGAAAAAGACAGGGCGAAGCGTTCCAAATCATTCAAACTTCGTGTACCTTATAAAACAACTTTGATAGACATTCTGATAGGAACACACACTAAAACCTAGGCCACACTTTCAGGCTCCAACTGAAAATATATATGATAACAACGTCCGCCTCTCCTTATTGTATTATCTGACTGAACAAATCAAAGCATATGATCGATATAAGAAATATAGTAAAAACATGCTGGAGTATCGGAAAAACTGTTCTCACCACGCTAACTCCCGCATTGCCCTGTAATGTAGACCGTTTTAGTTCTACGCAATCTAAAACTATTCTACCTAAAATATTCGTAGTCATCTGTTACCGTTGATTACACAGGAACACTGCTTTATATAATCTACTTACTATCCTGTATATTTGGCACATGTATTTTAACTTACTCAAGTTGTCTGACTTGTCTGCTTTATCCTTGCAAGTGAATTTAGCCCACCTGCAGTGCTGATTCGACTTGAAATTTGGAACAGTTATGGATTATGGAGGTCCGATGACAATTTAACAAACATGTACCATTCGAAACAAGAAATATTAGCACTTATTTAAAGTATATTTATAAAGGTTTAGTACAAATCCACGATGCAGCGACATAGTTAATCTAGCATTTTGTTCTGAGAACCTTAAAATTTCCTCGAATTATAAATAGAATAGTATTTCTTTTGCCTAACTTCACGAAGATTAAAACTCTCATTATAAATCGTAGGTGTCTCATAATTATAATTATATAAATAAATATTATCTTAACATAATATAAACATAAATAAATGAACCCAAAACCAACAAATAAATGATAAGATCGTAAAAACAACAGACATTGCAATATTTACAAAAGTTTTAATAAAATAATTAAATGAAAGGTGAGATTTTAGTAGTGAGTAGCTAAAAATGTCTTTGTAAAGATTGCAATGAAAATACTCTTATTTGCAATTGTCAAGCGTCCATTTTCTCGTCAACCCAAAAAGCTTCACAAAGATGTTATTGTACTGTACAAGAAAATACTTTTCAGACTCAAAACTTGGGTAATTTCTACTAATAACAACGAAGATATTGACGCAATTGCAAATAGAAAGTTAAAATTAAAAAGAGATTTTTTTATGTACTAAAGAAAAGTAGTCTTAAGAATATTAAAGAGAAGTATTAGAGTAATCGCTAAATCATAACTTTATAATCCGCGTCTGAAATTTTTGGGACATTTTTAAATAACGAAAGGGAATTCACATTCAGACATCGATTACATCGACAATAGATTACTTATCCAGTTACGAACATATATAGAATCTATAGCTAGTTTACGATTGTCAAAACTTACTAAATGAACTTTGCTTAGAGCGTGAGTTTATCTCAAAGCAATGACAGCATGCACAGAAGTGAAATCCCCGACGTGATCTAAAAGTGCCAGAAATTGCGGACCCAGTTTATACGCACCAAAACATGGTATTTCTTTCTCATTTCTAAATAAATAATGAAACCCCTTTATAGAATTAATATTAAAATCACCACTAGGGATTTTGCCGTGTTACTGGTTTTAAACTTTAGGACAGATGTTACAACTAATTGAAAGTGGGTTGTAATGTTGTGATAACATCCTACACATTCGTGTCAATAATAATAGTCCAGCCGGTCGTCCCACTTTTGGGCATAGGCCTCCCTTAGTATAGGAGGGAATGAGTTCTAGTTCCCACGCGGCCCCCGTGCGCAATGAGAACTTCACACATATTGAATGCCTTTTAGACTTCCAAAGTCAATCACTACACATTATTAAATCAAGGCTGTCGTCTGTATGTATGTATGTCCGTTCGCAATAAACTGCGATTTTCACTAATAGATAGTGATACATGAGGAGGCTTTAGGTAAATAGTGTGTTAAGGTTTTAAGTAAATTAGTTTAATATAACGAAAACTGTAGGAAATGTCGAGAAAATCAAGCTATCTGGGATACAAATCATAATTATGCGCGGACAAAGTCGCGGGCAATAGCTAGTTCTCACATAAATCCATAAAATTGAGGTGAGAGTCCAGACTCGAAGCCATGATTGTCTGCAGTTCCAAGGGTGTCGCCAGCCAATGATCAAGTGGGAGGGGGGGCTAGTAGAAGTATAGCGTCTATCGGTACGTCAAACACTACATATTCCTATTCTCTATGGGGGGAGGGGGAGCAGCCTTCCTGCCCCTTCGGCGACGTCCTTGCGCAGATCACCTTAGTGTTAAAAATTAAACAAATGCCAGTCACTGTCCCGTCCAACCAGTAACACAGCAACCCCCTAGTCACCAGAGCGCTAGCAGCAACGACAATAGGTACAGTACGCCGCGGCGCCAACGTGTGCGCGCGCGCCGCGCCGCCGACCGTATAGTTACCTTCAGAGGGACTGGCGGCACTTCCAGATGGTAGCCAATGTCGCACAGGCTGCGGAGGAGCTCTAAACCTGGAATGGTTTTTGAGAAAATAGTAAGTTAAATGTCTTCTTAAGACAACTCGTATAACCAACGAGCACTATAGACTGTATTATGTTGCTGAAATAAATGTTTAATAGATGTACATAGATCTGTAAGAAAAAGTGGCTTTGACAGACGGACAGATAAAGTGAACCTATAAGCTTATTTAGCTCGAACTGTTGGTTTTTAGGTAACATTTTTCAAGTTACTTATGTAGGATGGATGCCAACACTGACGCAGATTACGGCGTATGTCTCAAGAGGTAACGGACTTACGTGAGATAGCGGTGTATTCCACTTTGCTACCATCCAAATGCCGCTCCGTAGTGTGACTCCACAGTGCGAGTCCGTAGCGCGACCCCCAGGCGTCGAATAGGCGGTTGTAGTAGCGCGGACCGGCGAGGTAAACGAGGTAGCTATGTGTACATTTTATACCAGGGGTGGCCAACAGGTCGATCGCGATCGACCGGTCGATCGTGACTGTTAGTCCAGTCGATCGAGGCAAGGCAAAAAATATAAATACGTAGACCAGACTGCGCATCGTAATCACCAACTGCTGATTTAAGGTTTCATGAAGTATGTAATTGGTAGATCGCACAGGGTTTCGTTAGTAAACAGGAGATCTTGGCTCTAATCAAGTTGGCCACCCCTGTTTTATACTATCTAATAGTATCAGTAGGGACAGCTGTGTCCCAGTGCCACTCACCAGGGGCCCTGTTGAGTCCGTAGCGCGACTCCCATGCGTGGAACAGACGGTTGTAGTAGCACGGACCGGCGAGGTAGCGACGTGTGTCCTATTTTCTACTATCTAATGGTATCAGTAGGGACAGCTGTCCTAGTGCCACTCACCGGGGGCCCTGTTGAGTCCATAGCGCGACTCCCAGGCGTCAAACAGGCGGTTGTAGTAGCGCGGACCGGCGAGGTAGGCGAGGTAGCGGTGAGTGTCCCGCGTCGGGAATATCCGCTCCATGTCTCCAGCCTGTGTCAGTTCGTCTTCAGCCTGTATGAGGTGCCGGACGTCGTCTGGTGTGAGGGTCGAGAGGATATCTCGTAAGTACTGGAATAAGAAGAGTACAAAGTCATTGGTATAGCGGTCTCTTTCAGTTAAGGCGCAAACTGCTAACAGTTGTGTCCCGGCGCATAATTCAGTCGGACGAACTGAAGCCTGTGAATTAGTGCCCCAATCTAAACAGCCGAGTAACCTTACTAGTCTTTATTATTACACTACGTAAATAATGTAATTGGTGGTAGTTAGTCATCATAGATTTACGTAATAAACTTACCATATCTCTTTCTTCCATGTTCGTGTAAATTATGTGTTTGTCCCTTTCTTCTTTAGACAAATACACGGTGTACAATCTGCTATCGTATGGTAATCCTCCCTGAAAAAATATAATCGAATCATTAATTCCTAAATTTCTCTCGAAAAACTCGCAGGCGATAGATCTTGTGCAAGGCCCGTACCAACCTCCAGATAAATAGTTAGGACATGGAGGAAGCAACGGTGGCGGCGAGGCCGTTGTTGGGCACTATTCCTCGAGAGGACTTTGTAAGAGGCTCGGGGGGACGGGACTCCACGTTGACTTCGGTTCAACGTGCCACCGCTCCTTGCGCAGACTTTTTTATATATGCAAAATAGACGTGAGGGAGAAGGCGAATTCGGTGCGTGCACCGCTCGCCTGATCCCTCGAGGCCAGCGGGGACGGTAATGGGCACAGTACTGCATCAGTCTCGAGTTTTATAAATCGAACGTTCATTGTTTTTTTTTTAAAAGGGGGAGACGAGACTCAGACCATCACTGACCACGAATGAACCGTACTTAGGAGTGAGTACCTCAAGGTAGCTCCACAGTACCTATCTGCATTGCACGGTCTCACCGTCTGAAGAGAGACGGGCTCAGCGAAAGGGTCTCTCTTTAACCTTTCTCAATTTAACTGCTCTACGAGCGACGTGGCCTGCTCATAGCCACTTGACTCTGGTTTAATTCTTCTATGCATCCACTCACCAGCTTGTGCGGCTTGTCTTTGGAGAGCATCTCCAGGTTGACCTTGAGCGGCACCTGGAACTGCGCGATGTTGAGCACGGCCGACACCAAAGGGCCCTTCACGTGGATGTCCAGCGGCGACGCGCTGTGCAGGCTCGGAGATATGTTCACCTGGAAACGTGAGAATGAAAAATTCCAAATGAAAAAACCTGTCAATTGCGAGTCGGACACGCGGCACCGAGGGTTCCGTCCGTACAAATTCAGCAAGTTAGCAGAGCTCTGCTCGTAAGCAAAATGTATGCAGTGTGAGGTCATTTTATTTTGTTACTGACATAGACAAACAGACTGATTTGGAGAGCAGAAACAAATACAAGAAATCAAATATCATTAAAATCTGTTTTGCCGTACTTGAGTTAAAAGTTAATCCCCCTTATTCGTAAACGCTCTATAGGCTTCTGCTAACTTATCAATCGTTTGTCCTTATCTGTGAAAGGTAAATGTCAAAGTGACAGATAAGGACAAACGATTGCTAAGTTGATGTTGATGTTGATGTTAAGTATGTGGAAAGATTTTAGTGTAGACTTTAGGGGGACGGCTTAAAATGTGTTCTGAGGTTAATTACGTTTCTTTTTATTGCAATTATTAACATAGCTCACAAGTGTAATTGTTTTAGTAACTAATACAAAATGAATTGAATTAATTATCCCTAGGTAACAACACGGTATATACATATATAATTCTACGCGGACAAAGTGGCAGGTAACCGCTAGTATTTGCCAATTTCGTTGCTCTATCTGACGTACCTCCAACAACCAAGGCTTCAGATCCTCGTCCAGCAGCACATCAACCCCGAACAGCTCGTAGCAATTGTACCGCGAGGTGATGTTGGCTTTGGTGAGCGAGCTGATGCTGGCTTCCCCGGAGATGATGGTCTTCACGACGAGGTCCTTCATCGAGTCCCAGAGGGCGTCCGTGTCCACGCCCTTGTCAGTCTTCAGGTAGTGGAAAAGCGTTTGGAGCGTCCTGGGAAAGTTTTACATAGATTCATACAAAAATCACGTTTATATCTAGGGTCACAAACAGGACAAAAAGTAGGACAAAAAGTCAACCAGTAGGACAAACTGTTGTAGGACCACGGGCAACAGAGGGCGGTAGCAGAGCAGCATAATAAATGTTTTATGTTCAGAAAGAAACGGTGAATACCCGCGTACACAAGCTTTTGATCTTTTGACCCCGCCAGCCGAGAAGCTTAGTCTTCCATCTCTTTCTCTCTGTACCGTTTGCAGGTGTAGTAGAAGAGTTGCAAGGTTATTGTTCAGAAAGAAATGGTGCTGAAAGCTTTTGATCTTACCACTTGTGTCCCTCGCAGGCCGAGAAGTCCTCGTTGGGCGTGTAGTTCTTGGACAGTCTATTGATGGAGTAGTTGGTGAGGTGCATGTAGCGGTCGTTGAGGGAGGCCAGCTCGTCGTTGTATTTCACTGAAAACATTCACTGAAAATTAGAAAACATAAAAATCCGAAAAGTAAAGTTACGGCCGGGAAACGAACCCGCATCCTCGTCATTGCGTGATGCGTGCTATACCGCTACACCACCCATAGCAGGTAAGTAAGCCTTCGATTTTTTTTGTCTGTTACTAGCTATCACTTGACCTTGTTACTATGCGAATTTTTGGCGCCAAGCGTCTGTTTGCTACTGTTTGATTGATGTGTATAGACAATTACAAACTCCCGTGGAACACCTGCTCAGGGACGAGAGAACCTTTAAGGTTAAAAAAGTCTGATGGTCAAAGTGTATGGAGTCAAAGGGTTAACTTATGATGAATAAACCTTTACGAGAGTATTTTATTGAATCAGGCGTTACTTTGCGGGAGGTCGATTTCAAATGCAAATTGCATGAAAAACATATATATTTCACACATGCCTGGTTATCTTGCAAGTGAGTAGCGGAGTAGCAAGGTAAATATTTTTTGTTCATTCTTTAAAAGTGTTCTATCCATAGACATAGAATATACATAATAGTAATAGATCAGTAATGCAAGCAAACTAGGCTAGTACATAACCTCACCATGTATAACCAGGGGGCAGGAGGGGTCTAAAAAGTTGTTAAAAAACATCACGTGATTAATGGATGACCCCTAACCCGACCACCTTCACGAATATTTCGGATTTATTTCAAGAAACCTTGTACATATTGTACTATGATAAGATTAAGCAATAATTAGATAAATTAGATATAGTGGCTTAGTGGGCCGGTAATAAAATCTATTGACTACGCCACTTACCTGAAGCGAACCGCGCCAGTCCGTCTTTAAACAGGTATATCCTGAGCGGATGGACGGACGTGACCAGAACATACAGACGCATGTCAAACTTGTTCCCATTGATGAGGTAAGGCTTGGACACGTAGCGTTGGACAACGACCGGCCGCTTCTTGGGAATCTGCGTCCAACGGGACACCACTTTGATGCCTGTGCCGCGCGCTGACGCCGGCTGAAAAAAAAAAGGAATTTAAATATATAATCTATAGCAGTAGCGTAACTATATGGTGGCAGGGGTGGCAAAATGCCAGGGGCCCCTAGCTCTACCGGGCCCCGAACTGGCTTGGTTTAGAGCACAGAAGGGACGATGATGCACTTCTTTATATTGAGGAAGGAGCCCCATCTGACGAATTTGCCGCGGGCCCCAGACGTTATAGTTACGCCACTGTTCTATAGCATAGATTTAAATTCTAGCTTATCTTACTATTAGGTATTGTAAACACGTGTAAGTTTGAGAAGATGGATGTTTGTTACTGTTTTAAGCAAAAGTGACTTAATGGATTTTAATTGCATTTTTAGGGTGCCCCCTCCAGAGTAAATAATATAAAATAAAATAGTACAGTAATGCTCGTGCTTACAATATGTCTTAGTGTGCGTGGCTGACGTATCGACAGCGACTAAAGACGTTCGTTATACGCACACATAGGAGTGTCATAAAAACAACTATTATGATTCATAAGGCGAGGAGGGGGAGCTCCGCGAGTGAAAAGATGGAACCGTTTTATAGTAAGTGTGGTCGCAATTTTCTTCGTTAAATAACGCGATGTCACTATAACGTCTTTTTGAAGAGGTTCCTCGATGGGTCAGCTACCTACCAGTTAGTTTGTCTAAACTGCTACAAAATTAAATACTCACAGGTTTAATAATCCACTTCTCATTGTTAGCAGCATACTTCTCCCAATCATGCTTCAGGAGCTTCATATCATGAGGCAGCACGTACGACTTAGGCATGATACCGAACTCTTTCAAGCCATATTTGGAAACCAGCTTCTGGAGGTTCCGCCATAGACGGTCCTTGCGTCCAATCTGGAAGGTTCCGGGGAAGTGGTTCATCTTCTGACCATCTTTTATGGCTCTGAACATGAGAGACTTCATGTGTTTGCCCCATATGCCAATCCATTCTACCGTTTCTGTAAAGTAAAGTTTTTATTAAAAGCTTTATAATTAACTTGCAATGTATGTGTGTGGAATCTTGCGACTCGATTTTGAAGCAGATATCTTCATCCGATTGAGCTGAAATTGTGCATACTTGCATCAGATGGCTACTATAATCTGGTAGTAGAATTCTGGTGGTCCAGCCAGGATCGTCACCGCAGGAGGGAACTCTTCAACGGTTGGTCAGATTGACTTGAAATTTGGTTCACTTATGTAGGACAGATGACAACGCAAGTACAGTCAGCAAAAAAGCTTATATCTAAAATGTAATTTTAAGGCTAGGTTTAGGTTATTATAATAGTATTTTTACTAAGATTAATTTATACAACAATATCATAAAGAGTTTAATCAATAGAAAGCTTGTGCTTGATTAAACATAAAGTACTTTATTATCCCGGGATAGTGATAAATACCCCTCTCTATACCGAAATTGTAGAATGAAATTGTGAAAAAAAAAACCATGTCACTGTCAAATTGACATGTCGTTTTCATGCTTGAAAAAGCCTTGTCCCCAAATGACTTACATATTATTATTTACCAATAAATACAGGATAATATTATTTTTAGTGATTTTCTAAGTGTGTAAACGCATCTTTCGACACAATTTAAATATTTTGTTAAAAAAAAACTGTAATCAGACATTAAGTGAATTCACTTAACAGAATACCCCTCAAACTACTTCCAATATCAAATTTGTGTATCCGAAGCAACGAAAGCATTCACGTTAATTTACCTCTCTGCGTGCGGCAGTTAGCCTCTAACTCACCTTCCTGCGGACACTCGGCAGTGTCGCACTCACTCTTCACCAATCTAAATCCAGAATTGGTGAGGGTCTTCTTAACAACTATAGGCGTTATGGTCGTCAGCTTCCACTTGAGATGCTTCTGAATGGGCACTGGTATCCTGAGGGAGGGGGGTTCGTCGTGCCCCACGAACTTGAGGTAGGGGGGCACGCGGGGGAAGAGGGATTGGCGGAGGCAGCCGGTCACTGAATCTGGTATGGCGGTAGGTGATTCTGAAAAAAAAAAGTTTTCTTTAGCACTTTTGTGGTGAGTAAAGAAAACAGTAACTGGTTATTACCAGTAGAGAATTTGGACGCCTTCAATTGGGAATGGATGATTATTTTAAAAGTGCTTGGTGATTTTACTATTGATAGGAATAACCATTCTTAGCTACGGAAAAAAGTTTCAGATTTTTCCGTCGAGCCATATATTTTATAAAAATAAAAACATTTTACTCAGTCACTCGGCGGGGTCTATACGGCAGTAAGCAGTACGCCAATGACATAACAAATTTAAAAAAAAAAATGCTGCTTGAATCTGTGGTACACAATGACATTTTGTCACTGACATTGATTAATAGCACCGCACTCGGAAGCTAAAACAAGCAAAAACAACGGCTATGTGGCGCCGTCTGTTGATTGTTGTTGGTACTAAACCACCTATTTGGGATTTCATTAAAATTACCATAAATTTCTCATAATTACTTTTAGTAGTGTTTTTGATTCGGAGTAGAAATAACCCAATAATTCCAAAATCTAAGAAAAAAATACATATTATGGTCATTTTTATTGAAATTCCCCATGTTTGGTTAGTAACACGAACAATCTACAGACGGCGCCACTTAGCCGTTGCTTCTTTTAGCTACAAATGCCATCGTGTACCACAGATTCAAGCAGCATTTTTTTTTTTAAATTTGATATGTCATTGGCGTACTGCTTACTGCCGTATAGACCCCGCCGAGTGACTGAGTAAAATGTTTTTATTTTTATAAAATATATGGCTCGACGGAAAAATCTGAAACTTTTTTCCGTAGCTAAGGATGGTTATTCCTGTCAATAGAAAAATCACCAAGCTCTTTCAAAATAATTATCCATTCCCAATTTAAAGTAAACCATTTGCCTAAAAAAAATATGTAAATTTTTCTTTGAACTTTTATGACGAGCCACACAAATTGGTTTTTTTTTTGTGCCTCCGATTCAGGAAAACCCAAACCACATATTACTTTTAATTACACTTTTAATTGAAAATGCTCATTTACTTACATTGTTTTATTACTATAGGTACCAATAAAATAACATAATGATCTATAATGAAACAAAAATGGAGCTGGATAAAAATATCCTACAAATACGTATAACTACATCTTACTCCGTTTCAGTTACAAACACGAGACTAGTCGACGTTACACCAATTAACATGAAACTACATGAAAACTTTAACTTTACTAAACTCGCCTTGTTTAAAAGTATATTGCGTGTTTCAAAAGACGCTAATACCTCTGCGCCCTGTTTGACCCAATTTCAGCTACTTTGTTGGCGCTGAATTAATTCCTGACAAACATCACTATCCGCATAGCCTATAACATGATCCCAAGATTTTCGCCCAATCACTCGATGGACTTTTACCATCTGCGCGGGAAGAGGTTCCTGACATTTTCGTAGATAAACTCATATCAAAAATTTGCTACACAAGAGATTGATGAATGTGGATGAAGCGAAAGACGCATGTTAGGATCGTAGAAAGTGGAACAAAGTAGTCTCTGCCTACCCCTGTGGGAAAGAGCCGTGACGGTATATGTGCGTACATACTTGTATACTGTCACGCCTCTTTCCCACAGGGATAGGCAGACTACTTTGTTCCACTTGCTATGATCCTGACATACTTTCGTTTCATTCACCTTCATCAATCTCTTCATACATGCTCGTCGGTTTCGGGTACTCCTGACCTGAACTTTTTCCAAAACGTTTATTATTTGGTCTCGGAACGTCCGCCTAGGCCTTCCCCTCCCAACGCAACCATTCACACTCCCCATATAGATCTGTTTAGTTAGTCTACTTTGATCCATCCGCCTTATGTGACCGAACCAACTAAGCATACTTTTTTTAGTAAGTATGTATGTATGTAAAAATTAGCTACAGCGAATTATTACTCACTTACGTAGTTAACGGGTGAATAGTCAAGCGTTTCAAGTGCTCCAGTCAAGCATTATTATCGCCCCACAATTATTACTACAACGGAAGAAGTAGCAAGAGTAACGCAACCACTTTGATCAAATCGGACTCAGCATTGGTTTATCGAGTAATTGGTTGTTAGAAGAGTCCTTCCAACAACATTTATTGAGAAGAAAATGAGGAAAATAAGGTGGAAACGCAGATTATTGACCCTAACACGATACCAAACAACTATAAACTTTATAACTAAGATGAATGTTAATTTAAAAGTGGTTGATGGGAACCTTTGCGCGTCGGTATTTTGAATGGATTCGTCGTGTGCAAAGCAGTCAAAAATAGTTGTTCTTTCGAAGCCGTCTTCTCTGAAAATAATGAAGACTACGTAGGTCCATCGTTTCCATGGGATTTAAATTTCTAAAGTATATAAATATTCCGATACGGTAAGTAGCATTTAAGGAGAAAAGTAATCATACTTATATTTAACTCGCCTTGGGCTCGTGGAATTACCATCTGTGACTTAATAATTCATTTTACCGCTTCGTATATCTCCTGTGTGGAAACTTGGATCAGTATTAAGAGGGTATCACGTGCATGACGCGACATGAATGCCTAATGCGAGATATACTAGAGATAATTTATAATTAAGTTGTAAATTATTTATAATCCAAACCCAAAGAAACAGAAATCCTCACGCCATACGGTACATTATTAAAACGAATACCTCAAAAACTTCAAAGAAATAGTCCTAGGGTTCGTAGATACCTCATTGGCCAAACTCTGAGCCCTTATAGGGTCACTTTGGTTTCCGTCTGTCAAGTCCCTTTGTTTAAATAGTTTCCACCAACCTTTCGACAGAACTTTCTTCGGCGGCACGACGACCCCGTTAGGTTTGGAAGCCGGTTTGGGAACAGTCTCCGAGACGTCGTCGCTCTTGATGGTCTCTGGTGAGGGCATCTTCTCCAGCTTCAGCATCTCCAATACGGTGTCTGTTTCCATCTGCCACGTGGCCTCGGCCATGGGGTCCGGTGATGGAGAGCGGCTGAGAGCTCTGACAAATAAAAATAATTAAGTTTCGGCAAGAACTTAGATGTAAATGGGACTTGTATAAAGGACCAAGTTTGTGAGAAAATGTGCAAAATTTCATGCGCCATTCTAAACCTGTCATTTAAGAGTTTTTCTCCAGTGGCAATAGAATAAACTCTCTGTTCTCTTACACTACTAAATTCCATTGTCAATTGGCTGAAGACATGCACCAAATTGCTATCAACTAGATATCACTGTCAAGCAAGTCTTCAAATCCAGATCGAATTGGTACTAGGCTAACATTCTTCATCATTCATCACAGACCACATCTTTGCTTACATTACGTGGCTGTAGCCAAACGCAAGTACAATACGCATAAAAAAACAAACTCACTCTTCAGACTCGAGATCAGCATGGTTGCAGTCAACCTTGTTGATGGCCTTGACTTTGGGAACCTTGGCTTTGGCCTTGACCTTCTTTTTGACGGTCTTGACCGTTTTCTTGGGCACCGGCATCGAGGTGACCGAACTGACCGGCAGCGCGGGGCTCACAGCCGGGCAAGTAGGCGTCGGTGTGTCCTGGCGGGACTGAAATGAGTAAAAATTAGTTGAAATAAGGAGGGGTAGCGGTAGCAAACGGGTCACGTGGGGGGTTAGCTCGTGTGCTATTGTCTTGTCGATCATTGCGTCCTCTTCTAACTCACCCGATAGGAAGGGAATGAAGTAAGCCAGCAAGTGGATAAGCTCGAAAAATCAGTATTAAAACGAAAGTCCTCCTAATAAGGCGTTCTAATTAGTCTCTAAGTCACACCACAGTTACAAAAGTTAGATAGACACATAACTACATAAGTACGTAGACAGAGCCGATAAAGCAACAAGACGGTGGAAAGGGGATTCAAAATAGTGATGTGTTGCTATCCGCATCGCCTATGACATGATTCTTACGATTTTCACCCGTTTCCTCGAAAGTTAGATCCCGAATTTTATTCCTTTGTCTACAGTGTGTCCGTTCAAATAGTTTGCAAGCAAGCGATACGATCTTTTCACCGTCAATGCAGATGCAGATGTCGAAACGCGACAATAAGAATAATGGTTTAACAACTCTAAAAAAAAACTATGATTCGGCTCGGTATGATCCTGTCTTTGGTATTTTGTGCCAAGACTGCTGACTTTATTGCACTGAATGTAATTCCCGATTTTACCGGTAAACAAGGAAACCAATCACTGAGAATTGGCAAAGGTAACTAGTATTTGCAGATAAATTTAGGACACTTCATTCCAGTAAAATGTCGAGGTTTAGTTTAAAATAGGAACGTTAAACTCTGTCGTCGAATTAATGTTTACCTTTGAGCAAAAAAAATTTTTTTATGGCATTGATTATTTGGACATTTAATTTTACTCTAGTTTTCGTCACCATTGCGATATTGAAATGGAAATAGGCCGATGCTTTGATATTGGAAAATATAAAACAATTTTTTTTTCTAAATTTCGCGTCCTCCAAAAAAGTTTTAATAACACCGCCAACTTTGGACTTACCGTTCAAAAACAATCACATTTACCCAACTGAAATCCAAATAGGTACAATAGGTACATGCACTTAACACATACTACATCGTATCGCTTGCACAATACATGTAAAAGCTATCACTTCACAATTAGGGTAATAGCGGCTAAAAATGGCAATCGACTGATCAATCAACGACGCATATCCACTTGTTGTCAATAACCTCAAATATCAAGTATGAACTATCACATTTAGATATAAAAAACACATGTATATTTCTAAGATAAGATTGGAAAAGGGACCACAATCAAGACTATTTATCCAGCCGCTTACTTCACAAAGTCACACTGCTAATGCTAACACACGCACTAAACCCAAATATGGTGTAATGTTTTCCATCTTTATCAAACCGCTACTATTCTAAACGACCTCGAAATAATCGCGTAATTTATTAATGTAAAAATCAACCAATAGCGCTAATAGGAGCACGTGTTTTTTCTCAAACAGCTGACGACCACGAGGTTTTGGCAACGGTGTAATTAAAAAAACTCACTTTTTCAACTATCAACGTAATGACCGCCATGTCGCACAGGTATTACGGACTACAATCGCGGATACAGAGACAGTTTAGCAGCGCAAAGTGTTGCAAGCCGCATCGGTGTATTGAGAAACGTTTTTTTTTAAACGGCTCCTGGGCACTGCACCCCGTCACCTGCGAGAGTGAAGTTACGCCAGGATGGAACATCGACGTTCAGAAATAAACCACGTATTGTGAGTCAGGAATCCAACCCACTGGAGATTTCACGAACGAATTTGGCAAGCATTACTGTTAAATTATTTAAAAAATCCTCATTGTTACATTTACACCTTGCACACACTCGTTGCCGCTTCAAATATAACTTCGCAAACATGTCAAGGTTGACTGATAGGTCAACATTCCGATCCGGTAATATGCCATCAAAAAACACCCAACACACTTGAAACAATACTTTTATAATTTAGAGCAAATTAATTTGACGCGAGATCGGGTGTTTTATGGTCGCGCCGATGGAGACCAGTTATCACTGTCCCGTGGTAACGGAGATAATGCATCGTATTGACATTTCACTTATTTGGCGCACTGCCAGTACGAATAGAAGTCACAATAAAATTTAAGGGGGGACCGAATTAACTAAGACAATAGGACGGAGTTAACTGAGACGTAACCATCTGGTTTAGCTTTGCGGAATGACTCACATTTTTATACAGGCCTATATTAGGAAAATTACGGCGCCAACTTCTGTTACGAACTAAGGAAATTTGGTCGGCGGGGCGGACCCAGGAAGGCAAAGTTTTAACTTGGCAAGCTTTGCCTAGAAACGGGGTCAAAAGGACGTTGACCAACATGAGCTCAGGTTAAAGTATTTATAAAGGAATATTTTTACTGTAGGTCACACGCTTTGCGGGTAAATAGGTTAGGGGGGAACGGATAGTATTGCGCGACGCTAATTTGCGTCATTATAAATAAATTATTAGAACATCGAAACAAATACTGACTCTTTTATCTGTTTTATAATTCTAGCGGTATATTCCAGCAGGTGGTTGGTTAGTGTGACTACAAAGCCCTCTAAATATTTTTTAGTATTTTTGAACTGACAATGTAAATTTTTTTTATGAAAAATTTTAATGAAAAATTTAGTGTTCAATCGAACTAAACCAAACACCTGGAATATTCTGGAAACATTCTGAGATACCTTGTATGTTAATTACGCCATTAAAATTGATGCTTTGAAAGTTGACGAAACTGTTTTGGAGTTAGTCATTGTGTTAAATTAGTTCATAGTCTGAACTAGTGAGTCAATTTGTAAATAATAACAAATGTCATAAAGCCATAATTACTACGTCGAGGTCAGTAAAAATTCTCAAACGACTAAGAAACAACACTGCGCAAATGAAATCTGTCATAAAACAGTGCAGGAGGTAACTGAAAACGCAGGATAAACCAATGCAAGTAAAACGAGTATGTATGTTGAAGGCATATTAAGAAATTTAAGAAATTCATACAACTACCGTTAACCGGGGTGACTAATTTTGGGGCTACTATGACTTTTTTAAATAGCGGTGATTGTTTGGCGTGTAGACGCAAAGGCGATCGATGAAGACATCGATTGGACGCAGTAAACGCGAAAAGAAAAAAATTATTTCGTCATTGTTAACTACTTTTTAAAGTCACCCCGGTTTACACAACCTACATATATGCTTTCACAAAGCGCACAATATTGTAATGTATTGTATACCAAGTGTCAGTTAATAGATAGATAAGGTATAATTGTTTTTTCTAGATTACGTAAAAAATTTATCACCCCACCCCACCTAAATTACTAGCCGACCCCTCTACTATAAATAATATTTTTTTTCTATCGCCCCTCGTGTAAGTCGGTTCAAAAGATATACATGATACATATTGTTTAGTCGGCCTTTCAGGGTTTTCTTCGCTAAGTAACCAAATATTTCATTTTTCAACGATTTGAGACTCAAAAACTTCACTATCACCACATAGTATAAAACAAAGTCCTTGTGTCAAAAGTGAAAATAAAAAAATATTTTTGCAAAATGGCCGCCATTTTTTGAAACTACCAGCGCATTCGGAAATACCTTTATTGCCAAGAATGCGCCGCTGTCCCTATGTATGCTTAAATCTTTAAAACTACGCAACGTTGTTTTGATGCGGTTTTTTTTAATACATAGATACACGAGTGATTCAAGAGGAAGGTTTATACATATGTATAATTCTACGCACACTTATAACATAATAAGATTAATACTGGTTTCGTACAAACAAGGAAAAAGGGCTTATTGATATCGACTGAGCGGGAATCAGATATGGCGCGAAAGCAAAGATATTTGTACAACGTACAATCTGCAAAATGTACGCAATGCGCTAGTGCGGTAGGTATTAGGTATACTAGAGTGGATTTTCTGATACTTATCTCCGAATAACTTCTAAGACATTCAACTCATTGTTAGATTATATTTATTGGATAACCGCGACTTTTCCACCGAAGAATAAGTATGTAAACCAACAGACCGGGTTTTTTTTTGTATGAAAAAATGAAAATGTTTTTTTTTTATTTCTTTTTTAGGTTTACACGTTGAACTATCAAGGTTGGAACCTCCTAGTAACCTATAGTAGTGGTATCCTGTAAGTTTCATCAATTTCATCATAATCCGTTAGGTACTTAAGGTTTTACCGCCAGTGTAACACGCACAACCAAAAACTTATATAACTTACTTAACTTAGTGATATTGGTAGGATTTCTATTATTGACGAACAAAAAAACTTACTTTACGACACAGCCTTTTAAATATTATTTTTACTGAACGCACGAAACCCAATCCTTTTCCACTGCAATCCACATAATCTCGGTCCTGAGCTGTCATCGTAATAAACTATACACTTAATAGTCCATCGAGACAGTCTTCATCTCTTTCCGATTTGGTCACCATAAACTAAGTTCTGACACAAAAAACGTTAATCACTATCTGTCAACCGACAGCGCCTCTACCGGCACATAATTGCAACAAACTGCTCCCATTTTAAATTTAAATTTCACACACATGGTCACCTCTCGCGAACGATCAATCACGTCGCAGTACACAAAAAAACCGTACGTCGTCACCCTAAAATACACACGTAAAATTCCTAAACTTCCGCGATCATATAGTTTATGTAAACTATGCAAACAATTTAGTTTTCGCGTGAAATTTT
Source organism: Pandemis corylana (assembly GCA_949127965.1). Taxonomy (NCBI): domain Eukaryota; kingdom Metazoa; phylum Arthropoda; class Insecta; order Lepidoptera; family Tortricidae; genus Pandemis; species Pandemis corylana. The sequence continues at coordinate 4,424,225 of OX421869.1, forward strand.
AACGACTATAAATCTCGACGCGAGGACTTAGCGCGAGCGATTATAGCTGAATAGTCCACGGAATAGATTAGGAGTTTATGAGCGATGATATGTTTTTATATTGTGTTATGAGACAATTAATGCGTGTTAAGCTGGCTGATAACGTTTTAATTAACTAAACCGCTCTGTATATAAGTACAGGCGTGTTTTAATAATGTCGTAATTTATTTACTACAGGGTGTGTTCAAATGTCATGGGCAGATCACACCCTGTCGTCATCAAATCTGATATACAGGGTAGCATAACACGCCTCATTTCGCAATTTAATTTGTGCGTTAATTGCTGTTTCTGTCTCGCTCTTTGGCACTGAGCTAATTGGAGTACCTTAGTACTATTACTTAACAGCTGGGCCCACACCCACCCACACACACACACACACACACACACACACACACACACACACACACACACACACACACACACACACACACATTAATCGAGTAATCAATATGTAAATAGAAAAATAATTTTATGCCAAAAACGCCTCACGTCATTTTGGAAAAGAGCTGATACTGTTCAAACTACTTTACCGATTTTCACCAAACATGGCTAATAACCACCGCAAGGAAACTGGCTTTCAAATAAATCGAACCGCATCGAAATCGGTCCATTCTCTTGAGCTACAACGCCACAGACAGACACACACACAGATATCGACGTTAAACTTATAACACCCCTCTTTTAGAGTAGGGGGTTAAAAAACAAAATTATACACTTGCTATCGCTTACTAGAAGCTGAGTTAAGTGACTTGACATACAATCTATCCCATGTCATATTATACAGTGAATCAGGCATTGGCTTATTCTGCCTGTCATCATGACATGACCATTAGGGCGCGCTTTCATTCAATCAGCTGGTCAAAATTCTGCGTTTTTTCTCGTCATCATCCTCTTAGCAAATAATGTAAACATGGCCCAAGCAGACAGCGCCGATGCTGAATTTTCATCAATGAAACAAAGTCTCCGCCACGTCTGTCTGCCTGTCTGTTCGCGATGAACTCAAAAACTAGGGAACGAATTTTCGCGCGGTTTTCACCAATACTGTGATTCACGTGGAGAGTCTAGGGATATAATTAGTCAAGGTTTTGTGTATATTGGTTCAAACAGAACGATAATTGTTGGCAGTTTTTTTTTTATATATAAGAGGGGGCAAACGAGCAGACGGGTCACCTGATGGAAAGCAATCACCGTCGCCCAGGGACACCTGCAAGACCTGAGGAATCACAAGTGCGTTGCCGGTGCGGTGTCGGGTAAAGTCAAGCTGTCTGGGATACAAATCATTATCATCATCATGGGCATATAAAGGACAACATGAAGGAATGGAAGGACCATTTTCTGCCGTGCCGCATTGGTATATTCTGCGGCGGAACTTATTTAATTCAAGAGCGGTAATAGCTCGCGGGCCTCGCAAATATATTTCCCCGGGGTAATATACTGTAAAAAATATTCCATGTACGCGTGAATTTTCATCGCAAACTCGAAAAGTAGAACGGATTAAATATTAACTTGTGCTACAAAGGCGGATATCAAGTTATAGTCTTTCCAATCATTTATTTTCTCGATGACAGCTCCCGTAGAATGTATCTGCGCTTTTTACGCAAAAAATAACTTTTAAATGCGAGGTATAAAAAATATGACGACTGCCTAATTTTGTTCCTTGATCCCATATAATATGCATCTAAGACAAATTGAGTCCATATATGCAGTAATATCTTTTTAAAGTACGATAAACAATAAACGTTTTAATAAAGTTACATTCTATGGGAATGCAAATAGTGATGTTATAATTGAAATATCGATATTGTATCGGTATTGTATATATTGAACTAGATGTGTTCCTGCGACTTTGTACACGTTGTAATTTTTTACAGGGATAAAAAATAGCCTATGTTACTCAGGAATACTGTAGCATTTTAATGGTGAAATATTTTTTGTTTGTCCAGTAGTTTTTAGTTTATTCATTACAAACATACCTACTGTCATTCGGCCATTTCGCACGCTTAGTAATAAATTAGCATTCAAGTCGGTTGTTTTATTGGCTCCATAGCTGAATACTTCTCAACTACTCGTATTTATATAAAATAGGATCTATATCGTATCTACACTGATCATTTATTAGGTCACAACACTATAACTATCAAACTACATCTGTCATCGAGAAAATAAATGATTGGAAAGACTATAACTGTCGAATTAAACTCATAATTTTTGAATTCTTAAGTTAATACATACTAATATTATAAAGTAGCTTCTGCCCGCGACTTCGTCTGCGTAGAATTATACATAAAAACCTTCCTCTTGAATCACTCTATCTATTAAAAAAAACCGCATGAAAATCCGTTGTGTAGTTTTGAAGATACAAGCATACATAGGGACATAGGGACAGAGAAAGCGACTTTGTTTTATACTATGTAGTGATGATAGTGATGATAGTGATGCGGAAATATCTGGCTGTTACCTTTTACAGCTTAAAGCGATGAACCGATTTACACATAATTTGGTATTGGTAAAATTTACTAAGACGCGACGCGATTAGGGTTACCGTCTGTACGTTTAAGTACTTTATTACACCAATACGACCAATATTTATTAAAACAATGTACATAGTTGTTATCGGCATTCCCATAGAACCCTGAAATATTCTAAGCCTTAAGTAGCTTATTTACACGGGGCTTCATCTTGTACACATATTATAATCTAGCCTAACTCAGTACAGATAGATAAGTATAGTAAAATTATCAGTATAAAATAGATAACGTCAGAAAATCACGCATAGATAATAACATTGTGAAATACATGAAATATGTTTCGCCAGTCCATTTTTATATGGCAGCGGATGGTGGGAGGTCCGTCCGGATCGCAACCACCATCTTGCTCGCTAATCCTGCCGCCAAGCATCAATCCCAACAGCGCCGTTTTTGGCAGAGCAAAGGCGTTCTCCCCACCACTAATTCTTAAGCGTCCAGTCCGTCCGACTTCCAGTAGGCGCCGCTACTAGAGATGCCTTGTTCTTAAGACTTTTAATCGATACGATAAATACCGTAGTATCGATGGTATCGATCGATTACTATTGATACTATTGTTTTTGCTCAAAATAGATAGTGGATTAACGAGCAGCTACTCTAGCAGGTACTGGTGCACTCAAGTAATTATTAATTACGTTATGTATTTTTTAAATATGGACTTTTTAAAGAAGCCTCACTTACGATATCTTGAAGTAATCCAGACGTCTGGAATAGTGTACCTCTAATATTTACATGTTACTGCATTTCTAGTCATGTGAATGATACCAACTAGTAATAAAACATAAGAACATAAAATCGCGATAGCTTATGAACATAGAACATAAAAATGATTTAGCGATTTATAGAGTTTCAAACTGTAGATCAAAGATACTGAATAATAATAAACTATCCAACTATTGTGTAGAGTCCTTACACAGTCGATTCTAATATTCAGTAGATAATAAGAGTCGCCAATTTAGCATATTCCAAAATACCTACAAATTTAATGGAAATTAAAAAATACACACTAGAATCGTCATCGAATTGGGGTTTCGGTTTCGTTTTCGGTTACAGGTACCGGTTTCAGTTCGATACCAGGTAGTTTTGCAGGCGTGATTAATAAAGATCAGTCTGACCTGTTTTTGGAAAGCACATCACCGGTAATTTTCGAAATGAAAAACCATTCGAAAGTGGTAAAAATCTACGACAGTTGACATATAATGAGGCATTAGACGGGCAACTAAAGATACCTAACTAACTTAAGCTACCTATTTTTGTATTAAAATATTATTGAGTGATTCATAATAATGGCCGCATTTTGCCGGGTTGGACAAATTAGTTGGACAACGGGTAATATAAATTTAATTTAGCACAATTTTCACCATTTTTAAACAGTACAGTACGTTCGCGATTTGAGTGAAGTCGAGGTATAAGGTGTCCCCCCCCGCTGTCGACACACCTCGCCTTGTCCACCGCCAGTAGTCTTTTATCCCGACAGCACTCAGGTCGCGCGCGCAAGGGCGTTGCTGATCAAAGGCGGGGGCTAATAGAAGTATAGCGCCTACCGGGAGATCAAACAGTACGGTGGCAATTGAATGTCAATATTATCAAAAAAATAAAGGCTACATTTTCGATTCCCTAGCGAGTCAATAGCCCACTCCCTGCCCTCGCTCGGCGATGCCCTTACACGCGCCTACTATACGACTGACGTGCTTTCCAAAATCGACCCCCTGGTCGTAAAAGAAAAGAACAAAAACTCACCACATCATCTCCGTGTCTGTCATTATTGATAGCCGTGGTCCTCAACAGATGCATATTGTGTGCGTCTTCCTTCGGGCTCAAGGGAGGCTCTTTGTAGGCGCATCGTCTTGGTATTGTTGGGGACTTGGTTCTGGGTGTTGTACCGAGGGTAGCCAGAGCTGTGCCGTATGAGTATCCGGTACCAGAGTTGTCTTTCGCGCGCTTGGTCGCATTGGAGACGTAGAGTCGACTGAAAAGAGATTAATGCTTTAGGTATGTGTTCGCATGCTCGTTTAGAGATTTTTTTGGGTTTACATAATACATAAAGTTTGAAATGCATAATGGGTCAAAATCAAAATACATAATGGTTAATATAATGCAATTGCTTATCTAATCTGAAGCAAAAAGTGATGTGACCAAAAAAATGTGTCTAGCAAATAGTTTCACCACCAAACTGTGTTTATTTACACTTTGAACAATTGTCTGCTTGGACACATACCCTGTAAAAGCATGTGTGTTGGAATTACTCTAATTTTGCAATTTAATCCATAAATCTGTAGTTGAATTACTATCTAAAGTATCTAAACAATTCTCAGAATAGTTTTTGTTTTGACCGTCTAAGAACCCAGAAGGCATAACTTGCACACTTACAGCGTATATTTACACCTTCAAAAGATTACAATACATGTGAAGCAATGGCATAGAAGGTAAACAAACTTCATCAAAACAGTCTTAACACTTACAAATACTTGGAAATGTTAGACAGAACCTTTTTTATTCACAGGCCATACAAACGTGAGATCTATTTACCTCATCACATCATACATTTGGTGCCTGCAGCATAACTAATATCACTTTTAACTTAGAAAACTATATGTTATCATCTTTTTACTCTTGATTAATTTGACGCGTAATTTGAATTGTCGCGAGCCTGTCACACAACCAGCCTGATTAGTGTAATTATATTATGTCACAGTGCTAATTATAAAATCTTTAAAATTAATGAACAACATTCCATTTTTCTTCAATCTCTTTTGCGTCGGAAAAAATACACCAATCAGAAAGCAGCATTGAGAGGCTAGGAAAATTAAGGAATCCTATTAGACTATAAAGGTGGATTTTTCCTCACACAACACTGCTTTCGCATAATACATTTCTGTCTAATGCTGTTATCAGTCGATTGTCAATATTTACATCACAAATCCAAGTATTTCCCAAGTCTCCCTTCTAGTGTCTACCAATTAGTGTCTAAAAGGCACATCGCTGTGACAGATGCATGAGTATAATGGAACCCTAGTAATAGGGATCCATTGGCCATTGATTCGAAACTGATACATACATACATACATACTAACGTTCCACCTCTTTTCCATAGGGGTAGGCAAAATCTACTTTGTTCCACTTGTTATGATCCTAACATCTTTTGCTTCATCCACATTCATCAATCTTTTCATACATGCTCACCGAAACGGAGACTTATTTTTAATATTGTATGCTTGCAAATATGATTCATTTTAATTATTTATCATTTTTATATCATGTGTATTTATATCATAGGTGCAATCAAATGCACTTAACTGAGTAATTAAGCATTATCTTATCATATCTTAATTTTAATATGCAATAATCTCCTAACGGCAAGAACATTGCTTTTTTTACATCTATTATTTTCAATAATCACATCATACGGAAAGAGAACACAATAACATACATAATAACATAGGGATTAGGGATGGTTCGAGCACTCCCCATGATAATTGCAGTACAACTGTTAGAGACGCAACATCCTTCCGCAATGATAGCAGAAATTCAATTAAGATGGGATGCGTAATACATTTAAATACTAAAAATGTTTCAAAAATACTGACCTATCATAGCCAGGTATAGGTGACGCCACATTGAAGCTACAGTAAAAATTATCAGATTCACTGGATGCCCTCTGTCTTCTGCGACCCTCCATGTTGGACTTAGATTCCACATACATTCTTCCTTTGGGTTTCTTGAGAATACCCTGCGGTGGGGACTTGGGTAGGGGGTTATTGAGTATTGATTTCAATGGTTGTTTAGGATTGAGATCCATCATGTCATGGTCTACTCGTTCCAGCAATTCATCAACTTTTGGCAGCCTGCTGTCGTCTAATTTTGTATTTGATAAAGTAGTTACAAGTAAAGGTCTAGTGGGGCTAGTTCTGTGTAATTTTGATCTCCCTGGCTGGTAACTGAAATAAACAAACCATTATTTAACATTTTCCAAGCAATAGTAGAGAGAGGTACTTGGCTGATGTGAGCCTGTTTAATGGAGCAGTTAACACAATATTGAGTTTTCTGGCATCAGAAAATGCAGTATGAATATACAGGTTCGTGAAATACTCCTTTGCTGCCAGAGAATCTGGTAGTGGGCAGGGCAGTGTTTGATGAATCTGACCCAAGAGACAACCAATGAGGCTGGCAGTCACAAATAAAAAAAAATTAAATGCAATTATTGGATGCAAACTCAGCGAGACATTTCGAAAGAGAATAATGTCAACCATTCATCAATATTGCCAGTCAGTACACTCTATGTACAGATGATCTTATAGTTCTGTCAAGAACTGTTAGTGATTGATAATAACATAAACAGCATCTTCTTCAGCATCTTTAATACCTAACTGCTTTACAAGTGACATAATAATGCAGACATCTTCAAAAAACCGTGCGACCATGTGATCAAAACAACAAAGTTGTGAGACCAAAACTTACTAGGTTATGTCGTGCGTCACTTACCCATGGTGTCTATTTTGTTCGTGAGCCATGAGGTAGTCGCCGTTGCTAGCCGGCAGCGAGCACTCGTGGTCGTATCTGTCCAACGAGCTGTTCAACGTGAAGTGGCTTTTGTTGCAGTTGGTGGGAGCCCGGTGCCGCGGGTGACCGTCAGCAGAACGCTGGGGCTCCCGCGTCGCATCCTCGTACGGCGAACGATCGACACCTTCGCTGCGACAGCGGCGGCGCAGAACGCGCCCCGCCGTGCGCCCCGACCCGCCTGACCACAACACAGACCCTAACGGATCGCACAAATCAAATCCTGACTCGTAGCTCGGATTAGAGCGCCTGCCATCCATAGCCGACCCGCCTACACCAGACGCATTGTCCAGCGTCCACATTGAACGACCCCCACGGCTAATTTCACAATTGCACTGTTAATTTAACAGGTATTTAACGCAGAAACATGAATCCAGTATCAGCGTCGAGGCCACCGACGACAGATGACAGACCGCCATTCAATTCAACGATCACAAAACGTGCCAGCCTCTCCCGCCAAAATTGGATAGAAATCACGTTCTATTTACAAAACGTTGTAAACACACTGTAGCTTCGATAACTTATTCACTTACAACGCACTTCCAAAAACCGTTATGTGATCTCTCAACGACAGTAAACGACGATAGTAATGGCGATTGGGATTCACACATAGCACCCATTCATTAAAAGCTATCTATTCTATTTACGTGTTGTTAGTAAATTAGATTACGTTTAATAATTTATTCAAGGGCATCATGTAGAATATTGATTTTACGCGAACAGTAAATTATTGTGGAATTTATCGATTGGAATCTTCATTGCAAATGGTATTTGGCTTTCAATTTTGAAATGAGGTAAAGAAAAGAAAATATCAAACTTCTTCACCGTTCATTTATTACAATACGCTTAGTTTGAAAAGTCATTTGACAATAGTTCATACCTTGCTTTAACCCGTACGACTTTAACGAGTGTAAGCAAGACGCAAACAAGTTTGTTTTTTTTGTCACGTTGCCATCAACATTTTTACCATTGCTTGCCATCACGGCCAATCATAAATCGAGCCTTGAATTCCCATTTCACTACCATAGAGAACAGTTTGAATCAAATTAAACTCAAGCAAACTATGATAGAGTCTAATTTTCAGATTTGCGTGTTCAAGAAAACGGGAAGAGAATGGCAGGACAGGAGAGATTTAAAAAAAAAGTACCAAGTGCGTTTCGTTCCCACCTGAATCAGGGGAATGTAAATCAAACAAATCAACACATACCTACATACAATCTATACACATAAAAATTATCCGCATGAAAAGTCGTTTTTACGTTTATCGTGAAACAGAGAGACAGACAAACACGAGGACTTTGTTTTATAACGATTATATTAATCAATGACTAAACTAGTGGCTAGGGCCGGCGGCGAGCGAGATTTATTGTACCCGGGATACCCGGTAACGCCACCTACATCTACGTCATTTTACTTGACCCAATGACACGACCTACATTTATCTTCGTCCAGGGATTATCAAAAATGTAAAACTGGGTCATTATCAGGGCAAATCCATGTCAACCGGGACAAGAGCGAGACGGATAACATTAGGTTTCCACACTTAACTTTTAATCTTCAACATTGCTCTGTGTAAATGTTTTAATTTAAAAAATAGTGTTAATTTTGGACGTAATACCAACACGCGTTTGCTTTAACTACAAAGCAAAGGTAGCCAGAATCGAGATTTAGGTGGTTTCAGCAAAGAGTTCTTCAAATTTACGCACTGCTGCTCCTAGCGATGCTCTTCTGTTAAGTGCTCTTTCTATGATTGAAATCATCGAAAGTGCAGTAAAGGGTCGCACTTACCACCAGCGAAGTTTTTCTAGAGGTTAAGATAAATGAAAGTCGCATATTAGGAGAATCTGTATTCTTTTTTACACAGTTGTAACCTAGACCGTTAGGTCAACGCCATTATATTTAATACGAATCTGACTCTTTCACAAGCTATATTACTATAATAAAAAAATCTGTGATAATATTACATATCCGTCGCTTTAAAACAAAGTCTACTCAAATAAGATTTACTGCCACTAAAAATTGGAATTTATTCTTATGTCTATCCTATAATTATTATTACATATCTCAATATTACACAATAAAAACTTCCTGGCACGGAGGAACGTCCTTCACCATTCACCTAGATGTATCAAGGTGGAGCTATACATTTGTCTAGTATAAGATCGTAGAGCGAATCGCTTGGCGTATTTACAAAAAAAATATTAATTTCATCAGATTTATCAATTATGTCGATGTTATGCCAATAAAAGATGCCATCATTTAGTCTACATAAACTGTACATAGATGCACAGTAACTTACGGCTAAAACATTGCAACATTGTAAAAAAAGATTTCTATTTAATAAATCTATTTTATTTATTAAAATTAATCGTCCTTTCGCAGGCTGATATACAAAGTAGAAAAAATATACATTGTGCTTATCAATATCATCTTTACAACGTATGGGAGACTGTTTTGTAGGCGAGCGTGGAGAGCCGAGGCGTCCCGGCATCTGTCGCTCCGTAAGAAATAATACGATACGTAACCCAAAGCGTAACAACTGCGTTGCGAGTCTTGAACGGTACTCTGAGCCGGCGAGAACAGAACGCTGATACGAGAAACCTGGAATAACAAACAACGATTATTAATGATAGAACTATTCACTGTAGTCAATTATATGCCTTTTGGGTAGTGAAACAATGGCAGGGCTGTGCCCCAGCCAAGATGGAAACAAAAGAAGGCGGGGCACTACCTATTATATTATAATTACTGCAAACAAATTAGTCAGAAATTTCCATTTTCACTAAGTCATTCGCGAGGTCGGTGAAAGAGTACAACAGCTTAAAACAATATATTGACAGTTAACTTTTTGAAAAATAAAAGTAAAAAGCACAATTTTCATTTCTTAACAGCTGAATTTTAAATCCGCAAAGACCTCATCAGAATTTTTGTCAACCCAGCACGACTGGAACGAGAGCGCGCGAGATCTATCCGTCCCTTCTAAAACTAACAGTAATAAAAAAACGGGTAATCTATCTCGCGCGCGACACAGTTCCCGCGCGCTGTCATGCTACCCATGCTGGCGGTAAATGTTCACCAGCACAGCCTACCTTAGCTGGTGAGCAGCGCAATGTTGATCTCCTTAACCATCTTGACGCGGTGCAGCATCTTGGCGAGCGCGGCGCGCGAGAGCGGCTGCGTGGAGTACCACACGGGCGAGTCCGGCACGCACGACCGCTCCGGCTGCAGGTAGAACACGTCGTTGCGCGTGCGCACCGACTCAGGACTGCCATTACAAAAAAGTGGACATTATCTTTGTGTTGATATACATATACAACAAGCAGGTCCCTTTTTTCCCATAATTTTTCATTTGGCATAATAATCGATAGTCATAATTTTTTTATCATAACATAAAATCGCAAATTTTTCAAGAATTTTGGAAAAGTTATCAAAATATGGTAGATTAGTTTAGGTTAGTTCACTATCAATTAAAAATAAACTTACTGTTTCAGCAATAAAACGTAAGAAAATTATGACAAACTGTACATTCATTCGGAGCATCAATATTATGTGACAAAATATAGACCCATATAACAAGATCCATAACAGGATTTAGCAGTTAATTAATTAACCTAGTTTCAAAATATATGGAAACTATCAACTCTAACCCAGGATTAAAACATAGGGGTTACTTTCCACACAGGGAAATGTCCTACAAGATCAACTCACCATTTTGAAATATAGAATTCATATAGTTTAACAGGACAACGTAGTGGATTCTCTTCATTCTCTTGCTGTTCATACACTTTCTTTTTTCTGGAATTCGCTTCTGTAATAAAAAAAATAACACGATGCATTAATTATCCAACATTAAACACGTCTACCGGCACATTGACTACCAGCAGTTCAATATTTATTTAATAAGTTTGAAAAAAAAATGACTACAGCAAAAATGGAGTATTATTTGGGAAATTAAAAACATGGTGTAGACTGATGAATTACCTAGCGCAGATTGTGGGGGGTAGAACCGCAGTAGAACATTCCTAGAGCCGGGGATCTTGGCCTGCCCCGGCTGGTTAGGATTGCGTTTCCAATGCTTCATTATGTGAGAGAAGGATAGCTGCATATGCTCATCCACAGTCTGAAAGAGAGCAGGGTAATTCATATTTTGCATAAACAACTGATTTTTAATTTGAATAAAAACAACTTAAGACCAAATTTGTGAGTAAATTTGTATGTGTACACTAAATCATCTCCGCCATCATAAAAGGTTAAATTAAGATTATATTTATTTTTACTCACCACAAGGTTAAAATGTTTAGTGTTGAAAAACATAAGTGTGGACAACAAGACGTGCGGCGAATGCGCCCCTAGCTGCTTGCTCTCCCACAAATGTTCCTCTTCCACTCGCGTTACAATGTACTCTGTAGAAAAAAGAATTTAATCCTTTTAATTTAGTTACCTCCGTTAACAGGTTAATTCAGGGAACGTAATTATACCGATTTTCTGTACGATACTAACCGGTATTTTAAAACCGGTTCCCATCCCTGCATTAATTTCATAGGTATTCTTTCAAAATCGTCGGTTATGGCTAATGTTAAAGTTACTAGGAGCAACTCGCACTATGACTTTATCAGACTGTCAAAATGCTTAAAATAAAGATATTTTCTGCCTTTCCAGGGAAAAGGACCATTTTGTCCAAATTATCGGTCCAATATTTTAACAATATAAACGCCACCAGGCCAACTGCCATATCCAATCATTTAAGACAATTACAACGGCAACTAACACACTTGGCCACGTTTTAGCGTGGAATATGCTATGTAAACAAATTAACATGACAAAATTTCCTATGTTCCACAAATAACTTAATTAACTTCAAACAGCAAATAAATTGGTTTATTATACTTACGTGAGTCATTGTATAGGACTGAGAACTTTTTGGCGACCTCGTCCAAACAGTCTGTGAACTTCTCGTAATATGGGTCCGTGAATATATTGTCTATCCTACCGTTCTCGAATAGATATTGCTGTATACCTGAAATCAAACATACCAGGTAAAACCCCGACCTCAACTTTACTAACACAAGAAATAATCTTATCACAAAAGCTGGCATAACACCATATCCGAAGAAATACCTTTTATATGCCAGATAAAAAAAAACTGCAATCTAGTCTTATTTGTCACTAATAATACCAGTTTTAACAGTTAAAAAATACAGATACTTAGATAGCTTTCAATCTGGGCCCGGATCCGAACTAGGCATACAAAAGGTTAAAAAAAAAACTTTTTATAGTAACCGTCATAACGATTTTCCTTGCTAAGTAATAAGATGTCATTATGACGTTTTTATGTGGAGAGGTTCCTCTATGGGTTAGAAATTAAATTTCTTGCTTTTACATTATACATCGAAATTTTTATAGAAGTAACAAAATCCTAAAACGTAAAGTAAAACTGGACACGTTCTCTCGTATGAGAAACGGAAGCATTTTCAAGTCAATAGATAGATATAATTTAATGAAATTCCAGCATTTTTTTTTTTAATTCCCATGATAGTGTTTTTTACATCACGACCATTATTGATGACGTTACGTACACGTTTTATAGCGCAGTCTGCAGTGATACCCCAAGTTGACGAACTCACCTAAAACCAAATAATAAATAGTGTCGGGCGCGTACTCGCTGCCGTTCGGCTTCCGGACCTCCTTGACGAACAGACAGAGAGAGAAGTTGAGCTCGTCCGCCGTCAGTTGCAGTATCTCAGACTTGAAGGGTTTCCGTCGTATCGAGCTCTTCTCGATCTCCGCGTTCTTCGTCATCACCCATTGCTTCCACGCGTTAACGCCGAAAGTGTACTGTAAGCCGAGATTAGATAATACAATGATTTGTAGAGGAGGAATACAAGGTTTCTTAAAATTATCCTGGAACATTTCTTTCTTCCATGCTGGTCTGGGACGCGCCTGGGCGCGCTTGCGGGCGCGGCGGCAGTAGAGGTGCTCACCTTCAGGCACATGTTGGCGTCGGGCTTCTCGGCGGGCTCGCGCGGCGGCTCGGGCTGCGGCGGCGGCGGGTCAGCGCGGCGGCGCTTGGAGGTGCGCGTGGGGGGGCGCGGCGCGGCGGGCGGCGGCGCGCGCTTGCGGGGGGCGGCGGAGGCTCGCAGCGCCGCGACCGCGCGCTGCTGTTCTAGCGCCATCATGTGATGGTGGTGCATCGCCTCGCCCTCCAGACCTGGAATAATTGATCAGTTAGCATTTGCTGGCTTCTAATACTCTCGTTAGCAATCCCCTTCTTATCGCCATCGGTGAACAATGTACGATTGAAGATTAGGTCAGCAGTGAAGAAAATAGCCAGCCCGCACAGTGCCATTTTGTGGTGTCGCACCCGATTCGGAGAAAAACGGCTATAGGGTAGTCCGTCCCGCAAAAGTAGCCTATGTGTTATTCCAGACTATAATCTATCTTATCTCTATCTATTTCCAGCCATTCTGGCGTATAAGAGTAAGTGTGTGTGTGTGTGTGTAGGATTGCGCTACGGTATAGTATCGTACCAGGCATGCCAGGATGCGAGCTCGGCGTGATGGTGTTAGCAGTCATCGCAGACTCCAAGTCCACGGGCTGCTCCTCGTACTCGGTGGCCATCTTCAACGCCATCTGCAGCATGTCCTCGCCGAACGCGTTGTTGCCGTCTATGCCCGCCACCGGACTGAAGCCTTCATCTGCTGAAAAACACATGCCCGTTAGGATACTGAAAGGTTAAGTAAAAAGCTACTGTATTTACGTCAAACACAGACCTCTCAAATTGAGAGCACTCACTAGGCAGTAGTTCTCACACGAACCTGAAGCCATATTGTCTTGTCTAACGCAATACAAAGCGTACATATAGGTGTGAAGTGGTATCTTCACACGCTATTCAATTGTTTCACAGAGGCGTGTAGGTTTTGGAAAGAGTTTACTTTAACAAAACTACTCAGTAGGTAGTCTTTAAGATTATCTTATTTCCACTCACCATTATCATCATCCGTGTCAGAATCGCTCTGGTCCTTCTTCTTATCACCGGCCACCATTTCCGCCATCATCAGCAGCTCAGCTTCGAAAGGATCCGTCGGCATCTTGTCATGGATCTTGTTTATCTCCTTCATGATACCCTTGGCGGAGTTCCGAGTCGTCGGTATGAAGACGGGGGTCGGTATAGGTATCGGAATCGGCACCGGGACGGGGAACGGCAGAGACCACATGGCGCAAGGAACGGGGACGTAGATCGGGACCGGAACAGGTATCAACACTCGTCGTTCCAAGCTAGGGTCGGTCTGGCACTCCTTGGTGCACGGGTGCGGACGGCACGATACACCCTTCGAGATCATCATAGGCTTGGACATGGTGGCCTTGTTGGCGACTTCTCGGGGGGGCAGAGTTTTGACTATGACGTGGTTATAGATCTTGGGGGGCGGCGGGGGCGGCGGCGTGGGCGGCTTGGGCGGCGGCGGGGGCGTGGGCGGCGCGGCGGGCGGGGGCGGGGAGCGCGGGGGCGGCGCCGCGGCCTGCTGCAGGCGCTTGGACTTGCCGCGCGTCATCGACGGCATCAGCGGCGGCGGCGTGGCCAGGGACTGCACGTTGGAGATCACTGGCAGCCCCGAGCGTTGCTGGCCCTTCGGAACGGCTGCGGAATAGGAGTACAATTAAAAAATACATGTGGTGAATAAAATCGCTCCAAGCTGACACGTACCGGCGGCATTTTTAAAGATCCAGCACAGTATCCTAACCAAGGACCGGAAAACCCCTTCATTTACTTAAGCCTTTCCTTAGGGTAACCATATTAAACTGTTACCCGGGTGTGGAAACCGTTTTGAACTAGGGCAACCGTTTTCTATAGGGTTTCCGAGTGGAATAAGGTGTAGATAACTTGATTCATTAACCATAACCATTTACAATTAATAGAATTGCGAATGCTTTGCAATTAAAGTTTAAAATAGCTTGATCGCGTTCTAAAATCACGGAATACGGTAACCCTATTAAAGGTTTTCAGTTTTGATAATCGCTTACCAAATTAACTATGATATTATGGTCAGACTTTCTTTCGGGTAACCCGATGATATGCTTACCAAATTGATAGGATTAGTGAAAACAATTCTATAGAATACCCTATCCAACACCCCTTTAATGGTAACCGGTTCCGGTCCTTGATCCTAACTAGAACTAGATCCACGAGAATAAGCTAGCTCTTTATTGGATTGAGTAGTTAAATAAAAATTTTCAAAAATAACGTAGACAAACAATCAACTTACCATTTTTACCGTTATTTTTATGCGAGGAACCGGAGGTGTAAGTCCGCCGCGGAGCCCCCGTGGGCACGGCTTTTTGCTGATCGATCGGCTCGCCGGGTAGAAGGGCCGGCGTGTGTTTGGAATATTGACCCTGCAAATTATTAATTGTTCTTTCAATGATTCCCATCCAATCTTGGCACTAGTCCAGTTTAAATTTGGGCTCTCTCCCCCCACATCTTTCCCTGTGGAAAGGGTTGGGGGGATCATACCTACTAAAAACACTACGGCGTTGCCCACTTGCCGGGTTTAGGAAGGCGCCGTGGGATCCCCAAGATTCGAGCCGACGACGCCCCCCGGAAGGCAACAGACACCTACATCCAGCGTTATGGTAGATTATGGCATAGCGTAATGACAACTAGGAGTGTTAGCTTGGACAAATAATTAAGTTCTATGGTCACCTGGAATGCCATGACGCACTGGTACGTGCAGAAATTTCGAACCGTCGCGTCCGACATAGTCAAGTGGTACTGAGCTAGCGACGTGCGCTTACACATGTCACATTTTATTCTGAAAAGGAAAACAAAATAAATGACTACGGGCCTGTCTCACCACTTTCTCTAAAGTTTCTGATTCCCCCTCTATTTCTTACTACGAAACAGAAAGAGAAAACAACATAGATAACCAACACTTAAAATAAACAGGCCCTTAGTTGTTGTACACATAAATAACAGTAAACATAGTGTTTCATGGAACTTTCAGTTTTTGGTTTCGGTGAGTGTTGGCATATAATTTGAGTTTCAGTTTCGGCAAAAATCTGATGAAACCACGATTGAAGCCGAAACTGCGTTCGGGAGCAACCGTCGTCGTGAAGTGGCTCCACATCAAATAGAATCAATACTACTTTTTTAAAGCTACTTGATCATTTCAAGTCTTGCAGTGGCATTTGGCATAAATTTGTAGAATGAATGACATTCCAAATAAAAGCATATTTAAGACATTGTCTATTTGAGAGAAGTAACCTTTATTACACGCTCTGCAAAGTATAAAAAAGTTGCATTTAATTATATTATTTTATTGAATCAGGCGTTACTTTGCGGAGGTCCATTTCAATGAACAAAAAATATTTACCTTACTACTTCGCTACTTACATGCAAGATAAGCCTGTGTGAAATATATATGTTTTTCATGCAAATATATATTTATTTCACATATATATTTCACACAGACTTGGTTATCTTGCACGTAAGTAGCGGAGTAGCAAGGTAATTATTTTTTGTTAATTTAATTTTAAATTAAAATTCTCACCTTCTCGACGACACCGCGTTAACCGACACTTGGTAGAGATTCAAACAATTCAGCGAGCACATCATAACGACCTGCCCAGAGTTTTGTACGCGTCTTATCATATCAAAATTGTATTTCTTCACTTTGCACCAGTTGCACGGGACTATGTGGCGCGAGTTGCTGATGTAGACGTTCATGCAGGACTTAGAGCAGAAACAGTCGGGGGACGTCGTCTCGTAGATAGTGAAGCACTTCGACGCTTTGCGTTCGAAGTATTTTTTACACCACCGGCATTGATCTGTAGATAAGCGGTTTAAAAATAAATTATTACGGTTTTTTCATCATCGATTGAGCGTCCAATGGTGGCACACTTCATTTTCTCACTTGTTGAATGGGTCAGTCACCAAAGTAACACAGTGCAGTCAATTTCAGTTGTGATTACCGCCCCGAATACATCGATAGATAAAGAATAGAAAAACATTCGAAAGAGGATCTCAAAAATACCACGTAAATGTTGCCATTCGCACTTTTAATTTAAAAATAGAGCCTAAATTTAATTTCTGTTGTCGTAGTGTTAGCCTTAGTCAACGCTGTTTATCGTGTCACTTGGAACGGTAGACTATGTTTACTATATCATCATCAAGATAACCCAAAAAGAGGGGGTAATTTAATAAATATGTATATTACCTGGGAATATGTTGTTGACGAATTTAAAAGCTGCAAAGCACGGATCAGAGCAAAGCCTCTGCACGATATCTTCGCTCACTTCGACCTCTATCGTGGTACCTTTTTCTAGCGAACAAACCGCGCACTTCGCCCAAACAGGCTGCGGCATGGGACTCTTGCTCATCTGATCAAACTTCTCCATGCACTGTTGACTACAGAAATCTTTGAACTGTCCCTTGTCCCCCACGGGAGCTAGGAACCCTTGGTGGCCTACAGAGATATCCCTTTGACAGTAACAACATATCTTCAGACCCTTTTTAAACTCCTCCAAGCATCCAGAGTTACAGAACTGACGAATATCATAACCGAAACGGACGCAGTATTTTCCTAAGCTCGTGTGCGTGACTAGGTTCTTGCAGTTAGCGCAGCGTGCGCCTATCTTGTTCTGATATCGCCCTAAGCAAACTTCATTGCAAAAGTCCATGGTTTCCCATGTCAGATTTTTGTCGTCTAAGTTTAGTTGCGCTGTGCACTGGTAACATTTCCTGTTGAAAGTCCTATCTCTTTCTTCTCTCGCCGCTTGTACCATGGCGGGCGTTTTGGGCTGCAGTTTATACGCTTCATCTAGATATTTATCAGTGGCGTTGCTTATGACCTTTAGTTTGAGGAGTGGAGGGTTCGAAGGTAAGTTTTGTTTCCGTGTTACTTTTTTCCTTTTTATGTGGAAGCGTCCGTTTTCTTTGCTATTTAGTTCCTTGACGCAAGTTTGGTCGCATATGTAGGCTTGTTCTCCGTATCTTTTGAAGCTGTATATGCACGGTTTGGTTTCTTTGCAAACCAGACACTCGGCGTCTACGGGGCTGACCTCGTCAACGCCCTGGCGTCTTCGTTTGTAAACATACTTGTCTTGTTCGTCAGCCATCATGCTGTGTAGACACGCAAGGGAGCAGTAGTGCGTGTCTTCACCATCGTAGTTGTAATAGAAATAGCACAGTTTGGATTCTTCACATTCGGAGCAGGTGAGCGTCTTTGGTAAGATCTCCTCTATTGTATATTTCTTGGACGTGACATTGTACTGTCCGGGGTGAGCATCCCGTAGCGCTGTGACGCAGACCTCGGTACACACGTATTTCTTTTCGCTGTGCTTGTCCGCGTATCTGTAGCTGCAAGCTTTCTCTTCCGAACACTGAACGCAGGTGGCGTCAACTGCGCTGATCTCTTGAATATTGTTTGGGACAAGGTTCTCTTCGTTTTCAGCTGTTTCGTCGTGTTCATTGTCGTTTTCTTTGTCTGTAAAATTTGAAAAAATGTAAGAAAACTTAACCACATATAGACTTCTCTACATACAAAATATAAAGAAGCTTCATCCCTACTTCATCCTCATATGTTTGCTCTGAGGTTGCTCGTCTATACTAGAAAGTTTAAGGTACTTAACTAAAGTTACAAGAACTTACATTGTTATGTCATAATCAATTTGTAAAGTGTAAAGATTTAGATTTTTAAAGTGTATATTTCAATAAAAAGACATGTCAAGATTTCAACATGAAACTACCGTGAGACTTAATCATTATTACACATAAACGGATAACTCACGTATAAAAAGTCGAGTGATGCTCGACATGTTTCGGACTATTCCGTAGTCCTTCTTCCTGGACATTTGACAGTAATAAAAATGACGATGAAAACGAGGGTAGTTGTGCGCCGCTGTCAGTTGCGTCGAGCAGCCGCGCGAACAGAGCGCTGGCGCGCAGTGTTCGTTTCGCTGCCGCCGGGGCGAGCGCTCCAGGAAGAAGGACTACGGAATAGTCCGAAACATGTCGAGCATCACTCGACTTTTTATACGTGAGTTATCCGTTTATGTGTAATAATGTCAAGATTGTTTACATTTAGTTAATTACCTAAACCTTTCTAGTGTTGACGAGGCTTTTAGCCACAGCCACAGAGCTTTGTAACAGTCATGCCTCTTAAGAGACATCCTTGATCCACTTACCGGCGACTTGATCGTGTGGCGCGCCCTCGTCTGCGTCTGCAGCGGCATCATCCCTAGCCGCTTCTTCTCGCACCTCTTCAGAATCCGCGTCATGCTCCGTTTTAGGAACTGTCTCTGCTTCTGTGTCATTTTTTTTTTTATCATTATATAAAAATTAAAGACATGGAATGACTAAGTGAAGTTGTAAAGGTCTATGTAATAATGTTTTCAGTATTGTCGTCTTCTGAACTAAAATTGAAGTTGAACAAACAATTTTTTTGCATAAATACTGAAAATTAAGATGTTCTCTTTCAGATAGGACTATCATCCCTTCCAATATTATAAATTAAAAAATAACTCCGTCTGTCTATTTGTCTATTACGCTTTCACGCCTAAACCACAAAACCGATTTTACATAATTTGGTACAGAGGCCCAGGTAAGGACAAAGGATAATTTTTATCCCGGAAAATCGCATAGTTCCCGCGGGAGAGCGATAAACGAACTTTCCGAGCAACAGCTAGTTTATAAATATTGTAAATCTAAGACGTAATCTGGGGATACATTGTTAGTAGTCACGTACCTTCAGCTTGCTTCCGTTTTTCTGCCAAAACTTTCTCTGCCTCCGCCTTATCTGCCTCAGAGATCTCTCGTTCAGTATCAGGCAAGAGACACACTTCTTCATCAGCACCAGGTTCCTCTTGTACGTTGCCACTGTCATCCAGACTGGGTTCTTCTAATCAAATGAAAAATGTTTGAAATGTAAGACAGACATGGAGGTCTTGAGGTGATTGGTTCATGCAAACAAACACCACTACATACCAGTATGCTCATCATCATGTGCCACATCTCCATCTACATTGTGGTCATCATCATCATCATCCAAATTGACACCAGTTCCTGCTTCTTTGGATGTGGATGATTCAGCTACAGAGTCACTTCGGTCCTTGAGCAAAGCGTCAAATGGATCCAAGGCCTAAAAAAAAAAAAACATAATGAACTTGAAAAGCCAGTTAAAATGTAAGTTATTAATTTTAGAGCACTGACATCTCAATAAACATTAGGTCAAATCAGAAAAAATACCATTTGAAGGAAGAGAAATCAGTGAAACTGAATAATTAAAGTTTTGACTAAAATTTTCTTCTACTGTATCTCGGGGAAAGTTTAATACGCGGATATTGAGCATGGAGGTTGTCATATACATGATGATAAAGTGGGTAGAACTCCTTTGCTTTCTATAATAAAAAGTGATTGATGTAGGGTACACTTATTCTGATGTAAGACGATCATGTACGGTCAAGTGCAAAAATAAGTATCGATAGGAACTTCTCAAAAATATGTCCCACGACCTTATTACGCTGGTGTAAGAGCGTATGGTACTTATTTTTGAAACTTTGTCTAGATACATATTATTACACTTGACTGTACAGCTCCCTAGCTCAATAAAGTAATCTGCAATTATTCTAGTGTTCAAATGGACATAATAGAGGTCTTAAATGAATAATAAAGAATGTCTTCAGAGTCAGACGATAGTTAAGAAATCACCCAGTGTGCATGTCCGGCACGGATGCTCGATGTGGAGAAGTAAGTGTTTTTTGTTCACTAGTATTTTTCAAATTAATTACCTGTGTATGATCTTCCTGAGGCTCTTCTTGCACATTAGGCGCTGTTTCAAATTCTGGTTTCGCCACATCACCTGTTTTCTCTTTATCATCATGAGTTATCTCTAATCCATCCGTCTCATCAGCTACGCTTTTAGCTGTATCAGCAGTTTCAACATTTGTTGAATCAACATCGGCAGCTTTATCAACTTCTTCATCAGCTTTTTCAGATTCCTGGCTAGATGTTTCTAGAGCAGCTGCGTCTGTGTCTAAGCTCGCTGATTCCTGACTGGCAGATTCTTGACTATTGGATTCCTCTGGTGTCTCAATTTTTCCTTGTGATTCTACATGATCAACTGTTGGTGCACTTTCAGCATCTTCTGATTTAATTTCTGGAAAAAGCAAAAGGTAACATACTTTGTAATTTAAGTTTATCATATTTACATTATTACTACCAACGAGACTCTTTAACTCACAAGAAGACAGGTAGTATGTCTGATACAGTTGTGTTAAAATTAGTTAAATTTCTAAACAATACAGAAAATTAGCACACAGAAAAATCAGAAAAGTAAAGATATGGCCGTAAATCGGACCCAGATCCTCATTCCATGATGCATGCTATACAGCTACACCACCCATAGCAGGTAGGCAGGCAAGTTAAATTTAGTTGTTAAAAATATTTTGGAATTAAGATGTAGATCAAAAGATTCAAAATGCTTGAAGTCCACATTCATAATATTTAGAATAATTTATAATTGTCATATTTAGAAGGCTATATATATTTTTTTTATCACTACATAGTATAATGTAAGTATAAAATATGGTTAGGAATCTAGAAGTAGAACCACAGATTAGGATTTTGTACTTGTATGTTTTACACACACACACACACACACACAAATCACGTCTTTATCCCTCCCTTGTATGTTTTGTTTTTTTAAAATACCCCATTATGATATAAATGTGACAAGATTGTGTGATCTATATGTGAGAAACTAAGGCCATACTCGCCTTTCCATAATCAGTGCTTACATTAAATGGACTTTTTTTTAATACCTCTTCTAGTGGAGCATATTTAATTTATGCTGAGTATCAACATACTGTAGAACACTTATTATTTTAAGTATTTTTCGGGATCCATTCAAGCGATTAGTTTCAAACTTTGAAATTATGTTCTATAATTTGCTTAGCATCACCACAATAAAAACTAATACTGGCTATCATAAAAAAAAGAAAAAATATAAATATAGAAAAGTTTTTTTTTGTTACTGTGAAGTAATGACACTAGGTTTTTTTTTCACAAATACTACTAGGTACCTGATGAGCATATCACATCTCTAACTGACAAAGATGCTGAGAACAACACACTATGCAAGTTTGCTTCATTAATGGTCCTTAGTATTTTTTCTTACCCTTATCTTTTTTTTAATATTTACAGGAGCTCATGCATTTTTTATTAATATTTAAATTATTCATTTTTGTTATTTATTATTAATATTGAAAATAATGTAGCCAAGCTGATATAATAATTATATATATCACTGCACTAGTGTTCTCTGAGATTCTAAATGAATGTTTATACAACAAATATTCATCACAATGACATTAAATTGTTATTAGCATTTTACTCATACATATACAACAAACTGATAAGAAAACTCAAACATAATTAAGGAGCTTTAACGACATACAACATTGATTGAGTACTGAACTTAGCCACACATTTTTCTGATTTTTGATAGGAAGTACATACATACATACACAAATTACATTTTTATGCCTTATGGGGTAGACAGAGCCTAAGGTTACAAGACATATAGGCCACATTTAGCAAGATTAAGATAGGAAGTACCACCTGGAAAATTTTGATATTTAGTTGATTAGTAAAACCAATGTATGGCCTATTTTGCGTTTTTTTTTCAGGTGTCACTTTTTCACAACTACTTAGAAAACATATCCCTTATTGTTTGGTTTTGTCTTTTTTTACTACAGTAACTAGTAGGTATTCGTTTTTAGGGTGGTCTTGCAAATACATATAAAGAACATCATTTCAAAATTCGAAGCAAATCCCTAAAAACAGTACATAACTGACCTCATTTGATGTATGGGCTGACTTGCTATGGAAATCTGACTATTAGTAAGAGGTTAACAGCATCCAATGAACTGTTGTTGATAAACAATGTTGAATGTAAACAATTGGCCCAGTCAGTGTCAAGGTTAAATTGAAAGAAAATTGCCCAATCATTGCGCTTAACAAATTCAACATTTTCTCACAATTTTATTAGGTTTGTTCATTCATTCTTTGTATTTATGGCAACTGGTCACTTTTAGGTTCACAACCCTTACTGCCAATGACTCCTGACAACAGCACAGGTTTGTCATCTAGGCTTTTTTTTATGCTGAGTGTGATCCAAGTGCATTTAAAGCATGTGTGTGAACCTAGCATATCAATTTCCAGAATCTCAAAAAATAATCTGTGTTCTAGTAGCATCCCCAATAGTTCTACAGTTCTTGATATTTTTTTTTAATAGTTCAGCTCTTTTTCCCAAAAAAAAATCACTGAAAAATTCGACGAAATGAGATGCTAACTTCACAGTACAAGTTCCAGCATCTCAGCAGTTCTCGCTTTCTAGACGCTTAAAACATATGAAAATGCAAAGTTCTATTGCTTACAGCCACCATAAGTTCTATTGTTAACAGCCAACATAGCAATAGTTCTATCGAAAAAACCATATATAAAAAAATATATATTTCAGAAAAATGAGATGCTAACTTCTCATTACGCATTTCAGCATCTCAGGAGTTCTCAGTTTCTAGACGCTTAAAACGTATAAAAATGCATAATAGTTCTATCGTTTACAGGCAACACGCAAAAACACGAAAAAAAACTCATATATGTCTAAATGCTATGTTATTTCAACAGTTCTACCCAGCATCTCAGCTGATTTCGATAGGAACAGGACAAATAAGCATAAAACAACAAAGAACTATCATTTTAACGCGACCTAGCAATAAATCTGGCTAAAAAACTAAAAAAAAACTCATATAATTATGTCGAAATGCTATGTTTTTCAACAGTTCTACCCGGCATCTCAGCTGATTTCGATAGGAACAGGTCAAGTAAGCGTAAAACAACAAAGAACTATCATTTTAACGCGACCTAGCAATAGTTCTGGCTTAAAAACAAAAAAAAACTCATATATGTCGAAATGCTATGTTTTTCAACAGTTCTACCCGGCATCACAGCTGATTTCGATAGGAACAGGTCAAGTAAGCGTAAAACTACAAAGAACTATCATTTTAACGCGACCTAGCAATAGTTCTGGCTAAAAAACTAAAAAAAAAATAGTATATGACGAAATGCTATGTTATTTGAACAGTTCTACCCAGCATCTCAGCTGATTTCGATAGGAACAGGTCAAGTAAGCATAAAACAATAAAGAATTATCATTTTAACGTGACCTAGCAATAGTTCTGGCTAAAAAACTAAAAAAAAACTCGTATATGTCTAAATGCTATGTTATTTCAACAGTTCTACCCAGCATCTCAGCTGATTTCGATAGGAACAGGTCAAGTTAGCGTACAACAACAAAGAACTATCATTTTACCGCGACCTAGCAATAGTTCTGGCTGAAAAACTAAAAATAAAATAGTATATGACGAAATGCTATGTTATTTGAACAGTTCTACCCGGCATCTCAGCAGATTTCGATAGGAACAGGTCAAGTTAGCGTAAAACAACAAAGAACTATCATTTTAACGCGACCTAGCAATAGTTCTGGCTAAAAAACTAAAAAAAAACTCATATATGTCTAAATGCTATGTTATTTCAACAGTTCTGCCCAGCATCTCAGCTGATTTCGATAGGAACAGGACAAATAAGCATAAAACAACAAAGAACTATCATTTTAACGCGACCTAGCAATAGTTCTGGCTAAAAAACTAAAAAAAAAAACTGATATATGTCTAAATGCTATGTTATATCAACAGTTCTACCCAGCATCTCAGCTGATTTCGACAGGAATAGGTTAAGTAAGCATAAAGCAACAAAGAACTATCATTTTAACGCGACCTAGCAATAGTTCTGGCTAAAAAACTAAAAAAAAAAATAGTATATGACGAAATGCTATGTTATTTGAACAGTTCTACCCAGCATCTCAGCTGATTTCGATAGGAACAGGTCAAGTAAGCATAAAACAACAAAGAACTATCATTTTAACGCGACCTAGCAATAGTTCTGGCTAAAAAACTAAAAAAAAACTCGTATATATCTAAATGCTATGTTATTTCAACAGTTCTACCCAGCATCTCAGCTGATTTCGATAGGAACAGATCAAGTTAGCGTACAACAACAAAGAACTATCATTTTACCGCGACCTAGCAATAGTTCTGGCTGAAAAACTAAAAATAAAATAGTATATGACGAAATGCTATGTTATTTGAACAGTTCTACCCGGCATCTCAGCAGATTTCGATAGGAACAGGTCAAGTAAGCGTAAAACAACAAAGAACTATCATTTTAACGCGACCTAGCAATAGTTCTGGCTAAAAAACTAAAAAAAACTCATATATGTCTAAATGCTATGTTATTTCAACAGTTCTGCCCAGCATCTCAGCTGATTTCGAAAGGAACAGGACAAATAAGCATAAAACAACAAAGAACTATCATTTTAACGCGACCTAGCAATAGTTCTGGCTAATAGTTCTGGTTAATAGTCCTCTAGGTCGGCAACGCATCTGCAATCCCTCCGGGGTTGCGGGTGTCTATGGGCAGTGGTGATCACTTACCATCAGGTGACCCACTTGCTCGTTTGCCTTCCTATTCATATAAAAAAAAAAATATAAAAAAAAAAAACATCTCAGCTGATTTCGATAGGAACAGGTCAAGTTAGCGTAAAACAACAAAGAACTATCATTTTAACGCGACCTAGCAATAGTTCTGGCTAAAAAACGAAAAAAAACTCATATAATATGTCGAAATGCTATGTTTTTCAACAGTTCTACCCGGCATCTCAGCTGATTTCAACAGAAACAGGTCAAGTAAGCGTAAAACAACAAAGAACTATCATTTTAACGCGACCTAGCAATAGTTCTGGCTAAAAAACTAAAAAAAAAAATAGTACATGACGAAATGCTATGTTATTTGAACAGTTCTACCCAGCATCTCAGCTGATTTCGATAGGAACAGGTCAAGTAAGCGTAAAACAACAAAGAACTATCATTTTAACGCGACCTAGCAATAGTTCTGGCTAAAAAACTAAAAAAAAACTCATATATGTCGAAATGCTATGTTTTTCAACAGTTCTACCCGGCATCACAGCTGATTTCGATAGGAACAGGTCAAGTAAGCGTAAAACTACAAAGAACTATCATTTTAACGCGACCTAGCAATAGTTCTGGCTAAAAAACTAAAAAAAAAATAGTATATGACGAAATGCTATGTTATTTGAACAGTTCTACCCAGCATCTCAGCTGATTTCGATAGGAACAGGTCAAGTAAGCATAAAACTACAAAGAACTATCATTTTAACGCGACCTAGCAATAGTTCTGGCTAAAAAACTAAAAAAAAAATAGTATATGACGAAATGCTATGTTATTTGAACAGTTCTACCCAGCATCTCAGCTGATTTCGATAGGAACAGGTCAAGTAAGCATAAAACAATAAAGAACTATCATTTTAACGTGACCTAGCAATAGTTCAGGCTAAAAAACTAAAAAAAAACTCGTATATGTCTAAATGCTATGTTTTTCAACAGTTCTACCCGGCATCTCAGCTGATTTCGATAGGAACAGGTCAAGTTAACGTAAAACTACAAAGAACTATCATTTTAACGCGACCTAGCAATAGTTCTGGCTAAAAAACTAAAAAAAAAATAGTATATGACGAAATGTTATGTTATTTGAACAGTTCTACCCAGCATCTCAGCTGATTTCGATAGGAACAGGTCAAGTAAGCATAAAACAATAAAGAACTATCATTTTAACGTGACCTAGCAATAGTTCTGGCTAAAAAACTAAAAAAAAACTCATATATGTCGAAATGCTATGTTTTTCAACAGTTCTACCCGGCATCTCAGCTGATTTCGATAGGAACAGGTCAAGTAAGCGTAAAACTACAAAGAACTATCATTTTAACGCGACCTAGCAATAGTTCTGGCTAAAAAACCAAAAAAAAAAAATAGTATATGTCTAAATGCTATGTTATTTGAACAGTTCTACCCAGCATCTCAGCTGATTTCGATAGGAACAGGACAAATAAGCATAAATCATCAAAAAACAACCTTTTTAACGCGACTTAAGAAAAGTTCTGGCTAAAACACGAAAAAAAACACATAATTATATGTCCAAATGCTATGTTATTTGAACAGTTCTACCCAGCATCTCAGCTGATTTCGATAGGAACAGGTCAAGTAAGCATAAAACAACAAAGAACTATCATTTTAACGCGACCTAGCAATAGTTCTGGCTAAAAAACTAAAAAAAACTCGTATATGTCTAAATGCTATGTTATTTCAACAGTTCTACCCAGCATCTCAGCTGATTTCGACAGGAACAGGTCAAGTAAGCATAAAGCAACAAAGAACTATCATTTTAACGCGACCTAGCAATAGTTCTGGCTACAAAACTAAAAAAAACTCATATATGTCTAAATGCTATGTTTTTCAACAGTTCTACCCGGCATCTCAGCTGATTTCGATAGGAACAGGTCGAGTAAGCGTAAAACAACAAAGAACTATCATTTTGACGCGACCTAGCAATAGTTCTGGCTAAAAAACTAAAAAAAACTCGTATATGTCTAAATGCTATGATATTTCAACAGTTCTACCCAGCATCTCAGCTGATTTCGACAGGAACAGGTCAAGTAAGCATAAAGCAACAAAGAACTATCATTTTAACGCGACCTAGCAATAGTTCTGGCTACAAAACTAAAAAAAACTCATATATGTCTAAATGCTATGTTTTTCAACAGTTCTACCCGGCATCTCAGCTGATTTCGATAGGAACAGGTCGAGTAAGCGTAAAACAACAAAGAACTATCATTTTAACGCGACCTAGCAATAGTTCTGGCTAAAAAACTAAAAAAAAACAGTATATGACGAAATGCTATGTTATTTGAACAGTTCTACCCAGCATCTCAGCTGATTTCGATAGGAACAGGACAAATAAGCATAAAACAACAAAGAACTATCATTTTAACGCGACCTAGCAATAGTTCTGGCTAAAAAACTAAAAAAAAACTCGTATATATCTAAATGCTATGTTATTTGAACAGTTCTACCCAGCATCTCAGCTGATTTCGATAGGAACAGGTCAAGTAAGCGTAAACCAACAAAGAACTATCATTTTAACGCGACCTAGCAATAGTTCTGGCTAAAAAACCAACAAAAAAAAATAGTATATGTCTAAATGCTATGTTATTTGAACAGTTCTACCCAGCATCTCAGCTGATTTCGATAGGAACAGGACAAATAAGCATAAATCATCAAAAAACAATCTTTTTAACGCGACTTAAGAAAAGTTCTGGCTAAAACACGAAAAAAAACACATATATGTCCAAATGCTATGTTATTTGAACAGTTCTACCCAGCATCTCAGCTGATTTCGATAGGAACAGGAAGAGTAAACATTAAGTCATAAGTCATAAGTCATAAGTCATTTATTTGCATTAAGAACCAAAAAGCAACCTTTTTAACGCGACCTTGCAAAAGTTCTAGCTAAAACACGTCCCCTGCGAACGGGAGCGCAGCGCTGGAAATTCCAGGCGATAAGGCTTGTCCTTATCCGCCTGGTACTCGTAGTCATCATCATCATTGTAGGCCCTCAATTTTGCCTTTGCTGCGGCCAACCCAGCGTGTGCGCCTATGCCCATGGGCTTACGCCCTCTGCACGATGTATTAACTTTTGGGGAAGTAGTGCCTTCCCCAGAGATCAATCCCTTCAAATGGCCCCTCTTCAAAGGATTGGACACCATCTCCATGGCGTCCGCAAAGTTTTCTCCTCCTCCTTCGGCCGTTTCCCGTTCTTCCCCCTCAGTGTGAGAACGGAAAACGCTCAGAGATGATCGCCCCTTGGTGGGGCAGACTCTCTTAAGCACCCAGCAACCGAGCTGGGTTGACCCGATCAAACAGACCCGAAAATTTGGTCCACAACGGTTCGGCAGCCACCCAACCCGTTTAGGACATTTGGGAAAATTTTCAGGCAAAATCCGAATTTTCCACCTTTTTCACCCACCAAAGGTAAACAAATTTATGTACGCGAGCTCCCATACACCACCCTCAAAATACGCCTTTTTTTAGAAAATTCCTATTTTTGCTAGGTCGCGTTATAATGATAGCTCTTTGTTGCAGTATGCTTACTCTTCCTGTTCCTATCGAAATCAGCTGAGATTCTGGGTAGAACTGTTGAAAAACATAGCATTTCGACATATATGAGTTTTTTTTTTCGTGTTTTAGCCGGAACTATTGCTAGGTCGCGTTAAAATGATAGTTCTTTGTTGTTTTACGCTTACTTGACCTGTTCCTATCTAAATCAGCTGAGATGCCGGGTAGAACTGTTGAAAAACATAGCATTTCGACATATATGAGTTTTTTTTAGTTTTTTAGCCAGAACTATTGCTAGGTCGCGTTAAAATGATAGTTCTTTGTTGTTTTATGCTTATTTGTCCTGTTCCTATCGAAATCAGCTGAGATGCCGGGTAGAACTGTTGAAAAACATAGCATTTAAACATATATGAGTTTTTTTTTTAGTTTTTTAGCCAGAACTATTGCTAGGTCGCGTTAAAATGATAGTTCTTTGTTGTTTTATGCTTATTTGTCCTGTTCCTATCGAAATCAGCTGAGATGCTGGGTAGAACTGTTGAAATAACATAGCATTTAGACATATATGAGTTTTTTTTTGTTTTTTAGCCAGAACTATTGCTAGGTCGCGTTAAAATGATAGTTCTTTGTTGTTTTATGCTTATTTGTCCTGTTCCTATCGAAATCAGCTGAGATGCTGGGTAAAACTGTTGAAATAACATAGCATTTAGACATATATGAGTTTTTTTTTTAGTTTTTTAGCCATAACTATTGCTAGGTCGCGTTAAAATGATAGTTCTTTGTTGTTTTATGCTTATTTGTCCTGATCCTATCGAAATCAGCTGAGATGCTGGGTAGAACTGTTGAAATAACATAGCATTTAGACATATATGAGTTTTTTTTTAGTTTTTTAGCCAGAACTATTGCTAGGTCGCGTTAAAATGATAGTTCTTTGTTGTTTTACGCTTACTTGACCTGTTCCTATCGAAATCAGCTGAGATGCCGGGTAGAACTGTTGAAAAACATAGCATTTCGACATATATGAGTTTTTTTTAGTTTTTTAGCCAGAACTATTGCTAGGTCGCGTTAAAATGATAGTTCTTTGTTGTTTTATGCTTATTTGTCCTGTTCCTATCGAAATCAGCTGAGATGCTGGGTAGAACTGTTGAAATAACATAGCATTTAGACATATATGAGTTTTTTTTTAGTTTTTTAGCCAGAACTATTGCTAGGTCGCGTTAAAATGATAGTTCTTTGTTGTTTTATGCTTATTTGTCCTGTTCCTATCGAAATCAGCTGAGATGCCGGGTAGAACTGTTGAAATAACATAGCATTTAGACATATATGAGTTTTTTTTTAGTTTTTTAGCCAGAACTATTGCTAGGTCGCGTTAAAATGATAGTTCTTTGTTGTTTTATGCTTATTTGTCCTGTTCCTATCGAAATCAGCTGAGATGCTGGGTAGAACTGTTGAAATAACATAGCATTTAGACATATATGAGTTTTTTTTTAGTTTTTTAGCCAGAACTATTGCTAGGTCGCGTTAAAATGATAGTTCTTTGTTGTTTTATGCTTATTTGTCCTGTTCCTATCGAAATCAGCTGAGATGCTGGGTAGAACTGTTGAAATAACATAGCATTTAGACATATATGAGTTTTTTTTTTAGTTTTTTAGCCATAACTATTGCTAGGTCGCGTTAAAATGATAGTTCTTTGTTGTTTTATGATTATTTGTCCTGCTCCTATCGAAATCAGCTGAGATGCTGGGTAGAACTGTTGAAATAACATAGCATTTAGACATATATGAGTTTTTTTTTGTTTTTTAGCCAGAACTATTGCTAGGTCGCGTTAAAATGATAGTTCTTTGTTGTTTTATGCTTATTTGTCCTGTTCCTATCGAAATCAGCTGAGATGCTGGGTAGAACTGTTGAAATAACATAGCATTTAGACATATATGAGTTTTTTTTTTAGTTTTTTAGCCATAACTATTGCTAGGTCGCGTTAAAATGATAGTTCTTTGTTGTTTTATGATTATTTGTCCTGCTCCTATCGAAATCAGCTGAGATGCTGGGTAGAACTGTTGAAATAACATAGCATTTAGACATATATGAGTTTTTTTTTTGTTTTTTAGCCAGAACTATTGCTAGGTCGCGTTAAAATGATAGTTCTTTGTTGTTTTATGCTTATTTGTCCTGTTCCTATCGAAATCAGCTGAGATGCTGGGTAGAACTGTTGAAATAACATAGCATTTAGACATATATGAGTTTTTTTTTTAGTTTTTTAGCCATAACTATTGCTAGGTCGCGTTAAAATGATAGTTCTTTGTTGTTTTATGCTTATTTGTCCTGCTCCTTTTGAAATCAGCTGAGATGCTGGGTAGAACTGTTGAAATAACATAGCATTTAGACATATATGAGTTTTTTTTTAGTTTTTTAGCCAGAACTATTGCTAGGTCGCGTTAAAATGATAGTTCTTTGTTGTTTTACGCTTACTTGACCTGTTCCTATCTAAATCAGCTGAGATGCCGGGTAGAACTGTTGAAAAACATAGCATTTAGACATATATGAGTTTTTTTTTTGTTTTTTAGCCAGAACTATTGCTAGGTCGCGTTAAAATGATAGTTCTTTGTTGTTTTATGCTTATTTGTCCTGTTCCTATCGAAATCAGCTGAGATGCTGGGTAGAACTGTTGAAATAACATAGCATTTAGACATATATGAGTTTTTTTTTAGTTTTTTAGCCAGAACTATTGCTAGGTCGCGTTAAAATGATAGTTCTTTGTTGTTTTATGCTTATTTGTCCTGTTCCTATCGAAATCAGCTGAGATGCTGGGTAGAACTGTTGAAATAACATAGCATTTAGACATATATGAGTTTTTTTTTTAGTTTTTTAGCCATAACTATTGCTAGGTCGCGTTAAAATGATAGTTCTTTGTTGTTTTATGCTTATTTGTCCTGCTCCTATCGAAATCAGCTGAGATGCTGGGTAGAACTGTTGAAATAACATAGCATTTAGACATATATGAGTTTTTTTTTAGTTTTTTAGCCAGAACTATTGCTAGGTCGCGTTAAAATGATAGTTCTTTGTTGTTTTACGCTTACTTGACCTGTTCCTATCTAAATCAGCTGAGATGCCGGGTAGAACTGTTGAAAAACATAGCATTTCGACATATATGAGTTTTTTTTAGTTTTTTAGCCAGAACTATTGCTAGGTCGCGTTAAAATGATAGTTCTTTGTTGTTTTATGCTTATTCGTCCTGTTCCTATCGAAATCAGCTGAGATGCTGGGTAGAACTGTTGAAATAACATAGCATTTAGACATATATGAGTTTTTTTTTAGTTTTTTAGCCAGAACTATTGCTAGGTCGCGTTAAAATGATAGTTCTTTGTTGTTTTATGCTTATTTGTCCTGTTCCTATCGAAATCAGCTGAGATGCTGGGTAGAACTGTTGAAATAACATAGCATTTAGACATATATGAGTTTTTTTTAGTTTTTTAGCCAGAACTATTGCTAGGTCGCGTTAAAATGATAGTTCTTTGTTGTTTTATGCTTATTTGTCCTGTTCCTATCGAAATCAGCTGAGATGCTGGGTAGAACTGTTGAAATAACATAGCATTTAGACATATATGAGTTTTTTTTTGTTTTTTAGCCAGAACTATTGCTAGGTCGCGTTAAAATGATAGTTCTTTGTTGTTTTATGCTTATTTGTCCTGTTCCTACCGAAATCAGCTGAGATGCTGGGTAGAACTGTTGAAATAACATAGCATTTAGACATATATGAGTTTTTTTTTTAGTTTTTTAGCCATAACTATTGCTAGGTCGCGTTAAAATGATAGTTCTTTGTTGTTTTATGCTTATTTGTCCTGCTCCTATCGAAATCAGCTGAGATGCTGGGTAGAACTGTTGAAATAACATAGCATTTAGACATAATGAGTTTTTTTTTAGTTTTTTAGCCAGAACTATTGCTAGGTCGCGTTAAAATGATAGTTCTTTGTTGTTTTACGCTTACTTGACCTGTTCCTATCGAAATCAGCTGAGATGCCGGGTAGAACTGTTGAAAAACATAGCATTTCGACATATATGAGTTTTTTTTTGTTTTTTAGACAGAACTATTGCTAGGTCGCGTTAAAATGATATTTCTTTGTTGTTTTATGCTTATTTGTCCTGTTCCTATCGAAATCAGCTGAGATGCTGGGTAGAACTGTTGAAATAACATAGCGTTTAGACATATATGAGTTTTTTTTTAGTTTTTTAGCCAGAACTATTGCTAGGTCGCGTTAAAATGATAGTTCTTTGTTGTTTTATGCTTATTTGTCCTGTTCCTATCGAAATCAGCTGAGATGCTGGGTAGAACTGTTGAAATAACATAGCATTTAGACATAATATGAGTTTTTTTTCGTGTTTTTGCGTGTTGCCTGTAAACGATAGAACTATTATGCATTTTTATACGTTTTAAGCGTCTAGAAACTGAGAACTCCTGAGATGCTGAAATGCGTAATGAGAAGTTAGCATTTCATTTTTCTGAAATATATATTTTTTTATATATGGTTTTTTCGATAGAACTATTGCTATGTTGGCTGTTAACAATAGAACTTTGCTTTTTAATATGTTTTAAGCGTCTAGAAACTGAGAACTCTTGAGATGCTGAAATTCGTAGTGAGAAGTTAGCATCTCATTTTTCAAAAAAAATATTTTTTTTTTAAATACTGTTTTTTCGATAGAACTGTTGCTATGGTGGCTGTAAGCAATAGAACTTTGCATTTTCATATGTTTTAAGCGTCTAGAAAGCGAGAACTGCTGAGATGCTGGAACTTGTACTGTGAAGTTAGCATCTCATTTCGTCGAATTTTTCAGTGATTTTTTTTTGGGAAAAAGAGCTGAACTATTAAAAAAAAATATCAAGAACTGTAGAACTATTGGGGATGCTACTAGAACACCGATTATTTTTTGAGATTCTGGAAATTGATATGCTAGGTTCACACACATATTTAAAGCAGTGTTTTTTTTTAACTTTTTGTGGTCAGAGACCACTATCAGAATTTCAAAAAGCCCATGGATCCATCTGAGATTATTATAGCACAAGAAAACAAAGCCCATTGTTTAAAAAAATCACTAATTATTTATGTTAATGATTAATATTAGATATTGTTGCTGCAGTCTTACGGACCCCTAAGGGGTCCACGAACCCCACTTTAAGGAACCCTGATATAAAGGAGGTCCACTGTCTAGTGTCTACTTATGTGATGTTCATGAAAGGGGTTATGATCTTGAAAAATCTCACGAAAGGTAATATTCTTAAAGTTCAGGCAAAATCAAGTTTTTCAAATGTTTCTTTTAGATTTTACAACCTCACAAGATTTAAGGGAGCAGATGGCGGTGTAGAAACACCATACCATCTCACAAAGGCACCATATCACTGAAGGGTTGTGATTTATAGAATAATACTGAAATATGATCAGGATTCCTCAATTTCATAGGAAAAAATCATGGTGTTGGATTCCCTACCTACACTCAGCTCAGTCAGCTAAAAAAGTTAGGTAAGAATGTTTGACAGTTTTCAGATAAGACATAAATAAAGTAACGTAAGGCAACTGGCAATGTGTTAAGAAATATATATTCCTATGTGAGCATTGGGTACTAAAATAATCATACTTCAAGACACAAACTTTGTTCTAATAAGAATGTTAGTTTCCTACTATACCTAATTACCTATGTGTTGAATCCACTATGAATTGACTATGAAGGACTGGGAATATGTAAACTATAATAAAAATTATACATACCACTATTTAATTCCTCTTTTACTTCATCACTGGTCACTTTATCACTAATACTGTCACTTTCATGTTCAACATGGTTCTGCAGTTTACTTTCACCTTCTTTTTCACTAATTAGTTCATTTTCTGACTGTCCATTGCCATTAGCAGATTTGCTCGTATCACTATCATCAAGTTCATTAGTTTCACTGTTGACAGGTTTGGAACTTTGAGGGTTTTCAATGTGTTTATAGGTGTCTGAAGTTTCCAAGGCGCCTTTTTCATCAGAAGCCTTGTCACCAGAATCGAGACTGACAGCCTCTGTAGAGTTCTCGGGAATACTCTCTTTTTCCTCCATTTTACCACCAATCTAGTTGGATATAGGTAAATTACAGGATTCAATACATCTGGAAATTAATTAAAGATTCTGGTTAAGATTTTTACCAAGACACCGCACCCGGCAGAAAGTTTCGAGGTTAGAATGATATGGGGTTCATCGAACTAGAATAATTGTGCAAAAAATAAATTGAACATTTATTTTACGTTAAGCAGAATGTGGAAGAATTTTGAATTGGTACAATAAATGTAATACAATAAAATAACCGCGGCAATTATAAGCGATATGACGCCAACCGCGACACAAGCCCGTAGCCCGCGCTTATTCGTATATTGTTTTTTAGAAACTAATACTTGAAAGTGCATCCTTAAAATTATGTTGATAACTTAATTAAGATTTATTTCAATGCTGACCAAACAGTATTTGGTAAATAGCAACTAGGATGTGGCGGTAACTTTCTTTGTAAGACACGAAAAAAAACCCTAAGGACAGAAGTGAATTACTTTGACAAACACAGGGCGCTTAAGTCAAATATTGGTGTGTTTGGTATCAAAATTCCACTGTTTTTCATAGTAGTAGGTCGATAAGTGAAACAGACTTACCTGTATTGTTAATTTACACAAAATTCACTGAAAGCACAACAAACGACACCATTTTGGAATCTACTTGCATGCGATTTGTTGCGGATGTGTATACTGCACAAACCAATTTCTATTTACTTGCAATACAATTTGAAGAAAATGTATATTTATTTAACGTAACTAAATAAATAAAATACATATTGTTTAGTATATAACATTAGTACTATTTATCTTTATTAACGCCGAATAAATAAAAAGTAATCAATGCAGAGGCAATTCTTATCCTTATGTTGGCAAAAAGTGACGCTTTGAACAACGTAGTATGTTCGAGTTACTGTTAAAAGTGTTAAAACCCCGAGTTGAACCCTGTTTCTCCCTTACGTAAATTATATAATTATCTTTATATAATCGAAAAAATCAAAAAGTCGTACTTTGTATAGGCATGATGATATTTTCAATGGTGTAGCTAGACAAATAATTTTGAATTAAAACGTTAGCTCTGTTTCTGCCTTCATGATGTTGATGTTGCTGAATCAAAAAAATAAGTTCGTCCATCCGCATGCCCTGTTTGGATATTTTTACGCTTTTATTTATGGCTCAAAATGATGACAAATTTAAATTTCGATAATGTAGGTGAAAAGTATTTATATTGAATGAATTCTTTCTGGTCGCATTTCATTGGCCATAAGTATGTTTTACTTTATCGGAATGCGACCCGAATTCGGTTCTGTAATGTTATTGGTCGGCTATTATTACGTGCTCCTCTGATTGGGTAATTTATTAGTACTACTTTTGTTGTCATTTTCGACAACTATGGCGGGCTTGTGTTTTTTCAAGCTCAAATACGAAATGAGTAGTTATGTGCGCCGCTCAGGCGGCGACATTGACAGCGATTTGTCGAATATTCTCGTTCGCCATTTTGTGAATGTTATGGAATTTCGTGTTAAGTAATCAACGTGAGATCATCTTGGTGAAATCCATAATCAGTGTAAGTTCAACTCTTCACGAAGTGGTCGGAGTCATATCGAAATTCTAAATACTTCCGATTCATGTGTGGGAGTCGAGGTGTGCTCGATTTTATTGTTTATCCGTCGCTTTGTAGTCTCGTTTCACGGCGGATACGAGGGCATTCGACCTTCACAAGTGCCAATAATGTTCAGTGTTTTTTTCTCAGGTCTGTGAGTGATGACTGAAAATTGCGTTGTCGGTAAGCCCTCACTGAAGCGGCATGAAGTTGCTAAGCCTGTACACCTTCAGAGGCTGGAAACCGCCCTGGACATCCGTCCACTCGTAAACCAGGTAGAACAGATCCTCAACTCAGATGGCGGCAGTGATAGCGACGATGATTCTGATGGCAAGTCTATGGGCAATGAGATGTCCAAAGGCGACAGGGTTATGCATGGAGTTGTCACTACTAAACAAGGTTTGTAACTGAATAGCTTCTCAACATCATGGTTAGGAATTGATCCTGAACTAGGTGGTAAAATTACTAAAGTTTTTTCGTTTTAGTTAACTGTGTATCAACTCTCGTAATACAGTTTGTTATGGCAATAGCATGAAAGTCCATTCGTATTTCCATATACAATACAATAGCTGAAAGCGCTACGCTAGTAGAACAGATATTGGACAATTGCAAAGTCACCATTTTCTCTTTATTATGTTGGGCTGACTATGAACATGGCTATTATTCTGTGCTTTACAGAACGTCAAGGTGATCGTCTCCGTCTCTACAACCTGACCTCAGTGGGTGAAGAACGAGAGTGGCTGCGTAATGTCCTCCTGTCCTCAGAATCCGACACAAGCAGTGATGAGGACACTCCTGAAGGCAAACTGCTGAGAATAAAGCGGTTGCTTAAGGAGAGACATTACCATAACAAATATGCCAAGGATTATTATAAAGATCAGGGGGTAACTATGATAATTTCTTACACGAAATTTTCTATTTTCATATTTAACTAGCTGTTCTGACTCCACTTATCTGTATATCAAATTTCAACTAAATTGTTCCAGCGGTTTAAACGTGAAATGGTAACAGTCAGACAGACAGAAATTCTTTATCTTTATCTTTATCTTTAAATACTTTCGCATTTATAATATTAGTAGGGATATTTACAATCACTTACCAGCATCTATCTATTATGTTGGTATGAACATGCATCAAACAGAATTTTCTTACTTCTTTTTGTGGCACATAGGTAGCTAAGCAATGAAAACTCCCTACTTAATATAAGACATAAATGAGAAACCTTTTGCACTGGTTTTATGTAAAGACTGATTAAATAGATTATACAACTGCCAACCTGCATTTGGGACTTGGCCATTTTTTACTACGCCCCTCAACCTAGCCCCCAAAAATACTTACCAATTTTAGTACTTACTAGCCTAGTAACAGGTTATCGCTAAAACACTATTTGGACTTTCTATTTTTAATAGAGAATAAGAACTACACGTGACGCTCCTGGGACAAAGTCGCAACGCCCAAGGCACAGTTTGGGAAGCCTTGAGAGTGTTAGCAGTTAACCTATTTAAGTAACCTATTTAAGTTTATTTAGTTAACTTATTTAGCTTCTTGGTTGTCTGGAAGAGATCGCTATTAAGCGATAAGACCGCCTATTGTCTACAATGTTCTTTGTTTCTGTATTGTTTTGTACTGATTTGTGGTGTTCAATAAAGAGTATTTGTATTGTATTGTATTGTAACCTGGAGATTTATACTTATGTATAGAACCTGACCTGTGCAAGTTCTGCTCAGAGAAATTAACTTCATTTGACAACTAGTGACCCACTAGTTCGTTTGTCTGGCCTCTCTAACATAAAAAAAAAAACAAGATTTTTTTTCCATTCAGAAAATCATGACCTTACCAAACACCTCCAAACACTGGACACAATAACACCATACTCTTACATACATAATATATAAATATACAAACTCTAATAATGCCTCTTTCCCATAGAGGTAGGGCAGGCAGAAATTACTTTGTTCCACTCAAGATTGATTAATTCAAGTCTTTTGCTCCAGCTATTCTAACTTTCTACTTATAACCAATCCATTGCGATCCCCAGAACTCTCGCTATATGTACTACGGCGCGGGTCTGCTGTCTACGGTCGACCGGTATCCGGAGCGGCGCGTTAGCAGGCCTGTGCCGCCGCCGACGGGCAGGGGGCGGCGGGGGCGGCCCAGCGAGCGGGGGAGGGGGGTGCAGAAGAGCCGCCGCGGCAGGAACAGGGATGGCAGGGCCGAAGGTACCGACATGGTGAGTTGAAGGCTAGGTTGGTTATTAGTTGGAAGGATTTTGAAGACATAAAGAAGAGAGACCTGAAGGGTAATACCGCACTAATTGCTCAATTTTCAATTAATTTAATAAAATTACCATAAAGTCCATTGCCGACTGGTCTGTTCTCATAATGAGACTTGAACAAGTATCAATGAAATAATTCTTTTAGAAACTCCACTGCTAGACATAGGCCTCCTCTCTGAATAGAATGGTGTGGTGTGGGCAGTAGTTCCGATGCAGGCCATGTGAAATCGGGAAATAACGATTATGGATTTGGTTTAACTCAACAATTTGTGGTTTTGCAGCCTGACAGTGTGGATTGGGAAGAGCAACTGAGAAACATAAAAGAAGAGAAAGAAGATGAATTTACTATAGCAGAAAAACCTGGAGTCAGGTGAGATATACTGGAAACATTCACCGTACTAGATGTTAACTAAACTACTCTGCATAATTAACTTCATAGTTATTACACATTTCCACCTAAACGCCCACAATCTTGCTAAATGTGGCCTGTAGGTCTTGTTACCTTAGGCTCTGTCTACCCCGTGAGGGATGAAGACGTGATTTGTGTGTGTGTGTGTGTGTGTATTACACATTGAATGAACAATCTTAAACTTCAAATTTAAATTACTTTAGTCCGACTATTAATGGAACGGTAGAGTCAGACACTTGTATGATAAAATATGGATCATGGATCACGGGTATTCAATGTATTTAAGATGTATGTATAGGTCCATGCTGGTCTGAGAGCAAATAAAAACATAGAATGTACCAGTTGCTTCTCTTCCCGCGCAGATGGTAAAAGCTCATAATGGAAGGGGCGAATATGATAGGATTCACGTTATAGGCGATGCGGCTAGCAACTCACTATTTTGATTCCACTTTCCACCTATACGCCTACAGCTGTAGGTCTTGTTACCTTAGGCTCTGTCTACCCCGTAAGGGATAAAGGCGTGATTTGTGCATAATGTGTTTGTATGTAATATCTGTTGATTAATATTAGTGATGTTCCGGATATCCGTATCCGTATCCGCGGATATCCGAGGGAAAATAAAAATCCGTATCCGTATCCGTGTCCGTTACTTTTCACGCGGATCTTTTACGGATCTTTTACAGGTGATTAGGTAGAATTAAAATAACTATAAAACTCCATTCAAGAGTATTTTTATTTCTTAAAATCAAATGTTTGGCACCTTTATATTGCAAACATTTATCGCAGTAAGTTACCATACCAATACTACATAACTGAAAGAAT
Organism: Pandemis corylana; assembly: GCA_949127965.1. Taxonomy (NCBI): domain Eukaryota; kingdom Metazoa; phylum Arthropoda; class Insecta; order Lepidoptera; family Tortricidae; genus Pandemis; species Pandemis corylana. The sequence goes on from OX421869.1 coordinate 4,464,603, forward strand.
CTTTCGTCAACTATCGCTTCAAGGTCGCGGGCGCCGACACCAACCGAATAAAAAATAAAGATCCGTATCCGTATCTTGACACTAAATATCCGTAATCAGATCCGTATCCGCGGATATACATTTTTAACGATCCGGCACATCACTAATTAATATACAGACAAACAGATAAACAGACATCAATTCAAAAAACTGTTGGAACATGTTCTGTTATCGAGTCTAATCATATAAGTTTCTTCAGCTAATATTTTTTAAATATCTTCCATGTACAGAATTTTGACCCTCTTCAATATTATATGTATAAATAGATTAATTTTAAAACAGTGTGATTATTTGTTGCTAGGGGTCGCAAGAAACTGTCCACCCTCAAAACCCCGGAAGCTCTCACCGCTCGCCGACGTAGGCACTGGCAGCTTCTCGTGAAGAAGGAGCTCGGCAAAGTGCAAAGGGCGAGGACAGCCACGCACAGGGAAGTCATGCTGCAGAGGAAACGGCTGGCAACGCTCTGCTGCAAGCATTGGCGGCATGTTGCTATGCAGGTGAGGTTTAAGATAAAATAACCTAATCATAAAATGACATTTTTGACTCAAACTTTTTTTGCTGACTGTACTTTTTGTAGACTGTACTTGCATTAGTACCATTCGTCCTACATATGTGTACCAAATTTCAAGTCAATCGGTCCAACCGTTGAAGAGTTCCCTCCTGCGGAGACAGTCCTGACCTGGCCACCAGAATTCTACAAATAAGCAAAATTTCAGCACAATCTGTTGAAGATATCTGCTTTCAAATTGAGTCGCAAGATTCCACACGGACAAACATACTTAGATACATGCATACATTGCAAGTTAATATAAAACTTGTAAAAATATATTGTCTCTTTTGCGAAGACACACATAGCTGATGATCTATTTTTCATGTCGGTATTTTTTGTTTTTTTTTTTTCTAAAAAAATTGTGTATATGCTCTTATATTTGTGTGTCTTGCAAAAACGAATAAATGTCTTCTTTCTTTCTTTCTGTCTAGACCAGCCAGATGGGTTTGGTTTTTCAAATGAAGAACGCAACCTTATTTAGTGTGTTGCCAGGTTCAGTTTAGTTAGGCATATCAATTGAAATACTAGCTTATTAAAAAACAAGATAGGCTTGTCTGTTAGCTATTTAAATACTGTATTTATTCAGTTGTTATTTTTCAGATGTACATGTTGAAAGTAATGGATAAATTTGCTTTGCTACTTTGTGCATTAGTGTGGTCAAGTCATGCCAAATAGTCGCGTTATTATTAACCTTACTGTAGCTTTCTGTAGTCTGCGGGTGGTAGGGCCTTGTGCAAGGTCCGTCCGGATCGCTACCACCATCTTATTCGCTAATCCTGCCGCTAAGTAGCAGTGCTTAAGCACTGCTGTGTTCCGGTGTGGAGAGTAAGACAGCCGGGGAAATTACGGGCACAAGAGGCGTTTCATCTTAGTCCTCTAGTATGGCAACGCATCTGCAATCCCTCCGGGGTTGCGGGTGTCTATGGGCAGTGGTGATCACTTACCATCAGGTGACCCACTTGCTCGTTTGCCTTCCTATTCATATAAAAAAAAAAAGCTTTACTCAAACTATACTATGCTCCTCACACGTTATGTTGCTTTTCCTTGTCTCTCAAGGCTAGTAAGACAGAGAGAGAGCATGGGCATGACTTGTAACGTAGCCTCACTACGCCTGACTCATTTCTTCGCTATACCACATGTCACTCGTCGAGTGTTTCGCGAGTATTAAGAAATGAAATAATAATTCGTTCTGATTCTCTTTCACTTGATCCCACACTTGAGCACAGTTCCAATGTTCATTCTTTCTCAACAGTCCCAAAAGAATATGAAAGAGACGGTATGGCGGTGCAAGCGGCTGAGCAGAGAGATGCAGGCGTATTGGCGGAGGTACGACCGTGCCGAGAGAGAAACGAGACGGCGGATGGAGCGTGAGGCCGAAGAACAGAGAAAGGTATACATTTGTTTTTTGTTCATTCATGAATATTACTACAAATAAATTAATTGTATCACGTGATACAATGTAGTCAATTTTAATCTAGAATAGTTCAGCTTTCTATTAGTAATATACATTTAGAATCGGTTGAGTGGGTCTATACACACAAATACAGTTTTTAGTATAAAATAACATTTTTTTTGTAGACAAATTACATCCCGCTCAACTTTCCATCATCAGCCTTAAAGACTTACATACATACATACATACACAAATCACGTCTATCCCTTACGGGGTAGACAGAGCCTAAGGTAACAGGTACCTACAGGCCAAATTTAGCAAGATTGTGGACGTACAGGTGGAAAATGGAACCAAAATAGTGATGGGTTGCCAGCATCATCGCCTATAACATGATTCCTATTATTTACGCCCATTCCCTCGATGCACTTTTACCATCTGCGCGGGTAGAGAAGCAACTAGCATTCTATGTTTTTTTCTTTGCTCCCAGACCAGCATGGAAGACAAAGACTTGTAATTTAAAAGCCGCACCTTATTCCAGATGGACGTAGAGCTAATGGAGGCAAAGCGGCAACGTCGCAAGCTGAACTTCCTTATAACGCAAACGGAACTCTATGCTCACTTCATGCAGCGTAAACTGAATGCCGGTGAAGATCCAGAAGGCGCGGACAGGATACTGCGGCAGCTGGATGAAGACAGAGACCCTAGGCTCGCTGCCATTGATAGTTATGACAGGTAGGATAATTAGGACTAAGAAAACTGATCTCCTTATCAAGGGACCCCTCGATTTATGTAATTACTGTTATTATTGTGTGTAAAACTTTTTTGTTGAAATGTGTAAACGAATTCCCTTTTCATGCCACTGTTCAGACATAAGGCCGAAGATGGTCTAATTTCTGGGTGTAAAACAGTCCATTCTTTTAAATTTGAAGAATGGGTTCTGTGAATGAGAAACTGGTCATTTATTTTTATTATTGTACAGTTTGTTGCAAAATTTGATTAATCAGATCACTAACAGGTTAAGGTTTTGGTCTCCTATAAGAAAAATAAATATGAAATGTAATTACAAAAAAATGATGGAAAATTTTGCATTATAAAATTGCTTCAAGTGAAGATTGTGATATGATTTTTTTATTAATTACTTCTTCTGCGTAGAATTAGCAACCGACATGTCTATCGCTATCCCGCGGGAACAAACTTCATTTGTAATATTAGTAGGATTAATTAATCAATTCCTCGAACTCACTCGTCCATCTAGCTTAGTTTCCGTCGTCTACAACAATACTATGTTCCCCAGCGACGCGATGAAATCCCGCGCGTCCCGCAACGCCCGCGAAGCGTTCCGCACGGAGCGTGCGCGCGCGCGTCAGTTCGGCGTCGGCGCGCCCCCCTCCCCCGCCGACGCGCCCGCCCCCGCCGCGCGCGGGGACCACACGCAGCCCGACATCTTCCAGGGCACGCTCAAGGGGTACCAGCTGAAAGGCATGAACTGGCTGGCTAATCTATATGATCAGGTCGGTTTTTTATTTCCATAATTTAGGACATATTTATGATGTAGGAAATGGAGTCGCCTGTAAAGCAAACGATGCCTGTTAAAAGTGGTAAAATTTTGGGGGAGCGGAAGTGTGCTAGTTGCTTCGATAAAAAAAGATGATATAGCTGTGCTTCGATATGGTGGAGATGCTGGGATGCCTTTCGAAATTGATTGCATGACTATGAAGGTAGATTAAAATAATTATGTCACTTATTTAAAATAAGAATAGGTGAAGATTATTTCAGGCAATCCATTAAAAATATTGCAGTTAGTGTTACAAAATATGAACTCTTACTAAGCGTCTTCATGGTCGCCACAAAAACAACATTTATCACAACACTTCCCAATTGTAACAAAATGTTATGAAGTGTAATTTTTTATTGTTTTATAACGCTATACAACACTTCTTAACTTCAGTGTGGGAGCACCCATGGAGTACCATTAAAAGTAGTAAATACTGTTTGAAAATGGTTTCTGTATTGTTCGCTTGGCAAGTTATAGGTTAAAGTTATTTTTTTTTTTTTTATGTGACTAGGAAGGCAAACGAGCAAGTAGGTCACCTGATGGTAAGTGATCACCACTGCCCATAGACACCCGCAACCCCGGAGGGATTGCAGATGCGTTGCCAACCTAGAGGACTAAGATGAAATGCCTCTTGTGCCCGTAATTTCCCCGGCTGTCTTACTCTCCGCACCGGAACACAGCAGTGCAAGCACTGCTACTTAGCGGCAGGATTAGCGAGTAAGATGGTGGTAGCGATCCGGACGGACCTTGCACAAGGCCCTACCACCCGCAAACTTGACGTTGTTCACAAGAACTGTTTTGTCCCCAGGGCATCAGCGGTATCTTGGCTGACGAGATGGGCCTGGGCAAGACCGTGCAGTGCATAGCGTTCCTGTGCCACGTGGCGGAGCGCCTGGGGGTGTGGGGCCCGTTCCTGGTGGTGTCTCCGGCGTCCACGCTCCACAACTGGCAGCAGGAGTTGCAGCGGTTCGTGCCGGATTTCAAAGTTGTAAGTGGACGCGATTACACGTGTGAGACAGCTGTGCCTGTGCGACACGTGTAACAATATGCATCACCCAAACTAAGCTATAGTCACCACTAAACTGACCTGACTTTCGGACTCAAACACGAGCTATCATTCGAAAACGGCAATTGAGTAACGTGAATTGTTTGGTGTACTACCTAGCAGTGGCGTAACTATAACGTCTGGGGCCCGCGGCAAATTCGTCAGATGGGACTCCTTCCTCAGTACTATTATAAAGAAGTGCATCAGCGTCCCTTCTGTGCTCTAAACCAAACCAGTTCGTGGCCCCGTAGAGCTAGGGGCCCCTGGCATTTTGCCACCCCTGCCACCCTATAGTTACGCCACTGCTACCTAGTATCTGGGCGACCGAGCAAAGTTCCCCAGACTTAGCTAGAACGATTTTACGCTTCCAAAAACCCGCTCATAGAAAATTTCGTCGAAATTGTTAGAGCCGTTTCCGAGGTTTCTGAATTTTTTTAGAAATTTGTACTAAAGTCATCAGAATGCAGTAGGTTAACTTAGTTAAGTATAAATTAAATAAAATACATACTTAAAATACATACCATACTTTCGGAACCTTAATTTTGGGGCATTATACATATCTAAGGATCTATGATCCTTACTAAGTTCTTCCTATGTTTTTTTTTAATTTACCCACAGGTACCTTACTGGGGCAGTCCTAGCGAGCGAAAGATCCTCCGTCAATTCTGGGAGCGCAAAGACCTGCACACGCGACAGGCCGCGTTCCACGTCGTAGTGACCTCGTACCAGATCGTGGTCAGCGACCTCAAGTACCTCAACCGGGTGTCCTGGCAGTACATGATACTGGACGAAGCGCAGGCCATCAAGAGCTCGGCCAGTATGAGGTGGAAGTTGCTACTTGGTTTCAGCTGTAGAAACAGATTGTTGCTATCAGGTAAGTGACTGATTACTACACCGTCTTAATCGCTAATGCTTGCGTTGTTCTGGCGTGGAGAGTATGTATGTATGTATAACTCTTTATTGTACATAAAAGATGAATACAGGACAAAACACATGCACATAGGCGAACTTATCCCTAAAAGGGATCTCTCCCAGTTAACCTTTGAACGATTGACAGGATATAAATATTAAGCGAGAGTAGACAGAAAAAGTAAAAGAACCGATCAAAACCTAAAATAATCCTAAATGTCTAAATTTTAAATAATGTAAGATATAATAATAAACTACACATCTGTATTTATAAAAGAAAGTCGTGTTAGTTACACTATTTATAACTCGAGAACGGCTAAACCGATTTGGCTGAAAATTGGCGGCGAGGTAGCACCAGGTAGTACCAGGAGACGGACATAGTCTGCGTAGAATTCGGTTATCGCTATTGTTCCGGGATAAAAACTATCTTATGTCCTCCCCCGGGACTTCAAACTATCTCGATACCAAATTTCATTAAAATCGGTTCAGTGGTTTTAGCGTGAAAGTGTGACAGACAGACCATGAGTTACTTTCACATTTATAATATTAGTAGGGCAGTTGGGAATCTATCTTAGCTCTCTAGAGTCTAGACTGACGACGCATTTGAAATCTTCTAGTCTTGCAGGTGTCCATGGGTGGTGGTGCTCACTTACGATCAATTGACCCACTTGCTCGTTTGCCTGCCTTGTCGTATTAAAAAAAACATGGCTTATGACGTAGTCTATCGTAACATAACCCTATAGGCTAGCAACGCATTGGCAACTCAGTGGGCGGAGGAGACTGATTTGCTCGTTTGAAATTGTAAAATTAAAATACAAAGGAACAAATATACCGCCCAGAATTTTTAAGTTACTTGAAACTTTTATTATCGGATTTGGCCACGATTTCCGATATCCGATAATTTTAGAGACGGTTACGTAGCTCCATAACGTCCCTATTAAAATTGCGGAAAAATAGGAGCCCCGCGAAACGGAGCACCTTTTTATTTATTTATTTATTTATTTAATCTCATAATTAACACTTAGAGACAAGCCACACATGCTAATTATATAACGAGAGAAAAGAACGAATACATAGAACTAATAAACTAAATTATACAGTTATATAATAAGTTATACATTTATTGAGCTCGTTGTCACTATTGACTCCAAATGCCGGCTAGCCGATGCAAGAAACCTCGACTCAGAGGTAAAGAACAAATCCAGACTAGTGTCCTTTAATTCAAACATTTGCGTGCGTGGTGTTTGATAAATTGTGTCATTATGCGTGTAAGGCCTTTTTATGCGTCATTGTACTGAAATTATAATAAGTAATAACTAGTTAATATTGTTCAGGTACTCCGATCCAGAACAGTATGGCTGAGCTTTGGGCGTTGCTCCACTTCATAATGCCGACGCTCTTCGACTCGCACGACGAATTCAACGAATGGTTCTCGAAGGACATAGAGAGCCATGCTGAGAACAAGAGCACTATCGACGAAAGTAAGTGACAGAGCTAAAGCCTTGATAATTAATTTATTTAAGTATTTCGCCAACGCGACAATAGTCGGTGATATGTGACAATTCTGTTTACGTTATAAAGTCGACGAGAATCTACGCCATTAGGCTTCATATTGATAAAGCACTGCATTTCAAATTGTCAACGGTCATTGATAATTGTCAAGTTGGTGAAATAATTGATACTCTGCCTATGCCCATATTCTGAACATAAAAAACATCTAACGTGGTTCGCTATCACACGTACAAGATAGCTATTTATTAAAGAAGTTTAAGTAATTAAAATTAGTAGTTTGAAGGACTTTTGATGGAAAAATTATGAATACTTGCGGGGTAGACAAAGCCTGTCACGATTAGTATGATTGTGTGCGTATAGGTGGGAAGGGGAATCAAAACAGTGATGGTTAGCAACTTGTTAGCCGCACCGCCTATAACATGTTTCCTAAGATTATCGCCCATTCCCTAGATGAGCTTTTACGATCTGCGCGGGAAGAGAAGCAACTGGAACATTCCAAGTTTTTTTCTTTTCTCCCAGACCAGCATCAAAAAATTATGTAGGGTAGTTTATGGTTTTTTTCGTTTGTTTTCGTAGAACACCTGTCTCGGCTCCATATGATACTGAAGCCGTTCATGTTGCGTCGTATCAAGAAAGACGTGGAGAACGAGCTGTCAGACAAGATCGAGATTATGGTGCACTGTCCGCTCACGATCCGGCAGAAACTTTTGTATATAGGTAAGTAGTAGATAGTTTTTTGTTGAGATATTTTACAGCTCTGATATTGACTCTTCTTAGTTCTATGCTCGGATTTTTTTTGCGCTATAAAATGTGGAATACGGAAATTCGCCGTAGAACTGGCAGGTCAATAACGTAGCGCGAAGAATATGTGAGTTGGTGACAATGGGCAGGTCACATAGCTCGTAGAACAGAACCGTTGTTGGTTGGTTTTCGAGTGGTGACTACGGAACGTTGGCAGGCTTCCCACTAGGTGTATGACGGTGGATGCAGGTGGCAAGTTGTCCTTCATGCTGCTCTAAGTGTAAGGTCAGAGTGGACGTTCGAGTTGGGCGTGCGGCGTGCGTGTTAATCAAGTGATACTCGTACTGGTGTCCTGAGTCGATATTGCACAGAGCCCTTTGCCGTTGCCCGCCACGCTGCACGCCCCGCTAACGCTTCGCTACAAGCGCTAACTCGGGCCTTACATTCAGCAGTGGTCATTTTCCTGGTCATTTTTGTTGCTGCAACTGGCAACATTTAACGAAAAGTGATAAAAAGTTGATAGTTTCATTATCTAAAGTTGCCTGCTTCGCGATTTAACCAAGTCTTTCTTTGGAATGAGATATTTGGTTAATGACTAAAGTAAGAATTATTTTCAGCGTTGAAACAGAAGATCAAAATCGAGGAGTTGCTCCACTTCACCGTGGGATCCGAGTCGGGGCACAACGTCGATAAGAACTTCACGTCCAACCTGATGAATCTAGTCATGCAATTTAGGAAGGTATGTACATACAATAACATCATCGATATAAATGTGTAGTGTATGTACATTTCGCTTTTTTAGAGAGATGCTTGTAGGAAAAAACAAATCAGCGTGCGATGCTATCTAACCGACTTCGAAAAAAAGGTGTTTTGAATACATACATACATCACGCCACTTTCCCGTAGGCAGAGACTGCTTTGTTCCACCGTCTACGATCCTGACATACCTTTTCCGCTTCATCCACATTCATCAATCTCTTCATACATGCTCGTCGATTGAGGGTACTGTAGGAATAGGTTCGGCTAGTTTATGCTGGCAGGTTTTGGGTGCTGGCTGGTCTGAAATAGTTCAAGTTCCGAATATCGAACACCCGTTCGATATTTTAAAAGTTTTTTGTTTTGGAACTTGGGACGGCTCTCAGAACTGCTCGAACCGAAAGCCGCACAGGCGGAAAGCTTTATATTTTGTAATGATAATTTAAAATTGAAATAAAATCAAGAATTAATAAGTTTGTGTTTTAACTCAAATTAGCTTGGCCTTCTGCTACAACAGTTTGGTTAGGAACTTTATATCTCGATTCCCGTACAGTTTGAAGTGCCTCATTAGGGCAGCTCCACAGTACATACTCTTGACCTGACCTTTTGTCAAAACGTCCCCAATCAGTCAATCCAATTGTGTTTATTTAAAATGATGGTTAAATACATCCAGCGTCCGATATAATTATCGTAGCGCGATATACTTGGACACTTTCGTTTCTACCTACTTCAGAACTGCTTTTTTTGCAAGGATGCTTTTACAGATGGACCATTAAAGCTGACACATTTTTTACCCATAACTTGCAGTATTATTCGATGTCTCGGTGATAGAATTTTAAGCCAACACACCTTTGCAGGTGTGCAATCACCCCGAGCTATTCGAACGTCGGGACGTGCGCTCCCCGTTCGCAATGCAAGTGGACGACTACCACATACCCAAGTTACTCGCTGATGAAGGCGTGCTAATACGCTCCGTACCCTCCAAGCGGCACTTGCTGTACAACAGACTGTCGGTGCTAGCGCCGGAGTATGTACACAGGAGCGGCGGCATGTTCGGGTTCATGAGGTTCATTGATGTGTCCCCCATGGAGCTGTACAGGGTTATGGTGTGTGGCTGGTTGTGTGCGTGAGTATATATTTGATTGCTTTTATTGAAGTCTTAAGTTTGTGTGTTTAGCACGGTTTGGTTGGACTGGCAAGGAGAATATCTTTAAGTTTAGTTACTTGCCAGGCTGTGATATAGGGATAGAAGTCGACCCAGCAATGTATTGCGACTTGGAAGATTGTTCTTGCAAGTCTAGTCAAACATGTGTTTAGGATAGATGACACTGCAAGTGCATTCAACGAAACAGCAACAAAATTGCAATGTTATGATGTGAAGTATTTTTTTATATCTGAGTAATAATTTTTAATTTCTGAAGAAATTTATCACGTAAATAAATTTAGTTTGAATAAGAGTGAAAGCTCAATCACACTCTAGCTGTTAACTGTGAGGGTGACTTTCTTTCTTCAGTGTAACCAAACATCAGTATTTCCTTACAAATTCTTTCTATGAAAAGGTTGTAAATTCATAATTTTTCCAGCATACAACACATAGAACAATGCCTAGAGAAGTTTGAGAGACTGCGTCACCGCCATTTCTGGTGGCTGGGGAACACTCGGGCGGAAGTCAAGACCGAGTTCGCCGAAGTAGCCGAAGACGCGGCGAATCCCGACTATTACGAACAAGTCGGCGCCAAGGACAGGCTGCTGATATGCCCTGATGGAGATGTGCTGAGGCAGAGGAAGACTGATAGCTTGCTGTGGAGAGACTTGCTCTTCACTGATCCACTGTGGACAAAAGGTAAATATATACTTATGTACAACAGCATGTTACAAAAGTACCAAAGAAAAATAGCCAAAAATAGTGCCAATCCAAGCTATTGACGTGGAGTATTTGAACAGAAGCGTGGTACCCAAAAGCCGTATGCGTTCCAAGAACTCACGGATTCTATTTCATTGTTAGGCTGCGGCTCCACTGAGGCGGAGACGAGCGGAGCGGAGAGGAGACGTGTGGGGATCGACCAATCATATTACAGATCGGAGACGAGATGTGGATTTCATGTAATATGAATGTAATATGATTGGTCGATCCCCACACGTCTCCTCTCCGCTCCGCTCGTCTCCGCCTCAGTGGAGCCGCACCCTTAGGTACTCTTTTTATTTTGTTACTCCAGGGACATTAGGCAAGAATATTATCATATTAGTTTTAATTTTGTGTGCAATAAAGAGTCATGTTAACATAACTGCATGTATATTATTATGTACATATATACATACATACATAAATCACGTCATTATCCCTTAAGGATTAGACAGAGCCTAAGGTAACAAGACTTTAAAGACCACGTTTAGCATGATTGTGGGCGTATAGGTGGAAAAGGGAATAAAAATAGTGATGGGCTTCTAGCCACATCGCCTATAACATGATTCCTAAGATTTTCGCTCATTCCCTCGATGGACTTTTATCATCTGCGCGGGAAGAGAAGCAACTGCTACATTCTATGTTTTTTTCTTTGCTCCCAGACCAGCGTGGAAGCTTATTTTGTGGTGTTCATTAAGAATTCATTGTATTTTGTGTTGTATTGTTTTTGTTGTAGTTGGTCCATTTTATACGCACACGGAACACATTATCCATTACATGGCGGAGACGATAGAACATAGAAACATGAGGAGCAGGAATCTGAGGAATAGAGATGATCAGGTAAGAATAGCTCACAGTAAAGTAATAAGAACTTCAAGGAGTAGTTTTTTTTTTAGCTTTTTGTTAGCTTAAGTTCTGTGGATGGACATTATAAATAAATCGTTATCTTCCTTCCCAGTCTGACATGCTAAGCGAGATAAAGACAGAAGACGGTGGTTTAGTGTCAGTGCCGATTGCAGAAGTGACAGAGTTCCCGCACGAAGAGCGACCGCCGATCGTGTACCGAGACGAGCCGACGGCGCTACCAGCGTTCTTATGTACTGCGCAGCCGAAGGTGAGTGATGCTGTCCTCCTCTGATACGTCAGGACCATTGACGTGCAATAAACAACTAGAATACCAATCGCAAACAAAAGTTCCTCAAGAAACGTCCGAGCGGCGTTGTCTATGTGTTATGTGTGTCATACGATCGTGAAAAGTAATGACACGACGCCACGCGCTGGAAACCTGTCAGTCTCTTTTGTTCTCAAGAGTTTGAGATTACGGTGCGAAAGAGGCATATACTGTTATCAAAGCACGGTCGAAACATGACTGAACCAAAACTCTGCACAATAGACGCGTCTTGCTGACTTGCTTGAGCGTGATTGGGAGTCTAGTTGTTTATTGTAAGTCAATGGTTAGGATAGATAGAAACAGTGGTACGATCATTCTGTAGGACTGTTTAACATGGTTAGTGTGAGGAAGCCAAACTGAGGCAGTATTATGTGTATACATGTATTACATGTGTCTTCAAATTAATCTAGAATACTTCAGCGGGTGGGTGGATTAGTCTTACTAAGCACCAATTTAAATATTTTGCAAGATTTTCTAAGTATGGTTGACAAAAATTTTTATTAGTCGAGAAATTCGATTGAACTAATGAACCACCCGCTTAAATGAAATAATTCTAAGAAACCTTTTATAATACGCTAATGCATTAAATGCAGACAAGGTATTCGTGCCCATGGCATAGGATAATCAAGTAAACGTTGTCAATTTCCCCTAAGCTCTTTCGTACATCACTACATAGTATGAAATATAGTCTCTTTCTCTGTCCCTATGTCCCTATGTCCTTATGTCCCTTTGTATGCTTATATCTTCAAAACTACACAACGAACTTTGATGCGGTTTTTTTTAAATAGGTAGAGTGATTCAAGAGGAAGGTTTTTATGTATAATTCTACGCAGACGAAGTCGCGGGCAGAAGCTAGTAATATATAAATCACGTCTTTTTCCCTTAAGAACTAGACAGGGCCTAAGTTAACAAGATCTAAAGACCGCGTTTAGTATGATTATGGGCGTATAGATGGAAAGGGGATCGCCTCTAACATGATTCCTAAGATATTCGCCGATTCCCTCGATGGGCTTTTACCACCTGCGCGGGAAGAGTAGCAGCCTTCGTAATTTGGATGAAACGTTTTTGAGCGGGCTTCATTATACAATTGGAGTATTCGTGAAGCCTCATTTGTTTTTAGGTGTGTGCGTGTCCTCATGCGCCGTTCGCGTCGTCCCGCAGCTTCGCGTACCACGTGACGCGGCACGCGCACTGCGAGAGCGGCGCCGGCGCGGCCGCCAGCGCGCGCCTGCTGGCCGCCGCCAGGCCGCCGCGGGGCTGGGCGCCGCTGCAGGTGCCAGGTACCCCCACTACCCACTACTGTACCAAGTGAGGGAAATGTAACCCTGTCGCAATCGCAACTGATAGGCCGCCGTCACTCGTGTGATATGTTACCTTATTGCGATAGGGTTCTACGGTGGTACGTGAATACATTTCCCAGCACACCTAGCTATTGACTACTAAACGACTACTTTCCTTGGCCAATTTGTCGCTCTGACTAGGTACATACTTGCATGATGTAGATATCCTTTGCCAATAAATGAGATAGATCTTCATCTATAACTAGTAACGATATAGGAGCTACCTAAAGCGATGCTCTTCAAATCAGTCTAAGGCCGTGGTCGCTTTCACCCGCCGCACGCGGCCGACAGCGGCCCGCCGCCCGCGGCGTCTGAATGGTGTGTTCGGGAATGCTCGGGAGTGGTCGTTTTCGCCCGCCGCGTGCGGCGTAACGCTGTCGGCCGCGTGCGGCGGGTGAAAGCGACCACGGCCTTAGTGATTATGGTGATATAATCGTATCAATGTGACTGATTTGAAGAAACTAGTTTACTATTAAATGAATTTTTACTTCTTCATTTTTTATGTTTACTTTTACGGTTTTACCGTTAGAAATTTAATTTCAAAACGACTAAAAATTAGAACAGAAAAATCCGAAAAGCAAAGCTGTGGCCGCGAATCGAATCCGGATCCTCGTCATTCCGTGACGCGTGTTATACCCCTACACCACTCGGAATAGCAGGTAAAGTAAAGCTATGGCCGCTATGGGGTATAGCACGCGTCACGGAATGACGAGGATCCGGGTTCGATTCCCGGCCATAGCTTTACTTTTCGGATTTTTCTATGTGTTCTAACTTTCAGTGTCGATTAGACATTAGAAACTAGTTTGTTTTGGTTGGAACACATTCCTCAACACACGGTATTGTTTTCAGATAAAAACCAGCTAGTGAGCGACGCGGGAAAGCTGACCGTGTTGGATTCGCTGCTGAAAAGACTGAAAGAAAGGGGACACAGGGTGCTCATCTACAGCCAGATGACAAAGATGATCGATTTGCTAGAGGTGGGTGATATTTTGTGATCCTTTTTCTCAGGAACCCGTAGAGTAAGTTGAAATCCCTATTAATATTATAAATGCGAAAGTAAATCTGTCTGTCTGTTATTTTTTCACGCTTAAATAGTTATTTATTATTATTATATCCAGGAAAATTACGTAGTTGCCCCGGGATAGCGATAAGTGAATTCTGCGCAAACGGAGTCGCGGGTAACAGCCAGTGAAATATAAATACTTAAGTCTGCGGTCCCTTGGAGCTGTGAACAAATCATCCATCCCAATCAAAAGATACAGTCATTAGAAAAAGTGTTTCGATACATATTGTCGTGCTCCCAAAAGATATGGGGTTTTTATATGGAAAATAGTTGTAACGTAAAGAAAAATTGCTGACATACTTCGCGGGTGGTAGGGCCTTGTGCAAGGTCCGTCCGGATCGCTACCACCATCTTACTCGCTAATCCTGCCGCTAAGTAGCAGTGTTTGCACTGCTGTGTTCCGGTGTGGAGAGTAAGACAGCCGGGGAAATTACGGGCACAAGAGGCATTGCATCTTAGTCCTCTAGGTTGGCAACGCATCTGCAATCCCTGCGGGGTTGCGGGTGTCTATGGGCAGTGGTGATCACTTACCATCAGGTGACCCACTTGCTCGTTTGCCTTCCTATTCATATTAAATAAAAAAAAAAAAACTTCATTTATGCATTGTCATTGGGCTTCTACACTAAAAAGTAGGTCAAAATTCAGAAGCAAGACTTGAAACGTACAATTTCATTATACAGGGAATCTTTACGTAATGTTATTTGTTGTCAGGAATACATGTGGCACAGGAAACACAAGTACATGCGGTTAGACGGCTCCAGCAAGATATCAGCGCGACGCGACATGGTGGCCGACTTCCAGGTATGTTACACCGACTATTACAACTCTTGGTACTTTTTGAATAAATCTGTGTAACTAGAGGCCTCAATAGGTAGATCTCTCTCCAGGCAGATGTCATGCCTGGGGACCGAAGTTTAAAGGCAGAGAGTCGGAAGTTGTATTTATGCGTACGCGTTGAGAAACTGCGTTGGCGCGTTGTACAACATTGTGACTGCTGGTGTAGCTACTCGTGCGTCGTAGTAGTTTATTTAGTCGACGACTAGATGGCGCTGGTGTCGCTACACACTCGTATGCGTTGTCTTATTAGGTCCCGGGGATTGTAGTTACGAGTGAGTCGCGAGAGGTCAAAACACGTTACACTTCGTTCTTGAACTTGTAGAACTACATATCTTATTTGTTTAGAATATAAGTAAGAAAGTAAGTAAATGCTTTATTGTACAAATATAAAGAAACAGATGTGAACTTATCCCTATAAGGGATCTCTACCAGTTAACCTTTGAGTAGATGAGAGGAGCATTAAACGAGGGACCGACAAAGTGTGAGTTTAAAATTCCAGATTGTGATTGCCACAATAGAGCGTACATATCTAAATACAATAAACAAACCATAAAATAAACTACTAAATATCATTACACACATGCGTACACACAAAATAAGTGTCACTTATTTTTAAAAATGCGTTTCCTTTACTTACTTCCATGCTGGTCTGGGAGCAAAGGAAAAGCATAGAATGTACCAGTTGCTTCTCGTCCCGCGCAGATAGTAAAAGCTCATCGAGGGAATGGGAGTAATTCTTAGGAATTATGCTATAGGCGATGCGGCTAGCAACCCATCACTATTTTGACTCCTTTTTCCACCTATACGCCCACAATCTTGCTAAACGTGGCCTGTATATCTTGTTACCTTAGGCTCTGTCTATCCCGTAA
This sequence comes from Pandemis corylana, assembly GCA_949127965.1. Lineage (NCBI taxonomy): Eukaryota > Metazoa > Arthropoda > Insecta > Lepidoptera > Tortricidae > Pandemis > Pandemis corylana. The sequence continues at coordinate 4,480,286 of OX421869.1, forward strand.
GGGATAAAGACGTGATTCGTGTGTGTATGTGTAGATTTCCTTTAAAGTTAAATTGTGCTACGCCACTGCTCTAGTTGGAACGTTTGGTTTCACTGTAAAATGGGGCGGTCCGGTTCTTTGTGACAATATACGAGTAATAAAATATACGGTTGTGTGTGTCAGGCTCGGACCGATATCTTCGTGTTTCTACTGTCAACGCGCGCCGGCGGGCTTGGCATCAACCTCACTGCCGCTGACACTGTGAGTATATTTATCTACGTCCGTATCATAACTTCCCTGTAATATTATGACTAGAACCAGCTGCACAAACTAAGAAACTTACTCGTCTTGTTTTAAAATCAATCTAGATTGCTTCAGTAAGTTGCTGTGTCAGTGGGACTGAACACAGCTGTATTTTCGACGTGATAACGTCTCATAAATCGATGAACGCCGGCTGCACTCACGAAAAAGCATGACACGTTGCGTTACGTTCCGCGTGACGTCAGAGCTATCAGTTCGAATATGTTTCTTTATGACGTTATCACGTAAAACTATCCTTCGTAAACCGACTTTGCAGACAATCGGTTTTATTTTTATAATCGAATAAAGGCAGGCGTACACATGTCCGTATCATACAGTGGATGTACTTGTGTGACTTTCTATACAAAGAATACTAAGCTCCGTTTGATACGATGCGTCCGACGCTTACAATACGAACACGTGGACGCCTGCCTTTAAAGTAGACGGCGTCAAGGGTGACTTCATTTTGACTCAAAAGTTCCAATGAATCTAGCTACGAATAATAATAAGTCAAGAAGCGTAATTCCCTAACAGTTGCCGCTTCGATTGTCATTCCACTTACGCACACAAACTAACAGCAATGCAAACGTGACACCTGTCACTCACACAGACAATACTTGCACTCGATTAGTCCGCACGTCGTGATTGTGTCCGCCTACTTGCGGTAAGGGAAGAGTGCGTGGATCGCATGCATCCAGAGTCGTCAAGTATGGTGTCCTAAAATATTTATTTACATACATATGAAAGGTGAGTCCTCTATTTTTCATATCTGAATGGCTTCTACACCACTTCACACAGCACGATGGCATATTTTTCTAAGGTATTAGCGCAAAAATACAATGATAACGTCAAGATAACGGCACGAGCGTCCCGGCCGAACTAATTCGCCGCGCGGTACATATTCAAGGCCCCGCCCCCTGCGGTTCACTTCGCGTGGAATCATTTTTCGGGCTTAGTTACGCTTCTTGAGTTATTATTATTCGTAGGAATCTAGACACGCGGTAGACGTGTCAAGCCAAGTTCAAGCTAATACAACTGGCGAGCAGCACCGTGAATATAATCTACTCTAGAACAATTGTTTGCACTTTGTATAATTTTAACGTGTACTTAACAGGTGATATTCTACGACTCTGATTGGAACCCGACGGTGGACCAGCAAGCTATGGACCGCGCGCACAGACTCGGCCAGACCAAGCAAGTCACTGTGTACCGTCTCATCTGCAAAGGGACCATTGAGGAGCGGATCATGCAACGTGCGAGGGAGAAGAGCGAGGTAAGCTAGCAGTTGCGAAGTATACTACGAAATTCGAAATCTGAATAATGCCGTTCGCACTAATGGTCGTTAATGTGTGTGAAAAGGACGGCATGATATTCATATGGGACTGATATTTATGTGCTACTTTAGACTATTATTGTAACTTAGGTTTAACTTAGGTTCGAGAAACGGGCTGATGGAGTGTTAAAAAAATGACTTGAATGAAATGATTTTGGGATAAAGTTTATTCGAATTTCAACAAACTGTGGGACAAGTTCGACTGTGCTGTGTACTAATATTAACATACGTATCAGCGATCTATAAAGTGTAACGCGTCATTAGAGAAAAAATAGATGCCTGCGAACATGGAATCTTCTTTTTGTAGTCGGGTGATAAAAGCTTCCGATGGGAAACTTTTGCAAAGGTCAATCAAATTTGCCTTATAACAACTTGTGTATTTGATCGTTTTCCAAAAAAAAGTTCAAATTGTAATTTTGTCAAGAGTTTAACTATTTTGTTTTTTTTTTACTCAGAATCGTTTTACCCTATCGATCCTTATACAAGAAAAAATGTGTCCCAAAACTTCCATTTCAGTTCGTCACTTTTTTTTCATATAGGTATGTATGGAACGTGACGAACAGGAAAAGAAATCTATAATAAAATCTAGGACACATTTTTTCTTGTATGAGAATCGATAGGGTAAACGATTCTGAGTAAGAACAACCAAAATATTTAAATTCTGAAAAAATGTACATGTGGACTTTTTTTAATTTGCGCTAATTTGCGTTGATTTTTCTTTTGTTTTCAGATACAAAGGATGGTGATAAGCGGCGGTAATTTCAAGCCCGACACGCTGAAACCGAAGGAAGTCGTCTCATTGTTGCTGGACGACGAGGAAATTGAACTCAAATGTAAGTAACAAATCTATTACACATACACACACATACATACACAAATGACGTCTTTATCCCTTACGGGGTAGACAGAGCCTAAGGTAACAGATACCTACAGGCCACAATTAGCAAGAACAAATCTATTATGCTCTATTATATAAATTAATAAATATAAATATTAGGGAACAATTTACACAAATAGACCTAGTTCCACGAAGCGCTAGTAACTTATATTATGGGTACTAGACAACGATATACATACTTAAATAGCATAGACACATCCGTAACAAATAATCGTGCTCATCACACAAATATATATGCCGTTACCAGGATTCGAACCCGGGACGCTTGCTTGGCAGGCAGGGTCACTACCAACTTAGCCAACCACGTCGTCGCGTCACGTCGCTATAATATATCTATATTGCGTTTTGGCCTGATACGGTTACTATTTAGCAATTTGTATAATTTTTTGCAGCCTTTCAATATCTAGTTTCTATCTAGTTCGTTTATTACAGATCGGCAGAAGTCTGAAGAAAAGAAACAAGAAGAAAGAGAGAGGAAACGAAAGTCTGCCGCTCTACCACCCGTGAGTACATTTACAACTTGAACAAACTTGTTTTCTGACGTTTCTTACCATTTTGCTTTTGAGCTCAAGATGTTTAAAAAATGAAAATGAATTCAAGACACTTTTAAATATGCTTTTTATTCGTTTGTGCGTTTGGTTGTCTGCTAGTGAATTTTCTTTGTAGAAACATGTTTTTTAAGTGTAAAAAAAAACTGTCCAATAATGGAATTTCTTACATTCTTCTCAGCCGCTGCGACAATTATGAATTTTACCTAATAAATGTACTCAAGGTACTTCGATATCGTGTACTAGTTCTGCAACAGTAAAACATAATCAAACAAAAAATATCGTCTAGGTATTCATTTAGGATGTAAATAGGTTTTATTTGGTATTTTTTAAAAATTTGTTAATTTGTTAAAAAATATATTCATTTCCTTTTTATCAATTCAGATATTATTGTAAACTTTACACTCATTTAGAGAAGGCCGGTCGAATGAAGTTTTAGTATGGATACTGGGGGCATTAATCTATTATTTTGCCTGGACGTGTTTCTTAATGTTGTTTCTCAACTTTAGGTATAAAATCAGCTATTTGGTGATATTTCGTGTTGCTAAATCATGCTAAACATGGCCTTTAATGTTACCTCAGATCCTGTCTACCCCGTAAGGGATAAATACGTTATGTATGTATGTATTCGGTGTTGTTGCAGCAACCGGCGCCGGTTCCGACGGCCCTGGCGGCGCCGCCGGCGAAGCGCTCGCGCGAGTCGGGCTCCGAGCCCGGCAGCCCGCTGCGCGTGGACGACGACGAGCCGCACCGCTCGCCGCCGCTCACGCACACGCACACACGTTAGTACACTGACACGAACGTCACACATCTATAATAAATAAATAAATAAATAATAAATAAATATTAGGGAACAATTCACTCAAATTGACCTAGTCCCAAAGTAAGCGCTAGTAAGGCTTGTGTTATGGGTACTAGACAACGATATACATACTTATATAGAGAAATACATACTTAAATAGATAGAAACATCCATGACTCAGGAACAAATATTCGTGGTCATCACACAAATATATGCCCTTACCAAGATTCGAACCCGGGACGCTTGCTTCGCAGGCAGGATCACTACCAACTAGGCCAACCGCGTCGTCAAATCTATAACTTCTCAGAATTGTTCCGGAGTATATCAGCAGGTGTTTGAGTCAGGTGTGATTGAACACTCCCTTACAGTTTTTTTATAGTTTGGATTCAAGATTAAGTCACTTGTGTGGAAGTATTTGTCGAGCACAATTGAAAATCTTGGAAAAGTTTTACACTGACTGATCATGAGAGATCTTGTGAACAAAATCTTTATTAAATTTCTAATCGACACTGAAAATTAGAACACAGAAAAATCCGAAAAGTAAAGCTATGGCCGTGAATCGAACCCGGACCCTCGGCATTCCGTGACGCGTGCTATACCCCTACACCACCCGAAGCAGGTAAAAATCTTCATTTACGCTACCTCGTGGTGCAGTTAGTGCAGTTGGTGGTAGGGGAGACCGAGGCAAGTTGAGACAGAGGTGAGTTGATACAAAGCCTTTTTTTCTGCACCTATGACAGTTAGCGAGGTCACAACTTCACACAAACTGTGGAGTGTAGAAAGAGCAACCAATTAGGGAAGTTACCAGCCCGATAAACTGTCACAGTTCAGAGAAATTGGCTTTGTATCAACTCACCTCTGTCTCAACTCGCCTCGATCTCCCCTATATGTTTAACTAAACGTCTTGGGTAAAGGGAAAGGGCAGTTTTTATGAATTCAATCCGTAAAACCGCTTACGGTGACGCAAAATGAGTTAGATTTTTGTATGCAGCAAAAATCACGAGGCTCACAACTGAAAAAGTGATGGTCGTCTGGCCTCGCCGTTGAATGGTTGTTCTGTCCGTAGCGTTCTCGCCGGTGGGGCGCGCGGCGTCGTGGTCGGCGTCCCGCTGCTCGCGCGGCGCGCGCCGGGGACGCCCGCGCGGGCCGCGCCACGCCGCGCGGCGCCCGCCCCCGGACGCGCCCCAAACCTCCGCCAACGCCGCCGCTGGTTAGTGCACTTGCTGGTCTAGACTTGATATTGCAGGCAGCTTACCCCCGGGAGACATTCTGGAATAGATATTTCAGGCAACTTACGGCTGGTTACACTGTGAAATCTACAGAAACAGGTCTGGTTTAATGGTAGCGTGGTCCAACTTGCTACTTAAAGAAGATAATTTAATTTTTGTAAAAATTTGGGATCGAACTCACGTCGAACCGCCAGGTTACAGCGGTTCTTTGAAATCAATGGGTCCATTATTATTTAACCGGAATATAAAAAAAAACTTTTGAACCCGTTTCTAAAAAAACAGGACTAAGTCAGACGGATAGTGATGATAATCCTTCATCCGCAGGCGCAGCCATGCTGGAGTCTTCGGGTCCTCTAGAGACGAACTCGGCGTCGGCGCGCGTGCGTCGCGGGCCGGGCCGGCCGCGGCTGCGCGGGGGCCGCGCGCCCCCCCGCGGGCCGCCGCGCCGCCCGCGCCGCGCGCCCGAGCCGCTGCTCGTGCCGCTCGCCCCGCCGCCGCCGCCCTACCACTAGCAGGTGCAGTACATGCTATATCCTAATATAAGATAGCTTGAAGAAAGAAGATCAGCTTCCCCAGCCCAGCCCTAGTTATCTCCGGGCCCCCCTGCGGACTGTACAGTCAAGTGTAATAATATGTATCTAGACAAAGTTTCAAAAATAAGTACCATACGCTCTTACACCAGCGTAATAAGGGTGTGGGACATATTTTTGAGAAGTTCCTATCGATACTTATTTTTTTCACTTGACCGTACATACGTTATCTGCATCATAATTGTTCGCAGTAGATATTTTAACAAATTTACAAAATTGTAATGTTTTTTATTGTTACAGAAGCTGAGAAAACCAATTTGTGGCGAGTACGGACCCACCTAGTGCAATTAATTAGATATTAAAATAATATAAATTGATCCAAGAACTACTGACAGTACGTTTACGTATTTTACCAACAAGAAATATCTATTGTTTTAACTAGATAGTTATTTTAAATGTACGTTTTACCAAAATTATACACTGGAAAAATGTTGTTTTTATTTAAATAAAACAAGATTGATTTAAGAATTTTATTCTCAATGAAATACCTACAATCGAGTTATTTATTTGTAAATTGCTGAGGTTTTAAAATTTAATTTAAAGGTTGATCAGTGCGTTGACGCCATGTCGTTGTAAATACATAGAGAAGATAAGATTTTGTAATAAATGGTGAAAATTTTACTCGTATTTTATTCCATATTCCGTTCTACCATAGATATTGCTTAGCACCTAGACTAGGGTTTGCAAGATCCGGACATTTTCGGGATCCGGATAATTTGGATAGGTCAGTTTGTGAAATCCGGATATCCGGATATTTCGGATAATACGGATATTTTACAAAAAAAAACAGTCATCATTTAAAATAGTATAATTTAAAGAAACGGTAAATCAACATGTTTGTAATCAAATAATCAACAAATATTGTTCTAACACGGCATTAAAATTATTCATTTTAGGACAAATAAACTTTGACAGTTTGGTGTCAGTCTCGGTGAATGTATGTTCACATTCAGATATCTTGGGTAGAAGTCCATTCATCCAGACTAACTGAAAAGGTGCATTCTTCTGATTTTATTTTACTCACTTCTATTTTCAATTATTTTTTGATTTGCTCACTGTGTGCTACAACTATTTCTTTGAAGGTAAGAGGGGAGCTTAGTAATGTATAGCCACTTCTTGTAAAAAGCTTTCGCAGCGTGTCGGAAGTGCAGAATACGTTGAATGCGAACCCATCTAATGCAGCTAATTTTGAAACAGCCACTTCCATGTCGTCCTTCCCTTTAAAATAATGGGTAAGTTTAGTTTGCTTTGAAGGTGGTCCGGGTAGTTCACCTGTGTTAATCGTTTCACAGCGAGAGGTCGAAGCAATAGCTGGTGTATTTGTTGTTTGAACATTTTGTGGTTTAAGAATTTTAAGATCTATTCCATGGATTTGTCTAAGATGCTTATGCAGTGGAGACGTGGAACCAGAATTTTTCAACACTTTACGCAAATCTTGCACTTTGCTTTTACACCATTAATGCTTCGCAAGAAGTGCTGCCCAACTGATATTTTATCTTCGGCAGATTTTTGGAACTCCTTGAATTCGCTTTCTTTGTCCATTGTCACATTCACATTCTATGTTAAACTACTCGTAACAGTCCATGTAGATGCACGAGAGCAGGATGCAGGAGCAGGAACCTAGAAAATATAAGAATAGATTAAGTACAAAGTGATTGATTGTATTTAGAAATATAATAGATAGTATGAAATTAAGGAAATACTTACAATTATGCCTTGTTCTAATCACTAATTTATTTTCAACTGCCAGTCTGCGGAGTCTGCCCCTCACAACACGATACCCGAATTACACGAACACGACACGATCAAGCAACCAACTGAACTGAACTGACTGACTGACTCTTACAAATTCTAACATAAGACTAAACACAGTTCATGTTGGGAATACAGGGATCAGGACTAATCTTTTGTTTAATTGTAACGGTAAAATTTAAATGCAGATGGTAGCAATCATTGTTACCATATCTCTGCTCGGCTCGGCTCTGGGGCCATAAACTGATTTTAAACAATAGTGCAAACAATACCAGTGCAAAAAAGCTGCTAAGTGCGAGCGAGCGAGAGGCTCGATTGACAACAAGGGTAGTACCTACTTTTTATCAGCTTATTGCATTTTGCATTAGTGCAAATTGGTCAACTTCTCAACTATAACGGCCATACATAGCAAAAAAATACACAATTATTTTTATAATTATTAAATTATACACATTATGCGAAGCAGAATTAATACAATTTAATTAAATTTTACTTTATTAACACTATCGGAAAGATTCAAATTATCCGAATCCTTGAGGTTGTCAGATCCGGATATTTCGGATCCAAAAATAGGGCGGATATCCGGATAATACGGATATCCGGATATCCGGATTGCAAACCCTAACCTAGACTGTTCCTTTAGAATGTACAGCAAATAAGTGTTCAAAAAGCAGAAGAATTTAAATATCGAGATTTACGTAAATACCTAACCAAATTGAATTAGTCGACGTGATACCGGCAACCGGAGCATAGGACGTCCACCAACGAGGTGGACGGATGACCTGTAGGCTTATTACCTAATTCGCTCGCAATCGCCATCGTGTTCATTTTGACAGTTCTTGTATGAATGTGACAGCTGATGATGTACAGTCAGCTGCAGAAAAAAGATAATCCCCCCCCCCCCCCACCCCCACCCCTCGTAATAGCGGTAAACATAGCGAGGTACCTTTCCCCTGCACCTTGTGCGAGTCACGTACATAATGCGTAACCGACCATGTCTAAACCTCTGTTTATGCCAAAAGACGAGCGAAACTCGAGGAAAATACCCAAATAAAACTCTAATCAGGTATTTAGCCGTGCGAATTCGCTATTAAAGACCCCTGGCGACTTGTATCATCAATTAATGCGCCTGCGTCGCATACAAATGCACTCGTGACGCGCATGCGGGATGGTTGGATACAAATTCGTACTTCTGGTAGACAGTGAGTGCTCAGAAAATCGAGAAATGTTTATTTTTTAGTACTGAGAAATTAGATTTTATAGTGAGGTACCTAGCTTTAATTTTTGCCATAATGTAGGTAAAGTCAAGTGCTAAAATAAGCATTTATGTATGTACATACGAAATTCTCAAAAATATGTCCCACGATCTTAATGCGCCGAAGTAGGAGCGTATGATAGTTATTTTTAAACTTTGACTGTGACTTTGTTATATATTAACACTTAACGGTACCTATATTATAAATTCGTAATATATGGCTGTTCTAAAGTGGCCGTGAAACCTATTGTCTGATTTTACATCAAATTACTACGTACGGACGGTTAGAATTTCTAATGAAGTAGGTAATAGGCGTCAAATCGGACAATACGTTTTTTAGCCTCTAGGAAGCAGTATAGTAGGGGTGCGAGTGGGTTACCTTCGCATGTGGTCAAGAGCTGCGGTTCGTTTTTGGATCCGTCCGGGGGGAAGAGCAGTGCTTGGTCCGGTGCACCCTGGGCATCGGCTAATAATTTCCTGGCAGTTTCTGAGGGATACCATTGACCGTTGGCTAAGAGCCCGACAGGGGGGGAGGGGGTCTTTGACCATTACCGTACAACGTTGCCGACATTTTGTCACCAGATTTTTAAATATATTTTTGTTACTTTGACATTGGCGAAGTTGTCGTCGCTATAACGACTTGATACGCCACAAAGAATTAGTAAATTTGCACAAATACTACTATTGCAGAACAGCTTTAGTGGGACAAACCCTATGACTGACAGTTTCCATCCCCAATCCCCATGCAATTTCGTCGTTTTTGGTTAGATAATAGTTGTCAGAGTTGAAGCTATGTTGATCGCACCATAACAGGAGAGCCTTATTAATAAATAATAACTCATTATTATCGCAACACGCCTTTGGCCAAATAAGCTCACAACATTCCGTGAGCGAACTAAAAATATACAAACAAAACCAGGGGCCCCATTTTTTAAAGCATATGTGGGAAAATACCACTCAAAGTGGTGAAAAATTGTGCTGAATTTGAAATACGAGTAACATAAGGCAATCACGGCTCTCATTAATCTTGTGAACTAGACCAAACTTTGATTAGAGCTGTAGTTTTGGAGATATAAGCTAATTTATACCACTTTTTGCGGGTGGTAGGGCCTTGTGCAAGGTAGTAGTAGTAAGTAAGTAGCAGTGCTTGCACTGCTGTGTTCCGGTGTGGAGAGTAAGACAGCCGGGAAAATTACGGGCACAAGAGGCATTTCATCTTAGTCCTCTAGGTTGGCAACGCATCTGCAATCTCTCCGGGGTTGCGGGTGTCTATGGACAGTGGTGATCACTTACCATCAGGTGACCCACTTGCTCGTTTGCCTTCCTATTCATATAAAAAAAAAAAAAAAACTTTCGAGTGATGAGCTTTCAAAAATCGGGCCCCAGACGAGACGAGATATCTACATCTATCTTTAGGCATAATCATTAGCACCGCAAACGAACGTTTTTAACGACGGATTTGTGGATTTATAACCAAATCGAACCTTTAGGGCGTACGTGACGAGCGATCATGCCTCTTGAATGATTCAGCGTTGATCCGCACTAAAGACAAACAGGTCATCTGAACGTTTTTTATTACAAATGCACGATTACACGAGCATCGTGGCCATTCCCAACATTGTGCAGTAAAGTGACACATTACTAGTCATCAACTTATGCGCTCCTGATCGTACCAGGTATCTTGGAATGCCAAAGGTGACACACGCACATATTACGTCTATATTCCTTCCGGGGTAGACAGCCTATGGTAACAAGACCTAAACGCCACGTTTAGCGTAATTGTAGGCGTGTAGGTGGAAAGGGGAATCAAAATAGTGATGGGTTGCAAGCCGCAACGTCTAGCACGATTCCTAAGAATTTCGGCCGCCCTCGATCCGTTGTTCTAAGTATCCCTAGCCTACTTTTTTTCGAATATCTTCCTTGTACTTTCGAACTTCTTCAGCTTTATTATATGTATAGATAGCCAGCCTTGCTGGATATCCTGCCTCGTATTCTGCAATTATGTAGATTATTGTAGATTGTAGAACAAAAAAGAATTCTTCCGCCGCGGGCGGTCTCGGGTCGCTAAACACGTCAATTAGTATGCCGCCCGTGAGCCTGTGACAGTCGTGTTGCTGCACGCTACGCTTTTGTCTGAAGATTTTTGGGAAGCTTGGAGCATTGGTCGTTTCACGCGGGATCACATCTCATAAAAGATTAGTATATCACCAATCACGTTTTTATCCCTTAGATACGGGGTACAGAGCCTTTTTTTATGGTGTGGAAAATGCGCCTTATGCATCCTCCCGGTACTGGTTTACCGGCGGTATGTGGGGCTGTCCCGCGACGGCAGGCATACCCACTAAAAACCACACGGATTCCCTATTCAGTCGTATGTGAGGCGTTACGGGAGCGCTCGGTGTCACCGCGACGCCCCACGACCACCCCGGGATGGGGTTCCCTCTTCGCGGCACCTGTGCAATGCATGTTTGGGAAATTCCGCCCTCCACGGGGTACGCCTAAGGTAACAAGACCTAAAGGCCACGTTTAGCGTGATTGCGGGCGTATAGTTGGAAAGGGGAATCAAAATAGTGATGGGTTGCAAGCCGGATCGCCTCGCATGATTCCTAAGAATTTTGCCCGCCCTCGATGGGCTTTTACTATCCGCGCGGGACGAGAAGCAACTGGTACATTCTGTTTTTTCTTTGCTCCCAGACCAGCATGGAAGATACAAGATCTTAATAGTTTCAAACTCTATACCCATACTTCTTTATTGTGATGCCTTAAGTTGAACCTAAACTCAATTTGACATACCTATATAGGTCGTTGGCGTAGAAAAGGTTAAAACACTATCACACTTTACCCATATCATTATGTATAGCTATATCGATTAGGCGAAGAGTAAAATCGTGTCTTCAACAACCAGCACATGAAATAGATAAACAATCAAAATCCTAATGGTTAATGCAATGGAGATGTGTCTAATAATTAGATGCGGAAACGTCGTGCGCGCGAGGGCGCCGGCGCGTGCGCCGGTTGCTAAACGGATGCGCGCGAGTTGGGGGATGGTGTAATTTGGAAGCCCAAAGCGACAGCTAAGTATTCAATCCCTACTAATATTATAAATGCGAATGTAACTTAGCTGTCCGTCTGTCTGTTAATCTTTCATGCTTAAACAGAAGCCATTTTAATGAAATTTGGTACATAGATAGTTTGAGTCCCGAGGAAGGACATAGGATAGTTTATATCCTGGAAAATCTCATAGTTCTCGCGGGATAGCGATAAGCAAATTCTGCGCAGACGGAGCACGGGCAACAGTTACCCCCTCATTCATAAATGCTCTATAGGCTTCTGCTAACTTAGCAATCGTTTGTCCTTATCTGTCACTTTGACATTAACCTTTCACAGATAAGGGCTCTCTATAAGCTCCTGCTAACTTAGCAATCGTTTGTCCTTATCTGTCACTTTGACATTTACCTTTCACAGATAAGGACAAACGATTGCTAAGTTAGCAGAAGCTTATAGAGCGTTTATGAATAAGGGTTAAATATTTACATATGAAAGAGAAATCCTCACAGTCTGTCTCATCATCGCCGAGACAGAATTCTTGCTTAAAGGGTAGATATAGTGTAAATAAAGAATCATCATCGTCACAGCTGGACTGAGGACTTCCCAAAGGTATAGGTCTTCATGGCGATCGGTTTGTGCTACGGGTTGTGTTGATGGCTTCCCGCGATCTTCCACTTTGCGATGACCATACCTCACGGCCCACAGTGCCGTCAGTACTATGAATAATGTATTCCACCCACTGCCACTTAACTAATCTGTGTAACTTTAATTCTTGTACGGATCTCCTTCTCATTTACCTAAAATATAGCTTTAAGCTTATTTTAAGCCTTTACACATTGTAAATTACAGAACGTGCCGGACGCTTTAAAAGTTAATAAACAACTGAAATTCGCAAAAAAGCCGCTGCGACTTTGGCCCGGCAATTGTTAAAAAAAATATTCATCAACAGACGCATTTTGATAGGAACGCCAATGCCCCCATAGCCACGTTGTCTTATGTTTTGTGCCACACGCCGTCGAGACTTCACGCAAAAATTACTCCACGTCCGTCCACTTTGAGGAAAAGATACGGTTCCCATGTGATTCATGAGAGGAGTTCGTGTGAAAACAAGAGAAATGGTAACAATGCGTTCACTGGCTACTCGTTAAAGGGAATGATTTTGCGCGGATTGTGCTGGAACTGCTAGATTAAGTACCGATTTTTGAGGTTTGGCGGCTTAAGTATCAGCAGTCACTTGTTCACTGCTGGCAACGAGAATATACGTTGAAATTTCTATGAAAAACTGTATTTGATTCGAAATATGTACGAACCTAAATTACAGTCTAGTTTTGTAGCAATAAGTAGGACAGATTTATACTAGTTTTCAATACTTTGTACCTATTTTCAAGTGTTGTGATACGTGCTTTTAAAAATCGGGCGCAAGAGCCAAAGAGATACTTTATACAGTGGAAAACTTATTGTCCGATTTCGCAAATGTAACTTCCGTACAAATTTTAACCTAAAGCACATTAATGAAGTTACCTCGATGTCGAATCGGACAATCCGACAGTGGGTTTTATGGTCCCAGTAAGTAGTAGATAGGTACCTATTGCATGTCTTAAATTTAATGTTCTCTTGCTTGTTTGTTCATCCTGTTTGATGCCAAACTTTTCAAATGTTTGACCTATACTTCTAGTTCTAGTGGACGCATTGACTTGAAATTTCGTATAAAATGGATATGACAATGCAAGTACAGTCAGCAAAAACAACCATCATGTATTCTAATCAGTCCACATCCACCCACTGCTGAGTAAAGGCCTCATCATTTTCACGCCACTTTGTCCGGTCCCGCGCCAGTCTCATCCACAGTTTTCCAGCCGAATGACAGATGTCATCTGACCAACGGGCTGATGGTCTGCCCACTGACCTTCGACCCAGTCTTGGCCACCACTCTGTGACCGCCTTCGCCTTCATGTAAACCATTATTTTTGCAGCAGAATATATACCAAACTAGGTACCTACGTCAACATCACGCGGCTTTCATCGAGGCCGTCGAATTATCTCGGTCCACTCGCTTCAGTTTCAGCTCACTGAAATATTAGTCAGAGATGTCATTGATCTACATAAGAGGCAGTGACCTGATCAATCGTTGACCTTCCATTAAGGCCAAACCTTATTCTTCATTGATATAATGTAGCTACTACGCTTGGACGATTGTGCTTACTACACGACCGTTTTAACATTTACGCTTAAGTTGCAAGTACAGTAGGGATCAAGCCGACTTCGCTATTTAAAATGTCTCATACATAAGATGTCTCATTTTACGTTATAGATAGTAAAGTACGATATGTACTACTCGCTCATTCAATAGGTCAACAAAAATTTGTTTATTTTACGAGTACTTGACTAGATTTCGACTTTCCTTTATGAAATCTTACCAATGTACACTTCTTATATGTATTTTAATTGGATGGTCCTTGTTTGGTGACATCCATATAGCTATGGCGATCCTGAGTGGAGAACCTAAGTAAATGTAATTATTTGTTGCGTCTTTATTATTTTATACAATTTCAAAATTTTGTGACTTTCAATTAATTTTTCAATTTTTATTTAATATGTTTCATTTTTGACGATTTCAATATAAGTTCTCGTAACTTGACATTGTACAATTTATGATGTAATTTTATATTGAATGAATAAATAATCTAATCTAATCTAATCTAATCTTATTTTCCTGTGTCTCTCTATAATATTACGTACGTTTACATTTTATTTACTTCATTAAGAACCTTTATTTATGTTAACACCAGCTTCTGCCCGCGACTTCGTCTGCGTAGAATTATAGATATAAACCTTCCTCTTGAGTCACTACCTATTAAAAAAAACAGCATCAAAAGCATTCAGAGGGACAGACAGAGAGACAGCGGATATATAGCGACATTGTTTTATGCTATGTAGTGATAATGTTACATAAAGACAAAATAAATAGACCCAATCTATTTTCAACACGATCTTTACAACCCCTGTCAATAAATCAACCCTGTAATTTTCCCCGTGCTTTCATTTATCATCCGACGACGGATACAAAGTGGTGAGATGTTTTTTCTGACCATACATCATCACAAACCGCCTCGCGTCGATACTTCCGATTTTTTGCGGACCGTACAGCATTCCGGTTAGGCGCATTCTTTGATCATGCTAGTCTTTAATGAGGAGTATAACATCAGTTTTTGTATGGAATGACGAGCATGCTAGGCGTTTGTCAATGGCTCTGTATGAATGGCTTTAATGGGGACATTATTAGCTCCTGATAACTAATAAATGTAATTATCACACACACACACACACACACACACACACACACACACACACACACAAATCACGTCTTTATCCCTTACGGGGTAGACAGAGCCTAAGGTAACAGGTACAGACCTACAGGCCACAGTTAGCAAGATTGTGGGCGTATAGGTGGAAAATGGAATCAAAATAGTGATGGGTTGCTAGCCTCATCGCCTGTAACATGATTCCTATGATTTTCGCCCATTCCCTCGATGGGCTTTAATTATAGTATAGATTTTAAAGTTCTTAGTCAAAGTGTGTAAATGTAAATATGTTAAAAAATGTATCGACGGTGAAGAACCAAGACCAATCTTGTAATTTTGGATTAATGTAAGATAGGAGCTATTGGTTCTCTCAATAGAATTCAAACTACAATAATTAAAATTTGTAAGATAGGAGATCTTAGTTCTTCCCCGTCGATATCTAATGTCGTCAAACGAACAATTCTTGCATACTTATTTATTTATTTCAGGCAAGCGGCTCCAACGATTTCGATGACATTTGTCATAAAAGGGTTTTCGAGGACTTAAAATTGGTATACACAGATCCATCTCTAGGAAAACCCGAGTATTGAAAGCACCGCGCTTTGATAAGTCGGAAAGGTATTAAGATCGTATTTAAATCTCAAATATGCAAGGCAAAAAACTTAAAGAAATCCATTAACAAAATTTCAGTATCTTCAAAAACTACTTACTAAACATGACAGCATACGAGAATTATCAATATCCTAAAAACTAAATACAAAATCTAAATCGGAAATGGCACATTAAGCTAACACCCTCAGCATTAACTTACCAATATAACATGACCTCGGTATACTACGCAAAAAAAGTTTGGGAGTACTGTAGGGGTTTAAACAGGATGGGCCTTGTTATTCTGGTGGTTGTGTGGGGTAGCAACATAGGGGTGGGTAAATCGTCTTAGTGAGGAATGAGGGATGTCTTTACAAGATGTAGTTGTCAGCGAGGAAGACGCAGAGGTGTTCAAAGTTTGTGGTGAGTTATTAGCGAGATTTCGTACAATTTTGATACACCACAACCGGTTGTACAAACAAAGGGATTTATTAGAAGTATTCAATTGTCTTTGTTTGGTCACGTGTATTCATATGTAAACTTTATCTACGCAAGGATTCTGACAGTGGCGTAACTATAACGTCTGGGGCCCGTGGAAAATTCGTCAGATGGGGCTCCTTCCTCAATATAAAGATCATCAGCGTCCCTTCTGTGCTCTAAACCAAGTCAGCGCGGGGCCCCGTAGAGCTAGGGGCCCCTGGCATTTTGCCACCCCTGCCACCCATAGTTACGCCACTGGATTCTGAGCTAAGTACACAAGCCTATGGTTCAGAATGATGTACTCAAACACGGTTTTCAAAATAAGTACAGGTCGGTGCAAGTAAAAAGAACCGCGGGGGGCTGGTGGTAGGAATACGTCTTTAGGTATCTCCGTGGTTCTTTTTATTTGCATCGACTTGTAATGCACAACAATCACAATATTGTATACTTATCAGCTCCCGTATTTGACAGTTTATAAACAATGTGTACAAATAATAATGCTGGTCTGGGAGTAAAGAAAAAACATAGAATTTACCAGTTGCTTCTCTTCCCGCGCAGATGGTAAAAGCCCATCGACGGAATGGGCGAAAGTATTAGGAATCATGTTATAGGCGATGCGGCTAGCAATCCAACACTATTTTGATTTCCCTTTCCAGCTATACGCCCTTAATCATGTTGAACGTGGCCTTAAGATTTTGTTACCATTAGGCTCTGTTTACTCCGTAAGGAATAAAGACGAGATATATGTATGTATGTGTCCAAAAATTGTAAGTGCGTACGTGGCTTAGATGGACGTTCCAGGACCAAATAGGAGACGTTTCACATTCAAGTGAAGAGTACCCGAAACAAAAGGTAATGTCAGGATCGCAGCGAGTGGAACAAAGTAGTCTCTGCCTAGTGCCTAACCCTGTGGGAAACAGGTGTGTCGGTATGTACCTATGTATGTACAAAAAGTGTCATTAACATATAACTGTTTCATCTCCAGTTCTGGCTGAAAATCAGTGCTGCAGGTGTCTAACACCTCAGCGTAATGCTGAGCCAGCGACCGTTTCACTTTTGCGAAGACACACACAACGCTGAGCATCTATTTTTAATGTCTGTGTTTTTTTTTCTTGTTTTTTTTTGCTATAAAATTGTGTATATCCTTTTATATTTGTGTGTCTTGCAAAAATGAATAAATGTCTTCTTTCTTTCTTTCTTTTCTTTCTCAGTAGGTGTACCTATTATAAGTTACCGAATTTCAACAAATGCAACGTAAAAATACAAATTGTCTGTTCACTGTTTAAATTCCGAAGTTTAGAAACCGCAGTCGCGAGCGATAACATATCGTTCGCTAAAAGATAACTGTCTCACCCTACACCTCGAATTAAAACGTTGCTGTCACACTGTAAAAAACCTGTCAAAAAACGTATCCGATACTCCACGTGCGCGTACGCAGCGTCGTCTCAAAATAACATACGAAACGTGTTACTCATTTACGTGACGATTTTGTTATGACTGAAATTATTTATGAAGTTTTTTTATGAATTCAAAAATAGAGTGAAATTGAAACGCGGGCGGGAAGAGGACACGACGCTTTTTAAAGAATTTGCATAATAATAACTATAGTTTCTTAATCTACTCAATCATAACTACACAAACGGATAACTCACGTATAAAAATCGTGTGCTGCTCGACATGTTTCCGACTAGTCCGTAGTCCTTTCTCTTGGAGGGCTCGCTCCGGCGGCACCAAAACGAACACTGCGCGCCAGCGCTCCGCTCGCGCGGCTGCTCGACGCAACTGACAGCGGCGTACAACTACCCTCGTTTTCACTGTCATTTTATTTATTGACAAAACTCGCTCACACTCGCCGTATGAACGCTCCAAGAGGAAGGACTACTAACTAGTTCGAAGAGGTGCGAGTCGGGTTACCTCCACGTGTGGTCAAGAGCTGCGGTTCGTTTTTGGATCCGTCCGGGGGGAAGAGCAGTGCTTGGTCCGGTGCACCCTGGGCATCGGCTAATGATTTCCTGGCAATTTCTGAGGGATATCATTGACCGTTGGCTAAGAGCCCGACAGGGGGGAGGGGGTCTTTGACCATTACCGTACAACGTTGCCGACGTCTTGTCACAAGATTTTTTAATTATATTTTTGTTTCTGTGACATGGGCGAAGTTGTCGTCGCTATAACGACTTAATACGCCACAAATAAAAAAAAGAAGAAGGACTAGTTCGAAATATGTCGAGCATCTCTCGACTTTTATACGTAAGTTATCCGTTTGTTTAATTAAGTACTGTGCAGTGTTGTTACGTGCTTGCATTTAATAAACATGTATAATTATGTACAGAAGCAGTTTGATTAACTCCGAGACTTGCCGGCGAATGAGTTTTGTAAGACTTCGGCAATTACGCAGTCATCTGACAGTCTACCCCGTGACCCACATAAAGGCCGGGTCAGAACATTCCGTCCTTACTTAATAGCATTGTTGTATCTGGCTGTCTAGATAAGTAGAATTAATTCCTTTGATATTTCCAATCAAAAAATAATAATTTTGATTCCATTTTCCGCCCACAATCTTGCCAAACGCGGTCTTAAGGTTTTTATGTCTAAACTGAGCTTTGCAAATGCTCTCATCATTAAGTGCCTTTATTCTTTATTTTTAAAACGCACAAAAACTGCCCTCTTGTAAAAAGTAACCTTAATTCGTCTTCGCCTCAGTTTCGCACCTCGTTCCGACACCAAAAACTGCCGGATGAGGGATGTCACTGAAGAATAGGACACATTTTACGGAAGTTTATTCTACAGATTCCTTAAAACATTTAGGGGCACAATTTTTACTTGGCTCTTTCTCAGAATATACCGCAGTAAAGATACGATATGATTTAATAATTACTTCGATCATTTTTATGGCTTTTATACACTTGAAAAGCAAGATCGGAATCCTTAGGTATTACACTTCGTTGTCCATCTGCTTGTGAGAGCTTGTGTCGGTCTGTTATCATTATTTTTTCAGAAACAGGAATTGAGTTGAAATAAGTATCAAAATTATTAAACCTTCCTCTGGAATCACTCTATCTATTAAAAAAAGTAGTTTAAAAGACCTAAGCATACATAGGGACTGACAGACAGCAGAAAAGCGACTTTGTTTTATACTATGTAGTGACTTACTTACTCAGTGAAGAAGTGTCCAAGTCTGAGCGATCTTTTAAATAATAAATAAATAAATAAATATCTTGGGACAAATTACACCAATTGACGCAGCCCCAAACTAAGCAAAGCTTGTACTATGGGTACCAGGCAACGGATAAACATACTTATATAATGTAGATAAATACATACTTAAATACATACAACATCCATGACTCGGGCACAAAACATTCGTATTCATCATACAACTGTCTGTCCCTGCCGGGATTCGAACCCAGGACCTCTAGCTTCATAGTCAGGGTCACTAACCACTAGGCTACCCGGTCGTCTTTTGGAAGCATAATTTCATGCTAAACCCTTGTGTATCGAAACCGTACTAAATTGGTCTCAAAGAGACATAGAATTATGAAATTGGCGAAGAAGCCAATCAAGCAAGCCCATGGCACACAGCACACGGTAACGAAGAAAAAAATACAGATTTCCAATCTTAGTTTTTACTTAATTCATGGATGTGGTCCTCTGCAAAAACAATGAGTTATTCAATCAATAATTTCGGCACCTCTGTTTAAAACGGCCACAATTCCAGCTAAATGATGATTTTGTGGGCTCCTGTCCTGTGTGTCCTGGCTCGCAATGGATCGTTGAGCCAAATTATCCGCCGGGTAAATATAGCGCGATCAATAGCCGGAGTCTGCAATGGCAATGCCTAGTATATTCGACCAAAAAAGTGCTCTGTTTTAACAAATGTCATGCCCATCGTCTTTAGTGGCAAATTCAGTAAAGAATTAACGAAATAGATACATTTAATCGGTAAAAAAACAGTACACCTCCGCACAAAAATAAACAGAGTCGAAAGAACTGACAGCTCAGCAATGCTGTGGTGTATAACACGGCGTTGATTTTAATTTCATCACTTTGCAATGGTACCTATTTACAAAAAAGAGTTAAGTAATCACTTCGATTAAATTCGAGATAAATCTCGAAAACGTCTTTAATACACACCTCAAAAGTGTCTAGGGTTCAATCAATTCTGTATGAATTAATTCATAATTATTTATTAATTCGGAATTGTTTGCAGGTGGAAACTCTTTTAGCTGATGCGTTATTTTAAGTGTTAATTTTAAGCTGTTTCTTTGCCAATAATAAATAAAATAAAATTCTCGTACTCAAATGATCCTGTATGTTTTAGCCAGCAGGTATATAAAATCGTAGCACTTTTCAACTCACATGCCTACGTGCAGTATGCGCGCATATTTCACGGCCTAATAACCACTGCTCGGCTCTCATTAATACTGCAGATTGTGTGTTGGATACACAGTATACACTGTATGTAAGTGTGTGTGTTTGTTTTTATTTGTAAATGGAAAATAACTTAGTATAAGGGCATCTTGAGACAGTTTTTTTACTTCGCTTGCATTAGATATTTTTTGTTTTATTATAATACAACAGTTTTGTGTATTTTTTTCGATCGGCACAGTGAGCCTCATTCAATTTTTAATGCCAGTATATGATAAAAATATCTTAAAAGATGAATCTTATGTATCCTAATTCCTATTAGTTCCGACTCAAGACTATGTCGTACAAAAACCGCTATTTTTTCTTACCCTAATAAGCAATAAAGAATATAATCAAACCGTCTATCACGAACCGCCATAAATCGGCAGCAAATCATTGTTTATTTCGCTAAGCAGAGTTGAATGCTTGCTTTATAGGTTTTAATAAAAATGGAGTACGAAATCGAATCGTTTCGAACTAGCATCGCGTGACTCGAAGACAGAAACAAATTACCTCGACGTATTTGGTAAAAACAAATGAATAATGATTTGAAAATTTCAAATTAGTTAAGAACTCGATACAACGCGGAGTGGTTTCGTCTTATTTTGTCTGGAGTAAAAGTTTTTCGATTATTATGATAACACGACGAGCTAGCAAACAAAATTATTTGACTTTATTTTTAACCTTTTCCCAGCCACGTCAAATAGGTACTTACAAGAAACGTCACCTATACGCCAGACTACTTTATTGCGATACCTTAAGTTGACCCTAAACCCAATTGAACGAAGGTTGATTTTGCATTGAATTAATGGACATATATAGGTCGTTGGCGTTGAACCTGCGGTGCTGATATGTGTCGTTGGCGTCGAAAAGGTTAAAATATTTTCCGATACCTTACTTTAGTTATAGGTATGTCTCATCACAGTGGGATACTTCGAATATATACCTCTCACTCTCATATTAATGACTATTAGTGTAAGCGGAACCGCGGGAAATGAACTTAGGAAATCCAAATTTCGGAGTATAAGGCTAAATCGGTTTGCTAACTATAAAAAGCTAGCCTGAATATTTTCAGAATCTAATACTTAAATTTAAATACTTTTAGTTACGCAAAAGCTGAGAATGCTTGTAAATTTGAAGTACGTTGTTACAGAGGTATCTCGTAAACAATTTGCATGTACCTATGGGCCAATTACAGGACCAACAAGCGAATCGATCCGAATTAGTCGATGCGCGGGCGGCGCGTGACGAGCTTTCATAACAGAAGGTACGCCATCTTGCAGCGCTTGTAAGGACTAGTCTCATGGCTCATTACCCTATGCAGCGAAATGTGGCTGGCCAGTAACAATATAACACAAAAACTCTTTATTGAATACCACAAATCAGTACAAAACAGTACAGAAACAAAGAACAAAGTATCGCTTAATAGCGATCTCTACCAGACAACCCATAAGACAAAGACAAAGTTAGTTAGTGGGGTGCGAGTCGGGTTACCTCCACGTGTGGTTAAGAGCTGCGGTTCGTTTTTGGATCCGTCCGGGGGAAGAGCAGTGCTTGTTCCGGTTCACCCTGGGCATCGGCTAATGATTTCCTGGCAGTTTCTGAGAGATATCATTGACCGTTGGCTAAGAGCCCGACAGGGGGGGAGGGGGGTCTTTGACCATTACCGTACAACGTTGCCAAAATTTTGACACAAGATTTTTTAATAATATTTTTGTTGCTTTGACATTGGCGAAGTTGTCGTTGCTATAACGACTTGATACGCCACAAATAAGAAGAAGAAGAGAGAGAGAGAGTTGTTAGTCCTTATTATGCTTCCGTTAAGGCCTACCTCGGTATTAGTGTGCTTAATTTGCACAATTAAATACGCCAAGTGGAAAATAAAATTTGGAAGTAAAGTATCTCCACTTACGTCAAGTGAGAATCAGTATGTTAGACAAAGACTCTCAATTGCGATACAACGCGGGAATGCTGCCTGCGTGATGGGGACCCTACCTAAGGGTCCAAATTTATTTTGATTTTAATTTTTTAACCTAAGTTTCATTTTATTAAGTTATTTTTAAGGTAAATGAACAAAATAATTTTACCTTGCTACTCTGCTACTCAAAAAAAAAAAGGTAAAAATTTTTGTTCATCGAAATGGACCTCAAAGCAACGCCTGATTCAATATTTTTAAGGTAGCCTTAGTTTACATTTTAATCAATACTTTTCTAATTTACAAAATAAAGTGTCTCCGTAGGTATTCAAAAATATTGAACTCAAACTCAAACTCAAACTCAAACTTTTATTTGCTTTGATACAAGATACAATGTACAAGATCAAACCCTGTAGGGGCACTGCAAATATAACATTTTTAATGTACAAATAGACTACTATTTGTACTAACACACATAGGCATAAATTACATTACATTATAAAGTTTTCTTAATTTCTAAAACATCTCTGCTTATCATCAAAAAATTCCTGCAGGGTGTAGTAGGATTTCTCCAGCAAGTATTTATGTAGTGTCTTTTTAAAAGGTTTAATGTCTTTTATATTTTGGATGAAGTTTGGAATTTTATTATAAATTTTTATGCACATTGCATGTGGTCCAGAATGGAATATTTGTAAGCTGGAGATTGGCAGTGCTAATTTGTTTTGGTATCGTAAGTTATGCGGCCGGGTAAAGTGATCTTTAGCTTGAGAGAAAAAACTGATATTGGATTTAACAAAATTGCAAATTTCTAGGATGTATAGGCTGGTTAAGGTAAGTATTCCAAGTTTTTCGAAATATGATCGACAGCTGACTCTAGGTTTTATGTTCGCGAGGATCCTAATGCACTTTTTCTGTAGGACGAACAGATTGCTAGCGTTGGTGCTGTTTCCCCACAGCGCTATTCCGTACCGCAGCCACGCGTGTGCATATGCGTAATATGCGGAGGTGGCAGTTTTAGTATCAGTAGTTCTTTTTAATTCATACAACGCATATGTAAATCTATTTAATTTGCTAGCTACTTTTTGCACATGGTTTTTCCAGTTTAAATGTGAATCTATAGTTAAGCCTAATAATGAAAAAAATATCAACATTCTCTAATTTTGCATTTTTATAACAAAAGTCTATTTTCAATGGTGGTTTTTGGTAAGGTCGAAATTGCATTATTTTAGTTTTTTTTAGATTTAGTTCCAAATTATGATCACTTAACCAGGATACAACTTTATTAAGAATATTCTCTAGATTTAAATTTACGTTGGTATTGGATGAGCATGGGAAAACTATGGAAATGTCATCTGCAAAGAGGACGCTTGATGGATCTATCACTTTAGGCAGGTCATTAATATAAATTAAAAATAATATACATCCTAAGACGCTACCTTGTGGTATTGATTTATTGACTTCTGCTTTAAGTGATCTAGTCTGTGAAATAATTCCTGTGTGAAAGTTATGATGCTCAACCTCAACATATTGAATACGATTTTTAAGATACGATGCAAACCAATCTTGTGCCATTCCTCTCACACCAATGTTGAAGAGTTTATTCAATAAAATATCATATGAAACCCTATCATATGCTTTACTCAAATCCAGCAATAAACCTACTGCATATTGTTTTTCATTTATTATTTTCAATATTTGGTTTATATATTTATAAAGTGCTAAAGTTGTCGATCGTTTTTTCCTAAAACCATTTTGGCTTTCGGAAAAGATGTTATATTTTTCACAGAAGTAGTAAAGGCGCGAAGACATTGCAGTTTCAAATATTTTAGAAAAGGTAGATAATAGCGCTATAGGGCGGTAGTTGTTACAATCAGTTCGGCTTCCTTTTTTGTGTATAGGTTTTATAATAGATATCTTAAGTACATCCGGAAATACGCCTTCTAGAAAGGATTGGTTTATTAAAAAAGTTAAAGGTTCGACTAATTCGTCTGCACATTTTTTTATTAAGGTTGGTGGCATCTCATCGTAGCCAAAACTGCGTTTGTTTTGCGACAGGCATTTTTCGGTTTAAAGATTCCTTTGCGAAATATAAACTTTCGTTAGTTTTACTATTAAAGATTTACGGAAAGATATTCCTCACCATTTTGGTGGTTACAGTACACAATAAAGCACAGTGAAAGCATATCGTGGGTGGACGGCTCATCATACCGCTTACACGACTACTTAGTAACGGGGTATCTTCTAATAAACCTCGTTGTCTCGGAGTTGTAGACAGTGACAGCCTGGGCTTGTATTTCGTACGTATACAGATCCTGTTGTATCGTTAAAAAGGAAACTGCGCCCCGAATACCTTATTATAGGAACTGATCGCGTTCTCATCGCTTATGCTCGGCGAACTGTCATATTTGTCAGCCGAATAGCAAATTAAACTTTAGGCTAATGGTGGGTATTATCGCTCGCGTGCCAATTCCGAATATTATACTACTATTTGGGCGCTGGTATTCTCGCCGTTGCCTTCGTTTGTGTAGATAATTTAACATCATGCAATTTTAAATATTTTCTTGAATCAGGCGTTACTTTGCGGAGGTCCATTTCAAATGAACAAAAAATATTTATCTTGCTACTTCGCTACTCAATTGCAAGATAACTAAGCCTGTGTGAAATATATATGTATTTCATGCAATCTCTCCCTTCACTACTGCCACATAAAACACATATAAATCCCACAAACTTAATTATCCCTTACACCACACAAACACTGACGCGTTTCGATCCCTCTACGGGACCATTATCAAAGTTTAATGAGCACAACTGTTACACATGCAAACCAACGTCGTACTGATTTGATAACATATAAATAAACATAAATGTACCCACATTTATATATTTTCCCAAACTACCCTTTTATTACTATCAAATGAATCAAGAAAATTTATATCTTGATTTTTATGTTTTACTTTTCGGTTTTACCGTTAGAAATTTACCCTTAATAAGCCTTAATTTACCCTTTTATTTATGATTTTTATTGTACATACACAAACAACTACCTCACATTACTATATATCCAATATATATTTCACACAGGCTTGGTTATCTTGCACGTGAGTAGCGGAGTAGCAAGACAAATATTTTTGGTTCATGATGCAATTTTGTCTGTAATAATATCAAAAAAGAGTCCTGACTGTGCGTCAGACTGACTAGTCAAAGCTCTGTCTTTGGACGGAATAAAGACCGTTGCCTACTTAGGAAACTTTTTGTCCTTCTGATATCGTTAGTAAAGTCTAATAATACTTAAAATAATAATTAAACAAATGATTTACTAAAAATAAAAATATTTATTACAAACTGTAAGGTACAAAAAGGTAAAATAGAAGCGAAACTATCTAAGATAGTAGCGATATACCTTAACTTTAGACACCAATACCTAATTAAAATTATGCTTAATAATAAAATTGTCATTTTTCTTACAAACACTTAGGTATTTTTAATAATTTATTGAGCAGGTCACGTGATGTTTGTACAAAAAATCTTTACCGAATTTATAAAAGAGTTTTCATTTTTATTAAATTAAACGAGTCTTTTCATAAACTTAGGCGCTGCTGTCGCAAATTTGGGACATCGTGTTTTCGTATTATTATCAGACAAAAACAAAACATCGAGCGGGAGTTAATTATTTCAAAACCTAAAAGGTTTTATCGCTATTGAGCCTTATGAATTGAAAAATTCTTCTCTACTTGCGAATTCAGAAAATTTGATTTCGGTCATCAAATTGAAAACACTCAAAAAAAGTTGAAATTGCCCAAAATTTAGTTCAAAACAAAATTTGCCAAAATTACGACAGCGTTCGCTTTTCACCAGCTTCGCCGAGATAGCCACATGAGGCAGCAGACCAAAAACGGCTGCCTGACGACGCTGCTCAGTCCACCCAGAACTTTCGATACCCTACTCCTTCTCAAAGAACTCCTCAGTCACGGGGATGTGTGAGATCTGCTGGTACGTGTACGCGCTAAAGAACAGCTGCGTCACGTTCATGGCGTAGTCGATGGCGTACTCGAGGATGGGGCCGCCGAACTCCTGGGCCACCAGCTGGGAGTTCTGGTTGAGGACTGCCAGGATGTTCTCGCCTGGAAGGGAAGTATGGTTTGGTCACTCAAATGTATCAATGTCAATCAATGTTTAGGTTAAGTTAGGGTCTTTGCTCTTTTAGCTTTTTAGTATATGTCTACTCTCTATACTCTGGTTTCTGTTGTCATGTCAATCGTTCGAAGGTTAGCTGGTAGAGGTCTCTTTAAGGGATAAGTTCGCCTTTGTATATCTGTTTATCTCATTACCTGTAAAATTAATGTGTTTTATGTACAATAAAGAGTTATACATACATTCATACATGTACTTTTACTGAACACCCCAGAGTTTTTCAGTATGTCTCAATTGTGCTTGACAAAAATGTTCAAGTGTAATAATATGTATCTAGACAAAGTTTCAAAAATAAGTACCATACGCTCTTACACCGGTGTAATAAGGTGTTGGGACATATTTTTGAGAAGTTCGTATTCATACTTATTTTTGCACTTGACCGTATGTACAATGAACAAAGAAGCCTTTATATTTAAACAAACAGACAAAACTTGAACCCGTGTTCAGGGTCAAGTTAACTACTACCTAAGTAGGTACCTAATGTCAAGTCACAATATCTGCCATCTTTGATAATATTAAACTGAAAACTTTAAGCAGCCGGATAATTTTTTATCTTACCAAAGTCATTAAAAAACAAGGCTTTCTTTCAATTATGGAAATTATTTAACAAACGTTGACTGGAACTATTTATTGATTGGCAAAGTTAGCAGTCGTTTTTAATTGAATTGATATTGACCTGTAACAACAATATAATCCTTATTGTCTTACGCATCGACGCTCCATTTTGCACAGAGTTTTCTATTACGATGTAGAGCCAAAATAAGCATAGCTAAGTTTTTCGATATAACCACATCAGAAAAAAAAAAAAGTATAAGAGCAGGTGCTGTTCCCTTAAA
Organism: Pandemis corylana; assembly: GCA_949127965.1. NCBI lineage: Eukaryota > Metazoa > Arthropoda > Insecta > Lepidoptera > Tortricidae > Pandemis > Pandemis corylana. The sequence goes on from OX421869.1 coordinate 4,507,739, forward strand.
GATCGGCAGCGGACTGGCATCCTGGGGTTGCTGGTTGTAAGGGCAGTGGTCATCGCGCTTGGGCGCATTGGGAAGTATTCTAATATTACTAGTAATGTAAAAAGACTTGCACCCCCTTTTCAGCGGCGTGCATTGCAGGGTCGCCAGGGAAGGCACCGGGGAGGTGCAGCAACATATTATACGCGCTGTCTGGTGACACCCCACTGGACTATCTATTGCTTACCATCAGGTGGGCCGCTTGGTCATTCAAAATCAACGTTCGGAAGCTAGTGTCAGGAGAGGCCACAATAGAGAGATCTCTCCCGGCCGATGTTGTCTGGGGACCGAAGTCTGACTGTTGGATGTTTTTATACATTAAACAGGCAACGGTAGCCGCTTACAATCTTTGTTGGCGCGATGTAAACTATTGTGACGTCGTCGACGTATAAGTGAAAACCTTAAGTGACTATAATAAATGACCTGTATGTAGTAGTGTACCGAACTGATATGGGACTTAAGTCATTTATATAATTTGGAACGTCAATTTGTCTATTCGCACACATTACTCACACATACAACAGGTCATTTACAAAAAAAAAACACCTATATATACTCGTGCGTCGTAGCAGTTAATGTAGGCGATGACTAGGTGGCGCTAGGGTCGTTATGCAAGTATTAAACATACTAATATACTTAATAAGTGAACTCACTGATCTCAGGGCTGCCTCTGAAGAGATTGGTGAGATTCAGCTTGAGGTCGGTGCCGTAGTCCGCCTTGTATTTGTAAGAGTTGATCTTGTAGTGGCCTTCGCCTTTATCGTTCAACACCACCTTCTCCAAGACCTCGAGACGGATGCGCTGGTTCCCTGTAAAACACAGTAGTAATCTCAATACTGATCTCCAAGTTAACTACGTAACTCTGAGTTAACTGCTCCAAGGTTTAGTAAGATGAAGATCTATGGTAGAAAGTAATCCAAGTTTAAAATTTCTGAAATTTTGTAGAGAACAAGAAATAAACGGGATTTTTGCAAATGCTAGAGACAGAAATTTTGATTCCCTTTATTACGTACACAATCATGTTATAGGCGATGCGGCTAGCAACCCATCACTACTTTGATTCCCCTTTCCGCCTATACGCCCACAATCGTGCTAAATGTGGCCTTTGGGTCTTGTTACCTTAGGTTCTGTTCACCCCGTAGGGGACGGAGACGTGATTTATGTATGCATGTATGTAATTGTTTAGGTCTAGTTGTGAACATAGGTGTTGTCTATCCCGTAAGGGACAAAGACGTGATCAATTTAAATGTGTATGAATGTGATACAGAGAAAATTATTATCTTTGCTAGACAGACAAAATATTAATTTTGTAAAGGTATTAACGAGAACACAGATCTTTTCTGAAAATGAGAGGCCTTGAGCTGGCGTTCCCACGCGGGCACAGTGCGGATTGAAAACTTCAGACAGACTATTGAATTTGTAGATTATATGCATTTTTTCCCACGATGTTTTCCTTCGCCAAAATGTTTATAGTAACTAGCGACAAACCCCGGCTTCGCATGGGTGCAATCAGTGTTTCTCTTCTATATGATTCCTCACTCTATTAAAAAGCTCCGCATCAAAATCCGTTGCGTAGTTTTAAAGATCTAAGCATACATAGGGACAGTCAGACAGCAGAAATCGACTTTGTTTTATACTATGTAGACATTTCAAAAGTTCGTACATAAATTCCGAAAAATTCTGAGGATTGAGGATTTGACCAACAATGTTACCAGTTTACGAGAAAAAAGTATTACTTCGGGGAACGGGCCACATGGCGTTTTTAGCATAACTTTTTAGCATAACGTTTTTAGCAGGACTAAAGAAGAAAGGTTAGAGAGGGGAGGGGGGAGTTTATCCAGTGAAAAGTGATTGTACATACATACATATATCACGTTTTTATCCCTTATGGGGTAGACAGAGCCTAAGATAACAAAACCTTAAGGCCACGTTTAGCATGATTGTTGGCGTATAGGTGGAAAGGGGAATCAAAATAGTGATGGGTTGCTAGCCGACGCCTATAAGATGATTCCTATTTTCACCCATTCCCTCGATGGGCTTTTACCATCTGCGCGGGAAGAGAAGCAACTGATACATTCTATGTTTTTCCTTTACTCCCAGACCAGCATGGAAGTTGAAAAGTGATTGTAATCTTACAAATCTTAATCTTGGCGTTTCCATCGGTGTCCAGGTTGAAGAGCAGGATGCGACCCTGGATGCTGTAGTGGCCCTTGATGGTGAAGTTGCAGCGGATGTCGAAAATGAACTTGCGAGTTTCGCGACGGGACCTGAGAATGAACAAAGAATCATATAAGTACACTGAAACTGAAGACCTGCTGTTTATATGCTCCTAGATCCTAGACATAAGATAGTATATAATAATTATATTAAATAAAGAGACATAAGCTGTCAGAAACCCCGTACTTCACAAACACACATACACACACACACATCACGCCACAATTCACTTAAACGAAGGCACACCCGTTGCAGTGACCGCAACTAAAACAAAGTTTTGACCTCTCATAACCATACTGCGGTAAACCCATCAAATAACATTGTAGTAACCCCAACTAAATACATTTACAATGTCGATGCGTCTAGAAAAAAACCAACTTCAAAAGAAGAATAAACTGATAATTGCTAAAATACTTAGTTGAAATCTGTAGTCAACCAAATTAAACTGTGTCTTAAAATTAATTTCGATCAGACTATCTTTATCAAACCAAATAAACCAGTACAACAAACTTTACCGCCAGCACGATTTGACGACCGGATAGCCTAGTGGTTAGTGACCCTGACTATAAAGCTAGAGGTCCTGGGTTCGAATCCCGGTAGGGACAGACAGTTGTATGATGAATACGAATGTTTGTGCCCGAGTCATGGATGTTGTATGTATTTAAGTATGTATTTATCTACATTATATAAGTATGTTTATCCGTTGCCTGGTACCCATAGTACAAGCTTTGCTTAGTTTGGGGCTGGGTCAATTGGTGTAATTTGTCCCAAGATATTTATTTATATATTTATTTATTTATTTAGCAAAACCTAACACTGAAGGCACTGTTTAGCCGATCAGATAATCGCATCGATTTCACGTACGTTTTGCACAAAAAACTCTCGTAGCAACTGACGTAAAAAGTACACGTAACAATTTTTTCGTGTAGACAATAATGAATGGCTTCCTAACAATTCATTGATTACCGCTCTTTCTGCAGCATAATGCATCGCGATTTTCCAAGGCTTTCCTAATTAGCTGCGCGTACACAGCGTGTTATTAAATACAAAGTAGTGGGAAATCCGATGCTTGCTGGAAATGATGTCACAGTTTTATTGTTTAACGGACGCACAGTTTTCTAGAAGACATGAAAAATTAAACGTGACTTAGCGTTACTTCCTCAAAGTGTACATACAATTTTGAATGGGAAGTAACCCGTTATTTTTGCTCGTCAGTGTTGATGAATAATAATAATAATAAGCGCTATGTTCGTAATACTGTTGCTATTACAGATACAGATGTTCATGTAAAAATGTAGTCACTTCTTTCGCACCACTTTTATTGATGGTTGAACGTACTGCAGGATCCGTTTGAAACCCGTGAATCCTGCAGCCAAGCAGCAATGCTAGCGCTGTGTACGGCGAAGACAGTGAGAGAATCAGTGAAATTATTCGAAGATTAGATATCTCCTTAGCCCTCTCGGCTAGAAATGCATCAGCAATGCTCCGCTGTTGTTGTTGTCCATGGGCAGTGGTGATCGCTAATTATCAGTCACTAACTTGCTCGTTTGCCTTCGTTGCATAAAATTAAAAATTAAGAACCAGATTTGATTTTTTTAAGACAAGGTAACCAAGCATGCATTGACCTCACATTATTGCTTGCTCTCCTTCACAAGCAAGACTGAATACGGAAAAATGGGTCACATGTGAAATTAGATTGGTTTTGGCATGTTTCCGAAAGTTAGGAGGGTACCTAGTGCTCGCACAGCTGACGCTAGAGCGCCCGAGAAACCTAATGTCCGATTTGATAATGTCACCTCCACAGTTCCTAACCTATAACGATGCTTTGCGGTGTTTTTGTGGCCTACAACGATTCCGTTCCAACATTTAGAACTTAATTATGCAAACCACATAGATGAGTAAATATGCTTTGTATCTCAGTGTCTGAACAAGACAAAAACATAACTATTCTTACCTCATCAGTATTTCTGTGTAAGTAACGTGGCATTGTATAAAATCGGACAATAAGTTAACACAGTGATTGTCTACCTTGTTCTTTGTTTCTGTATTGTTTTGTACTGATTTGTGGTGTTCAATAAAGAGTATTTGTGTTGTATTGTATTGTATGTATGTATGTATGTAAACTCTTTATTGTGCAAAATAAACAAGAGAAATACAATTGACAAACACTGAGATACATGCACAAAGGCGGACTTATCACTTTAAGGGATCTCTTCCAGTCAACCTTTGAATGGATGAAAGGAGTATTATATTAGGGATGGACGAGTGAGTTTAAAAATTGCAAACACATACTCCATATAATACATACTCCTAAAACCTACCAGTTAATAAACTACTTTATACTACCTATAATGTATTATCAATAAAAATGTATACTACATAAAATAAATAAATAAAGAGCGCAATAAACAAAGGAGTATTTACCATTAATTTAAGATACCATTAATTTTAGATTTATTGTATTGTGAAGCCGGTTTAAACAACGCCTTGCTTTACGTGTACGTCAGCTGTAGTAGTTTGCTGAGCGAAGTTTCGTTGCTCTTGTGTGTGTGTGCAACTATATGTACACAGCAAGGCGTAGCTTGTAAACCGGCCTCGTTCTACCGTGCGCTAAGCTCCGTCTTTACTTTTTTTTGGTCTGAGGATGTTGTAAGCAAAGGAAAAGTACTGTTCACTTAGCAAGTTGGTCACCTTAAGCCGGTGCCACACTTGCACAATATTTTTCTTTAACTTCACACCTTTTTCCTTTATTACTTGCCTTTGTTCACGTGTTGAACACCTTTATGTCGAACAACATAAAAAACTGTTTGATCCTTTTACGAGGCAATCCACTGAGGAAATATTGACTTCAAGTAAATATAGCATGGTCAATGTCACCAGGTTTCAAAGGCTGTTAAGATATAATGGTGTAATTATGATTAACTGCCATTCTCAGATACATTTAAACATTTAATTGGTATTTATGTTCTAAGTGCCAATTTTCTGCAAGTTGTTGCACATTTTACATAATATGATGGTCGTTCAGCTTTATGAACTCAACCGAAGTTTGCCTTCCAAGCGAGTTTTTTAAAAGTGAAATCTAAAGTTACCGATAGCATGTGTTCTGGTGCAGCTAGTACTCTTGAATTTAGATTAACCATCTGTGCTAAAGAAGGAAGTCAGTATTTTCTCCGCAGTTTGGCAACGTAGCTTTCGCAAAAATATTACGAATGTTCGATGTTTGAACTTATTCAATTCAAATAACCGCTAACGTTGATTTTGAAGGCAACCTTACATACCACACACGAATAAGTATAGCAAGTTTAAGAGGGCTGAGCTGACAACGTCGCATTTTTGGTGTTTTTTTACGATTATTTCATAGAAATAGAACGAAAGTTTGAAATGTGCGTCTGTTGTGCTCTTCGTTTTTAGAGTACCAATATATCCAATGTAATAATTAATCGTGATGGACTTTAATTTTCCTATTAAACGAGATATATTCTTATTTCCTTTTAACACGAAAATAATAGTCAATCTTTATTAATTTTTTTTTTTTTTTTTTTTTTTTTTTTTTATGGGAATAGGAAGGCAAACGAGCAAGTGGGTCACCTGATGGTAAGTGATCACCACTGCCCATAGACACCCGCAACCCCGGGGAGATTGCAGATGCGTTGCCAACCTAGAGGACTAAGATGAAATGCCTCTTGTGCCCGTAATTTCCCCGGCTGTCTTACTCTCCACACCGGAACACAGCAGTGCAAGCTCTGCTACTTAGCGGCAGGATTAGTGAGTAAGATGGTGGTAGCGATCCGGACGGACCTTGCACAAGGCCCTACCACCCGCATTATTGCATTGGACATTAATACACTAAAAACGAAGAACTTGTATAGACTACATTTTAAACTTTCATTCAATTTTTGTGAAATAGTCGAAAAAAAACCTCAAAAATGCGATGTTGCCAGCTCGGTAGGAATAAAGGCTCTTAATAAACCTTATAAAAATATGGTGGTACTTGTAAAAGCAAAATAAATGAAAACATTATTCTGACGTTTTGATCAATGGTGATAAACTGGACCTTGACCTGATCGTGTTAAGGTTAAATTGTGCGTAAAAGTATGCGCTTGCGATTGGTGCTAATCCGTGTGTTCAAGAACAATCCGTTTAGCGCCTTCTTTCGAAAGTTGAGTGTTTGTTTGAACTGGTATAAAATTCAATATCACTTTAAAAACCTAAAAAAATACAGCAGTAATTTATTAAGTACTTACCTTCGAGTACATAATTATACTTGAAGAGTTACACTAAGAAAAATTAAGCACAAAGTTTGTCAGTTATATTTGAGTATCTTGTACTGATACTTATTTAAGCATCTCTCTTTGCTATACACCAGTTCAATACTTAGTCAAATATGTCTCTTTACTATGCACTAGTTCAGATACTTACGATACTTTGAGCGGCACACAAGTACTGAGCCCAATCAGCTTTCCGTTATGGAAGGTCATCTTGACGTTCCCAGGCAGTTTCATGCTAATGTTTTTGTCCAGGTATAGAGGATCCAGGGATGGGATGTTAGCTTCCGGGATACCCTTCACGATCCCAGGGAGCGCGTCCAAGGTCGCCTGTGTGAAGCATTCGTCGGAGAGCTCTGAACAGGGGTGGATGAAGTCCGCTGGAAAGAAGGGATTTGGTTAGACATTTTTTTTGAAGTGAAAACTTGCGTCAGGTCATGTGACCTGATCGAAAATGCTTTAGATTTTTTGGGTGGGAAAATAATGTTAAACTCGCGTCAGTCCTGACGGTCATGTGACCTGATCGAACATTTTTGAGCCGGAGGGAGAGTTGCTGCTTGCTCGTTTAAGCGGCGCTGGGCGCTTGCGCGAGTGTGCGTGTGTGTAGTTCTTACCTCTGCCAGTACTCTCGGAGTGCAACCCGATTATTTTTTCTGACTATTGCTGTTATTCTCTAATGGCTTCTACAGCTTACTGGAGTGTGAGTGAGCCGCCAGACGGGCAGATCAGCAAGGGGGTGTATTTCTTAGCATGCATAATGCATGACCTCGGACATTGGTTATACAATACAATACGGATCCTTGAGTGGCACTAGTTAAGCACAGGGGCCTACCATGACGTCTTAACGCGATTCAATTCCGATTCAATTTGGGCTCGCTCGCTGTCAGATCCATACTAATAATGACAGCTAAAATCTGAACTGAGTCGGAATTGAATCGCATTAAGACGTCATGGCATGGGGCCTGGTCTGGTTCCTTGGAATGAAAAGGCGAATCGGGACGTCTCATGGTAAGGTCCTAGTACGTGATCTGATCTGAGTGCAGTGGGGGCGTTCAAGCATTACGTAACGCAACTTGGGAACTTGGGGAGGGGGGGGGGGGGGTGGAAACGTTACGATGCGTTACAGGGGCGGGAGGGGTTTTTCTTACAACACGTTACGTAACATTGTTTCGTTTTTAAAATATAAAATTAGGGAATTAAAACTGCCAATTTAACAAAATGCATGCGTACAACATCTCTTGTGTTATTTAATTATTATTACCGCCAAGGCGATTAAAAATATAACAAAGGTATTATAGCGACTTTCTTGTAATTTGCGCAACATAATTTTGCGACTTTTGGGTAAAAATGGTCATTTGAGTGTCACGCAACGGTTAGAGAGGGGGAGGGGGGGGGGGGGCAGGGTCAAAAATCTTCAAAAATGGCGTTATGTAATACTTGAACGCTCCCAGTCGGGGTATGAGGTGGGACCCCTGCTGTCGATACACCTCGCCTTGCCCGCCGCCTCATACCTCGACTGCACCCAGATCGCGCGTGCTGTACTAGCTGTTGCCTGCGACTTCATCTATGAAGATCTTATTTATCGCTATTCCGTAGTTTACTAAGTATTATTTGTGTTAATCCAGGTTGCAACTATTAACCTTGTATCGAACGTTTTGCGTGAAAAAGTTACAAATATTCATACATTAACCATCCAAACATCTTCACAAACTTGCTCGCGTATAATTTCGTAGATATTGCTAAAAAGTGCCCATCTTGCAGAATAAGGTATGAGTAACCGCTAGGGTTCTTCTAAATGAAACCCTGTTTTACGCGAAACTAGCAGACATATTTGATAATATGTAGTTCATCAACCATTTGCAAGATGCGCAGCATCAAAATAGCGTAGGGTTGCCATCCAACCGGTTTTCTGCGGATTTTTCCTAGTGTGGTCTGAGCGAGGTTTATGTGGTATGCCAGTGAAACAAAAAACGTCTGACGCGTTAAATAATTTTATTCGTAGTTATATACTCACACGCATACTGATGGAGGTCATACTATTATGTTTAACATAGCTTCAATTTTCAACTTTATCTCTATTTTCATTTTACTCATCAAACTCTAGCGACGGCCAAATCAATATCAAAAGTTTATTTACGAAAAGGCCGCAGGACAATCTTTTACGTATTCTTTTATACAATCAAGTGCTTTCGGAGAGACCATTGTTGCCAAGAAGATTGTACCAAGTTAAAGTTAGCAGGGATTTTTTCTGCTGACAACCCTAGGCGTGCCCTTTATTCACCGCGCATGCGCAGCGAAGCGAAAGTGAACGGCTTGCGATATGCACTTGATGTTTATTAAACAAACAAGTACATTTCAGGTTTTGCTGATTATATTTACTAAATAACATTTAGGTTAAAGGTAAAATACAAGTGTATCGCGTGGGGGGCGCTAGGTGTCTAATCAATTCAACCTTTTCGGCTATTTTGACAAAAATAGGCAAAAAATTGACAAAAATAGGCACCTATCGGCAATGTTTATGGCAACATTTGGAATATTAATGTTGCCATTCATACCTTCACAGAAGCGACGACAGTAACGATTTTTTCTCTAAATATTATTATATTTTAACCTTCCGAAATCGGCTAACGCAACAAAAAACAAAAAGTCGCATTTGAAAGATGGAACATCCATAAACTCTTATTTGTCAAGTATTAGCTTCTTGCAAGCCGACGTACTATAACTGCTTTATTTAAAAAACAGTTTGCTTTATTGAATGAGCCAGTTATAAATTTTATTCAGATGCTAAGGCATATTTGTATGTATGCGTTAACCTATATTTCAGTTAAATAATTACCGATATATTTTTTAGTACAGTGGCCTATTTTTACAATGCAACAAAATATTTAACAGGCGATTTCACAAAATATCAATTTTTTTTAAACTCGGAAGTGAAACTGGCAATCAATGTATTACAGCACAAGCGATTCCCGGTTCAAATGTAAAACTAAACGGTCTACTCACGCAACGGCAGCAACTGTAGAGTACATTGAAGACACACAAACAAGTACACAATCAACACTGGCCAGCTGTTCGTCATCTTGCAGCCTTAAAAACAAAAGAGTAAAAAATAAATCTCGAAAAGGCAACGATTTAAAATTCGAACTGTTTGTTTTTTTTAATTTATGCTGCGTGTTTTTCTCGTCGCGAATGCCGACTCCTTTGAGAAACCGCAAGCAACTGGTGTTTAAAACTTTGGAGTCGTAATTAAATGCCTCAAGGACTTAGGGCTAGGTTTTCTTGCAAGCGATTACTTGGATATTAACGTGAGGCTGGCGAGTATGCCTCAGCTTATTACCAGTTCTTCGCTAAGTTTACTTTAGAATTATTTGAACTTAACCGACATGGCACTAGTAACTTTCCGCGGTCTTGTTACTAAGTTGCCGATTTAATTTAAAATGACACACAACACTAGTAACAGGACAATAAAAGTGATACTTACCTACCATTAAACACCAATAAATTACATCATCATTTTAACTTTTTTCTTGAAGCATCATTTGTAAACGGCCAGCAACATTTTTCCGAATCCAAAAGACTTCATAATTTTTTTCTTTTTTTCCCTTACGTCTAATAAATCGTTCCAATGGAATCCCCGTCTAAGGCTGTGGGAACACCAGTGCAAGCGTTTAGAGTACGGCTCTAATGTCGCAACGGCGGTGTCGCAAGCGAGCCCAGAGACGAGTCCTAGAGCCTGACTAGTACCCTAGATCAGTAGTCATTTAAAACGTGTACTTAGTATCACTGGCATAGGGTTAATTTTCGTTGTATGAAACTGGATATGTGACTTTTTAGTGTTAGGCTGTTGGAGTTCAGATGTGTCAAGGAAGCTTGAAGCCTTTGATTTTTAAAGTGGATTTAAAAAGTATCAGTTTCAATTTTTTTAATCCACTTTTAAATCCAAAGGATCCTGATTTCGTGTTATCGGGACCAAACTGGAAGTATTACCTTTCTAACAAAAAAATAATTCTCCAACTCCGTCCACAACTGACCTAGTAGTAATAAACGTAAAATATATATATATATATATATATATATAACCGCTTTGAGAATCACCTAATTTTTTTGAATTCGGTTAAAAAGTATCAGTTTAAATTTTTTAGGGTTCCGTACCCAAAGGGTTAAAATGGGATCCTAGTACTAAGACTTCCCTGTCCGTCCGTCTGTCTGTGTGTCTGTCCGTCTGTCCATATGTCACCAGGCTGTGTCTCATAAACCGTGATAGCTAGACGGTTGAAATTTTCAACAACGCATGCGCGCATACGTCATAATTACGACGGGTTACAAATTACAAATTGGCAGCGCCCTCTACCGGCGGCATGTAACGACAGCAAACTATTAATTTGATTTTTTGTAACAAATCGAAAACTTACACTAAGCGTGACTCGCACAAAGATAGTTTAACAATAACTTTTACTCTAGTTTTATACACGACTTTTCCGTTTGTGTAATTATAAAGTTTGTTTACATTGAATAGGCTCCAAAACTTCTGGACCGATTTGAATTTTTTTTTCACATTATCCCTGATGAACATAGACTACATAATATTATTTAACGCTGCGCGGATGAAGTCGCGGGCAAAAACTAGTTCAATATAAAATTACTTCCATGTTGGTCTGGGACCAAGGAAAAAATATATAATGTACCAGTTGCATCTCTTCCCGCGCAGATGGTAAAAGCCCATCGAGGGAATTGGCGACATAGGAATCATGTTATAGGCGATGAGGCTAGCAACCCATCACTATTTTGATTCCTTTTCCATCTATACGCCCACAATCTTGCTAAACGTGGTCTTGTCACTAGGCTCTGTCTACCCCGTAAGGGATAAAGACGTGATTTGTGTATGTATACAAAATGAGATCATCACTTAAAAGGAAATGTCAAAGTATTTATATCGAAATCGTCAGAGCAGTGTTTTAATTGCTTCCAATTGGAATCGAATAGTCTGGTATCTCGAATGTTAGGTGTTTTCATCAGGTTACTTGCAAGGTTGTTGCATAAAAAAAGAAAAAAAAAACAGCCAAGCGTGAGACGGACTCGTGCACCAAGGGATCCTTACAAAATCGGCAAGTGAATATGAAATCCAGTGTTAGCAGAGCTCTTCCTCCTAAGCAAAATATAGGAAGAGTGAGATAATTTTAAATTGGATACTTACATAGACAGACATACATACACAAATCACGTCTTTATCCCTTACGGGGTAGACATGGCCTAAGGTAACAGATACCTACAGGCCACATTTAGCAAGATTGTGGGCGTATAGGTGAAAAATGAAATCCAAATAGTCCTATGATTTTCGCCCATTCTCTCGATGGGCTTTTACCATCTGCGCGGGTAGAGAAGCTGGATATTCTATGTTTTTTCTTTGCTCCCAGACCAGCATGGAAGAAATAGACAGACATAAAATATTCAGCTTTTAGTATTTGTTGTTATAGCAGCAACACACAGCTATCACGGTTCATTATGATACAGCCAGGTTTTTTTTTTATTTATTTTTTATTTTTTATATGAATAGGAAGGCAAACGAGCAAGTGGGTCACCTGATGGTAAGTGATCACCACTGCCCATAGACACCCGCAACCCCGGAGGGATTGCAGATTCGTTGCCAACCTAGAGGACTAAGATAAAATGCCTCTTGTGCCCGTAATTTCCCCGGCTGTCTTACTCTCCACACCGGAACACAGCAGTTGTGACAGACGGACAGACACAGACAGACAGACAGAAAGACAGACGGGCGGACAGCAAAGGGGGCGTCCATTAATTACGTGAGGTATTCAGGGGGGGGGGAGGGGGTCGAGCCGAATCTTACTAAATCTCACTTGGGGGAGAGGGGGGTCTTGGCAAATATCACGTAATTTTTTTTTAGCAGAAAATGGTGTAAAACTGCGTGAAAATTAAGTAAAATTAAAGTTGAATTAATAATTAAAATGACAGCAATATTTGCAAATATTATATAGTCCTTGCTAGTCTTAAAAAAGTAATTAAACAAATTGTGTTATGTTTTTTAATAAATCCAATACTTTTATACCCAAAGTACAAGTTTTGAAAAATCTCACGTGAGATCGGGGTAGGGGGGAGGGGGTCGAGAAAAATCTTACGACATCTCACCAAGAGGGGAGGGGGGTCAACAAATCCTTAAAAATGCCTCACGTAATTAATGGAAGCCCCCAAAGTCTTAGAAACAGGGTCCCGTTTTAACCCTTTGAGCACGGAATCCTAAAAACAAGAATAATCTAAAAAAAAACGCTTAGATAGTAGGTATACTAAGCAGGTATATCAAGCTCCAAATTATTAAGTTTTTTTCCACTATCGCAAATTTATTCATCGCATTTAAATGACAAGTGCAAGACATCTTTGGCTGTCAAATATAAAAGAGCAAACAATGTTAATGCAAATAACATTGAACAAACGTTAGGTAAGCTGCCCACCAACTTAACAGTACGCCAGGCACGAGAATAAACTTGACAACTGTTAGGATACTGTGTCTTAGTGATGTAACGAATGTCATTTTTTAAACATTCGCGAATGCGAATGCGAATGCAAATGTCTGCTACTGACATTTGCGGATGCGAATGCGAATGCGAATGTAGAAGTGTTCAAATTTGGCGTCAATTGTCTATGGCTTTGCTGGCAGTTACGAGGTGCGTTCCGTTTATATTTTGTTCCGAGAATAGCCGAGTTGATACGAACTCATCCGACTGAATTGTCATTCCGCTCGCGCCGGTCTTTTCGTAAACAAAACAAGTGAATTTTGAGGTTAGAGTTTTTTCTTGCATTAAAAACATAAGAAATGAATGGTTTTTTGATTTTAATAACCTACCATTATCATCAAATCGTTTGTTTTTTCTGATATTCATATTCGCAAAACATTCGCAGAAATTTTGCGGATGCGAATGCGAATACGAATATCCAAAAATATGCGAATATCCGCGAATGCGAATATTCGTTACATCACTACTGTGTCTTATGCAACTGCAAAAAGAAGATGGCGGCGAAAGATCCATAGCGTGGTTGTTAAAGGGAAGTGAGTGTTAAGAAAAAGTCTTAATTTCTGTTGAACGCGACTTCGTCTGCGGTGAACTACAATTTCTGGGATAAAAACTATCCTATATCCTTCCCAGGGTCTCAAACTATATCGATGCAAAATTGTATCGCGATCAGTCGAGTAGTTCTGGCGCGAAAGCGTAACAAAGAAACAAACAAAATCACATTCTCATTTACAATAAGTAAATGCTTTATTGTACAAATATAAAGAAACAGACACAATTGACAATAAAAACATTAAATATGCACAAGGGTGAACTTATCCCTAAAGGGATCTGTGAGGAAAACAATGTTTATTCTTCTAAATCAGTTTTAATCCTAGTGTCAAAAACAATAATAAAAATATTAAAAAAATACAAATCTAAATTTAAAATCAAATTATTGAAAAAGGTCGCTTGTGTTTGCGACATCCTCCCCCCTCGTGTGCGAACACATGGATATTTAAGGCGACATCACGCTGATGGGAGGCTCCTGAGGGTTAACGAGCAATCGGACAAGTTTCTTTGTAGTCCGACGTAGAACCCCGTGAGCAGTACTCACGTCGGCGATTCTGACAACTCCGGGTCGCTAGTGTTTGCAACAGGATCTCTACCATAGATTAATAAGGACTAGCTGTTGAACGCGACCTTGTATGCGGATAAGTTTTATATCGCCATTCCACGGGAATTACGCAATTTTCGGTGATAAAATTGTATGATTAAACGAACTTACCTGAAGTGAAGTTCTATCACAAATATCACAATTATACGTAGTTCCTTGCCCGAGACTAACAAGTAGTAGCGCTGATTGAACAGCGCCCAGGTCACTGTCTTTAAAGCCGAAAAAAAAAGAAAAAAGCAACCTCTCGTTTTGACAGATGTTGCCATGTCATTACGCTTTGTGTGGGCGCCAAGATCGCTTCATAATCTCTGGTTAATAATGAAAACGCAATCAGTGCTACATATTTGTGGTTTTCAAAAAAATCTTGACAAATTTCACCAAGTTGGTTTACGTTACAGACAGACAGAGAACGCGGAGAAGTATGGAGTATATGCAAGATAATCGTTCTTTTACTAAATAATCATTATTACGTGTCGATTAAAGTGTCAATGGATCCTTACACACTAGTAATTTGTCCGGCGATTTCCCAGCAATTTGCTCGCCGCGTGCTTAAATCGCCGGACAAATCGCGAGTGTGCAATGTCTTGCAGGCAACGGATGTCAGTGACGAGTGTCTCCTTAACTACAGCGACATTGGTTGCCCTGCGACCTTGACACGGGTGACACGGGCGTGCTTGACGCGTTGTTATTGCATTGCGACAGTCAATGCTTGATGACGGCAATTTTTTCGCCGAGATCTGACAAAAAACCGTCAACGACAGGAGATGGTAACGTGTCATCTCCAGCCTACGTCCTACTGCTGGGCTAAGCCTTCTTTCATAAAGGATTTAGGCTTCCCACACGAACCCAGTCCGGATTGAGCAAGTCTCAAAAAAGTCCTGCCGCTAAGTAACAGTGCTTGCACTGCTGTGTTCCGGTGTGGAGAGTAAGACAGCCGGGGAAATTACGGGCACAAGAGGCATTGCATCTTAGTCCTCTAGGTTGGCAACGCATCTGCAATCCCTCCGGGGTTGCGGGTGTCTATGGGCCGTGGTGATCACTTACCATCAGGTGACTCACTTGCTCGTTTGCCTTCCTATTCATATAAAAAAAAAAAACACCCCCTTATTTTTTTACTATCTACAATTTACAGGCTGTTTCCACTCAGAATCGCGAGCTCTTTCCATCCCAGGTAGGGTTGCCATTATTGTTGAGAACTGCAGGCCTATTACGTAACTCGCTCGCAATCAGCACCGTCTTCATTTTTGACAGTTGATTCCGAGATTGGTTTCAAAATGAAAACAATCGTTCCACGTAACTCGATCGGCTTGACATCGCATTCGAAAGCGATTGCCAGCCATTTTTGAAAGCAATTGAACGAATGATTTGCCAAAAAGTCGTTCCACGTAACATAAATCCCACCAAAAACATAAAAGTAAAAAAGGAGAGCCAAGTTCAATACAAAAATTATGCTTGGCTTCACCGCAAAAAGAATGGAGATCTAAATGAGTGCCAAGTTCTATGCAAAATCCAAATATGTATTTATAGGAACAAAATAACATTATGAACAAGTATTAAACTACGACGGGACACACGACTCCACTATGACTACGTGATTGAATTGATAGTGACCGAGCGAGCGATCCCCACCGTCCCTCCCTCACCTCTCCTCGCAACTGCGCGCCCCGCGCGTCTCCCGCCTGCCGTCGGCTTCGAGCCTAAAGGCTTACCCCCTTATTCATAAACGCTCTGTAGCCTTCTGCTAACTTAGCAATTGTTTGTCCTTATCTGTCACTTTGACGTTTACCTTTCACAGATAAGGACAAACGATTGCTAAGTTAGCAGAAGCCTATAGAGCGTTTATGAATAAGGGTGTTAGTACGTAGATATTGAAATATTGATAAACGGGACAAGTAAGAATACGGGACGTTGATACTTAAATAAGGTGACAGTCTCGTATATACGGAACGAATGGTAACCCTACCTATAGGAGAGAAAAGATGTCCCGAAATTTTCATACATTTTTTATGTTCTATTCGTTATGCTATACTAAGTGTATTAAGATTGCTTCCATGCCGGTCTGGGAGCAAAGGAAAAACATAGAATGTACCAGTTGCTTCTCGTCCCGCGCAGATGGTAAAAGCTCATCGAGGGAATGAGCGAAATTCTTAGGAACCATGTTATAGGCGATGCGGCTAGCAACCCATCACTATTTTGATTCCTTTTTCCACCTATACCCCTACAATCATGCTAATACGTGGCCTTTAGGTCTTGTTACCTTTAGGCTCTATCTACCCCGTAAGGGATATAGACGTGATTTGTGTATGTATGTATGTATTAAGATTGAAAGAGCTCGTGTATCTGACTAGGAACAACACAGGTAAAATTGTTAGAAAAAAAAATGTTGGCATCAAATCACTTGGCTACCAACGGTAACGCGTACCTTAATATTGGTATGACAGTTTGGTGTTAGTGTGGGTTTGTAGGGACGTAACAGTTGTAGACGTGTGCGTGTATCCCCTCACGAAAAATGGCAGAAAAATATTACGAACATAATGGCAACTGTCGTCGTTACTGCTTTTATTTACTTATCACTACATAGTATAAAACAAAGTCGCTTTCTCTGTCCCTATGTCCCTGTGTCCATATATATGTATGCTTATATCTTCAAAACTACACGAAACTACACTAACGGATTTTGATGCGGTTTTTTTAATAGATAGAGTGATTCAAGAGGAAGGTTTTTATGTATAATTCTAGGCAGACGAAGTCGCGGGCAGAAGCTAGTTTATTTTTATTTTGTTAACATAGGTAGGTACTACAATAAAAAAATGCATGCTGATAAAGTTAGAAACAGTAGATTTCCCGATACAATTATGACAGAGCATACATCACAATAATAGTTGTACACAGCATTTAAAACAACACAAAAAAAGGAAGAGAAAAAAAATGGCAATGACAGAGACAAAGTGACACGTGACTGAAATTTTGTCGGCGAATGAGGAAAAACTATTGAAAAACGAAAAATGATGTTATGAATGTATTATCCGATGATCTCATCTGCCAGCAAACCAGTTCCTTTAGCCCCCTGGAAAGGATAGACTCGGTAGTATAATTGCTCGAATACTTTCATTTGAATTTCTAAACACTGTAAAATTGCTTCCATGCTGGTCTGGGAGTAAAGAAAAAACAAAGAATGTACCAGTTGCTTCTCTTCTCGCGCAGCGGTAAAAGCCCATCGAGGGAATGGGCATAGGAATAATGTTTTAGGCGATGCGGCTAGCAACCCATCACTACTTTAATTCCCCTTTCCACTTATACGCCCAGAACCATGCTAAACGTGGTCTTTAGGTATTGTTACCTTAGGCTCTGTCTAGCCCGTAAGGGATAAAGACGTGATTTATGTATGTATGTAAAATTAGAACACCATAATTCTTGATTCATTTGATAGTTACTTTCATTTGCCCTAATTTTATTTACCACTAGCTTCTACCCGTGACTTCGTCCGCGTAGAATTAGACTTAAGAACTGATGTTGATAGTATATTCTGAAATAATTTATTGCCTCTAGGCAGCTACGATCTTTGTCATGTTATCGCTATCCCGCAGGAACCGTGCAATTTTCCGGGGTAAAAAGTACCCTATGTTAATCTAGGGTACCAGCTATCTCCCTTCCAAATTAGATCCAAGTCCGTTCAGTCGTTTCAGCGTGAAGAAGCAACAGACATACACACTCACATCTTCACATCGTCACAAACTTACGGATTTATAATATTAGTGGGATAATGATCATCTGCCATAACTTCTTTTTTTCTCTGAAACCATAGTTCTTTCAGGCGCAACGAAATGGTTATCCTGTAGAACACTATAGGTAAGGTTAACTTAGCTTTTAACAATCCCGAATCCCTCAATAAGTGTTGGAAAAACACGTCATTCCGAACCCACTTACGACTCATAAAATGTTAAGTGTGTGGATGTCATTGGCAAGTAGTTATTGAGGCATGCTTGTGAACGTTTACTACACATAAAGCAAAGCTAAAAGTGTTAATGAAATTCTAACAATCCAATAGATAAACAAATGCCGGCTACCTTAAAATCCTGGCGACCAGTGCAATAACGTCAATAAGAAAGCCATTGCTTAGATACTTAGCGCTTTTGACGGTGCGGCCGATCCTCCTTGCATTTCACATGCAGTGTCTTCTAGCTTTATACAACGACACCGAAGCTAGAATTTCTTAGTTCGCTTCGTGTCGGTCCGTTCACAGATTATGAGAATGTGGCGCTGGATTGGAGCTCTCACGCTCAGGAGACCTAATGATCGCATAGCCAGCAGGCTTTACTGTAGCATCCGCCAGGAGTTAGAAAAAGAGGTCGTCACAAAATAACATGGCAGCGTTCTGTTGAAAGGTAATTGCTATCTCTGAGCAAGAGCTGGGGCCTTATCATGACGTCTTTATCGTTATCATGACAGCCGAAAGACATCCATTGAAAAAAAGAAAGAAGACATTTATTCCTTTTTGCAAGACACACAAATATAAGATAATATACACAATTTTATAAAAAATGAACAAGGTAAAACAAAAAAAACATAGACATGAAAAATAGATCATCAGCGTTGTGTGTCTTCGCAAAAGTGAAACGGTCGCTGGCTCAGCATTACGCTGAGGTGTCGTTGCTGGACATAGGCCTCCCCAAGGCTCTCCCCTCAGACCGGTCTTGTGCCACCCCACCGCCACCATGACGTCTTAATACGATTCGATTCCGCCTCAGTCCAGGTTTTAATTGGCATTTTAGTATGGATCTGACAGCGAGCGAACTTAAACTGAATTCGGATTAAATCACAGCAGGTCGCGGTGAGAGGTCGTCTCAAGTGGAAAGATATGCTGAAAGCAGTAAGTCCTAAACAAGGATTACAGGATGATGATCAGGGGAGTGAGAGGGACAGTGACAGGAAATTCGAAATTTGAATTTTGGAGTACCCTACACTGTGAAGCTTGGGAACTACTAACAAGGCTGGTTTTATTTGACAGACCATCGAGCACCGACAAAGCACAAAGGCCGGTAATTCGCCGATTGTGCACCTGAATATAGTTAATTGTCCAGTTTTCGCGCTGTTGGGTGCCGTGCGAAAGCGATTTTTCGTATTGTTAAACCTCTTTTATTGGTTTGATTCAGTTAAGTAGCTTCTCACGGTTCGGTGGCGATTAGAATACGTGTACGGTGTTAACTTCTGTGTTATCTGGAAGATCTGTGGCGATAACAGTGCCCATAACAAGCTGAATAAATAACCCACTGGCTGATTTTGTTTTTAGAGATCACAGGCTTTTTGTATACATACATCACGTCTTTATCCCTTACGGGGTAGACATGGCCTAAGGTAACAAAACCTTAAGGCTACGTTTAGCATGATTAAGGGTTTAAGGGCGTATAGCTGGAAAGGGAAATCAACATAGTGATTGGTTGCTAGCCGCATCGCCTATGACATGATTCCTAAGACATTCGCCCATTCCCTCGATGAGCTTTTACCATCTGCGCAGGAAGAGAAGCAACTGGTAAATTCTGTTTGCTTTTTGTATGGTTTTGGGGAAAATCGTGCTAAATATACAAGTTTGATCCACTTTTAGTAATCGGATTAACTTTTATTAAATCAATTTGGTAGTTATTGGAATGGACGGCAATTTTTTTAATGATAGGGGTCAAATGACCAACGGGTTACCTGATGGAAAGCATTCATCGCCGCCCATACAGACACTCAGGACATAGAAGCGTTTAAGAGGGCGTTGCCGGCCCTTTAAGAAAATAATCCCCCCGCCTTTGTGCATATGTGTTATCCTGTATTCATCTTTTTCTTGTGTTTTATGTACAATAAAGAGTTATACATACATACATACATAATAGACTTATTTTTTTGAAGATCCCTTATTTATACCAGTCAGGAAAAATAGATGCCGCTAGCTGATTCTAGAGTTTAACCGTGCGTAGGTAAGTTTCGCGAGAAACGATCGGTCGTGAACAGCCAACTGTTGAGGTGGTGAGTGCGGAATGAAAGTCTGTTACAATTTTAAAAGAAACCTTATTAATGTTTGTTAATGTTTATCGTTCTGTTGTCGATCGTTAGAGGATTAACTTGAAGAGGTCCCTTTAATTATAAGTTCGTCTTGGCTCATCTGAGTGTTTTACGTAAATAGAAGTACAAACGTACTTACCTACGTAGTATTAAAAAAACCTACGTAGACGCAACAGCAAAGAGTTTATATAGCCACGCGTGCGTTCATATTTTTCTAGGCGTTGGATTTTTTAGAGATAGTTTACGACGAAAATCGTCGGAAGGCTAGCTACTTATCACTATTTTGATTCCCTTTTCCACTTCCACTTACACGCCCACCATTATTATGCTAAGCGTCGTGGCTTTTAGATCTGTCTACTCCGTCGGCAGTCCTAGGACGTGATATATAAATGTATATACTGTAAATTATCCGCTGGACATAAAATATGTCTTAAACTGAACGCTAAGCTAACTGTTAATGGTATAGACTGACCGCTTAATTGAGTCCTCGCCCGCGCGGTACAGGGGCGCGGGGTAGGACGACGGCGTCCTCTCTCGGTGCGGGCGGGTAGTGCGCCTGCCGCCCGCACCTCTCTCGGCCCCCGCGGTCGTCCTCCCCGCGCCCCTGCACCGCGCGGGCGGCGACTCATTTATGCGGTCGGTCTATAATGGTTTGTACCTATCACGAATATTCTTCAGTGAGAAAATCCTGTTCATTGAAATGCGTTGACAGTCCTAACAGCGTTTTCCCAAGAAGTAAAATTAATCGATTTAATGGAACCGCTTGAGTAATGTATGTAAAACAATGTTGTGTGAAAAAGAAGTGTGGGAACAAATTTACTACTAATCGTATAGAAATTAAGTTACAATGTTTACCTACTTATTGTTTGTTACTGGAAATCAGAGGGTTTAACTTAAAATATTTTGTTCATGCATACATAAATCACGTCTTTATCCCTTAAGGGGTAGACAGAGCCTAAAATAACAAAATCTAAAGACCACGTTTAGGATAATTGTGGGCGTAAAGGTGGAAAGGGGATTCAAAATAGTGATGGGTCGCTAGCCGCATCGCCTATAACATGATTCCTAAGATTTTTGCCCATTCCCTCGATGAGCTTTTACCATCTGTGCGTGTAGAGAAGCAACTGATACATTCTATGTTTTTTCTCTTCTCCCAGACCAGCATGTTCATGGCGTTACTCAATATTTTATTGCACGCTAGTTTTTGCTACGACAAATCTGAAGCTGTAACGGATTCTAATGCGGTTTTCATAAATAGATAATCACTTGAAAAGGAAGGTTTGTGTGTATAGTTTGATATCCTATGCGAAGCTGGGGCGGGTCGCTAGTCCTCTACAAATAGCTTGTGACAGTAACAAGATAATAATGCTTATTTGAGAGTAACACCGGGAGACAGTGGGCGTTAGTGTTGCTGCTCGACAGTGGTATCGATAGTACTTCGATAGACTATTGAGCAAAGACAATAGTAGGTATCTATAGTTAACGATAGTATTGATCCCTGACTTCGAACAAACTATCGATAGTATAGATAATATCGATACTATCGATAGTACAGTCGATTGTTACCTTTACTTTTTTGTTATATACCATAGCTCAAGCAACAAGTAACAAGCATCGCATATCGCATAGTAACAAGGTCACGTGACAGCTAGTAACAGATAGAAAAATTCGAAGGCTTACCCACCTGCTATGGGTGGTGAAGGGGCTCGCGTCACGGAATGACGAGGATCCGGGTTCGATTCCCGGCCATAGCTTTACTTTCGAATTTTTCAGTGTCGTTTAGATTTTTTTTTTGTGTTCGTATTAAAAATCTCCTAACTTGACTATGTACAATTATGATGTTTTCAACTTGAAACTAGCGTGACACTCAATCATAGTTTTACACACACGGATAACTCGCGTATAAAAGTCGAGTAGTCGAATTGCTCGACTTTTATATGTAAGTGTTTGTGTAACTATAATTTATGATGAAATTTTTATGAATTAATAAATAATCTAATCTGATCTATTTCTGTAGTGTTAATAGTACCGATACTATCATATCAATAGTTTTCGTATTTTTCTGTACAATGTTATACTATCGATGGTACGGCATTTTTCCGTTAAATCTATCGATAGTAAAGCTATCGATTTTGCGGCAACGCTAGTGGGCGGGCCGATTCTGTGGTAATCGCGCGTGTAAACACTTTCCCACGAACATGTCTATTTTGTCGATTGATAGATATTCAGTAAACACCATTATTATACGCATGTCCTGTTAGTAAAAGAGATGTTACGCGTAAACGACAAAAAATTGCATAAAAATAGTGTACTGGGGCCTTAACATGACGTCCTAATAGGATTTAATTCCGACTCAGTTCAGCTTTTAGCAGTCATTTTTAGTGTGGATCTGACAGCGAGCGAACCTAAACTGAATCGGGATTGAATCGCATCAAGACGTCATGGTAAGCCCCCTGTTTTAAACTCTGAAGTGAGGTTCTGTCTAGATGTGGCGAGGCGTTTTATAACCTCGTAGTTGCATACGACTGTGGCATATTAAACCGCTAGCGGTCGCTCGCGACTTTGCCTGCAAATAATGTATTTATCGCTATCTTGCGGGAACTATGCAATTTTCCGATTTCAACGTGATGGAGCAACAAGGTTTCACATTTATAATATTGGTAGAATTATAAACATTAGAGGATTTTTTATTCATATCTGGCTACATACGTTAAAGAGATCATCATTATCATCATTATTCTAACCTACTTCATATATAATTTAAAATCAAAGCACTGTATTACTTTGTTGCGTTCTAGTTACCCGATCTGGGTAATTGTAAATTTTACCCACGAATCGGGGTAATAACAAGCTTATAAGGCTTGTCGCTAAGTGGAAAGTTGAAATCGCTACAAATTATTCGGCAACGTGACGTGAGCCGTGTGAACCGTTTCTCCCCGTCGGGTGGGTGGCCGGGAGCCGGTGGCAATAAAATACATTGTTTATTCGTAAACTGAATTTTCAAAGACAATGTTTAGATTGCACTTGATTAATTGCTTTCCAATTCCACACGTTTCGCTGACCACTGGATAAGTCTAAATTCACTTAGACAAGATTTTTAGTACAAGAAATTATGCTAAAGTGAGTAACGAAAATCTTGTAAAAACAAAGGAAAGAGTTTAGTATTTGCCAGAGCGAGATAGCTACATCTACGAGACCAGTTCTCTTACACGGCTGTGGGTCTGAGTGACACGGTGTCAAATTTTCTGGTCTCGTTTCATTTATTTCAGCGCGGATCGAATCTTCGGTATTTACTAGGTATATATACTACTATATCTAAATAAATAAAGAAATAATTGTTTATTTGCTTAGAACACGCACAAAAAGATATCAATTTAGAGCTGGAAAGCAGTATTCAGCTGATACATCAGCATGCAAACTATAATAACACGTTAAATATTATGTAACTTTATGTCTCAAATTATAAAATCCACAATCATGCTATACGTGGCCTTTAGGTCTTGTTAACTTAGGATCTGTCTACCTCTCCGCGGCACCTGCGGGGGAGGGCGGGAATTCCCAATCCTGCATTGCACAGGTGTCGCAGGGAGGTAGCCCCATCCCGGGGTGGGCCTGCAGGGACGTCGCGGTTCACGAAAGTTCTCCCGCGGCCCCCTGCAACAGTGCCAAATGTGGGAATCCGTGTGTTTTTTACTGGGTATGCCTGACGCCTCGGGAGAGCCCCAGATACCCTCGGTAACCCCGTACCGGGCCGGATGCATAAGGCGCATTTTCCACACCATAAAAAAAAAAAAAAAAAAAAAAAAAAAAAAAAAAAAAAAAAAAAAAAAAAAAAAAAAGGATCTGTCTACCTCGTAAGGGATAAAGACGTGATTTATGTATGTATGTATGTGTATAAAAATCCAAATAAAATATCCTATATGCGTACTGATTATGGTGCACAGGATTGCTTTGTCGGAAGAAAGGAACAAAGTTAAGGATAAGCGACTCTACTACCAATGTCACG
Source organism: Pandemis corylana (assembly GCA_949127965.1). Lineage (NCBI taxonomy): Eukaryota > Metazoa > Arthropoda > Insecta > Lepidoptera > Tortricidae > Pandemis > Pandemis corylana. The sequence goes on from OX421869.1 coordinate 4,531,991, forward strand.
TTTATGAAAGGCAGCTCCCAGTCCACTGCGACACGAATGACTCAATCGTCCACTTGGCGTCATTGCAATGACACGCTCAATTTGACAGCGCCATTGTTGATTATTGGGTATTTTGGCGATCGGCTTTGTTACTTAATGAGTTTGTGATCTGTTCAATTAAGTGGGAGTCATTGTGTGGTTTGAACACTTGAACACTGGGCTGGGTCAGGCCAGGCGGTCACTGGACTAACGGGGCATTACCTGCACGGTCTCATCAAAAACGTACTAGTTGCTTCTCTTCCCGCGGAGATGGTAAAAGCCCAACGAGGGACTAGGCGAAACTCAGTTGAATCATGTTATAGGCGATGCGGCTAGCAACCCATCACTATTTTGATTTCCCTTTCCACCTATACGCCCACAATTATGCTAAACGTGGCCTTAAGGTTTTGTTACCTTTGGCTCTGTCTACCCCGTAAGGGATAAAGACGTGATGTATGTTCCCGACAATTTTCCGGGATAAAAAATATTACATATTCATCCCCATACATTTTCACGAAAATCTTCTAATTTTCCGTCCTAACATGATGACAGCTATCGGGTCATACCTCAACTGTAATAAGCCAGACGCTAGAACTGCATGTTCCCGTGAAGATGCGCGTAACAGTAAACGCGAGTCGTGCGCGCGCGCAGCCCGCGCCGCAGCATACTAATGCGGGGCGCGGCTCCGTTCACCCACGGCGCACGGCTAACCCACCAAGCGCATCGTATTAAAAGTAAAAAAACCGGCCAAGTGCGAGTCGGTCTCGCACTGGCAGGGTTCGTTTATTGCCATAAGATTGCCATAAAATAAAATAAAAAATAAAAATAAAATAAAATGTTAATAAAAAAAGAAATAAATGAAATACAGACCTAACTTAAAATTTAACATTATATTTATTTGTAAACAAAAAAAAACTTGTACACATGGCAAAAGGAGCAGGCTCAGCTCATGCTGCGCTTACGCAGAAGCTGCCAGCGCTGGTTTTCAGCCTGCCCCTGTGGCTCATGCTGGGGTGCCGAATATAGGTTCCCTACAAAATCGGCAAGTTTATAAAATCCAGTGTCAGCAGAGCTCTGCTCTTAAGCAAAATGTATGTAGTGTGAGGTAATTTTATGTTGGTTATTGACATAGACAGACATAAAAATGTTCTATTTTATTATTTGTGGTTGTAGTGGCAACAGAAATACATCATCTATGAAAATTTCAAGCGTCTAGCTATTACGGTTTTTTTTTATATGAATAGGAAGGCAAACGAGCAAGTTCATAATTATAATAATATAACCTATTTTTTTTAACAAACTTACAAGAAGAAAGTTTCTATTCAAATTATAATTAGAATGCGTGCCGTTTGTCAGGTAAATTAAACTAAAGTATTGAATACAAACATACATACATACATAAATCACGTCTTTATCCCTAGATAGACAGAGCCTAAGGTAACAAGCCCTAAATACCACGTTTAGCATAATTGTGAGAGTATAGTTTTAAAGGGGAATCAAAATAGTGATGGGTTGCTAGCCGCATTGCCTCACATGATTCCTCAGAGTTTCGCCTATTCCCTCGTTGGGCTTTTACCATCTCCGCGGGAAGAGAAGCAACTGGTACATTCTATGTTTTTTTTTACTCCCAGACCAGTTTGAAAATGTTGAAAATACCAAATAATACACATTATTATTCGAAATGACACACTAAGCTCGTGAGCTTATTTATGGCAGTGGAAACGCACACATAGACGAAGTTGGGACACAAATGCACGTATATTATAAAAATGATCGCAAGAGCACAATGGCGGAGGTTGCGAAATGCCATGCGGCATTCTTACGTGAGCCAGCAACGAGTTATGATTTAGAGATCCGCGGGCACTATTAGCTTTTAGGGTTAGAACTTGACCTTACCCCCGGTTCAAGATTAGTACGGGCTTCCCGTGGGTCATAAAAGAAAAAAACATAAAATATACCAGTTGCTTCTCTTCCCGCGCCGATGTTAAAAGCCGAGGGAATGGGCGAAAATCTTAGGTATGTTATGGACGATGCGGCTAGCAACCCATCACTATTTTGATTCCCCTTTTCACCTATACGCCCACAATCATGCCAAACGTGGCCTTTAGGTCTTGTTACCTCAGGCTCTGTCTACCCCGTAAGAGATAAATGATTTATGTATGTTTGTCATAAAAGGCGACTAAGAGACTTGGGGCCTCGATTTTTGAAAGGACTTCACTGCAACGGATAAACATAGGTACAGTCAGCGTCAAATAGTTCGTGACACCAAAAGTACCCAAATAGTTTGCAACACGTCACTGTTACAGTGGAAAGAAGGTAGTGTTGCTAACTTTTTGGCCACTTTTGATGTCACGAACTATTTGACGCTGACTGTAGGTACTTGTTTAAATTCAGAGGCACAAAATTTGGCCAAGTCTCCATACCTACGAAATTACCTACATTGCATAAGTACATAATAATACGATCGCTAAGTTAGCAAGAAGCCTACAGAGCGTTTATGAATAAGGGGGTAGGCCTCTTACGCAGTTTTTCACCAGGTCGTGGGGTTAGCTTGACCCCTGATAGCCGACATAGGAAACAAATGGTTAATTGATAGATACAATTTCTATAAGACACACAGAAAATTAGAACACTGACATCCTAAAAGTAAAGTTATGGGGACGGGAATCGAACCCGGATCCTCATCATTCCGCGATGCGTGCTATACCGCCTACACCAACCCATAGCACGTGATAGATGTTCAAAGAGTATCGTATATCACGTACATCATCAGTACATATATCACGTCTTCATCCCTTACGGGGTAGACAGAGCCTTTTTTTTATGGTGTGGAAAATGCGCCTTATGCATCCGCCCGGTACGGGTTTACCGGGGGTATGTGGGGCTCTCCTGCGACGGCAGGCATACCCACTAAAAACCACACGGATTCCCTATTCAGTCGTATGTGAGGCGTTACGGGAGCACTCGGTGTCACCGCGACGCCCCACGACCACCCCGGGATGGGGTTCCCACTTCGCGGCCACGTTTAGCATGATTGTGGGCGTGAATGTAAAAATTAAATGAAAAATCCTTGTAGAGGTGTTTTGTCGAAGTAACCCTCTAATTTAAAGCAACATAAGACACGAGTATAAACATTCATATTGGTTTTACTTACTATCTGTTCCGACTGGGGATCGAACCCGGGACCTCAAGCTTCATAGACCGGTACAAGGCTATCCGGTCGTCGTGACAGTATGTTCCTGAAGCTTCGCTAACTAAGCTTAGTTTGTATGAGAGAGAGAGAGAGAGAGAGAGAAAATATTTATGTAAAATGGGAACCCAAAGGAAAAATACGTCTCGCGCCTCGCAGTATTTTTTCGTAGAATTTGCATGACTTGATAGTTTTAACGTATGTCATATATATCATGGCGCATTGTATGTAGCAATTTGTATGACACGGGAAAGTGGGTGGCGTCTTCGCCTTTGTTGGGAAACAGTAAGATGTATTGTTCGGGGAAAATTGTTGAAATAAAATAGCAACACTTTAATTGAGACATTTTGGTTGGTACAAGGTTCTTGGGACAAGGTGAATGTAACGACGATAGGGCTATAGCGGAGTGGATTTGTTTCCTAGGCCACCGCAACACCTTGTCATAATAGCATTTCGGTCTTTGTGATAGGCAATGTAACAGACAATTTTTTTTTAACTATGACATGGTTCTATTAAATGAATCAAGAATTTTTACTTCTTGATTTTTTCTTTAACTTTTCGGTTTTACCGTTAGAAATTCAATTTTTAAACGACACTGAAAATTAGAACAGAAAAATCCGAAAAGTAAAGCTATGGCCGGGAATCGAACCCGGATCCTTGTCATTCCGTGACGCGTGCTATAATACCCCTACACCACCCATAGCAGGTGGGTAAGCCTTCGAATTTTTCTAGCTGTGTACAAGGTCACGTGACAGCTAGTAACAGATAGAACAATTCGAGGGATTCACGGAATGACAAGGATCCGGGTTCCAACCTCACAAACTCACTAACTTTATCTCTTTATAATTAATATTAGTATAGATTTAAGGGTTGTCAAAAGAATTGTTTGTCAAACGATACATTTTGTCCAACGTTTGTCGGTCACATGATCGGATACTATCGATGATACCAATAAGTAACAGACAAACATAAATTGTGATCGAGAACCACTGCACTTAATCGGAAGCTAAAAGCCGAATAACATACTTAACTTAATTTAAAAATAAAATTGGAACACACTATGGCGCCAAACAAAGAGTACGGCTCGGAATTTAAACATGGAACATGAAGAGAGGCCATTAAGGTGCGCTTGCGCTGCTCCCATACCTTGATATTCATCTTATCTGACATATACAAATATTTTTGCGTATAAATGAAGTAAATCTTAAACAGATACAAATTTTACGCAAATAACTATTTCGAAAACACTTCGATTTTTTTTCGCCTTCTACCTCGACTTAAGCATAATAAGTAAGTAAGTAGGTAAATGCTTTATTGTACAAATATAAAGAAACTGAGACAAATCACAAAAAATACATTAAATATATGCACAATGGCGAACTTGTCCCTATAAGGGATCTCTACCAGTTAACCTTTTAATAAAAGAGCGGTTATTAGGTTTTTGCACTGTTTGTAGCCCTAGTTTCTTTGGTGTACAGTTATGCTGAGTAAGTTTTTGTGAATAAATAAATAAATTAAAAAATAATAATATTTATTTTCAGGTAGCATTGTAAGCCCTGCGCAGCACAGAGGGTTATTCCTGCGCATCGATCCTGGCGCTATTTTTACGCGCATGCGCGGCAGGACATTGTAATGTCGGTCGATCAGCGGACTGATTTACCTGATGCTCACATTATATTCTGACACTAGTAGTTACCCGCGACTTCGCCCGCGCAGAATTAAAGTTTACCCAGGCCGCTTGAATTTACCCGACACATCCAACAATTATCGTTATATTTCAACCAATTTACACAAAACCTCGACAAATTATACACTTAAACCTTCCTCGTGAATAAATCTATCTATTGGTAAAAACCGAAAATCTGTTCAGTAGTTTTAGAGTTCATCACGAACGGACAGACAGACACGGCAAAGGATTTTGTTTTGTTAAATTAAACTGGAATTATATTCTAAAGGTATCGCGGTGATGAAACTACACAATTTTAGTTAAATATTTAATCATTTATTTATGTTAGTTTAGGTATGCCCGCGGCTTCGCCACCGTGGCAGAACTCCCCTATCCCATGAGAATTTCGCAAAATCCGTCCACATTCCTTGTCTACATCATAAAAGAGAATCTCGGTGCTTTTCAGCTTTATAAGGCCAAGGGTTTGGCATGGATATAGATGAATCAGTCAGTCAGGACACTCAGGATCTATTCACGTACCAATTTTTTTTAGTGTTATAAGCGTAAACATATTTTTTTATTAATATAGTTTATAAACTATATTAATAAAAAAATATATAATTAAAATGTTTCACTTGGGATTTTTCCCAATTTATGTATTTTTTTTTCAATATGCTTCGTATTAATTCACCAATTTGATACACTTTTTGTCTTGTGCACATAAAGATTCATCGTACGCAATCACTTGACTTACACAAGTTCATCTATCCGACAACAGATGGCGCTAGATGACACGTCAGTCGTCCGTTCTTATCAGAAAAAACTTACCTACTGCTGAGAAGAGTAATGAATTGAAAAAACCGAAACGAAAATTTTAACTATCTACTAATTTTTATTTACATGACTAGATTAATTCTCTTGAAATGTCTTCTTTTGTCACGCTAATGTTTGTTAAATAAAGTAAATTCCAATTAAGTCTACAAGTTGTATTTGATACGATAAAAAAAATATAGTTGACAAACGCAAAAGATCCTTTTCAAATTTTATTTACCGCACAAAATGAGTTATTTTTTCTTAACTAAAGTTTAATTGCTCGGTAAAATTCTGTCTATTATGCTTTTCAATTGTGGCTCAAAGACAAAACGCACTCGTCGATTACCGATGCCATATGTAATGAAACTAATACGTTAAGCCACGCAATGCGTTGCGTAACTCGCAATCCCGGTCGACGCAACGCAGAACTAGTGTTTGCTGAGATCTAGATCCGCGCGTTTTGATCTCAGCGCGATTAATGAACTGAAACGGAGCAGACTTTAGATTCGTTTTATTTGAGTTGTTTTGTTTGAGTGACTTGATTTGAGTGAGGATTATTTTAAGGAAACAAGATTAATTGCAGACAAGATAAATTAGAGAACGTTTATTCGAAAGCGTTTCACAAGTTTCAATATTTATGCTCATCATTCCAGGCCAGGGTTCAGACTGATGCGATATTATACTGACTTCGCAAAAGCTTTTGATAAGGTTAACCACGAAATTCTACTTATTAAATTAAATCACCTCGCATGGCAACTTTGCTTAGATGGTTTCAGTCTACGGATACGATTAGGGAATCGTATCCGTAGACTAGGCAGGGGCCTTTAGTGGCTGAATCCGGTGTACCACAGGGGTCAAATCTGGGTCCGCTGCTGTTTCTCTTTATTATTAATGACCTTTTAACCCGTTTGCAATGTAATGCTGACGACATCAAAATATAGATATATATATATATTTTTCACTTTTTTCAAAATATATATATTTTCTCTTTTTCTTTTTTTGTAGAAAGAACATTTGTGTGCTAAAATGTTGTGTACAATTGTAATTGTGTTGTAAACACAATACGTTTTTCTCTGTGTGATTTGTTTTGCTATGTTGTTGTTTACAATATGTAATTGTACCGTATAAATAAATAAATAAATAAATCTCGTTTAGAAATTTTATTTCTTACAGGTAAAACCGTAAATATAAATACAAAAATCAAGAAGTAAAACTCTTGATTCATTTCATAAAAAGTATAATCTCATTGCTCGGAATAGAGATTTACTTTTACTATTTCATCTCAGTATTCTATTCTAGACAGTCCGTGGCATAATACCTACTAAATCCTAAAGCTAGTACACACAGCAATCTGCAATTTGGCAAGTGTAAACTCAGTTTAGCCAGCAATTACTCTTTGAAGATGGGCTTATTCTTGGTTTACCGTGATCTGGGCCAATCGGTGTTGAGATTAAACATAGAGTCGCTAACATCTCATGTAAGAATCGACTTCAGATTTACAGTTGTAGGATGTAGGTAAGATTTGCGTTTAATTTCAGATACATCCATCAAAAGAGTTTAGCTTAAATACTCTTTATTCTCATACACGTTTGTATGTATAATGTATTTATATTCATAGCTAACAAGATAAATAGTTGTACAGGGGCCTGATTTTTGAAAGCACATGTGTGAAAATACCACTTGAAAGTGGTGAAAAATTATGCTGAATTTGAAATACGAGTAGCTTAGAAGATACTTACAGCCCTCATTAATCTTGTGCACTAGTTAAAAATTTGATTAGCGCTGTAGTTTTGAAGATATAAACAGATTTATACCACTTTCGAGTGATGTGCTTTTAAAAATCGGGCCTCAGAAACGAACTTATCTCTTAAAGGTTTGATACTTTATTACTAGTCAGTTGAACAGTGCACATTAAAGTGGGCAGGAAAGGTGTTACAAAAATATTTGAACATGTCTTTATCGTCAATTGTTTTGAGAGTTCCGTGAAAGGTAAAATCGGGACCCTGTTACTAAGACTCCATCTCACAAGTGCAGATGAGGCCGACGGTGTAGCTCATTGTAATAAACCTTCCTCACTAAGCTCTATCTATCTATTAAAAAGCTCCGCTTCAATATCCGTTGCGTAGCTTTTAAGATCTAAGCATACATAGGGACGGACATACAGGAAAGCGGCTTTGTTTTATACTATGTAGTGATAGTGATGATGCGAAAGTTTGTGAGGATGTTTGTCACTCTTTCACGCCAGAACGGTTGGAGAGATCTGGATGAAATTTGGAACATAGATAGATTATATAGTATGGAATAACATATATAATACTTTGTATCCTGCGGGATAGCGATAAACGAATTCTCTGCAGACGAAATCACGAGGAACAGCTAGAACCAATATAAGATGGCCTCACAGTGCCTACATTTTGCTTAGGAGCACAGCTCTGTTTACACGGGATTTATATTCACTTGCTGGATTTGCACGAAAGCCTCGGTGCGCGATTTCGATTCGCACTTAGCCGGTTTTTTGTTTGTTAGTGGAGGTGTTCTAATATAACTGTTGAAATAGGTATCTAGACCAGCGGCGCCCGCTCCCCCGCGGACCCAAACCGTGGGAACTGTCCCACGTGCGACCTCCACGCGATTTAACATCTTGTTTTGATTGTATGTGTATGGAGCACGTGTTGATGACCTTTGGTACATTATGCTTTTGTTTTTTTAGAAACCGAACCTGTGCAGACTTGTTTGCGAGTTTCAGCGGCATGTGGCCGTGTTTTCATGTTTACGTTAGTCATTTGTTTATTTGAACGTAGGTAATTTGCAATTGATATCTTTTTATTAATGAGTTTGTCAACTGTATAATTCTCGGCAGCGATTTGATCCAAATTTCGTGACAAGTAAATTTAAATTAGTTATTCAATTATCCACAATATACCTTTCTGTTTCTAGGCATAAACTCAGGTAATTAAAGTTTTTATTAATCCATTGTGTACATAAGTGCTAACTTAACTTCCATGCTGGTCTGGGAGCAAAGAAAAAGCATAGAATGTAGCACTTGCTTCTCTTTCCGCGCATATGGTAAAAGCCCATCGAGGGAATGGGCAAAAATCTACATTTACAAGCTTTTCTTAGTTCGACTACGTCAATTAGTGGTCAAATCTTGTAAAATAATATTCGTGTAGAATAGCAGAAAAAATCAAAACAATATATTATTATCCTCGTTTCTGAGTATAGTGATAAGTCAGGTTGGGGGCATTAACACAATTAAACTAATAAAATGAAACTATTGTATGTGTGTACGCATCTGTCGTTAATCCTAAATAAATGTCAAATTTACATTTGCACCCCGCAATATGTTGAGGGTAGTATTGTGCAAGCTAAGGCGCCTCTAGCCATTGTTTGTCACGTGCCAAATGGTCGATTGGCGAATTAACGAAATGGCATGTTTCAAGTGATTGACGTAGAGCTAGGAGGAATTAGACAGGGCTTTAAAAGTTTAATAAACACGAAGAACGTTTAAGACATAAGAAAAAATATTTTTAGAATTGGATAGTTTTTTTTTAACATGTATAATCCACAATCCACTAATTGTAAATAGGGTAGTTACTCGTATCTATCAAAATATATTTATTAGGAGTTACTTAATACTTGTAACCTCATATTTTAAAGTGTTCACTTTCACAGTGCCATTATTGGCTTTAGAAATATATGTGACCACAGACAAAAATCTGTCGATGTTTTGTAATCTTTTTTTTCTCTTAGGAAATATTAGCCGACTTTTTGAGACACTCCACTCGATCAGCTAGGTTGAGAAGGATATCAAATAACACACAAAAAATACAATTAAATTAAGCTCATCTTCCTTTTTCAAAGTAGGTTAAAAATTGAAAATAGACAAGCTCTATCCAAATGGCAGTCGTTAACATCTGAATTCCCTGCGCGCGCGCATAATCCGCCGCCGGCGCAGCGAGTCACGTCGCAGCCGTCCGTTGTATTCATAGTTAAATCTGAAGTTTAATTGATGTTTGTATAGTGTCAATGAGTCCCGCGGAAAAGATGTACTCAAGGGTCGGTTCTCAGGGAAGTCGATTGAGTATCACCTTATTCGCGAGAGAGACTCACTCACTGGAACTCCATTGTGACGTTGCCATGGCTACCGTATCCTACCGTATCGTATCTACGGCAGATAACGCACTTGGCGATTTGGATGCGACCAATTTAAGAATATTTTAGAATATTTTATTACATAAAAAAAACATTCATTACATTTTGAATGAAATTTTTCACTCACCTTTTTTGTGACATTTTTGCATTTAGGGTTGTCCGTCAAGGCCCTTTTTCGCAGGAACGCGTAGAGATAGGTATGTCTAAAATTGAAATTGATACCAGGTCTGCGGTCTCTTGGAGCTGTGAAAGAATTCAACTTAATTAAAAGATACAGTTATTAGAAAAGCTGTTTCGATACAAATTGCCGAGATCGTAAAACCTATGGGGTAGCAGTTGTCCTAGAAATTTGAAATTTGGTATGAAGGCAGCTTTTATAGCACAACTAATGAAATATATCTAAAAATCTGTTTTTTTATGTCCGTCTGTCTACGTAGTAACCAATATAAAAGCACACACTTTTTAAATTTTGATTAGCGGCAAGGCTCTGTTAACACTGGATTTTATAATAACTTGGCAAATTTGTGCGGAACCGGTTCGCGAGTCTAGTTTGCACTTGGCCTTTTATTAAAATTTTCTGTTGCTTTCTATATAAAATGCATACATATATACATAAAGCACGTCTTTATTCCTTACGGGGTAGAGCCTAAAGTAACAAGACCTAAGGGCCACGTTTAGCATGATTGTGGCGTATAGGTGGAAAGGGGTGAACAAATGTTTTTTTTTTATATTGAATGAATGAAAAATGAAAAAAAATGAAAATGAAAAAGTGTTTATTCCAAACAAATTTTACAGGAGGTTAGTTACAACTGAGGGCCCTGTGCTAGGATACCCTGTGTTACAACCCTTCCATTCAGATACAATGTTAAATGCTACAAGTCGTACAGAGAAGAATAAAAATATCAGCACGCGTACAAAACGAGTAAAGAAGTAGGTAGTTACCTACTCATTAAATTAGGCGTAGGCACCATTGCTGCGAAATAATGTGCGCGTGTGCATGCTTATGTAAGTTATGTAAGTGATGTGTATGTGTGAGTGTGTGTGGGTATGTGAATGTGTGTGGAATACGTCACATACCTACTAAACTATAAACGGCCCTATTCTCGCAGTCGTTTTACGTGTAAGCATAATTTGAAAATAGAAAAGCAAACATTGCGTCAACATATTAAAACGAAACTAACGACTAATAACCGTGGCACATGGACAATCTTAAAGCGGTTAAAACAGTATGTTTCGTAATGATATAATTGCTTCGTAAACAAGAAGTTGAATGAAGTTTTACGTTAATGAAAAACAAATTAAGATACTTAATATGCATTTGGTTGAAAAATGCGTGGACGACACGATTGCGGTAAAGGCATGGTCTTCATTTGAATACGAATTAGTTGTAAAACATATTTTCTTACATCAATATCTTAATTCTAATTTCCGGTGCGTACGGGTTTTACAATAAGGTCAGATTCTGATTCGAATAGAAAACAATAAGTACTACTTAGTACAACATGGTATAAATAACATAAACAAAAAAAACTAAATCACTGAAAACTTTTTCTCAAATTATAAAAGTGACCCATTTTTTCATTCATTCTCCATAGATGAGAGTAACAAAATGGAAAGTAGAAAATTGTATGAAAAGTTTGTGTTAGTTTACAGTAAACGCAGTGTTAAACATCACTCCATAGAGTTTTCATTTAACTTTTTATTCTAAATTAACTGTACTTACTGCTTATTTACTTGCGATGTTTCTTCTTATACTAAAGTATACTTAAAACAAACATCTTGTAAAAAGATACTATTTTAGGACTGGTAGTGAACTATTCTACTAAGCTCTGTAATCTTCTTTCATTATAATGCCATGTGTACAGGCCTTACCAAAGCACGGACCAACCTCAAGTTTTTAAATTCATTTGTCATCAAGAAGGCGTTCTCTTTTATGTTAGCCCGCGGCCATATTTGAATAAATGGGCTGTGTTTACTGTGAGCGAGCTGTCTATAAGCTTTACGAGTACGTATAGCTTAGCACGCGACTTAGTTTGCGTAACTTTTGGATAGATAATGCAGAAATAAATGAAGTATCCTGAATTATAGTCAAAGTAGATAAATTAATTATACACAACACACACACACACAAATCAAGTCTATGTCCCTTACGGGGTCGACAGAGCATATGGTAACAAGATCCACAGAAGAGGTAGAGGCCACGTTTAGCACGATTGTAGGTGTAAAGGTGGAAATGGAATTAAAATAGTGATGGGTTGCTAAATTAATTTTAAATATACGAAATGCTCTTGATTTTTGGGATATTTTACTTAATCAGAAAATGCCTTTGCGTTATTCACAAGCGGCTAGTTTAGAGTATTCTCTTAAATTAAGATAACTAATTATCCAGTTATTCACACTAACATTCACTCTATTCTATCTTTGTTTAGCAGTCAACAAGATCGTTGCTCATCTTTAAAAAAAAGCTTTTTGACATAACGTTATGCTCGCCGTCTAGTGAACAGCTAGCTTTAGTGTTACCAACATAACACAACCACAGACCATAAATAATCAATAGAACGAAGATTCAAGCATTACGCTATTCAGCCTCCGTAATGTTGGTATTTCATTACACCATTTCATATATTTACACTTAATTAGTCATACGATTTAATTAATTGTTTCGTTAGTATGTAAATGTGGATTTAATGTGCTTTTACACGCTGATTATTTCTATTTCTGAGATTTGTTGGTGTTCGCCTGTAATGATTATGAATGAAAATGAAAATGAAAATGAAAATGAAAATGAAAATTTATTTTTGCAAATTGGCCGCCAGGGGCTCTTTTACATGTCTTTTTGAAACTACCAGCACATTCGGAAAGACCATCATTGCCAAGAAGAATGCGCCGCAAGAAACTTGGCAGAAAGTCATTTTTTCAAAATAAAATACAGTAAGAATACTTAAGTTCTACTTAAATTAAATACATTTATAAAAGGGATGTATAAGGTCCCCGAGCCTTAAATTATATTAATCTATAAATAGTAGAGATGTATAAAGTCTCTACTAGTCAAAAATAAAAAACAAAGAAAAGAAAATAATAACAATAAGTTAAGTGGAGGTGTAAAACGCCTCTAACGTCAAATAAATTAATTGGAGATGTCTCCAATGTCGCAGGAAAAAAAAATATATAAAACAAAATTATGAAATATACATTTCATGTCAAGTAAGTAACCAATAAGCTTTTGGATTCCGAAGGCAAGCTTGCGTCTGCCGCCCCCAATGTTGGCTTCCACGCACTCATGTCCTGCTCTGAAAGCAGAGCGGTATGTTTCGCTTCCGTCCCCACAGGCACACTATGGGAACGTTTTAGGAACTTCGACGTCGTTAGCCTGCAACTAAATAGTAAAAGAGAAGAAAAAAAAAAAAAAAAAATGAAACCGGAAATCCATAAGCTTAACAATATACCTACGCAATACCTAGTATGACATAGCAATATTTACGTCATTGTAAACAATAATAATTATGAAAAATAGAATAAATATTTAAATAAACAATTACAGTAGGTACAATATTTATATTGATAATACCTATCTTAATATTCATAATTAATAATAGCTATACAATTTTGAATCATAATAAAAATCTTAATTAATCAAGATCAGCTAACCTAAACAGCAGACGGTAGCAACAGGGCCAGAGACCGCCGTATCTAGAGACACTACACGCATACACACATACACACACACCCACACACACACGTATATACACACTACAGGATCACTCACAAAAAAACACTGGATTCTTATGGTAATTTTTCCAAAGATGGCCATGTCATGTTCACATCACACATGTACTCATCGACTGTGTAATATGCTTTCTTTAACAGCGTGTTCTTTATGTATTTCTTGAATAACACATATGACAATTTCCACGCATCTACAGGCACTTTGTTGTAGAACCTGACACAGTTTCCCAGGAAAGATTTACTTACTTTCCGTAGTCGAAATTTAGGAATGAGTAGCTTGTGTTTATTACGAGTGTTGATATCATGGATGTCCGACAATTTCTTAAAGGAATTGAAATTCTTGTGTGTGTACATAATTACATCGTGTATGTACTGCGAAGCTACTGTGAGAATTTCTATCTCTTTAAAGCGCTCTCTTAATGATTCTCGGGAGTTCAGATTGTAGATGGACCGAACTGCCCTCTTCTGTAAAATGAAGATACTCTGAATGTCAGCTGCTCTTCCCCAAATCAGAATGCCGTAAGACAAAATGCTATGAAAATAACTGAAATAAACCAGTCTAGCAGTTTCCACGTTGGTGAATTGTCTAATTCTTCGTACAGCATAGGCGGCAGAACTCAATCTACCAGCAAGAGCAGAAATATGTGGGCTCCACTGTAAGTTACGATCCAGGGTGAGACCAAGAAAAACGGTGTCATCAACGAGGTTTAGCTTCTCTCCGTTTATGGAAATGGCTGTTTCAACCTGTCGTACATTTGGTAACGAAAATTTAATACATTTCGTTTTAGCTGCGTTTAGTAGTAGATTGTTCGCAGTAAACCATTGAAGCACTTCTGTTAGAGTCTCATTGATGTGACTTTGATCTTCCTGTTGCCTGTCTACCTTGAAAATCAGAGAGGTGTCATCAGCAAACAAAACTATGTCACATTTGTTTTCCAGTAGGCGGGGCAAGTCATTGATATACACCAGAAAGAGAAAAGGGCCCAATATTGAACCCTGTGGTACTCCAAGCTTCACCGGCGCACCACATGACTGCACTCTATTTATGTCCACTTTCTGGATTCTCTGACTGAGATAGGACATGACAAGTTTCAGTGCGTTTTCAGAAAGCCCGTAGTGCTCAAGTTTGCGGATAAGCGTTTCATGCTCCACGCAATCAAATGCTTTGGAGAGGTCGCAGAAGATCCCTATTGCATCTTGCGAATGTTCCCATGCATCATAAATATACTTAACGAGTACAGCCGCCGCATCTGTGGTGGATCGGCCTTTAGTGAAACCAAATTGCTGGCTGTGAAGTAATTCATTTGCATTGAAATGATGCAACATCTGATTCAGCATTATCTTCTCAAACACTTTGCTGAGCACCGGAAGAACAGAAATTGGACGGAAGTTTGACGGATCATATTTGTCACCACACTTGAACAAAGGAATCACTTTACTAAATTTCATCAAGTCCGGAAACACGCACTCATCCACGCACTTATTAAAAATGATAGCCAAATATGGCGCCACCACGTGAATAACAGATTTCATGACTTTAACTGAGATTCCCCAAAGGTCTTCCGTATTTTTTAGCTTCAGGGATTTAAAAGTTGCAACAATCTCGCGTGAGTCTATATATTTAAAATCAAATTTATAATTACAAGCTTTTACATTCACAGACAAATATGAGCTTGATTCTTCAGTAAATGCCTTTAGGTTACGGGTAGTATTTACAGCTATGTTTGCAAAGAAGTTCTCAAAGGTGTCTGCTATTTCCTTATCCGAGGTCAGTATTTTGTCACCTACTTTCAGTTTGAAATGACAATTACGGGGCTTGCTTTTGCCTGTCTCTGAATTAATTACGTTCCAAACTGCTTTCACTTTGTTATCTGCAGATTTAACTTTATTGCTAAAGTAATCTGCTTTTGCAATAGCACAAACCCTTTTAAATAACTTTGAATACTTCTTGACATACTCAATGAATCTTGCATCGTTGCTGTTACTTTTCATCTCATACAATTCATAAAGCTTGGTCCTGCTTCTATGTATACCGACCGTAGCCCAGTCGCTGAACATTGTTTTGCTCGAGTCTTTCTTAATAGTCTTTAATTTAAAAACATTTCGGAACTCATTATTAATAACATTAGATAAATCCTTATACAATATGTTCGGATCGTTTTCCCCTACTGGTAACAAAGGGATTTTGATGGAAATGTTGTCACTAAATCTTTCTAGGCGACTTTCCGTTACGGGCCTGTAAGTTAGTTCTTGCTTATGATTCCGCTTCGGCATTTTAAAAACTGCTTTCTGGCCGCTGTGATCTGAACTGAAGCAATGAAAAACAGTTTTATCCGCAGCTTCGCAGTCGCAAAAGATATTATCTAAACATGTGGCCGTGTTAGCAGTTATTCTAGTCGGCTCCTCAAACTGATGGAATAAGTTAAACGATTTAAATAGATTTATTATTCTAATCGAGTTTGAATCAGTAGATTCTAGTATGTTAACATTAAAATCACCACACACTATTATAGACTTACTAGTATCAAAAACTTGCTTCAGAGCCTCTTCCATGACTGATTCAAACTGGCTAAAATCAGAAGCCGGCGGCCTGTACACACACAATACGACATGATTTTCTAATTCAACACATGCAATCTCTATGACGCGTTCAACAGAAAGTTGAACTATTTGTTTTCGTTCCTTACATTTAAAGTCTTCTTTAACAATGACTATTGAGCCACCACGAATCGCCGATTTTCTAACAAAAGAGCTGCCTATTTTATAATTATTAAAGTTGAATAATAATTCATGGCGTTTCAGCCAGTGTTCTGTAATACACATCACGTCCACCTTATATGCATCTAGAAAAAGCCCAATTTCAACCTCTTTGCTGGAAAAGCCTTGTATATTTTGATGGATCAGAGTAAAATTGCAATGCTTTTCCTTTGTCTCCCGCGTCAGTTTAAAGACGGCTGGCAAATCGCAGGCGGCGCCCGAGCGCCCGGCCCGGCGCCGCCGCTACCGTCTGCTGCGGTCGCGCACCCTCGTACGGGTTCAACATTATATGCTAAAAGTTTGGCAATATTTACTTTAATTTTTTTAGGTAAGTAAAAACGTTTAGTATTACATTTATATTGTTTTACAAATTTATTGGTATCAAAGAAATGAATTTTATTACTGTAGACAGAAAAGTTGTACAAAATCGTATTCAGCTTAGAAATAAACATGTCGCGTTCGTACGAAGCGGAATAAGGCAGAGCGCACAAAATGATTTTAGCTATATGAATAAGTCATGATACCACTCTAAGTATGGACTTAAACTGATACATTTGAGCGAGTTGCCTAATTCTTACCTAATATCCCCGTACTACCAAATGCGAAGATCATAAACAATTGTGACACAATCTTCTCTTAAAACATTGTATGCCAATTAAAGTTGACTGACTGACACCTTGCTAGGGTTAACACTATTTTTGGCTTTGATAAATAGTCTTTTCTTTGGGTATTTTTGTAACTCGTTGCAATGGTGAATGTCACCGAAAACATACATACATACAGTCCACCTCTTTCCCACAGGGGTAGGCAGAGATTACTTTATTCTACTTGCAACGATCCTGACATACTTCTTTCGCTTCATCCACATTCATCAATGTCTTTATACATGCTCGTCGGTTTTAGGTACTCCTGACCTGACCTTTTTCCAAAACGTCTCCTATTTGGTCTCGGAACGTCCGTCTAGGCCTTCCCCTCCCAACGCAACCATTCACAGCCCCAGATAGATCTGTTTAGTTAGTCTACTTTCATCCATCCGCTCTACGTGACCAAACCAACTAAGCATATTTTTTTCTATCCTAGTCATTATATCCTCTTTCACTCGCACGTTCCCTTATCACACTATTGCTTATTCTATCTTTCAGTCCACCAGTATCAGTTACCTAAAAGATATTAATACAGTGTATTTCTAGTACTAAAGCTCTAGTACTATGCTCCACAAACCCGGCATAAGTGGAGGTACAATTACTCGGTACGGTCGGCACCAGCTCGTGTCCTGTCGATGCTATCGGTGCGAGCGGATTCCACTACAGTCAACATGCTCGAAATTGGCTTATACAATATTGTGTAATTTTATTTATTGTTCATTTCTTACTTACATCACTAAAGCCGCAAAGGTGTGAATTGACGTGTAGGTAAATTTGTTTAGAGATTTTTTTGGTGCTCTAAAAAGCCCGGTTCCCCTTGGTTAGAGCCGCCGGTTACTACCTCAGCAGCGCCCCCACACAGCAACTCTCCTCGAATCTTCTTATTCTCCGACATAAGGACATCTTTAAGCTCGACATCCCTTAGCTCGTCCTCCTCCAGTTCGTCGGTGAGGATATGTTTGTTCGTCTCCTTCCCATAGTGTGGGTAGGAGGGGTCGTTCTTCATACCTACTATGCTTAAGTGCCTATTTAGCGTGTTATGGCCGGTGATGATGTCAGTTATAGTTATTTTTTAATCATATTTTACAAATGTTTTTATATATTGATCGATTTAAATGAAAATTCTTTGTAGTAATGTTCAGTCAATCTAACCACCTACATAAATATTCCGGATACATTTTGAGAGACTTGGTGCCCTATTTTAGAAAGCACATCACTCGAAAGTGGTATAAGTCTGTTTATATCTTCAAAACTACAGCTCTAATCAAATTTTTGACTAGTTCACAAGATTAATGAGAGCCGTAATTATCTTCTAAGCTACTCGTATTTCAAATTCAGCACAATTTTTCACCATTTTCGAGTGGTATTTTCACATATGTGCTTTCAAAAATCGAGCCCCTGGTCATATCTATGAAAGAGAGTAGGCAAGTGGCCAGTGCAAGGCGACCGCACCACAGACTGCGCGAGACTCTAGGATTTATTTCGCGAAATTGTTTATAGGGAGAAGCGCGGGCGCAGTATTGCGAGGCACTTAACATTATTCAGGGCCACAATAGTCCCCGGTGGAACACTACCCGAGCACGAACAGTACGATGTGCAGAACGATCGTCAAATGTCACGTTTAGCTGCTCCTGCTTTCTTAGAGCTCTGTCTCACAGGGTAGCCATGACAACGTCGCTAACAACGTTCCATTCTCAGCTTTAGGTACTATGCTTTTTTTGGTTAGAGCTCTGCGTCACATGGAAGCCACAATGACATCGCCAGTAATGAATCCTATGTAAATTTGACGTTGTCAAGCTATTGTCAAGTGTGTTAGCTGCCGTACATAAGTAGTTCAATACAAACAGCTGCAGGACGATCGTCGGATTGGTCTCCTAAACATGCAAACCGTAACATTTTGTTTTGGATCACTGCTTTCTTTCGCTCCCTAACTGCATTCCAGAGATCGGTGATGTTTGTTTAGGTACTGCAAAGCGCGCAATACATCATGGATTAAAGGTTTTCAAATTGCTAATCATTCTAAACAGTGACAATGACAGTGTTTCAAGAAATAGTCTCTAAGCGAATGAAATAAAGTCGTCCATGTAAGTGTATTCGCTAACTCTTTATTTAGTTTTTATTTAACAGAGTTCAATTAGTTTTCCACACGACACTAAATAATATATCACATACAAAGCTGGAATTATTGTTTTCCTACTAATATTATAAACGCGAAAGTTTGTAAGTATGGATGGATGGATGGATGGATGTTTGTTACTCTTTCACGCCAGAACGGCTGGACAGATCTGATACATAGGATACTTTTTATCCCGGAAAATTGTGTAATTCCTGCGGGATAGCGATAAACGAATTCTATGCAGACGAAGTTGCGGGCAACATCTAGTGTCTCATAAATTTGGCAAGGTGTACAACACATCACCAAACTCTTACACACTTAACCGTTTCGATAAGCGCTGCATTCGTACTGTTTCGCTTCTGTGTGCTAAGGAGCGGCTCTCTCAGACCAACAGTCACGCTTTTCGGCTCTCCCGCAGGAATCAGCATAATACCGAAGATAGATGCATATAATAGATCGTTTTAATTTATATTCGCTATGGATTTATAGCTAAGTTAGTGGCTTGTCAGTTTGTCCACATAGTACCGTTGTGTGATGCTGTACGATGCTTATAGGTTCGTAATCACGCGTTAAAGTCGTGAACGGTGGAATGACATTTTCTTATTGCAAGATTTCTTGGTACTATGAATGTAGTGAATTCTTGGTAGTCTTGACTGATTGACTCATACATAACCCAGCCCACCGAATATGTAATTTGTATGTGCGTATTAAAATAGATAATTTAACAAAAAACTAATGAATTTTCGTAACACACAGGAAGGTTTTTTAAATTAACTTCATAACTGCCGACACATTTTTTGAACACGACTCATTTACAGTGAGTTTATTGTAAAGTAATTTAATTTGGTAAATGGAAAACAAAAGGCGAGCGAAATAAATTCGACACCGCCGTTTTGCAAGCGTAAAGTCGATTGAGAAGTGAATAAAAGTATCGATTAAATAATAAAATAATCTGTAAATGTTACCCCTACAGTACTATAATCACTTGATAATAGTTAAGTACCTTCTTAAGTTTACTATATCAATCCTTATAGAATAAACATGAGAGAAAACCGACACCAATTAGCATTTTTGAAACGCGTTCGGATTTCAAAGAACTATCACGTTTCGCGCTCCTTTTAAAAACATTCCATTTTTTGAATTCAAAAATAGAACACTAATATGAATTAATAGTCGCGGCCTCACCGCGTCTGTGAAGTAGCAAAGTTGGGGGAAAAAAATGGGGAAAAAGTGGTTTGTCTACGCTCCAAATATTTGTATTTGAGGCGTGAAAAATTGCGTTTTTCTTCGGTTTGCGGTTAAGTTTAAGTAATACGAATGTTAGCATTAAGTTTGACTAATTCCCTGATTTTTTGGCCACAGCTGCGGCCACACGTGATTTTGTTTAGTTTCGAAACAAACAAGTTTTAAAAATCCATAGACAAATTACTCGTCGTAAAGTTGTGAGAAAACACGGGACAATTCTGAGCGTGCCTTGCATATGTTTGTTTGATTTACATGATGACATTGGGCGAACAACAGAATACTCAATTTGGTGGAATCTATCAATATCTTTAACGTGAGAAATGGCTTATTACCAAGTGATTTTGTTGTGTATTCTGTACTTATTTGATATACACGGCAAAGACGCATCAAATGAAGTTGTCTACATTTAAATTAAATATTTTAATATAATCCCTTATAAGTATAAAACAAGATAGAGCTGCTAATAAAACATGATTGATAATAATACAACAATATTGTTTTGGATAGTTTTATTTCACCGAATTTGATGACAAAATGAAAATATTTAGGTTAGAATCGGGTTTTACTACTTAATATTGTTAAATGAATAAATGGATTCCACTAATACTCATTTCAGTGTCAATTTTAGATGGGACTATTTCGCTACCACAGTCTTCGGTGGGATGTAGAGAGTTTGTACATACATGCTATGCAAGCGTGATCCATCTTAGACCACAGTTTCGCTTACTAATACGTAATGACGGTGCAATGTAAACCATTCATAAAATCTACTCATTAGAATCAGTGGCTCAGCAGTGTAACTTTTACAGACTGTTTTTTTTTCATACAGCTGCACCCAGTTCCAGGGAACGAAGGTGTAAGTGATTCGCAGGGTGTGCAAGCGTTCTCAACGGCCATAAATACTATGTGTGAACAGTTATAGGTCGTAAACAGTGATTGGTTGTAAACGAGGAGGTAACGAGGCTGTCACAATGTTTGGTAATTGGGTTAGGTGAAAATAGCTTCAGGCAAAGTCGCGTTGATTTAATGTAATGGTTTGGATATAGGTACATACATAAATCACGTCTTTACCGTACGGGGTAGACAGAACCTAAGGTAACAAGACTTAAAGGCCACGTTTAGCATGATTGTGGGCGTATATAGGAAAGGGGAATCAAGATAGAGATGGGTTGCTAGCCGCATCGCCTATAAAATGATACCTAAGATTTTTGCCCGTTGCCTCGATGGACTTTTAACATCTGCGCGGGAAGAGAAGCAACTGGTACACTCTATGTTTTTTCTTGCTCCCAGACCAGCATGGAAGTTAAGTTAAGTTGCTTTGAAGTTCTATGTTAAGCAATTATATACACAATGGATTAATAAAAATATAAATAACCTGAGTTACGGCTGGAAACTGATAGGTACATATATTATGTTTTGGATAGTTAAATAATTAATTTAACTTTACTTGTTGCCACGAAATTTGGATCAAATCGCTGCCTATTCATTTGCAACCGCGTTTCATTCAAAATACGTCTAAATTAGTTCATCACTACATAGTATAAAACAAAGTCGCTTTCCGCTGTCTGTTCCCATGTATGCTTAGATCTTAAAAAACTACGCAACGGATTTAGATACTATTCTGTTAATAGATAGAGTGAGTCGAGAGAAAGGTTTATATGTGTAATACGCAGACGAAGTCAGAAGCTAGTTTCAACATCAAAATGGCAAGATTATGAGAACATATGATGATAAATGACTTCTTCCGCCTGACTGCTAACATCACTTCATTAGAGTCCCCAAAACTCTATCCACCCCTCAAGTAAAGACTTGTCTACACCCTCGTGATAAATGCTACAGTTAATTACGTTTGTAATATGGACCTAAAGCCCTCATATGGACCCTGCTAGTAGCGCATTAGAGACGTTTCTCGATAATGCGACTGGGTTTTTGTTTTTGTGTGATTAGATATGGGGATGGGTTCCGTATGGCTGGAAACATTTTTTTTGTATGTAGGAAGGATATTAATGTAGAGCTGCAATGGACAAAAGACCTACCTACCTAGCTAGCTTTCCCTATGTACTATGTTGGCATGATACTATAGCTCGTGGCGCATAATGAATGTGAAACTGTTTTCGGTTTAGTTTAGCGCAAAAGTTTTAAAGTAATATTAAAAGGTACCAAAAAAAACAGCCCTCTGATATGGCCGTGCCCTTGCAGGGTGTCTCATGTAGACCTAATCAAAATATTCCATCTTATGCGTGTAATGTGATTTGCAATAAATTATTTTGATTTTGATTTTGAAGTATAAAAACCAAAATACTTAATTAATTACAATAATAATTGTAATTGCTAATTGAAAATGGTAACATCGCCGGTTATATTTTAATGCAAAAGCATTCTTAATTACTTGCAGTTTTGTTAACATATTTTGAATGTCACTTTCGGTCCAATTTAACGGATATGTACTTCTTTTTTCTTTTTTTTCAATACAAAATTAATGTGGGTTTTTTGAATAAGAATCAATGGCATTATCACTAAGGCTCAAGTTATATAATACACAAAATTTTCTTAGATTAATAATATTATATCACACTGGCACTCATTGATACGCATGCAACACATAACATACACGGACACGCACGCACAAGCACACTCGCATCCATACACTCACACGTGAACACACACACTGGTTAATTTAATTTTAATTTAATGCTAGTTTATTATGGTTTACCATTGCTACCATTTCTTGTTTCGGAGGAGCGATGTCTCCTGATACAAGCTAATTTGCTTAATAGAAGGCTCCAAACTTAATTTTGTTTGTAACTGTTAAAGAAAAAAAAGTCTTTATAATTTTACCTCAGATTTGTGTTTTTATGATCTTCACAAAAAGTACATACAAAACACAAGGTAATTTTGTTAGACATATGGTACACAATAAATTTAAAATGGATGTTTGCCCTCTTCACAGTTCCATGGAACAAATGGAAACTATCCTTCAACTATCCACTGTACACCTGCACCCACAATTACTTCCTAATAACATAATATAACATGTTACGCATATTAAACTGGCCGGTATTAAAATTAACAATTGAATATCGATAAACAAAACAGCCGCGTATCACGAAGCGGCTGTCGTGCGCACGCGCCGGGTCGCGTGCGCATGTATCGTGATATTTGGGGGGCGGTAATTATTAATTAGAGACGTAACAGAGAAGTGGACGACGTGACGGTAGGACAGTGGTGATACATAGGTACATACATTATAAATCACGTCGTTATCCCTTACGGGGTAGACAGAGCATAACAAGACCTAAAGGCCACGTTTAGCATGACTGTGGACGACCACCTGGTCTTGTTACTCTAGGCTTTGTATACCTCGTAAAGGATAAAGACGTGATAATAATTATGTATGTTTAAAAAACTAACTTCAGTCTCTCTAATACTGTTACGAAAGGTAGCTTACATTATATTTTACTGAAAATGGTAGAGTTGTGTAAATAAATCTCTTTCTTTCTCTCTGTAGGTAATTATGTACGTTACCAAGACGTCAAAAACATAGACATATTTATGCCACAAACAATAAGGTCGGTGATACATATATTTGACCTGTTTGCTGTATCGATATTTACGCCCGCTGTACACTCCGTAGGCCGATCAAAATATTTATTGTCATCGCAACCGGTCACGGGAATGGGTCAACACTATAAATCTATCTCACTCCAGACACCTGACCACACGCAAGTTATATGCTTGAATTTGACTACGAATTAGTTTACGACAGAACCACCATTAGTCGTATATCACGCTAAATGCTGTGTTCTGCGGCTAGGGGCAGTAAATTCTTGCATGCAATTTCCTAGGTGAGCTTAGTTATGGTGATAGAGCGATGGCGATTTTGAAGACATTGTAACTGGCAGAAACAAAAGACTTACGGATTTGCTGCTCTCTACGTGTTGATTTAATAACGAAGGCGTGTCAAAATACATGAAGTTTGAAGTGCGTAATCACTACACAGTATAAAACAAAGTCGCTTTCTCTGTCCCTATGTCCCTATGTATGCTTATATCTTCAAAACTACACAACGGATTTTGATGCGGTTTTTTTAAATAGATAGAGTGATTCAAGAGGAAGGTTTTTATGTATAATTCTACGCAGACGAAGTCGCGGGCAGAAGCTAGTGTCAAATAAGATGGACGAAATTTTTATAAAAAGTGCTTGCGCCATAATAACTTCAAAGGCTGTTTTTAGCGTTATGGTGAAGGTAGATTGAAAATAAAATGCATTTCGCGAGGTACATTGAAATCCCTTTCCACTGGTATTAGTTTCATCCTTATAGCACAGGCGGCCCCGCTAGGTACAAACACACTCACAATCGCATTCACCTTTCCTCTATTTCGAACGATAAAGTAAAGAAAAACATAGAATTTACCAGTTGCCTCTTTTCCCGCGCAGATGGTAAAATAAGCCCATCGAGGGAATGGGCGATGCGGCTAACAACCCATCACTATTTTGATTTCCCTTTCCACCTATACGCCCTCAATCATGCTAAACGTGGCCTTAAGGTTTTGTTACCTTAGGCTCTGTCTACCCCGTAAGGGATAAAGACGTGATATATGTTTGTTTGTTTGTAGAAAGAGATGGTTGATGACTTTACTTTGGCTGTCATTTTTCCTTGCTATAAGATATTTGAACTAACCCGCGATTCCTTAGCGCTGTCTGCGCCGGCGCATGTTAGCGCCGTTTGGTCGCATTTCGGCTTAACTGAAGCTTGTCTATACGATGCGCGTGGGCAGCCTGGGAAGCTCATACGAAAGTGAAATCACTGACGTAACAGCTTTACGTGACACGTAAACAATGATAAGTGACGTTTTGCAAAATCACTTTGGACCAAAAAGTTGTTTATTCCAACGCAATCAATTAAACTTATTTATTATGAAAGTTTTTCGTTGTAGCACTAAAATTAACCATATTAATTGTATGGGAGATTTTCGTTTCACAACGGATCTTTTTGCAGTCAGGCTTTTTGTACGGTGAACTATCACAAACAGTAGGCAAACCTTTTGGTCTTTACTCAGTCACGTATTAAAAAAATACATAATAGTGTCAAAATATATGCCTAACGCAATTTTATCAAGAATCCTAACGATTTCTTTCTTTTATCATCAGTCTTATCTTTTGTCATACAGACTTCAACATCACAGAAGAAGTTTTCCATGCTCTAACTTTTGTCGTTGTTTGTGACAATTTCGTCACTTTTCGGTAATTATAATTACAGCTATCGCACATGTGGACGCATCAGTGAGTCCTTGGCCTATAATTTAGCGTAACGAGCAAGCCATTAGCAGTGTGTGACTGCCCTAATACCAACTGACGCCTAACGACTATCACGTAGCGTAATGTATGATACCTACTTCAGGGAAGGTAGTAATGAATTTTTTTTAACAGAAGGGTTCGGGGTGTTAATTTTTGCGTTTCCTAACTCAACTTAATATAGTGTAAAAATAAAGCGATAACTGCTACAGGTATGTAGATATTGTTTATAATACCTTTTTCAAACTCCGTTTTGTATGACCACTAGAGATAAAAAACAAATAACTATTAAATTGATTTCTGCCCAAGAAAATCTCTTAATAAGGATTTAGACTATAAACAGTAGAAAACGCATAAAAAGGGCTTAAAATAATTCTACTATTAGACGGACCGCTTAAAAAAGTCCTCGCCCGCGGCACTGGAGCGCGGGGTAGAACGACAAAGGGGACCGAGAGAGGTGCGGGCGGGGAGTGTGCCTGCCCCGCGCTCCTGTCCTCATTTAAGCGGTCGTCTTTAAATGGTTAGTAACACCAATGCGACGATTGCGAAGGAAGTGGCGCCCTCTTTTAATTCCTACTCTGTGGGATTGTAACCGCGTCTGCTTTGAAACAAAAGCATGCTGCATTGGCACAAACTGTACCAATTCCTCCCGGAAATAGTACGCATACGCGTCACAAACCGATCAATCACATAACACATTTCCAAGTAAAACCGCGTAAAATCCCTATTCAAAATCCATTCATCTAACTACCAAAAGCTGACATCCAGCACAACAAACTTACCCAAACCGCTGGAAAAATCTACAACAAACTCAACCACTCACAACGTTCAAGCACGCTGGTATTGACGGGGGTATTTTCGGCAGCAAATTTAACTTTGTGGGCAACAATTGCAATGAAAATGTGCAAGTACAGATTGCATATTCAGTGCAATATGTTGTCTTTGCGGAAACGCCACCTTTACTTTGGGCATTTAACAATGACATGCACCGTTGCACAAAAGGACAGTTAATTTTTTTTGGTGATGCATTTGGTTGGGCGTTCAAAAGCGACTATGTGACGGTTCGTCGAACGAAGAAAGTTTTTAAAATATTATGTATAAAGTTTTCTTAGGTACCTACTGAACTCCTACCTTAGAAGATCAAGGTTGCAACACGAAATACAAAAATTGGTTGTTTTCTAAGTATTTATTTTTAAATAATTTGTCTCTATACCTGCTACTAAGTAGGCATCCGTACCTACCTACAAACCTTTCAGAATAAACATTTGCTCAAATCATCGTCAAGAAAAATCTGCCCGCCTAAGCAACACAAATAAAGCACGAATAGATGACACTTCCAACCCGGTTTGATTAAAGTTGTATAAGACTGAGGGTAGTTTAATTTTTTTTTTATTATCTTTACGTGTATAATACATACTTGCTAACACAGCCTTCTACAGCACATTCGTGACGCAGGTCCCAATCGGAAACGGACGGCATATGTCGGCAGTAAAGGGTTGAGTTTGACACCTTCTTTTGTCGATTGTCTAGCGCCCGCTGCGCCCGCGCCGCTAGCGTCTGTTGCGTTAGATCAGCGCAGGGAGGCATTTAGGGGACTGAATGTTATACGTAAAATAAATAAAAATAAATAGCTTTATGTGTTTCTAAGAACAAAGCTCGAGAACAGCTGCGCCAATTGTTTTTTTTTTGGGAAGTAGAGACTTTTTGATAGAACGGAGATTGTCGGGTCAGCTAGTAGCATATAAATATGTATTAATAACTTCATAACAATGTCGTTATAGTTCATGTCTTTAATATTTTGGCATTGTTATTACATAATAACATACAAAGAAATGGATTACGTAAAATGAACAGCTAATATTTTTCACAGAGAAGATGTTTTTACATTCTATGGCTAGCCTGTTTTAGTGTTCTCACCGAACTTTAAAAGGCATATTAAATATTTGCAAGCGATCTGTCTTCAATATTTTAATATGTTGTCATCTCATTTTATTGCATCATGTACCTACAGGAAAAAAAAACGTCCCGTAAAATACACACACGTATAAATCACGTCTTTATCCCTTTCAGGGTAGAAAAAGTCACATCAGACCCCGTAATATTAAATAGTACACATTTATTTATTTTTCCACCCCCAACCCCAAGTCCGGGCCTGCGCGGGGCAGCGCACGCGCATATTATATTGTCACCGTCACGCTCAACGTGCCTATCGTAGGCGCACGATTGTATTGTGTATGTCGTATGCTAAATTGATCTAGCCACCTGCCTTCGACGGAGTTCCGTCCTCCGCAACGATAGGCGAAGATACCATAGATAGGGCCCTAAACTATATTTCGTGCGTCTGTCTCAAAGCGAAAAACAAACAATAAAAACTCACGTACGCATTCGCGTCAACGTCTCAATTAATATTGACAGTTGGTAGAGTCTTCTGGCGGCAAGTACGTACAGCAAACTTTTCTCGTCGTATTTGACATAACGCGAAGGCGTTCAAAATAACGAGAGGTGTCAAAGTGCAACTTTTCTGTTCAAGGCTCTTCTAAGTGTTTTTTGCAAATGCAATTTTTCGAAGTTGATAATTGTAAAACCACGCTATTTTCTATGCTGGTTGCTCATTAAAAATGTATAGAATTGTATTTTTTTCAAGTGTTTTAATGCTCTGTCTGAAAAGTTGTTATGAGCCACTCGGGAGCAAAATTAGTTTCATTTGGGTCTTTTCCTTCGCTTCATTCTGGATTCAATGTACCGCCCTCGCCGTTAATAGGTACATCATTTTGCTCCCTTGTGACACTAACAACTGTTTATGATCGAAAATTTGCACTAAGTATACCAAGTTTTATGTGTAAGTTTTTCGTCGCAACAAACGTCTCGTATGCGTTCACGTTTAAAAAGGCTATTGGGACCGTGCGCGACGACAGCGCCACGTGATAGGCGGCCATTATGTACAATTTTGTCACCGCTGTCAAACAAGAAGTAAGTAAATATTGTGAAAAATATTAATGAAATCTTGTGTTATTTTACTATATTACACAATTTTGGACAGTGGTAGTCAGTAACATTATTGCCAATAATATTAAAATTGTTGTTTTCAGTGAAATTTTAGAGGTTAGGTAACTTACTTTTTTTTTCTTACGGCAAATATCCACTTATTTCTTTGGTCTCGTTTCCACCATGGTCTTGGAAATTGGTAAAATTTACAGTCGCTATTCTTCTTGGTGTTATTACAATTCACAACAACACATCTTACCAGGACCATATTTTTATCTCAAAAACGATTAGAAAATGTTTACTGCAATATGGATTTGACAGCTCAAGTCAGCGACAAAAATGTCAATTTTAGCCATAGCGAGCGCTGTGATCGTTTAGGCTACCCCCTCCACCCGCTTTGCACTCTGCCAATAAAGGCGCTGCCATAATATTTTCTATAGTAATGTCAACATGTAAGTACGCGATCGCCTTGGAGACTGTTTAGTGTAAGTAACATACACTAGAGGCTGTTTTTACAAACTTTCAATAAATCATTAAACGCGTAGACAAAAAAATTTGAACCTCTTCTCTAGGCCAAAATAAATATGACGAAATTAAATATTAAATGGAATAATTTATTTTCTAAACCAAGTCCATATTGTACATGCAATCGACAAATAATTAAGTGAATAAATTCAAACAACATCAAAATCAAATCAATTAAAAATTAAAATTAAAAAAAAACTAAAATTTGTTTAATGAAAACGAAATATGTATGATTTCATTAATGATTGATTTGATAAGTGTACAGCAAACAGTGATTTTTACTGAGGCCTTTTCGAGTCTTTTTTCCTAGATAGTCCCACTGCTTGCCAAAGATTATTTTTGTCACACACAAGTAAGGACTAAGGGGTTATGGCTGTTTGTACCAGTACGATTTACTTTAATCAAGTTTGAATATAATTGTTGCGTTCTAACGGGCATCTTGCTCATGCGCACGGTCCGTGGCGATTCCTAGCTCCCTAAACTTAGGGCCATCAAATAACAATGACGGTCATAAACCCTTCCGCTGGCCTTTAAGTATAGGGGTAGCTATAATTTGAGCTACCGTTGCCTGATCAGCCCGCTGATACCGACTTCAACAAAAAACTTTGACCGTTAAATGGACGTGGAGATTTGAAGGGTTAAGAGTTGTAAATAAGTAGGAAATGTTGTTCCATACTACTAGTACTTAATTGTTATATTAATTAAAATTTTTAGTTGTTGGTACCTATTTTAATTTTGCTTCCATGCAGGTCTGAGCAAAGAAAAAACATAGAATGTACCAGTTCTCTTCCCGCGCAGATGGTAAAAGCCCATCGAGAGAATGGGCATAGGAATCATGACTTTTATAGGCGATGCGGCTAGCAAACCATCACTATTTTGCCCTATACGCCCTCAATTATACTAAACGTGACCTTTAGGGGTCTGTCTGCCCCGTAAGGGATAAAGACGTGATTTGTGTGTGTGGGTGTGTGTGTGTTAATTTGAGCTGATGATTTCAATATAAATTCTTTGAGATTTATTTTTAAGTGATGATATAGTTTTATATTGAAAGATCAAAATAAACATAAAACAACTGTAAATAAATAAATAATGCATTAACAAAGGTGTAACACGATGTGAAACTACATTCTAAAATACATGTCTAATTAAATCCTTTTCCCATCTATAGCAATATTAATTTTTATATGGCTTTTAATCTCAAATATAAATAGCACTTATAAAATGTAAAAAATATATTAATATACATTAATGTTAAATTAATTCATCGAAACGCATAATTTCAGCCAACAATCAACCATGACTTCAGATTCAGGTAAGGTGAACGTTATAATAAAATCTTGCAACTCGTTTTCTTTAGTTCCGCTATTCAACAATAGATGGTGTTAGTTGAAGCGTCAATGAAAGAAAGTTAATACAATGGATGCCTTAGTTCCGTATTATTAGTATGTAATATTTAATAAAATGTATTATCACGATACGTAAAGTTCACATACACCATAAAATTGAACTTGCAGTGTCTAGTTTATTACAATAATTATGTTTTGTCACTATTTCTCAACGTCTTATTTTAACCTTTTGAATTTATAGTTATTTTGAATAAATTTAATTAACTTGTGTGTTTAGTAACACTTTACTTTTACTTTAAGTGAATTACGAACTCTAAAGGTCAGTTAGATTGTAAAAATATTACCGCCGGAAATTGTATTTTTAACGATCAGTCTTTATTGCCCACACCTAAGCTATTTACTAAAGATTAAAAATTTTAATATTATCTAAATTACTATTCAATTAATCAGTAATGAAGAAAGCTACAAAAGTCTAGTTTTGAGCTTTTACGGCGTTTTAATTTAAGTACTTAAACCCGGCAAATAATAGTCAGAGAAATGATGCAAATCATCAGTTCATATTAGATAAAACAGCTGATTAAAAAATATACATCGTCCCTACTATTAAATAAGCTTGTATCAAGAATAAAATATCTAAGTACGTGAAACTTATTCCATGTATTTCAAGGTTCGGGGGCCCGATTTTTGAAAGCACATATGTGAAAATACCACTCGAAAGTGGTGAAAAATTGTGCCGATTTTGAAATACGAGTAGCTTAGAAGACAATCACAGCTCTCATTAATCTTGTGAACTAGTCAAAACTTTGATTAGAGCTGTAGTTTAGGAGATATAAGCTGATTTATACCACTTTAGAGTGGTTCTTTCGAGCGATGTGCTTTCAAAAACCGGGCCTCTGTGTAGTTTACACATTTAGAGACACGTACAAGCATTTTTTCTCGATTGAGTAGCGTGAAGGAAATGTTTCCAAGGAGTAGGTAACGAGGTTGGTTGCGCCACGTTGCCGTGTCCAAAGAGGTGGGCAAGCCAAGCTGTAGCTGGCCGAAATCCTCCTGCCACGTGGTTTGCGCACGCGGCCACGGCACGTAGTAACGCGCGTTGTTAGTTGTATATAAGAAAACCTGGGGGCGATTTTTGAAACCACATGTGTGAAAATACCACTCGAAAGTGGTGATAAATTGTACTGAATTTGAAATACGAGTAGCATAGACAATCACAGCTCTCATTAATCTTGTGAACTAGTCAAAACTTTGATTAGAGCTGTTTAGGAGATATAAGCTGATTTATACCACTTTCGAGTGGCTCTTTCGAGCGATGTGCTTCCAAAAGTAGAGCCCCAGCTGTCAAAGTGACTTCAAAAAATACGCTCCGAGCCACATCTTCGCATCACACCTCAATATTATTGAGATAAAGCGGCGCAACGTGTGACATAATAATTATTAGACCCGTGGCTATAGACCTCATTCGATCTACAAGAGCACTGCTAGCCCGCATCTCTCTCGGTCCCCTTTGTCGCCCTACCCCGCGCCCCTGTGCCGCGCGGGCGAGGACTCACTTAAGCGCTCGGTTTACTCTATATTTGGGCAGGACGGCGGCGAAGCCAGTTGAGCCCGCCTCATTGATTTTCTCGAGCACAACCGTAGACGAAGTACGAAGTAGTTGAAGCAATTTTTTTATTTCCCTTTCCACCTATACGCCCACAATCATGCTAAACGTGGTTTAGGTCTTGTTACCTTAGGCTCTGTCGACCCTGTAAGGGATAAAGTCGTGATTTAGGTATATATGTATCACGAAATAAAACAATCAAGTTCCTCAACCAACTTATAGAATCCAATTTTCCTCGTTGCTAAGTCAATGTTTGAATTTCTAACTGCAAGTATAATTAAGCTCTCGGTGTTTTGTTTTATGGTCGTTTTTTGGCCAAGCTGCGGCCGTGTGACAATTATCCTATTCATTCAAGATTTACATGCGCGTGAGCAGAACTAAAGCATGCGGTTAGATTCGAAGAAAATGCTCATAACGAAAATTACTGTTTCGACATACCTATTGCCCTCAGCCCACAATCATGGTGAACGTGGCCTTGAGGTTTTGTTACCTTAGGCTCCGTCTACCCCGTAAGGGATAAAGACGTGATTTTTGTATCTATGTATGCATTATAAACTAGCGACATATACATATATACCTGCGTATAATATAAACCTTCCTCTTGAATCACTCTATCCATGTGATGTAAACCGCATTAAAATCCGTTGCATTGTTTATAAGATCTAAGCGTACAGTCAGCGTCATATAGTTTGAAGCATCCAAGTTGGCCAAATAGTTCGGTACACCATATAAGTAGTATGGTGTGTCGAACATTTTGGTCACCTTGGATGCTTCATATTATAAGACGCTGACTGTACCTACTTAAATACAGAGGGCTGGAAGAGTCTTTGTTTTGTATTATGTAAAGATGTAAAGGTTGGTACAGTACCCGGTCATGAAGATCGCACTTCGGTCTTTGGAAAGAGACCACTGGCGTCACGTAAGTTAGAGCGAGACAATGCTCTACGAAGCCGAAATTGTCTGAGAAGACCGATGAAGACCGTGATGAGCGTGACCGAGCGAAGCGAGTGTTTGCAAAACTCAGACGAACGCTTTACAGAAAGACTCCTAGCTTTCTCTTAGTCCCCGAAAATCCCTAAACAGCAAAATAATTTATGATGGCTTAATTCAAAATGGCAAAAAAATCTCCAGTTAAATTTCAATTGCTAGATGTAATTTACGCGAGCGATGCCGCCGGCAAAAGCTAGATAAGTATTATGTCTACTCTCAACTGCCCAAAATATCGATAAATAAAAAATCTCCCTTATCAGTTAAACAAGATATCATTAACGGCTAACCGGAAGTGATAACACGCCGGTGACCACGCCCCCTTGCGTGACGAATTAAAACGTTAGGGCGAACTTTAATTTGAGAATAACCACGATTAGTATCAGACATACCGACTTATTAACGCAAGAGAACGTAAGCTTGTAGTGGTGTAAAGAAATACGGCGGTAACATGGAGGAAGGAACCAAACAGAGTGGTCATTACTATTTTTTTAAGGCTGACAAACGGGTGTGCGATTGAGTTGATGTTAGTGATCTTCGCGGCTCATAGACCCCTACAGTACCATTAGGACTGCTGGTGCGTTGAAGGATTATCCATTCCTGCAGTTATCTCTTACACCATGGTTTAGGTGAAAAACTTATGTAAATGACCTGTTGTATGTAGTAGTGTACAGAACTGATATGGGACTTAAGTCATTTTTATAATTTGGAACGTACACATACAACAGGTTACTTTACACAGGTTAGGTTACAGATATTTAAGTTTTTCATCTATGACACTAATTATTTCTTAATTTCATACATGGGACAAAGCCATAAAGCCATTTTTGTTACCTCAGAACTCCATCGTTTGTGGACTGATTAGTTTTTTTTTGTTTTAATAAAACTTAAGCTAGTTTCATTGAATATGCCAGGCTACAAATAAAGATTGAACTATCCATCTCAGCTGCTTGCTCAAATCTAGTGACTTACACGTCTTTCGGCTGGCCAATCAGAGTACAGCAATCGCCACATTGACTTAGCGATTGTTTTCATATAAATTGCATGAACTGGCCACTCTTGGACTCTTAGTTATTTCCTCTATGGTTAGCAACATTAATACGCTTACATCGCAACTGTTGCATGTAGATTTGTATAAGTGTCACGCACACATTCACACAACTTTTTCTTGCATGCCAACATTAGTCTTTTAATTCCAGCTTACATTTTACGACACTTAATTAAGTGTTTTAGCTGTTCCTTTGATATATCTGTAGTGGAGTGATTTTCATGTGGTTTCGCTCGGTTTAATATCACGACATGAAATTGTCTGCAACATTATTATGGTCTGGTGCTCGGCCATTTTCGTCCCGTGCGACCTTTTTGCTTAAAACGTGGTGGCGTGGTAGCGTGGTAGCGTGGTAGCGTGGTAGGTGTGTGTGAAAAGGAAAGGAGACAGTTATACACACACACACGCACACAAATCACGTCTATATCCCTTACGGGGTAGACAGAGCCTGAGGTAACAAGACCTAAAGGCCACGTTTAGCATGATTGTAGGCGTATAGGTGGAAAGGGGAATCAAAATAGTGATGTGTTGCTAGCCGCATAGCCTAATAACATGATTCCTAAGACTCGCCCATTCCCTCGATGGGCTTTTACCATCTGCGCGGGACGAGAAGCAACTGGTACATTCTATGTTTTTCCTTTGCTCCCAGACCAGCATGGAAGTAACAGACAGTTATATGTGATTAAATAGTTATATTTGTTGATATTTGATGACGGGGTGAGTAGGAACTGTATTGAAGATCAAACCTCGATAAAATAATATTTTCATGAGGCAAGTTGATTTTTATAGATAAAAACGTTCCATGATGGTCTGCGCAGATAGTAAAAGCCCATCGAGGAATGTGCGAAAATCATAGGAATCATGTTATAGGCAATGCGGCTAGCAACCCATCACTATTTTGATTCCACTTTCTAACTATCGCCCCAGTCTTGCTGAACGTGGCCCGGTAGGTCTTATTACCTTAGGCTATGTCTACCCCGTAAGGGATAAGGACGTGATTTGTGTATGTATGTATGTATGTATGTGTAAAAACTTTAGTTTAATGATGATAACCTGTCGTTCAGTTTCATGGCTAAACAATAAACATCCGGATCCAGGATGTTTTTCTGGGAGAAGCACGGAATAAAGACAACTATAACTGTTAGAAATAAACTTGAAGTATGCACTGTCCACAGTACACAAAAATACCGTCTGGTAGCCTGATGTGCCCCCGTGCCCCTCCCCCTAAATCAGCCCCTCATAAACACAAAAATATAGGAAAATACCAGTTCACTCCGCAGTGTGGTCAGAAGGGATAGGAATAGATAAAAAAATGACGCTAGCAAATCACCAGAAAAAAGGAGATATAATATGTCTAAAAATATAACTAAACTACGTTTAGAGCAAGCTGAGATCGAAATTTTAAGTAGCAATAGCTCATGTTTATGAGGGGCTGATTTAGGAGGGGGCACGGGGTACATGAGCCTCCCCCCGACGGTATTTTTGTGTAGGTACTGTGTTGATTATAAAATATGATATTTATAAACCCGCCTAGTAATAATGCAACTGCAAAAACGTAATTCACTAAAGAAGTTATTACCCGTCGCATATCAATTGGTTCCACAGAAAAAGTTCCAAGCGAATTTTAACCATCGCTCGCGTCTTATAGGTACCTAACTTATTGCTAGATTATTTTATAATCAAGAGAATAAAAAGATTGTAGGGATAATAAAATCAATCACCTGTAAATACAGTGACCTTTAAAGTTACACAGAAGGCTGGGAGTGTATGGGAGCATGTGATTCGATTTTAATTTGTCGGGAACACTTTTAAGTAAATTGTTCGGGAGGTAAACATTTTCTTTTTTATTTGAGTTATGATTAACGAATCATGTACAAAATTGGCAAATAATTGGACTTCGGTTTGGATTGTACAATTTATGTAGTTTTAAAGACTTATTTATAATATTGTTGTTTGTCGGCCAGTAAACTACACAATATGAAAAAAAAAATTAATGCTGAAGCCAAGAAGCTTATAAAACAACGTATTTGAACTGCTGACATAATATCAATTGCCATTTATCCTTCAAATAACATAAACATGACCAAAAAGTACACCTCATAAAATTTTCGTAACATTCTTTCGTACCTGTAAAACAATTTGAAAAATTATAATATTCAACAATATTTTAAATGACGAAGTGAACAGCTTAACAAACCTTGCAATTTTCTTTAATGGTGACCCATTCACTGGCCAGGTATTAACCATAACCGTATTAACTTAATACTGGCTTAATGGCTTGCGACAATGTCAGTAAAAAAGAAAAACAACGACATGATGCATTCGAATTTTAAAAATAATGATAACACGCCTACAGCGATTTCTGCGGTGGTCCAGATGACGGCTGACCAACGGTTTTTTAATGATTAATTTGGCGGGATATTACGTTAATTAAATTGTGTATTGGCATTTTGGGAGATTGGTTTTTGCATTGCTCTCTACTATTGGATTGAACAAAGATTATTGCGTTAGCACCAGGGACATAATTAGCGGTAATAACCACGGTGAAGGGCACAACGAAACCGACTAGTGAATAGTTCTAGAGATGGGACATAGTTTGATTATAATCGTCTTTAGATCCTGTGAACAACCAAGCGTTGTTTCCAAGCATTTTAACAATTCGGAGTATTAAGTAACAAAGAAACACCTTTTTCCGGAAATCATTCGCAAAAAGCAAAACAAACCTGTTTCAGATACATCGGTACATAGTAAATACGCATGTTTGCGTTTGATATGATTATCGACACTGTCGATTATCACCAGACGTGATAACGGTCACAATTCGCGAAAAACGGAGCGACATTCGACGAAACTGCGACCTTTATTTAGAAGGATAAAAAATTCAAAAATTTGGTGTTCAAGAAAATTATCCTTAGAATGATTATTGGTGGTGGAAAACACTTCATTTTGGTCAACTACGAATATAAAACAATTGATAGCTAAATGTCGTATCTAATCGGAATGGTATTCATTTCGTGGTTGTTTTGTTACGTTAAAGTTCGCATCTTCGCAGCGCCATCTATTGGAAGAGTTTCGGCAAGCATGCTTATAAGTTTTTGACTCAAAAGACGTGACAAATCACGTGACTTCCGTCTCAATATTTATAGAAAAGGCTCCCCGGGCTTTGCCCAGCGTTCTTATGTCAACCGCTATTCAGTGCAAGCACTAGAACTTAACCTGCGCACCGCTGCATGAAGCTCTCAAGAGATGTCGCTATGATCAAGCCATCGCATGCGCCTATATTATAAGAATATCGATCTAAAGAATATGAAGGTGCCTTAAAATGAAACGATTACAAGGTGACCAGGTTTGAAAAATATTTTTTTAAATGGTTCATGGTTAATTAGATTAGATATATTTTTTAAGAGATATAAACCGGGATTAACCAGTCATCGGGAGCTGACAGAGCTGGCAAATCAGGTAAATAATAGTTTTTTTTCTTCTTTTCGTTTTTCCATATTTAATCTTTAATCGTCTCTTTCCGTTACACATATGTCCTCCGCTAAAGGGATCAGGCTGAAAACCAGCGCTGGGTTCATGTAACCCAGCGCACGCTGAGACCGTACCCGTTGCGGGAACATAGCCCGTCTAGTGTATATCTTTGTTTTTTCTTCTCTAGTCTTGAATCTGTTGTCAACTTAACTTCAATCTGTTTATGTTGTGGTAGGTAATAAATGTTTTTTTTTTATTATTTATTTTTAAAGAAAAGAACTATTGTAGTGTGAAACACACGAAACTAAAGCCAATTACCTGCTACTGCGAAATCTGTGTACACTTTTATAGGTATTTGGTATATTTAAATACCCCATATCATACAAATCTAACTGTCACAACATTTCTATATTACATACTAGTTAATGAGGCTTAAGTATACGCATTTGATGTCTGCTCCGGAGTTATTATTTAAAAAAAAATAACTCCGGTGCCGTAAAAACTATTATACCAATTTCAGTAACTACATTCAAACTTAATCCTAAACTACGAAACGATTACTCTGCAAAAACCGCTATGCGAACATCGAATTAATTTTAAAAGTTAACATAATAAGAAACAAAGTCGTTAATGACTGCATATATACACAATGACTGTTGACACACACCGACACGAATCTGCCGGAACTAGTACTGGCAAATATCGTAAGCTTCGAACTAAACGGACCTAAGCGACTGAAGAAAACTGCAAACAACTTATCACAATCTAAGTTTAAAACCGTCTTGGGCAACTTTCTACAGCTAAAATTGTCGCTTGTTCCCTTTACTTCTTACAACGTAGATATTATTCATCCAGCTGCACAAACAAAATGACATCTCTATCGGCTCTAGCTTTGCTTTTAATTTTTGAAAATGGAACGCTTAATTAAAACGTTTGGGAACGTCGGTGCGTTTATTTATGTAGGTACACATACGAATTTCGAATATTGGAACGGCGAGCGTTTGAAATACATACGTTGACACAACGAGAGTTCTGAGAATGATTTGAAATTGGAATACGCATTCGTTTTTGGCCAGTGATAAATCTACCGAAGTGATGCTTACCAACTGGCCATTTTGTCACATATAATATATTTGGTGGTATGATTTAATTTACTTCTTAACAAAATGAGTTTCAGTTGCATGGTATTGCCACCACTGACAGTCTAAATGACGAGAATTTGCCTCAACACCTTAGAAACTGTGGAATATCAAGATTAATAAAAACATACCGTCCGTGCAACAAAGCCCGGGTCGACTGATTGCAAGAATCCGCCTAT
Source organism: Pandemis corylana (assembly GCA_949127965.1). NCBI lineage: Eukaryota > Metazoa > Arthropoda > Insecta > Lepidoptera > Tortricidae > Pandemis > Pandemis corylana. Next base: position 4,570,896 of record OX421869.1, read on the forward strand.
CCATCCATGCTCCAATTAAGCAAACATATTAAAAAGGAATATTTGCTGTCCGCGGATATTGCATAGCATACTCCCAAAAACCAGTATCATCACTTGTCCGGGTGTCCAGACGCCCTCAAATGGGCACAGAAATGACCACACCGGGACTAAGTTTCAGTATTTAAGAATGCAGTTGTAGAAGCTTGCATAAAGTGCACAGAAGCCTAGTTACGACTTCCAGAACTCATTAGGCATTACTTCTCATTTCAAAGGTACGATCGATACTGCAAGATTAAAAACGCCTACGCCTCGACCGAAGTTCATTGCATGCCATTTCGCTCACACTAATAGAAGATAATAGTAGAGTAAGAGGGATATGACACAAACTTCAAATCGCATGAAAAAAGGTTCCACAATGGTACGTGATTCAGTTTCTTCGACCGTGTATCAACTGCAAACTATTATCATAGTGTTTGACATTATAAAGCGAATGCGTATTTTGTGACGAAAAACTTATATAGTAAGCAGAACAGACGTCAATCAATGAAGCCCCGACAAAGACGTACGACAGGCGACGCATCGATAGTTTATCGAATACATTGCGTGCATTTCCAATTAACTCCCATACGGTAAAAGTGTCAACTAAGCAATGAACAGAACGTTCCCATTGCGGCCGTTCGCCGTTCGTGCGCGGCTTTTCGTTTAAGTACGTACGCTATCTCCGAAGTGTAACTAAAGCTTAATAATTGTTTGCAATGGCTCCCGCGTCAATGGCGCGCCAATCTTATCAAAAATGCGGCTTCTTTTACTATTTTCGAGAAGGGGAAGTGCTTTCAGTGTGTGCAAATAGGTACCAACAGTGCTATCAGTCGCCGAAATTCGCAAACAGGTTTGGAGATAGGGATTGTTTACAAACGCTGTAAAGATTAGGACTGCCGGTTTTGATATTGAATTGCGAATTTTGTAAAGTATTTTTTTTATTGCGGAAGCCAATAACTAAGACAAAATACAGTAGTAGATGGAAATTAGTTTAAGCTTATCTCTGAAGAGGGGTGTCTACCATCGTTTCTTTGCTCACCAGTTGTGGCGCCACTGTTGACTAAGGTCCAGAGGTATAGCTGTCAAAGGCGACTTTATAAGATCGGCGCCGAAACAAAGTTTTAAATCTTGAATCTCATTAAGTTTATTAATTATAAATAACCACCAACATATCGAGTAGCTATGTTGTGCAATTCCGTTTTGTTCGGATCAAAAATCCGCTTTCAAAGCGTTCACATTCACCGCCAAATAATCCATATTTGCGATAATTTCACGAAGGAGATCACTTTTCAACAAATGAATGAAATTATAATTTATGCCACGAAGCCCGCCAAAACCAGTAAAAGTGAATGTTATTGGACCTCACGCGACACTAGCGCCTCTAGTGGCAGATTCATATACAAACCTAACCACCTGCCTAAAATATTCATGAATAATTCTAAGTCATCTCTTTGCCTACTTTATTGCGCATAAAGTATGACCCCTTATTCATAAACGCTCTATGGGTTTCTGCCAACTTAGCAATCGTTTGTCCTTATCTGTGAAAGGTAAACGTCAAAGTGACAGATAGCGTTTATGAGCGTTTATGAATAAGGGGGTAAGTTTCTAACATTGCTTAAATTTTTAATACGCACTAATACTCATTTATTTTCTCGCGCACCGTAAGTCACCTTTCCTTATAGGTATGCAGTCGTAACTTTGTAGCCAACGTCAACTAAAGGTAATATTAATAGGTGTAGGCAGGTCAGCGCTTCCATCGCTTTAGCTGTATAGAAGATATTAATTAGGCCACTTTGTGGTCTGTAAAGCGCATTCATCACTCGCTTTGAGATGTGTGAAACGTTTCGTAGGGTAGGAGGTTGTCGATTGCGGTTTTATCGATATTTATTTTGGGAATTAAAAGGTAGTTATTCAAAAAAATGACGTTATTTTAGCATAAACCATTATTATTACTGCGCTATATTTTGCTGTCACAGAATGTGTGAACTTTTTCGTCTTTGAATGCGAAAAAGAAAGAAACGTGATGGAAAAAACATGTGGTAAATATGGCTAGTTTTTTTATTTCTTTTTGTTTTAGTATCTAACTTGGAAATAACTTACTAATAATAAAATATTTCATTGTTAGACATTGTGTCAAAACTTTATTGCGATTGCAATATTTTAATATTACTGACCTGTTAACAAAATAAGGATAATTTTGAACGATTATAAAAAAAAACAATAAACGCACCTGCTTCAGTTTCTTCTAAATGATGCTACTGATTATATTTAACTCAATTTGAATCCGATCAGATAAACACCGAATGAAGCTCCAATTCCTTAGCTAATTACTTACCACGCCCTTAAAACCTGCGCTTCGCAATCTGCGTCGTCTTTTCAAGCAAATAGCTAGTATTAGCTAGTACCAATAACAAAACCATCGATATCCCATGGTGGCAGCACTATTCGGCATCTGTGTCAGATGCGCGGCAGGTGTCGCGTGCGCAGGTGATCGCCATACTAGGCGCGCAGCCTTGCCGCCAAAATCTTGCAAGCTCTGGTCACACTTGTACTTAGAACATTCGAGAATAAACCGAATTTGCGCTTATAGAAGCGTCCTCACTGAGGGCAGTCGCGTGTGAAAAGCATTCAGCGTCGAATGTTCGAGTGGCGTGGACGAGCGTTACAAAGCTTAAATTAATTGCTTACAGTGACGACGCTGCTAAAGAAGAACACTAAGGTTCATACCAGAAGAGACGTGGGACGAGGACGTATCGCGAAGCGCCTTTTAATCCATTTTCAAAGATAATGTATAGAAGCGCCGCGATGTATTCCGAATTTCGAAGTTGATATCATGCCATCTCTCACTCTCAAATTAATGACTATTAGTGCGAGCGAAACAGCACGAAATGAATATAATTTTGGAGAAGAGACAGAGGGGGTGAGGACCCAAATATCTCTTCTGTTTCGTTTGCACCTGAACTCGTAAAGATTTCTGCATCCTGTAATCGTCTTGAGTAGACTTACTCTTACTCTTACTCACTTACTTACTTACTCACCTATTCCACAATGTTAAGATGATCGTCTAATTTCTAATTTTCATTTAAGAATAAGTCTGAAATGATTATTTTTATGAAAACTGTTACGTACTATGAAATTACTTTTTAGTCTTTTTCTGCAGAAACTTTAGTAATTCCTTAAATATTTATAAAGCGAATACTTAATTATCTACTTCTCCGAATATATGTATATATACATCTTATATTATGATTCCGAATTTGCACATCAAAAAGGGTAAAAATTTCCTTTTAAAAGTCCTTATCTTATTAGAATATTTTTAATCATAGATTTGAGGAATCTTTAAAATCATTGAAAATCTAGTAAGAATCGTCAGCAGTAATTATAAAACGTGTCTATAATATTTTAGTTTTCACTCATATTTAAAAGATTTCGGAACGATACGAAAAAAGAAAATTTAGTTTATGCGTTTCAATATCTATTAAGAATACTCTTTCTCACTTTCATACTTAGGGCGAATAAGTCCTGGATTCTGATAGTAATGTGGTTATTATTCACGAAGATTGTAATATGTATGTATGTGTAAATCACGCCTTTATCCCTAGGGGGTAGACAGAGCCTAAGGTAACAAGACCTAAAGATCACGGTTAGCATGATTGTTTGTATGAATGTATCGTTATTAAAAATCTTAATCGGTTCATCGTCAATATTGATTGATTTTAGATATTCTGCATAAAGATATAATACTTATACTCGTAACAAACGATGAAATAAAACTATATAATTACCTATGTATTTTTTATTTTGTATTCGTCTGTATACGAATGTCCATTATTTTTAGTAGTTCTTTAGATAATAGTTAGTAGCGTATACGACATACCTGATACAATAAAGATGGTCTGAATAAATTATCGAATGGACGAATTTATTATTTAGGTACGCGTTAACGAGAAATAATCAAAATTAATGAGTGAAAAAAAGTTCCTATTAGAAGGCAAACAAACTAGCGCCATCTGTAACCAAGCTGCTGAAATTTTAATTGCTGCATGCAGTTGATAACGAATGGGCTTTTAAGCGCAATTAATCTATGACACGACCTCTAGATAGGACATAGTTTTAGTTGTTTTAATATAAAAAAGTGAAGAATGAAGCCCACCTGGCGATAATTGGCTTGCCCATAAAGCCCTGAGTGACCTTGTTAAGTCCTTTTAAAATTCTAGCTTGTCCTACCAAAAGGACAATAAAAGCAGTGTAGTAAAATTTGTTTATTAATTGCAATAGTTAGCTTAAAGGCTTGTGGTGTATTGGATGTCACGAAAACAACACGATGGGTAGGTATGAACACGAAAGGTAACTTTTATGATCGGTGGAATGTTCTCAGTTGGCAAGTTAATTCAAGTTAATTGGTATTTTTTTCCCGTTTTAATGTGATTTATAAAATACGAATTAATACGTGAACGCGAAACAAATGAAGTGCCCTAACATTAATAAATTCACAGCGCGTTTCGAATAGTCTCCAACGTTCGCGGCACTTTATCAAAAATTCGTTCGGAAATTTAATTTCCGTCCGAAAATTCAATCCTACTGCACTGCGGATATGAAATCGTATCCATCTTTTTTAACACTGACTCGTACTCCTCCTATTTTTACAGACTAAGTCCTTATTTAGAAAAGCATTTTGTTTATTTGACGCCATGTATAAGTCATAAAACACATTGCATAATTAGATTTTAAGTATTACTGAAGCATAAAATACGCCTTAAATTTAATTCCGACACTTATCAGCTGCCCAACAGTAAAGAAATCTAATATTATGCTTATATTTGTAACCCAAGAACAGTAAGTTGTCATTTTACCCATTGAGATAAATAAATGTCTTGTACCAATAATTTGTCCCTTGTTACTGTATGTTTAGAAGTCATCAGACTTCAGTTTTTACATATTGCAAGGTATTCACGCCTTTACCCCACTTTTTTTTTCAATCGAGAAGGTCGCTGCGCCGAAGCTGTCAGTTTATCTGAAGCCGCGGGCGGCCTAATTACCTATCTCTAGGGTTGCCAGTGCCAGCGTCAAGGCTGACGAAAGCACGTGCCGAGAAAGGGCGCAGAGTAACGGGATGGGGCAGATGCTGTTGCGAAATGTCCGACGTGTGCGCACGCTTGAACACGCCTGTTTATGTCTACAATGTCGTAGGCGAAAACGGAACTTGCACGCTCACTCTTACAGATATAAATACTGCTATTTTTTACATAATTCATCGTCAATCTTCGCGTCTCACGCCTTTTAATTGCAGTCGCACTTTGCGCTTTGCATCTTTATGATTTAGATCAAAGTTTTTTTAACCGGCATCTCGAGCAGAGATCATGGAGTCAAACACTGAGTTTTATTAAATTTGTGTGCGAAATTTCATTGTAATTATTATTATTAGCTTCTCGGGAAGGACAGTATGACTTCGAATCAAATCGAATTTCGGGCCCCCCTGAATGCTACAATGTGGATGTTCGAAAGTTCCATGTTAAACTAGATCTTTGCTCGCTTAACAATAAGCGTGAATGTGGCAAACGCGTCAAAATAATGTATGTCTTACAACCGCGCAATGGCGATAGCGCACCTTGTTATCCCATTTCGCAGTCTGTCAAATGTCACGGCCGCTTCTCTCCGCGTTTGACAACTTGCGCCATTTTATGTCTGTGGACTTTTTTTTAATTTGTGCCAGTGTGCTGCAGAACAATTGACGCATGCCATGCTATTAATGTTATGCTGTCAAATTAGCACCTAGCAGCGCTAGCTAGTAACCGTGTAAGAGTTGATTTTGTGTGTCTAAGACAAAGAGAACAAACCAAAATTAGGACAGATTTGATTTTAGAATAAGAACAAGATAGGCTTATAAAGCCTTAGTTAGAGTGTAATAGTTTTTCGCTGCATTGTGGTCTAACATTTTTAATGTTAAAAAGTTGAAAACTACTTAAACTCCGTCTTAAAATGTGTGTTGAAATTTATTCAATATTTATTTATTATGCATAAAAATCCATTAAGTATTTAAAGAAAAAGTACTTACCGGGCAGTTTCTGTGAATGTACCTAAAAAATTACAATATGACCGAAACCAAAACAACTTTATCTCTAATCAAATATTTTCATAATAGTTATCAATAATTACACGATTATGACAAAACAAAACACGTACTTACTTTATTATAAAAATGACGATTGTAAACTTCAACGGCGCGTGACTCTGTTCCAACTTTACCAGTTTTTCTCATATTAAATTCGTCTAGCCGGTCAAATAAGACAGTTAAAACTTAACTTTACGATTATTGCATGATGTGGTTACGTTAACCCTTGATGAGGCCGTCACACTTCATTACTCTTCTTAACAATCAAATGCATTAATTAACAAGATTTTCAAACTCAAGTGTTAAGGGGAGCCTTTTAAAACAAGCTTTTATTGGCTCCGTCATCGTAGAGTCCTGATCGATTTGAAGCAGTTTTAAATTGGGAAGAAATTTATTCCGATTTTTCGTTTTTATTTGGTACTAGGTGGCGCCAGCGTTCGTTCGCGTGAACTTCACTATTAGCGGCCTGTTTTTCGAAGCTACATTTATAATTTTACAATCAACCAATCAGTGGTTGGGATTAGACCAATTTTGCTATTTTAAACCTGTAAAATTGTAACTTGTATTTTCGAGAAACGGGGCACAAGAGTGTTTTGTCAACGTCTCCAATATATAACAGTTGTTATTATATCTTTATTGAAGAGTCTTTTGCCAATTTTGTATTTAATTAAGTGATGAAATAGAAGATTTCTAAGCATACGAAGTTTTGTCAAGTGTTGCCAACTGTTGTCAGCCTATAAAGGATAAATAAACTTATTGATCGTAAGATATTCCGCGAAATCAATAAAAAGTAAAGTCAAATCCTGGGAAAATGCAGAATTTACACATACTGTTTAAACTAATGACATGTCAATGTTTAGAGAAGCGGTGGCGTAAGAGCCACTACCATATCTGTTAGTGAAATAAAACAGAACGTTAAATATTAACACGTAAAGGTGCGATATGATCAGAACATAAAAAAGTCTTAAAAATCCAAATTACGTGTAATTATATGTCGTATAAAACAAAATAGTTTTCGTAACATTTCACTTACAAATTAATGAACTCGATCGTTACTATTTTATGTCGTTTGAATAAAAAAAATACTGACGATGTAATTTAAAAAAACGTCTCAACCATGTGAAATTTAAATATCGTACCTATTCGAAACTCAAAATGATCATCGACAGGGGCGTGGGAAAAAGGCCTCCTGTTCGACGTTCTTTTTTCAAATTCTCATTGTAGATTACACCTGCTGGCCGTTCGCAGCTTTCGATAAAAAATCAGTGCGTTCCTTTTTTGAATGAGCCTATCGTTTGGCTCGGTTCTTGTGGGCATTTTATTTTTAAAGTAGTCGTGAGATACCGAGTAGGTTTACTACGATTATTAAGTGGTAGAATCACGACGAGGCATTATTTTTTCGGCGTATCACGACCGAAGGGTTATTGATCATTATACAAATCATAACACGGGCCTGGTTTTTTATCACTGACCGTAACGCAATTATTGAGGAACTAAATTGGTGCTTTAATTTGATGGAATGATCCTCTAATGAAGCGAATGCATACAATACATATCTAAAAAGTAAATTAATATATCAAAAGTTGTGTAGCAACCTACCGCAAGCGTAAGTAATCGAATTATTCGTATTATAGAGCAAAAACTGGTTGATTTTACAGGGTAAAGAATGACAGCACGTAACTCTGTGAAATGAACCGTCAAAGTGTCACGTACGGGGTTTGATGAGACTGTTAACCTGCCGGTTGTGAAACAACCTGCCAATGACAAAGCGCTTATGGTAATCGGAACTCCTTATTTTAGCGGCCTCTATCCCCACTGGATTCCCGAATCCTCAGTACCTAATACAAACGTATCAATCAATCACGTTCTAATGATTATGCCTTCAGTTAAAATGTACTCAGAGATGTCAAATGGATAACGAATACTTAATTTAGTAAATTAAATAAATAATTTAATAAAGCCAGTGACTCTACAAGCTAATACATACATATCGATTGGCATAAAGGGAAGGCTAGTGTGGTGTAACAATCATCATTATTTTGAGTCCTTAAAAGTAACCTATAAAATATCACTTAGAACTGGCAACAATTAGATAGATAAAAGGTTATATATGTTCTTCAGACACTTTTATATTAAGTGCAGTGTTAAAGTTTTTTCATGTTACGCATGTTCGTCATTACTTTTATATACTTTTGATGTCCCCGCATTAAAATACTGTCGCGGCATTATCTGTAATTATACAAAACTTTTTGCTCAATGTTCTTTTAGTTATTATATTATTATTTTATAGTTTTTAGTCCTTACTGATCCTAAAACGACTATATTTATTAATCATTATATTTTATTCTTAATTACTTTTATAGCAACATTTTCAATTTGAGAATATTATAGTTATAAGCTGGCAATAAGAATTAGGTGTCGAATATTTACGACGCACCGTCTTACCGTATATGGCGGGCGCGTGCGGCCGGCCGCCATAACTGGCCAATAACATTCCATATTTAAAATTGGAATTTAATGTAAACGACTCTTCACTACAGTTGCGATGTCGCCGTCTTTTTTTTAAATGCGCTCGCTTTATGATGGCCAGACATTTTTGCCCGCGATACGTTGGTACAGTCAGCGTCATATATGTAGTATGAAATATCCAGACAGAGCAAAAAGTTCGGCACGCCATACTGTCTCTATTGTGTACCAAACTATTTGGCTGACTTGAATGCTTCAAATTATATGACGCTGGCTGTAAGTACATGGAAGTTGCTCCTTAGTTCGTCAAGTTTTTGAGTTTATGTATGAAAATCAATGATAAACATATTTAGGGTCGGTTTATAAGTAAAACAAATGCAGCAGTTTATACTTCAGACGCTTATTTTAGTTTTCTAGCAAAATCACTTATCTTTCGAGATGAAATAGTCCCTATTAAAAACTATTTTAACCTTTTAGTTGCATTATCTTGTCGTCCAGCGAAATACAAAAGTGTGTCTACCTGTCAATCTGTCCGTCGCTGAACCAGATTACCTAGTTGGAATTTGTTATAGAAATATTTTCAGACCCGGGGAAGAAAATAGGGATAGTTTTTATCCCGTAAAATCGCTTCTGAGGGATAGCGATAAGCAATTCCTGCACAGACGGAGTCTCGGGCAACGGCTAGTTAATTATATAAGGGCCGATTTTTCAATCCTCAGATAAGCATTTAACTGACAGATACCCATAGAGTTATTCGTAGAATAGGGCTTATCTGACGATTGAAAAATCGACCCTAAGTCAAACAAAAACGTGATAAATAAAACAATAAGCAAATATGTTTCAATTAAAAATGTTAAATCACCCTAAACTAAAATGTGGGCAAAGTTATTTTAAGTAATAAATAAATAATAACAATAATAACCTGCGATGAATTTCTAAAGTATTTTTATGATGCGGCACCATACTCAAGAAACATAAAACAATTAATAACTTGGTAGGATGCTACACCTGACTATGACCTACCTACTTAGAAAAAAAACTGAACCAAGAACATTCCCTTCATTCAAATCACAAGGATATTCTTAATTATACCAACATCCAAACATCCAGGGCTCCCAACGTGAGCACAAAACACACAACCTGCAGTTTTTGCACTTCCCGTCGCGCAGGCGGTTCCGTATCCGGCGGAAGTGGATCTGCGCGGGCGCATTGTGCCACTTCCGGTGTAGTCTGACCTTGTCAGATTTTGTGGGGATGGTTTCGCAAGGTTAATTAAGGTTATGGTATACAGATGATACTGAGTTAATGTCGTACTAAGAGACGTTATTAAGTAACTGTAATATTTATAAATGTATTAAACTGTAGGTATATTACATTCCTAAATGGTGAACAACTGCTACTTCCATGGTCGTGATTTGTTTTTTTTTAATTCAGAGGATTTTTATTAAGTACTTAAAAAAATTCGCAATTTCATCGTGTAGAGCCAAAATTAATCGCTAAATTACATGAAGATCGATTTAGTAGTGAACCTGTTTTAATCTTCCACACACAGTACATACTCGTAATTTAGAAAATATGTAACTGGTTTAAAATAAAGGAAGACTGATTCTCAGATTAGAAACCGACCGTTGAATTCTAAGTTTCAATCATAATCAAAAAGACATTGGTTTGACTTGGTTTGTCGAAGCATTCCTAAAATACTCTCAAACAGAGTGCCCTTAATCGTTTACCCGATCGCCCTCAAGATTCGTTGTTTATCATCTCATCAACAATAAGGTGCCGGCAGATGGCAAATTACAAAGCACTTGTGCCGAACGATATTTTTTCCAACACCATATGCACTGCGATCAAGAAATTAAATCTACCTTCTAAGCGTCATATTTGCATCCTAGTGACATATGTCTGAAAATCACAAAAACTCGAGATTTTAGAAAAAAAAGAGAAAAAAAAGGTTCAAGGAGCGACAGATGTACGAAAAGAAACATAGCACGTGCCATCTGCCAAATCTTAACGCACACAATGAACCTATCTCATAGAAAAAAGTCTAAGGAAACGCACACAGAGACGAATTGATCAAAGCACGCGCTACGAACGGCAGATGTGGCCATCTTGGATTGGTTCTGCTATTTGAATTTCGAACTTCCGTGTGCTCGATAAGAAATTGTAGCTGGCTGGATGGACACTTAGCACAAAATGATTTATTCTGTAGTAGCCGTTTGTTCTCTTCAATGTGAATCGATTCTTATTACTGATCGACTCCAATTGTAGAAAGCACCAGGTGCAAATCTTTAATCGACACTTTCTCATTATCAATCTTTTGAATTGTTTTCCTATGAGTTATCATTCTTTAATGGACTTGTGTTTAACTTGGTGAAACTTAATAATAAAGACACGATTTTTGAACCTGATCTTATTTATTTGACGTAATAAAATTCAAAAAGCTACAAAACAAAACTAGTACACATAGCACATATACTGCTTGTAAATTAAAATTAAGTCAATATCCAAGAAATAAACACAAGGATAGCAAATGACAAGTTAACAATGTTTTTTAAGCCAGTTTGTTCAACGAAATATCTTTGCATCAGCACCTTCTGCTTCGTCTTTTAAATAAGGTAGGTATAAATATTAGTTTTATATGATTCAGTGTTAACGACAATAGACATATTTTCTACGGGATGCAGACTGCGATTACCTTTAATGAGCTCGCGATATCTCGGCGCAGTTGCATGCATCATTACTGCGGGTAGGGTTAAAGGCAATCACGGTTTAGCGGGTCCATATCCCGTAGAGCATGTCTAAGAAATGAGAGTAGAATAGTTTGAATCAATTTTCGATGCCAGGGCATTTGGAACGCCAAAGTTATTATTCTTTTTTGAGCGTCAATATTACATGTACAGGATCTTCCTTACGAAGTATCATCGAACGAACTTCATGCGAGTAAACTAGTGGAAAATATTACAGCGGATGTTATTGTGCCACTAAATGTGGTTTTGAAATAAGAAGAGAAGGCTGGGCAATTTTTTGATTTAAGAAAATATTTGAGAAGCTGTGTATCGCTCATATCGTTCAGATCCATTTTTTTATTCGCAGTCTGGTCTTAGTTTTGAACTTATTTACCTTTCTCTTAGACGGCGACAAGTCGTACTGTGAAAATTGGACGGTCATAGAAAGTTTATGGTGAACCACAAAATAAATCATTATAAATTATGAGCGTTATACCGCCGTGAGAAATAGTAAGATACACCAATGGCACTTTAAAATAAAGGCCACATACTGTCACATCCTGACATGAAAAAAAAAATAAGCTGAAGATCTCGTCTATCCCACGCCACGGCAGAAGCTGCAGCGCATAACGCTAGAAAATTAGTAAAAAAGTTCTTTTTGTGAACAGCCGTTTATACACTTCACTACTATTAATATCTTTTTTTGAACTCAAAAAACTATTAAGCCCGAATAGGCTCTGATCCGAAATCTTAAGACAGCCTTGCTACCTGAACAGCAGCTGCTTTAAATCGATATATCCTCCATCCTATTCTGACACACGTGTGTTTGTATTTCCCTCGCTCTCGTGATAAGAAACGGTTGTAAGGAGCATTGTCTGAAATTGTTTAGAATCCTGCGCACTTATCTAAATACAGCTTTGTGTACTGTCTTTGTGAGACTGTCTTCACTTCCAGGTTCAGTAAAATATTATTTGTATATGTACCAATATTTGAAAATAAAAAAGCCTTTGGTATCACGGTATCAGAACTAGCAGACTATCGTTCGCTTAGGGCAAGTGTGGTTAGTATAGACGACTAAGTGCTTCGTAATTCTTTATGACAGTTCCTGAGCGTTTTCCAAATAACAGTCCATGTGTACTTTTTTTCCAGAATTTAAATATTTTGGATGTGGAAATGTGTCCCAGATTTTACTATGGATTTTTTTTCCTGTTCGTCACATTCTATACATACATCTATACGAAAAAAAGTGACGAACTGGGATGGAAATTTTGGACCATATTTTTTCTTGTATAAAGATCGATAGGGTAAACGATTCTGTGAAATAAAAACCCAAAATAGGTAAATTCTGGAAAAGTGACACTTATTTGGAAAATGCTCTCCTACGTCACAAAAAAAAACTATAGGCTGATTGTGTGCAAGTATTTTGAATAGTAATCAATTAGTACTCTACACAGCGTTAGTCGAAGCCGGCTTCCTCAAGGCTTGTGGCTCCGAAATTGATTGTTAGAGCTAATACTGCAAAAGGGGCAGCTAAACCACGGCCTTGGTAACAGTCACTATTTATCTATCGAAGGATATATTGAACGTATTGCTTAGAGAAATTAGGCGCTGATTGTCACATTGACTTGCAAGTGGAAAACAGGCACAATTCGGAGAAAATGTAATCTTCAGGTAACATCTTAAGAAACCTTTAGAAGTATTTTTTTTTAATTTATTGAAAATAAATTTATAAGCTTTATAACAGCGGGCGAAAACTCGGCAGAGTTTATATGCCGCTGCTGGTTACCCAAATTAGTTGCTTACTAAACAGACGAGTTACTACGAGTTATTCGTACGTTCAGTTTTTTTTCTACCGGTGACCGATATGACTCCGATATCACGTTTCGCTCGATAAAATCCCGTTGTGCCATACATAAATCGATTCGGTCAAATGACGAGTGTAAGGTTAATTCTGTGGTGGTCAGTCGCACGCGCGTTACGGTACCAATAGCACGCCGGTGCTAATTGCACGCACAGTTAGAGCTAGATTGCGCTTCGGTTTAATGGGTGAATTTTTACGCGATTGATCTTTATTTCTCACTTCCATGCTGTAGGCTTATTACCTAACTCGCTCGCAATCGCCATCGTGTTCATTTTGACAGTTCATGTATGGGCTAACAATTGGCATCGGAATCAGCTAGCTGTCACATTCATACAAGAACTGTCAAAATGAACACGATGGCGATTGCGAGCGAGTTAGGTATCATCGACAGTATCGATGGCGCTATTTCTTTTTAAAAATTGATTGATTGAGCGAGTTAGGTAATAAGCCTACTGGTCTGGGAGTAAAGAAAAACATAGAATTATCAGTTGCTTCTCTTCCCGCGCAGATGGTAAAAGCCCATCGAGGGAATGGGTGTCTTAGGAATCTCGTATAGGCGATGCAGCTAGCAACCCATCACTATTTTGATTTCCCTTTCCAGCTATACGCCCTTAATCATGCTAAACGTGGCCTTAAGGTTTTGTTACCTTAGGTTCTGTCTACCCCGTAAGGGATAAAGACGTGATGCATGATGTTTATTTCGATTCCGAGCTGTTATATTTGATAGCTCATCCTTCCTACTTCCTACATACACATACATACCGTCACGCCTCTTTCCCACAGGGGTAGGCCGAGACTACTTTGTTCCACTTTCTACGATCCTGACCTGACATACTTCTTTCGCTACCTACTTCCTACTAAACCTACTAATATTATAAATGCGAAAGTTTGTAAGGATGCATGGATGTTTGTTACTTTTTCACGCCGGAACAGTTGAACAGATCTGGGTGAAATTTGGAACACAGATAGATTATAGTCTACTAGCCTTCCGTCCGCAGCTTCGCTCGTGATAAATTATTTTTCCCGTAGGAAAAGGTATTTTCCCGCGGTAAAAAGTAGCCTATGTCACTCAGTGATAATGTAGCTTTCTAACGGCAAAAGAATTTTTGAAATCGGAGCCTATTCAATTCAAACAAACAAACAATAAAATAAAATAAAATAAAAATAAAATTCTTTGCAGGCGAAGTCGTGGGTAACAGCTAATTTGTTATAAAAAACCTCATGTAGTTAGTAGTATTAGCAACCCGCGCTAGCGTCGCACGATAAATACTAACACTGCGCTGCCAAAATTATCGTCATATTTCAACCAACTAACAAATAACCTTAACAAATGATATGCTTAAACTTTCATCATGAATCACCCAATCTATTGGTGGGAACCACATGAAAATCCCTTCAGAAGTTATCGCTAACAGAACAGACGCGACGGAGGACTTTCTTGCATAATAATGTGATGTCGGAAAGATTTCCGGCAGAAGATCTGTGATAGCAAATGCCGACAGCATAATTATGCTGGTACAGCCGAGGGCATAAATAAATATCAATATAGACATCATGACAAATATATCTGTCATCGGCGGTTGGTATTCAAATTGTATATTACATTTATAAATTCTGGAGTAACTTTACCAATAAGTACCTATGTACGTGTCTGAGTATTAAAAGGGTGGATGAATTCAAAACCCGTCAAATTCGTATCCTAAAGTTTCTTATTCTTAGGGTACACGTGCAAATCTTTGCCTTTACTTAGAATAAAAAAATGCGATCCGAAACCCAAAGGAAGTTCAAGTCTATGGAATAAATAAATGACGTACAGAACAGCGATCAGCTGATTCCCATGAACGCACGTGTTTGGGTCAAAATTTGCAACTTTTTTTAATTTAACTTTTTTTGCGCAAGGGCCGTGGGAACAAGTTTCTTGAGCCACGTGCTTACCTGGCTGAAAAAAAAAACAAAAATGTCTTTCGATCCGTACATAATAGATGAATGTAACTCGCTACAAACTTAATTTAACCGATCGCAGTGGCGCTGCTGTCGCACAATTGATTCAAATTTTATATAAAACCATTGTAGCTCACGTAGTTCCAGATTTTTCCGACGGTTGAGATAAGTTTGTGTTCTAATTTTAAACGGTGCGGGATAAGAAATAGCGCAATTTATAGATGTTGACAGTTTTTGAAAGGTATGATTGGCAGCCGTGTGGTTTTGTTGAATTTATTGCGACAATATGCTTTTATATGTATACCTATTATGTAGGTATGTAATGGTAGGAAATAAAATTATTGTATTCCATTCAAATAAAACTTATGTTTAAAATACCGATGTTTTTTTCTGAAAAGTAATACTTAAAAGGTATCTATTTCATCAGTGCCGTAATTTTGCTAATAGGTAAATATAAAACTTGTTTCATCTTAGCCGCTAAAGAATTAAATATCTGCTTAAAACGGGTGCGATCAAACGATCTCAAAATAAGGACCATTGGCGACATAACTATGCAAAAAGTTGTCGAATTTAAAACCCCTTTCAAATCAGTGGGGAATAAAAAAGTTATTATACACTCGTTAAATTGAATTCTTTAGAAGAGCGCGGCTTAAGATCTCTATTACGTATGTATTGTTGCTATAGTGATTGCCTTCGGAATTTAGTTCAAAGCAAGTGAGAAAACTTCATAGATAGACATGATAAAAGCAAGATACCCTATCCAATAAAAAAAATACCAAAATCGGTTTACTCTGTAAAAAGTTATGCGTAGTATGTAACATACATAAAAAATAAAAATATAGGTAAGCGTCGAATTGAGAACCTTCTCAGTTTTTTCGTCGGTTAAAAACAAAAGAATGAACTCGTCTTGTTTACTGAGATCGGAAATGGCTGTAAATTTTACTACGATTTTTCGTAAATAGATTTAGTAAAGAAAATAACCATTTATTTTTTCCACGGCTACAAAACATTTCAATACAACTTATAAGTTGGGTACCTATTGCTATAATTATAGCAATTCCATTTACCCAATGCAGCCTTATTTTAGCCAAAGCCAAATCTTTTAAGTGGTCTTCATTACCGGTCTAATTAACGTTATTTTAACGGTTGATTAAAAACTAATTGTTGTTTCGATCGCGTGCCGCCGTGCTTTTATCGTGTCTTGTAATAGCGACACTTTATGTTTCTTTACTTACATGGAAGCCATAGAATGTAACACAGTGTAATTTTAAGTAAGTAAGTAAATGCTTTATTGTACAAATATAAGTAAACAGACACAATTCACAAAACAAAACATTAAATATGTATTATGTATATGCACAAAGGTGAACTTATAGCTATTATTTTATTTATTTCCTATCCTTAACGCTGACAATCTAGGGAGAGGATAACATTTTACCTACCCCAAGTTAGGTCGAAAAGTTATTTTCTACAATAATCCTACTAATATTACAAATGTGAAAGTCTATTTGTTACCCCTTACCGCTAAAACGGCTGGACGGATAGGATGAAATTTGGTATATAGACAACTGCTTGTCTGGAATAACACATAGGCTACTTTTTATCCCAATTTTCGCACGGGATGAAAATACTCCTTATTCACGCGACCGAAGCCGCGAGCAAAAGCTAATTGAATAAAAGTTAGTGACTGCAAATAAAAACAAAAAAAAATGGGATTAGAGGTACGAATTTATTTTGTAAATTTATTTATTTTTATGAATTTTGCCACGAATATCCGAACATATCGCACATGACATTTAACATAGTATTAACTCAAAAAATACCGTTTCGAGATATTGCGTTTTAAACTTTTAAAAATTCATATCTCCTAATATTTAAACTTATACTAGCAATATTTTATATGATTATGTTGCAAAACTATTCAGCATTATTTTAATTATAAACATGATTGCTAGTAGACTATTTTCGTAGATTTATGAGAGGTTTTTAAATACCACTTAGAGTAATGACTATATTGCCAATCCAATAAAAATAATTTTAGACTTGTGCCGGTATAGCCTGTTCTTCAGTTTTGGTTGAACTGTTTTTGCAGTATAGTAAACCAAAATAATACGATATACCATAGTCAACTTAGTAAAAACTTCGCGTATTTTAGGGATTAACTAATAAATTAAACAGATTTTTTATTTTTCTATATTGAACAATAAATAATAATGTAATTT
Organism: Pandemis corylana; assembly: GCA_949127965.1. NCBI lineage: Eukaryota > Metazoa > Arthropoda > Insecta > Lepidoptera > Tortricidae > Pandemis > Pandemis corylana. The sequence goes on from OX421869.1 coordinate 4,588,242, forward strand.
TAGTTGACGCAGTGCATCTTCTGAATCTGTGTGCTATCATATTAGCCCTGATCGCCAACGCCCTACGCTCCCGTTCAATATCAGCGTCATCTGGCTGGTTCTCCGTGACTAAGTGTCCCAACACACGTTTAACACACGATACCCTCTTAAGGACAGTACCGTTCAGCTACAGGGGGGGCACATACGACGGGCACTTCGTACCCGCCTTAAATACCATAAGTTCGCTTTTAAGAGCGTTATATTTAAGACCATGTTTACGAACATAAACTTCACAGGTTTTTAATAGTAATTCAATTGCACCAGGCGAGGGGCCCAGTAGCACCATGTCGTCCGCGTAGCTAATATTACTGAGGCAGACACCACCTATATGACGACCGACATGTATACTGCTCAGCTCCTCAATAAGTGCATTGATGTAAAGATACAGGTTGAAGAGTATCGGTCACGTTCTGCTCCCCTGCCTCACCCCGCACTCCAACCTGTACTCATCAGACCAATTGCTACCCCATCTGACAGTGTTGAGTGTTGACTTGACACACGTACCAGCTCCTAAATATGCGTTAAGTTCCTCGGGAACCCCCTCTTTTTCTAGTTTGGCCCATAGTAGTTCGTAGCTTACCAAGTCGAAAGCTTTCGAAAGATCCAGGAAGCACGCATATACAGGAGTCTTCCTACGTGTGTAGTATTCGACGGTGTGCTTGAGGCTCAGTATTGCACTTTCAGTGGATAGTTTAGGTCTGAACCCAAACTGCGCATCATGTAGCTTTATGTACCTATTCAACTCAGCATCAAGCACAGCATCAAACACCTTGGCCACAACTGTTGCCAGCGAGATTGGCCTGTAGTTTGTTATGTTAGTTATATCACCACTTTTATTTTTAACTAGCTTCTACCCGCGACTTCGTCTGCGTAGAATTATACATAAAAACCTTCCTCTTGAATCACTCTATCTATTAAAAAAACATACATACATACATACCGCCACGCCTCTTTCCCATAGGGGTAGGCAGAGACTACTTTGCTCCACTTGCTACGATCCTGACATATTTCTTTCGCTTCATCCACAGTCATCAATCTCTTCATACATGCTCGTCGGTTTCGGGTACTCCTGACCTGACTTTTTTCCAAAACGTCTCCTATTTGGTCTCGGAACGTCCGTCTAGGCCTTCCCCTCCCAACGTTACCATTCACACTCCCCATATATATCTGTTTAGTTAGTCTACTTTCATCCATCCGCTCTACATGCCCAAACCAACTAAGCATACTTTTTTCTATCCTAGTCACTATATCCTCTTTCACACCAGCACGTTCTCTTATCACACTGTTCCTTATTCTATCTTTCAGAGATACACCTTCCATACTCCTTAACGCTCTCATTTCTACTGCGTTTATTCTACTTTCATGCTTCTTTTGTCATACCCAAGTTTCGCTACCGTACATCAATGTTGGAACAAGCACCCCTCTGTGGACAGCCAGACGCGCCTTCTTCGACACCTTCTCACTGCTCACAAAGGCACGCAGCGCCCCATTGACCATATTTCCTGCACTCACTCTTCTTTCAATATCACTTTCACACTTCCCATCTATCGTAAACCGGCGTTCTGGGATCGGCATCCCAGATGTACAAACTCTTTTACCTGTTCGACTTTCTTACCCGCAATCACAATCTCACATTCAGTCATACTATCGTCTTTTTCAAACACCATAACTTTCGTCTTGCTTACATTAACATTCATACCTTTCGTTTCCAATGCACCACATATAATGTTAGTCATCATCTGCAACTCCTCCTCCGACGAAAAAAACCGCATCAAAATCCGTTGTGTAGTTTTGAAGATATAAGCATGCATAGGGACATAGGGACAGAGAAAATGACTTTATTTTATACTATGTAGTGAAGTGATAATAGGCACAACTGCAGTTCTTATCATGTCAGGGGGCAGGTACCCATGGCTAAGACACAGGGAGAAAAGCATAGCGAGCACCCTGGGCAGATGTGACCCTGCATGTTCAAGATGCTCAATGCTTAGGCCATCATGTCCAGGCGACTTTCCCCTCTTCATTCCTCTGATTACACAATATGCTATCTGTTTTGCCAAGAACCTTGCACTACATTCACTCTTAGACGATTCGACTTCCCCCCTGCAAGAGTCGTTACCAGAGAAGATTTGACAGCAAAACGTTGTCTAAACAAATTAGCAAATTAGCATTAGATAACATGGCTCTCCTCATTATAGTTTACAGCCTTTAAAATTCTCGACGCTCTTGTATGTCTGTTCATTTTGAATTAATTAAACTGAAATAATGCAGAAATAACGTTAATAATGGCAGGCAATACGATCTTAATTCCCCAAATCTACCATAATCTTGCAATACATGACAGGATAAATAGTAATAACACAAAAAAATCCGAGTCATTATAGTATTAAGTAGAAATATTATTGGACTGACTGCCAAATCAATTCATAAAAAAAGGCAATGTGGTATTATCTTGAAATAATACATAGCCTAATCAATATAACAAACGAAAAATGAAAGGCAACAACGTATTAAGTAGCAATAATACAGTATAGATTACTCAAAGGCGTTCTGTATTGATAGTTGAAGTTGTCGTATCTCCAAATAATACATTATACACGCGACCTATCCCTCTGAGAGCCGCACGGCAACTGACTCATTTAAAATGGTGCTGTATTGCCGTGCGCCGTGGTAGATAGTATGACCAGGCAAGAAAGGCTTTTAGTGCCATCTCTCGGTGAGTAGATTAGTTAAAAATATGACGGTCTTACCAAAAAATAGATAAAAAAATTCTCTATCCGATGGTATGCTTAACTAAGAAAGTGATTTTTTTGAGTTAATACGGTATTAAATGTCATGTGCGATATGCCACAAAAACCAGAAATGGTAACGAGTAAAAAATAACGTTATAATAAAACGAGTGGTGTGAAAAGTGCACCGTATCACGAAATAACGCGTTATTTAATAGTATTTTAATAGTTATGTTGCAACCCGTTGTTCTGAATTCAAACGTTCTACTTGTAATTAAGGCTCGATTGAGTTTAATTGGTGAGCGGTATTTTAGGATTCGGCAACACTGTGGTCTGATCCATTTTAAAACAAGAACAGGATTAAAAAAATGAGGGTTTGTTTTCTTTGTGGCATATTGTTTTATCAAATCAATCAAGAAAATTTACTTCTTGATTTTTTATATGTTTACTTTTACGGTTTTACCGTTAGAAATTAAATTCCTAAACGACACTGAAAATTAGTACACATAGAAAAATCCAAAAACTAAAGCTATGGCCGGGAATCAAACCCGGATCTCGTCATTCCGTGACGCGTGCTATACCCCTACAGATGGTAAAAGCCCATCGAGGGAATGGGCATAGGAATAATGTTATAGGCGATGCGGCTAGCAACCCATCACTATTTTGATTCTCCTTTCCACCTATACGCCCTTAATCATGCTAAACGTGGCCTTAAGGTTTTGTTACCTTAAGCTCTGTCTACCCCGTAAGGGATAAAGACGTGATTTATATGTGTGTGTGTGTGTGTTATTTTAAACCCATTAAAGGCTGCCAGGTGACACCAAATCTATAAGATCATTTTAAACTAAGAATAAGATCCAAACGGTATTTCTTCGGCAAAATTATGTGAATGCACACACAATAGGACAATGCAAGGACGTATTTGGTTCACTCTATTAAAACGCTATTACAAAAACGAATGCTATCGAGACGCAGATCACAAATAAAATAAAAGCCTTATCTCTTTGGTAGCAAAGACGTGGTTTCAGTGGTTATGTGTTTTACAGATGCATTGTAAGTTGGTTATGAGATTTTCTGGGACGTTTGAAACGGATATGTGTGTAATAAATAACGGCCAATTTGCATTATAATTGAAGAGATTGCATTAAAAATTACGAGTAGCTGCATGACTAGTAGATACTTTATACATCTCTACTAGATTAATATAATTTACTAGCTTCTGCCCGCGACTTCGTCTGCGTAGAATCATACATAAAACCTTCCTCTTGAATCACTCTATCTATTAAAAAAACCGCATCAATATCCGTTGTGTAGTTTGAAGATATAAGCATACATAGGGACATAGGGACATGGGGATAGAGAAAGCGACTTTGTTTTATACTATGTAGTGATACCTTATACATCTCTTTTATAGATGTATTTAATTTAAGTTGAATTGAAGTTTTCTTACTGTATTTATTTCGAAAAATGACTTTCTACCAAGTTTCTTGCGGCGCATTCTTCTTGGCAATGATAGTCTTTTCGAATGCGCTGGTAGTTTCAAAAAGACATGTAAAAGAGCTCTTGGCGGCCAATTTACAAAAATAAAATTTTGCTTTTTCGTTTTTTTTTTGTTCTGAGGTTTTACTTACCGTTTGATTTGAAGGAAATTGGAACGGCTCTCCCGCCGAAACAAATAGGCTAAAGTGTGATAATTCTTAAAAAAAGACAATGCGCTGCTGCCTTGCGGAGATTGCTGCACTCTAAATGGATGGCCCAATGTCCAGCTGGTCACTACATACATAGATCACGTCTTTATCCTTTACGGGGTAGACATAGCCTAAGGTAACAAAACAGGCCATTTTTTTTTTTTAATATGAATAGGAAGGCAAACGAGCAAGTGGGTCACCAGATGGTAAGTGATCACCACTGCCCATAGACACCCGCAACCCCGCAAGTTTAGCAAGATTGCGGGCGTATAGGTGGAAAATGGAATCAAAATAGTGATAGGTTGCTAGCCACATCGCCCATAACATGATTCCTATGACTTCTTGCGGTGGTTCGGTAGTTCCTGCGTGGGGGTTTTGAAAATTTTTACCGACCAAATGTTTAACATTTTTTTTGCACGGCTCGTTTCCCCCAAAACCATCATCCATTATAGCTTTTCATTACAACTCATTATGTACTTTATTGTATCGATTCATGATGAATACACAAAGCCAGGGGTACGAAACCACAACAATCGATTGTTGACCCTGGATCATATCGATTTCTTGTGATCTATTGAGTTGCAGGATGCGTGTTAAAAAAATGAATGCTTTAGGGTGATTTTCTTTGGTATTTAAAAGTCTGTTGCTTGCTTTGTGTTCATTTAATGGTGGTTTCTTGCATTTATAAGAGAACTCATTTCAATATTTTAGCATTAGTAAGCGATATTTAATATTACCAAGGGGACATTTTATAGTGTCTACCGGGTTGGATGCATTTGATCTCCTTTTTTGGGAAAATATGATAAAAATGATAGGAGCCTTGTATTTTTTCCATGTAAACCGATTTGTGTGTGATAAACACATAGAAAAACGTCTTAGATTCAAGTCATACAATAATTTGATGTCCTAAATGAAACAGCAATAATTTCAAATCACCCAAAGTCTTTCTAATTAATTAAGAAATACAACGCATCTGTACTTTCGTTTAAAATCTCTTTGAAGCCGTCTCGCGTCCATGCTTCATATAGCAACCTAATAACTTAGCGTACTGGCCAGTATTTCAAGAATTTCTCAAAGACATGTGCAAACAGCCATCTCGGGGCGTTCGGGTTCTATTTTTAAATATTCGAAACACAAGGAAAGCACCAGATGCAAGCGGCAGGTACCGAAACAGCCAGCATCATGTTGCAAATTATATAACCCGACCAAATTTGAAGGTATCATGTTTAGAACTCTTATTGAAGTGAAAGGAGCTTTTGAATTTGTTCGGGTGTCGCCGAAAACCACAGCTTGCCGCGACAGATGTATTGCACCGGCACAAGGAAGCCGTACAAAAAGCGAGCACGCGCTCGTTTGAAAAAAATTGCATGCGGGCACAAGTTGTCCGTCATATTGCACCTTTGGGTGAAAAAATACAATTAGTCGCGCGTGATTTTTGAGATTGGATCTGAATATTTAGAAAGCAGCTGGCGTTTTGGCTGTGGAATGTTATACGTGTTCGCTGTAGTAAGATGGTGATTAGTCATGATTAGAAAATAAATGTGGTATTGCAAAATTTCTACGTATTTTGACAATATGCTAGCTATCCCATCAAAACAAAACTTGTAAAAAAACCAAGTCTCGCAACTCAGTTCTTCTACCGTAAAAAGTTGTGAGATCCATGTAATACCAAGTCGGTTAATTTATTCAGTCCCTACTAAAGAGACCTCCTGTCTTAAGTTATTACGTAATTAGCTAACCTAACAACATTTAATGCCCATATCAAAATTAAAAATCGTTTAAGTTCTAAATAAGTAAATTGACTTGGCATTCTGACGTGTATGTGTGCGTGCACGCACACTACAAACCTGTATCTGTCAGTTGGTCAGTCAATAAACTAGCTGCATTGTGTACGAGCGTTTGATTACCTCCGATATCTACCCTCAGACTTCTCAGTGGCGACGAGTTTTGACCTACCTGCGCGTTCAAAAAAAAAAAAAAAAAAGTGAAATGGCTTTTATCGGGAATTTATCCGTTTTCGACCACAATACCCAGGATTGGGCAATTTTCTACAGTCGATTTCAACAGTTCGTGGTACTGAATAAAATTGACGAAGATAAAAAGGGTGCGTTACTTCTAACGCATTTAGCGGATGAAACGTATCGTCTTGCGGGGAACTTGACACATCCAAAGAAGATAGATGCGGTCAAGTTCAATGAGCTAGTGTTGGTGTTGGACAAACATTTGACACCAAGAAGATGTACCTTCGTCGATAGGGCGAGGTTTTACGAGGCAACCCGTGAAGCTGGTGAGGGCATCGAAGCATGGGCAGCTCGAGTAAGGGGACTCGCCGTTCACTGCGAGTTCGGAGCTGCGCTGGACATGCTACTCATCGACAGGTTCGTGCTGGGGCTGCGCGCCGGCCCGGAGCGCGACCGCCTGTTCGAGCAGGATGCAGCCAAGCTCACGTACGCGAAGGCCGTGGAGCTGGCGCAGCAGGCCGAGTGTGCGCGGAGCGCGCGCGCGCTGGCCATGCCCGCTGCGCACGCGCACGTCAAACAGGAGCCGGTGTACCGAGTGAGCGCAGGCCGCGCCGCCGCCGCCAGCAGCGGGCGTCGCTGTGCAGTATGCGGACTCCAAAGTCATAGCGAAAACAGCTGTCGCTATAAAAATTACCGATGCCAGGTGTGCGGATTAAAGGGACACCTTAAGAAGGTGTGCAACTCGAGCAAGAAGGCGACTACGAATGGCCGGTTACATAACTTGGAAGCTGATCATATTCCGGTGGACTTAGGAGAAGGCGAGTGTAGCAAGTGCCAGGAGTGTGAACTTTTTAGCCTGAGGTACGTGAATTATGCTCCAATACTCTTAAACGTTTCCGTGGACAATGTTAACCTGAACATGGAACTCGATTCGGGTTCGAGTACGACCGTGATATGTAATAAATTATATAACAGCAAATTTTCTAACTTGAAGTTAATTAAAAGCGATTTGAAAATGTGTCTATATAATGGTCATAAAATCACGCCTACTGGATATTTCAATTCAAAAGTTTCATATTTAAATCAAACTCACGATTTAAATATCTATGTGATTGAAAATGGGGGTCCCCCATTATTAGGCCGCGATTTTATGACAAAGTTCAAGTTAAGTTTTACGGTATCTAATAACAATAACAATTATGTACACTTAGATGCGACTTCGAGTAAGTTACAGCAGATGTTGAGCGATTTTTCATGCTTGTTTAATGATGAATTAGGTACATTCAATCAGTTTAAAGTAGAATTAAAATTAAAAGATAACGTTAAACCAAAATTTTTCAAGCCACGGTCTGTTCCTTTTGCACTAAAGAGTCGATTGGAGGATGAAATCGATAGACTTGTAAAATTAGGTATACTTGTCCCGGTGAGTCATTCGGAATACGCGACGCCCATAGTGCCCGTTTTGAAAGAGAACGGAAAAATAAAAATAGCAGGCGATTTCTCGGTCACGCTCAATAAAGACATGATTATTGATAGGTATCCTATGCCGCGTATAGAAGAAGTATTTGCAAAGCTCGGAGGCGGACGAAATTATACAAAGTTAGACCTTAGCAATGCCTATAACCAGTTTGTTTTGACCGATGCTTCACAAAAACTTACAACCATAAGTACCACCAAAGGGCTTTACAAATATACGCGGCTTGTTTACGGCCTCGCCAATGCACCGGCTATTTTTCAACGCGCTATGGAGACGCTTTTGGTAGGTATAGACGGAGTCAGCTGTTGGCTCGATGACGTGTGCGTAACGGGGCCGTCTAGCGAAGTTCATTTGGAACGATTGCGCACGGTTTTGACTAGACTTAAAAATGCCGGATTGAAATTACAAAAAGACAAGTGCGTGTTTTTTAAGGACAGTGTAACCTACCTTGGTTACGTAATTGATAGGAATGGGTTGCGAACATGTAAAAAGAAAATAGAAGCTATCTCGAATGCGCCTATCCCTACTAATGTTTTAGAAGTAAAACGATTTTTAGGTGTAGTCAATTATTATCGTAGTTTTATACCTAACGCGTCGGGTATGTTAAAGCCGCTACACGATTTACTTCGTGCCGATGCGGAGTGGGAGTGGGGCGCCCGGCAACAGGCCGCGTTCGACAGCGTGAAGAAGGAGCTGTGTTCGGATCGCGTACTGGCACACTTCGACCCAGCCGCACAGTTAGTGCTGTCCGTGGACGCCGGGCCTGGGCTGGGCGCCGTGCTGGCCCAGCGCGACCCCAACTCCGCCGTAGAACGGCCGCTAGCGTTTGCCTCGCGATCATTAAACGCTAGCGAAAGGAACTACAGTCAAATCCAAAAAGAAGCGACTGCTATAATTTTTGGAGTAAAGCGTTTCCACCAATATTTGTATGGTAGGCAAGAACCTTTTATACTAAAGACAGATCATAGGCCTTTATTGTCTATCTTTGGTAAAAAGATAGGGATATCCGTGATGGCGGCGTCACGTTTACAGCGGTACGCCATAATATTATCTGCGTACAACTACGAGGTTCAGTATATAAGTAGTGCAAATAATCTCGTGGCGGACTATTTTTCTCGAGCGCCTCTGCCGAATTTTGACGGTACAGGAGAAAAAGAGAACAATAATGTCTCATTTTTAAATTTCCTGGATACTAACGTAGCACCTATCACACTTGAAGATATACGGAAAGCTACCGAAAAAGATCAAACTCTACAAACGGTTATAGCGTATATGAATAATGGATGGCCGCGAAAAATTAAGTGTGGTTCTGTTTTGCCTTATTTTAACTGCAAAACAGATCTTGAAGTTGGTCACGGTTGCCTTTTCCGCGGTCATCGAGTTGTTGTTCCGGCTGAGTTTCGTAAACAAATGTTACTGGAGTTACACTCGGGGCATTTAGGCGTAGTTAAAACGAAAAGTATCGCGCGCAGTAAGATGTGGTGGCCCAAGTTAGATTCGGACATAGAACGCTGGATAGGCTCGTGCGCTGCCTGCGCAGCTGTGCGGCCTGCGCCCCCCCGCGCTGCGCCCGCGCCCTGGCCGCGACCGGCCGCCGCTTGGCATAGGATTCATATCGATTACATGACTATTGAGCAAAAAGTATACCTAGTTGTCGTAGATGCGTACAGTAAGTGGCTTGAGTGTTTACATATGAATACTGGTACCTCAACTCGAGCGCTTATAAGTAAACTTAAGGAATTGTTTTCGAGGTTTGGCTTGCCTAAACTTATCGTGTCCGATAACGATGTTAAAATCCATTCGACGGAATTTAACACCTTTTGCAAAATGAACGGAATACGATACGTTACATCGCCAATTTATCATCCAATTAGTAACGGCCAAGCTGAAAATTCAGTTAAAACATGTAAAAAAATGATTAAATGTATCCTTGAAAGTAGTAATGTTCATAGCAATGTGAATGTGAGTGATAAATTGTTAGGGTTATTATTTCAGAACCGAAATACTCCACATTGTTCTACAGGACAGGCGCCGGCTAAGTTGATGATGGGCCGTACCTTGCGGTCAAGGCTGGACCTTATTTTACCACAACCCTGTAATAGTACAGCATCAAATCCAAATTGTAAATTGAAATGTAGGCAATTTAATGTCGGCGATAAAATATGGTTACGATGGTTTACGGGTAGGAAAGAGATGTGGACGTTAGGTATAGTTAGAAAAGCCATCGGTAATCGGATGTATGAAATATATGTAACCGATCATGATGTTTTATGCAGGCGCCATATTGATCAAATCACAAAATTCACAGGTGACCATGTAGTTGAAAATAATGATGCCGTCGTTGATGACAGCGATACACCTGTTTGGGTGACGCCGCCAGCACCGTCACCGTCACCGCCACCACCGCCGCTGCTGACGGCGTCACCTCGGCCCACTGCACCCGAGGTCATTGAGCCTGATCTACAACTTGACGAGCAAGGTAGTGATGTGCTCAATGACGATAATGAGGCTACGAGAACGTCGTACGAGGAAGGGGTGCAAAATGTGGAAACAAGAATGTCGGAAGTTGTTGTCGACATTGAGCCAGAAGTGGCAGTAACAGAGTCCATAGTAGACCGTGCTCCTGCACCGTCGCGACCAAGGGGACCTACGCTAAGACCTAGAAATAAGAACATAGTTTATAAATATAAATAGATATAAGACATAAGTATTGTTAAGTTAATATACCTAATATTATTATTCTGTCCCCTTGTTACCAGGTGCCAGAAATTAGTGAAGGAGGAGTGACGTGTATGTGTGCGTGCACGCACACTACAAACCTGTATCTGTCAGTTGGTCAGTCAATAAACTAGCTGCATTGTGTACGAGCGTTTGATTACCTCCGATATCTACCCTCAGACTTCTCACATTCGCATTAAACCATCAATTTAATATAATATGATAAAACACAATTAATTAAACTACTGGTTCAATTTGAATAAAATTTGAAATATACAGTGTTTATACAATGCCTGCTTGGTTACAGAAAATTCAGGCTTCTAGTTTTATCCACAACGAAGTTAAAGGGGGGTCGAAAATGGCCTGAACTGCTTCGAGAAAAGAATGGTACGGCCGTGCCGCTTTTTTTGCTCGACTTGGCGGGGGCACTGCCGTGCCCCCAGATTCGTATTGTATTGATTTACTCAGGTACATTAAAGTCGCTTAGTAATAATGAATACTATCTATGTGACCCTGAAATGTACATTTTCCCTGAGATAAGACCCAGCGTGATCGATTTTACGCTTCCAAAAACCTCTATGCAGCAAATTTGAACGAAATATTTGAATGAATAAATATTCAAGAAATGTTTTTAAATCCATAATTATTATGTCATATATGTTTATATTTCTTTCATAAGACATCTTTTACAAGTCAATGAGTGATATTTAAACGCCGTATGTAATCATAATGGCACGTTGTCTCACATTCGCGAGTTGTCGTGTTTAACGCACGCATATTTCAGTTCCGTGTTTCACAACAATATCCCTGTTCTGGATGCTTCTGACGCTAGTTTGTATGAAACTCCTCTGCAAAATGTGAATATTTCACTAAATACAATTACGCCTAATGAACTGCGTCAAGTGGTGCGCCGGTTGAAGGCTTCCTCTTCCCCGGGACCTGACGGTATACCCACATTTCTGGTCAAGGACTGCGTTTCGGCTTTCGAGGAGCCCTTGCTCTACTTGTACAATTTGTCTCTACTTGAGATGAGCTACCCTTCGGTATGGAAAGTTTCAAGAGTAACGCCAGTACCCAAGGAAGGCTCTTCTACTGAACTGTCATCTCATAGGCCTATCGCTATATTGTCGGTTTTCGGAAAGATTTTTGAGGGGTTGGTTAATCGTCAAATCACAGCCCAGATATCGCCTTACTTAACAGACTCGCAGCATGGCTTCCGGGCTGGGAGATCAACGGTCACTAATAACATTAACTTTGCTGACTATGTCCTCCAGAATCTGGATAGATCCGGTCAAGTGGACGCGGCCTATTTCGACCTCAAAAAGGCATTCGACCTCGTTGACAACGACATTTTGCTGCGGAAGCTCTCAGCCTTTGGTTTCAGTAAGCATCTCTTGGCGTTTTTCGCCAGCTACCTGAAGGACCGAAGACAATTTGTCCAAATACGAGGCTTCTCATCTAGGGAGTACTATACTCGGTCCGGGGTGAGTCAAGGAAGTACACTGGGTCCTACCCTGTTTCTTATAATGATTGATGATCTTCCGGCCGTTGTCAGTAACTCTGAGTGCCTGTTGTTTGCTGATGATTTGAAGATGTTTTCGGCTATAAACGATGACTCAGATTGTGGTGCGTTGCAGTCGGATATAAACGCTGTGTCTGACTGGGCGTGTGTCAACAGGTTATCGTTCAACGTTGGGAAGTGTAAAATAATATCTTTTTCACGCTCCCATGTAACTTTCCACTATCCCTACAGTTTGGAGGGCAGCCCGATGGACAGGATTCTGAGCGTTAGGGACTTGGGACTGATCGTTGATGATAAACTTGACTTCCATCTGCATATCGTCAGTACCTGCAAGAGTGCCAGCAAAGCCTTAGGCTTCATCATGCGCGCGGCCTCACAATTTCAGAGTGTAGCTGTCCCTATTGTCCTGTACAACGCCTTTGTACGCAGTAAACTCGAATACAATTGCGTTGTCTGGGACCCTCTAGAGTCTAAATATGATTTGGCGATAGAAAGAGTTCAGCGGAAGTTTGCTCGATATTTGTACAAGAGGATTTACGGCTACTACCCATTCTTGTTTCCATCTCTCTTTGTATCGGGTATGGTGGGACTGGAGACACTGAGCCATCGGCGAAAATTACACTTACTAGTGCATTACTGCTCTCTGTTGCAGAATAAATTAAATAATCCTCTGGCACTACGGCAAATAACTCTATTCGTCCCACAGCAATACGTACGAACGGGAGCGCGACGCCGCCATCACTTGTTCGCCGCTTTGGTGGGACTAAGAACACGTAGAGCCCGGAACTGTCCGACGGCCAGGGTGATAGCGCTACTTAATGCATTTCTAACTGAGATCCAAGATGCTGACGTGTTCGCTGATGGTTGGGGAGCACTTTTATGTAAAATAATTCTATTTGTATTTCGTAATTAACAGGCTAGGTGTGTTGGTCTTAACTGTAAGCCTTTCCTTGTATTTTTAAACAAATAAATAAATAAATAAAATAAATAAATATTAACATAGTAATTGAAAAAGGTCGCGAATACGTCACTGACATATATTGTATTACTAGCTTCTGCCCGCGACTTCGTCTGCGTAGAATTATACATAAAAACCTTTCTCTTGAATCACTCTATCTATTAAAAAAAACCGCATCAAAATCCGTTGTGTAGTTTTGAAGATATAAGCATACATAGGGACATAGGGACATAAGAACATGGGGACAGAGAAAGCGACTTTGTTTTATACTATGTAGTGAAGTGCCCACAAATAAAATAAACTTAAAAATGTACTAAAACAAAACCCTGACGGGTTTTCGACACCTGAATCAGAAATGGCTGACATTAAGTTGGCTACTAATGTAGGTGCTGACATGTTTTTTTTATGTTGTTTGATCATAATAAATCCTAGTAATAGTTCTTGTTACCTTGGGCTCTGTCTACCCAGTAAGGGATAAAGATGCGTATGTAAGGATGTATATTATAAATGCGAAATTTTCTGAGGATGTATGTAAGGATGTACGGATGTTTGTTTGTCTCTCATGCCTGAACAGATCTGGATGAAATTTGGCAAATTTTAACTCGACTAAGCTGGGTTGCTAGCCGCATCGCTTATCATATAAAAAAAATACCTGCTTACAATCTTTATCTTTACTCACAAACCTACTTACCTACCTACCTGCTATGGGTGGTGTAGGGGTATAGCACGCGTCACGGAATGACGAGGACCGGGTTCGATTCCCGGCCATAGCTTTACTTTTCGGATTTTTCTATGTGTTCTAATTTTCACTGACATTTAGAATTTTATTTTCTTTACTCACAAACTTTATCTCCTAAAATATTAGTATAGAGTAATAGAGTATAGATTTTCAGAAGTGGAATTGTTTCCATCACAACACACTGTGTTCCCTAACACTCTGCCCGCCAAAACATGACACTTGCCACTCCACATATCTACCCTTCGATCGACGATCACAAATATTGTCCCGGAAGCGGGAGGCTGATATGCGTGTGCGCAGGGACCACCCTGCGCGGTAAACAGGGTCATACGGGTGACGCGTGAGGGTCACACTGATTTGATTGAGATAAAATAGTACTTTATCCAGTGGCCGGGAAGTAGGGGATTACCGGCTGTGAACATATAGACGGCCGAGCGCGAGCGAGGCTGGGTATTTGAGGCTGGCAACCCCTTTTCTCGCCGAAGCATGTATAGTGATTTTCTCAAGTATGTTAAGAAATAAATTAAAAACCTCCAAGAAATTAGAAATGGAAAACATAACGAACCTCGTTTATTGTTTTTTTTCTTACTATCTATACCATATTCTGTATATTAATTATAATGTTTATTATCATTCATTTTAAGATAAAGGGTATGTTTGCAACAACAGCAGGTGAACTTACATATAGTTATATGTAAAAACAATAAAGATGATAATTTAATAATTCATATCTGACCGTAGACCGCATACTAAGCGAATAGGATGAATTCATAACATTATTGAAACACTTAATTTTTATTAGTCCAATGAAAAATAATAGTAAATGTCACACGGTTCGTCACAAGATGAATGAAACATCACAAACGTGTAATACGAGTACAGTCAGCAACAGAAGTTGATAAACAGTCGAAGAGCTCAAAATGATCTACACAGGACTCTATCGCTAATGTAATAAGAGGGTGTGTAGATTATTATGAGCTTTTCGTCTGTTTATACACTCCTGATGCTGACTGTACATAATTAAAGCATACTAAAATAAAGTGACTCTTGCAATGCAATGTGTACACAGCTATAAATTGAGCTTTAATGTTCAGTAACGTCACATTATGGGATAGCTTACGTGTGAATTATGTCAATAAAGTTACATTCGAAGTATACATACGTACATTAAGGTAACAAGACCTACAGGCCACGTTTAGCAACGTTGAGTGTATAAGTGGAAAATGGAATCAAAATAGTGATGGGTTGCTAGCCGCATCGCCTATAACATGGATCCTAAGACTTTCGCCCATTCCCTCGATGGGCTTTTACCATCCGCGCGGGATGAGAAGCAACTGGCAAATTCTATGTTTTTTCTTAACTCCCAGACCAGCATGGGAGAATTCGAATTTATACTACGAGTATTTCTCATTTCAAATAGGATTTAACAGTCGGCCAATCAGTCAGAAAGGACTTTGAATATTTAAATGAGGCGAGGTTAGCTCACGTTTAAAGTTTCAAGACTATTCATAACTAAACAAATGAATAACTCACGTATAACAGTCGAGTGATCCTCGACGACACGTGAGTTTATAAGATCGGCGCCGAAACAAAGTTTTAAATCTTGAATCTCATTAGGTTTATTAATTATAAATAATGAAGCGTACGACGTGTGGACTGTATGCTAATGTGAGGAAAATGAAGGATAATTGATGGCAAGTGAGAACACCAGGAAACTGAACTGCTTCTTTACTCCGATACCTACGTAAACCTATAGTATGACAATAGACTTCAAAAAACAAAATGATTAGAAAAAATATAAAAAAAGTATCACAACTAAGGAGTTTGCGACACATAACTATTTTCATATCGAGTAGTTATGCCGCAATGTTGTGCAGTTCCGTTTTGTTCGAAAAAAAACCGCTTTCAATGCTTTCTCATAATCCATATTTGCGATAATTTCACGAAAGATCACTTTTCAACAGGTAAAACCGCCAAAACCAGTGAAAAATGAATGTTATTGGACCTCACGCGACACTAGCGCCTCTAGTGGCAAATTCACACGCGATAGCCCATTGAAGGGCAATCGAACAAAATGCTACAAAGCAGATGCTGCCAATTGAAATACACGGTATATTTAAGGCATGAGTAGGATATATTTAAAAAGTATATTATAGTGTATAATTTAGTGCGTATTCGAGTAGTAATTTGTGTATATCTGAAAGTTAAACCCTGCGGTGACAAGGTGCGATACACAATTCGCAGCAATATCAGCACGTGACGAAAAAGACGTATTGGCCACACATGTCACCTTTGCAATGTAAACCTTGTATGGTATCCGTGTAAGGTGGAATTCTGATAGTTGTCAGTTGTATATAAGTGTTTTTGAGATGCCATGTCTACAGTTATTTTATGTTGAATTATGTATGAGCTTCTGCGCGAGTTTGGCCGCGTGGTTTACCGACGTTCAAAAACGGGAGGTTGTTTAGTACATACATAGATAAATTACGTCTTTATCCTTTAGCCTTTAGGCCTTTTTATCTTAGGCTCTGTCTACCCCGTAAGGTTGTTTAGTTACGATGCAATTTTCGTCGACTTTATCTCAGGATAAATACAGTTTGTGAGTTCTTAGAACGCCATTCGGGATTGTCTTGCTGTCTCACTCACTCTTATGGGTTTGATACGAGTGAGGGAGACAGAAAATGAAAATGAAAATGAAAATTTATTTTTGCAAATTGGCCGCCAAGGGCTCTTTTACATGTCATTTTGAAACTACCAGCGCATTCGGAAAGACCATCATTGCCAAAAAGAATGCGCCGCAAGAAACTTGGCAGAAAGTCATTTTTTGGCAGCAAGACAACCCCAATATTAGTGTTATTAAACGTGAATTAATTAACGTAGCTTTTAGCGGCTTCGCTCTCGTAAATAATGAGTATTTCACATAGCAAGCAATCCAAATCCGTTAAGCCGTTTCAGCGAGAAATGGTACATTTCGGAATTTTGCAATCCCGTAGGAAAATCGGGATAAAAATCAGCCTATGCATTATTCCAGACGATCGGCTATCTAAAAACCAAACTTCATCCAAATCCGTTCAGACGTTTTAGCGTGAAGGACTAGTCACACAAACTTTCATATTTATAAATGATAATTATTAAGTAACTACCTATTTGTATTCCTGCAGTGTGAATTATCGTGACATAAAAATATACACCTGTTTGTCTTTATTACTGTAAAGTCAGTTTCAATTAGGTATAGCACTTATTAAGAACTTATATTGTTCTACTTAAAAAAAATGTATTTTGTTAACACCCTTAAGTTCATTTTACTACAAGCGATATGCTATATATTTTTAACTAAGTATGTATAAATATGTCGTTGTCGGATGCATTTTTATACAACACGGATTAACGACCAAGTGGGATACCTGATGGTAAGTAATCACCCCTGTCCATTGATATTCCCCACACCGAAGCATTACAGCCCAAAGAGCTTCAAGATAAAACACCCTCATCTATTTCCTCAGCTGCTTTAATCTCCGAACCGAAAACATATGTAGGGGCGCAAGCACTGCTGCTGGTAGGAAGCGATCTACGGACCCTGCATAAGGTTTAACCACCCGATATGTCATTGGTATTCCTCATTCCAATTTATTTTAACTCCTATGTAAACAAACTGATTTCATTTAAATTCCCAAATAATCACTGCCGAATGCACCCACAACGATGGGGCCAAATTACCAACCATTGGATCCCTCCGGATGGCCATAGAAGCCGAGGCAGATCAAGGAGGTCTTGACAGGGACGAGTGGAAGAAAAAAGGGGAGGCGCATTTTGCCCAGCAGCGGTACACAATAATAGGCTAAAACTACATTCATCATATTTAAATTGTGTACAAAAACGTTAAAATGTATTGGAACGGACTATAGTCAAGTTTATGAAATTTATTATTTACACTTTTGCAGTTATAATTTTTTCCCCTCGCGTCCCATCACTTGCCACCGCCGCTAAAATCTTGTATTTAAAACCCTCGAAACCCCAAACAACATTTTTTCCACACGGACTATAGTTAATTGCGTCGGTCCCGTTAAGGACAGGTGTGGTTTGGGCGCACGCGTCGCCTGCCCGATGCGCGAGCGCAGGGTTGACGGCTGTGTTATGTAACTGGCCTTATACTCTGTAATTCGAATTTCGAAGTTCGTTTCGTGCTCTTTCGCTCACGCTAATACTTAATAATTTGAGAGCGAGAGGGACGGTATGATACGAATTTCGAAAATCAAATTATAGTTTTAATTTGTTTTTATCCTACTATCTACTAAAATCTATCTAGTTAATTTCTTATGTTAAAAGCTTCTGCCCGCGATTTCGTCTGCCAATTATACATATAAACCTTCCTCTCGAATCACTCTATCTATTTAAAAAAACCGCATCAAAATCCGTTTCGTAATTTTAAAGATCTAAGCATACTCGTAGGTACATAGGGACAGACAGACAGCGGAATGCATTTTGTTTTATACTATGTAGTACTTCCATGCAGGTCTGGGAGCAAAGAAAAAACATAGAATGTACCAGTGGCTTCTCTTCCCGCGCAGATGGTAAAAGCCCATCGAGGGAATGGGCGGAAATCATAGGAATCATGTCATCGGCGATGCGGCTAGCAACCCATCACTATTCTGATTCCAATTTTTGCCATCAATACGCCCACAATCTTGGTAATCGTGGCCTAGGCCTTGCCACGACCCAGGACCCTTTATGGGATAAAGTCGTGATTTGTGTATGTTTATGTGTTTGTAGTGATGAAATTATTAGCAAAAAAATGTTAGTGACAGCCCTAACAAGCATGCGCACGCGCTCGCTCGCGGCCGAGGATTGCGCTAGCGCTGCCACTAATTGATATTCGGCAAAGTCGCCCTTTAGTTACAAGGGAACCGGTGTATTATTGTTCAGCTTATTACTATGACAAGTCATTTGTACAAGTCAGATGAAAGACAGGAATTTTTCATACCCACAAGTGTGACGTTTGTCAAAGGTTGTATACATACATCAAATAACGTCTTTATCCCTTACGAGGTAGACAGAGTCTAAGGTAACAAGACCTGAAGGCCACGTTTAGCATGATTGTGGGCGTACAGGTGGAAGGGGTATCCAAATAGTGATGGGTTGCTAGCCGCATCGCCTATAACATGATTCGTTAGATTTTCGCCCATTCCCTCGACGGGTTTTTACCATCTGCGCGGGAAGAGAAGCCACTGGTACATTCTATGTTTTTTATTTACTCCCAGACCAGCATGGAATATAAAAATGTCAAATGTATGTGTCAACTCTTTATCGTGCAAAATAAACATAACACAAATACAATTGACAAAAACTGAGATACATGCACAAAGGCGGACTTGCCCCTTTCAGGGATCTCTTTCAGTCAACCATTAAGTGGATGAGAGATGATGAGGATATTGGGGACGGACGAGGTGAGGTGTGAAAGGTCGTCGGGCACGGCTTCTCTTTTCATATGCTTCGTATCATTTGCCAAGACCAGAGGCCTTATTGTCTACCGCGCACATGCACCATCTCTTTCTACCTCATCCTTTACCATTTGTCAGAAAGGAATGGCGAATGCGATAGTGATTCCAAGAGCCTTAGACAATAAGGCGTTTGGGGGGAATCGTAGCTTCTGTTGCTTCCCGCCATATCGGACCATCACTGTGCCGTCTTGTCTTGTATGTGCTGATTCTGAAAGACGTTAATCTGCAGATTTGTCCAACAGCTGAAAAGAAAGGTAAGCACAAACATATCATACGGTAACTCTCAGTATGTCCTTTGCAACTAATGTTGTTGTTGCAAAAACGTTACAATTCCTACAAAGTAATTGTAACAATAAATAAACGTGCCTCGTAGTTTACGCTACCGCATTAAACCTTCAAAGAAACCTAAACACAACAAGTAAAGGGTAAAATTTGATCATTAATCCGACCATCTGCAGCATCTTGACATCTGCCTCTTTAAACCCTTTAGGCAAAAAAGGGTTTACTCGTGAGACGTTGAAAAATGGTTCAGAAGTAAAGTAACCTATTGAAGAACTGTGTTTGGCTGTGATCGAAAACCCGTTCATGGTTGGACGTTGGTAGTGAACATCAGACTTGTGCTGGCAGCGCAGAAGTAGACTACTTTTTCTAAGTGTGCATACATAAGAAAAAGACATTTCCCGAAAAAGTGCTTCGTCACTTCGTGTTTTTTCTGTAGCTGTAGGACATAATAGTACAGTCAGCGTCATATTATTATAGTTTGAAGCCTCCAAGTCGGCCAAATAGTTCGGTACACCACAGAAATAGCAATTTTTGGTTACCTTGTTTCATACTATATGACGCTGACTGTACGAGTACAAGCAAGAAAAAAACGACGCCTCAAAAGATAATCATTGGTTATGTCACGCTTATTCTAATCTTCTAAAAATACAACTATTTTCCAAAGATCACAATCACCATCTAGGAATTGTAGCAGCATCGTCTATTTAGTTTCACCAATTCCATTATATCCGGCAGAATTCTAAAATTATGAACAGGAAAATTTATTAATAGGTGACTCACAGACGAAAATAGCGCATACCGGTGTACTAGTTCGGTGATCCAGTAACCTTGCTCGAAATACACGACAATTTCTATGATAGTTTACATGGACGATTGGCTACCGAGGAATCTCACAACACGCCTATCAGGCGACGAATCCTTCAATTTGGCCCATTTTCATATGCCATAATGTAATGTTTGTCATCTTCTGTGCCGGAGGCCTGGGCACTGCATATACAGCTTCTTAAAAAAACTGCATCAAAATTAAATGAGACATGGAGAAAGGCATATTCTCAAGTAATTTATTGGCTAAAAGTAATAGTACAGATCTCGGTCATAAGGACAGTGTCTTTAAGATTGAGAGGCTCAAGGAGGCTCATCAAAGCCCTTGGCCGCGAGGACGAAGCCGGGATTCTGTATATATAATATGCTGCCATTGCCACCAATATAATCACACGACACCTCAAACGAATGAATGAGTTCATATCAGCGTTTCCGTAACTTTGGTCCAGTGTCACTGATGTAATACGGAAATACAGTGAAAAAATGTTTGTCATAATGATCATTAGCTATATCCACAGTTCCATATCCATTTTTTCTCTGAAACCAGAAGTTCATAAGTATGATTAATGAAAGAAAAGGGTGTGGAATCTTCATAGTTCTTTAGTTTTATACTTACGCTGGGCGAATAATTCAAACCAGGACTTTTTATTTCTTGCGCCTCTATACAAAAGACCGTTGCTAACATCTATTTCTGTATAGTAATAAACAATTTCCTTACATTTTAAGATAAGGCAGCCGAAACCCAGATCCTTAAGTTTACCGTTCACCTGCCTTTTGCATTAGTGTTTTTTGTCGGCAAGGTGTTTTCGACTTTTACATTTGGATTTTGAGCATCAACTTGCTCCCGGTTTTAAATTAAAGCACCTCAATATTTTTGTTTATGACGGGACATTTTTTATTAAGCAAAAAAAGGGTGGGTCCGAGTTTCGGATGTTTTGTTAAGTAGCGGTGAGGTTATTTTTTAGGTTTTAGTTTGTTAAATAGTACGCAATTATGAAAGTTACTCACCGATAAATAATTTTTTTTTCGCCTAGTTCAATCTCAGATCAAAGCCAGTAATAGACACGACCTAAAACGAAGCAAGCTTAAGCTTATTATATACAGCATATTTAAAATTATAAAAATAGTTTCACAAGAATTATCTAAAAAGGCAGAAGAAGATACAAAAATAACTATGCGAGGCACGGTGTTTATGTATATTAATTGGAAATGACTATTCAAACCTTCAGCTTTTATCGATATTCTAATAATAGAACGAAGCAGTTAATTAACTTTTTACCCTAACGCCCGATACCATTTGCTGTAGTTTATTAGTAATAGATAGGCAACAAACACAAAGTTGCAACTGCAGAAATTTATGGTATGTGTAAGTACGTGCATCCATATTAATGCGTTGCAAATGCCTACAGCGCTAGCGCGCCCATGCCTTAACAAAAAAAAGCACTTGACATTTACTTATCTGTATTATAAAACAAAACAAACATCCGCTCGATTCCCCGCCAAAATCGAAAGTGTAATTGCCCGATTGAATTTCAAAATACGAACGCTGTCAAGGTTTAAATGGAACGATCAATTCAAAAACTTTCCCGCCTTTTGTAAGTGCAGTGAACTTCAATCCATTGATTTTTTAATGGCCAGTAATAAGTTTATTAATGTACCGAGGAAGATGTTTTGTCTATGGTTATTGATTACGCTCGTTTTCGCGCCACGCCGTCGCCACGTGGTTTCTTTTTCTTTTTAGAAATGCAATTTTAATCGTAAATACATTCTGCATTGTACTTTGACTTTCTTATGATATTATTGTGTCTTTATTTAGTCTTAGTATATTTACGTATTTAAAATGACTGTAAGTACCTAAAAACATTTAGGGTTTTACTTATTTCTTGGTTAATGAATATGCCGGCTTGCACGCAGGGTAGTACACCACCAACTCATATAGTTTTTACACAGAAACTAAGTAACCTTTTTAAACAAACTTGATCTACTTGAATATTGGACAAGTGAAAAGATACTGGCCGCGTAGGCGCACGTTTAAAATTGGAACTTTAACCTTTGTTTATCAATCGAACGCCAAAAATTATCATAATGCGACAGGACAACAGAGTAAATGCCAACAACATTTTTGACGCCGAAATCGTTAATAAGAATTGTTTCGCGTACTTGCAATATGGCCGCGAGCAGGTGATCCCGCAGCTGCGCTCGGCCAAGGTTGCCCCCCCCCCCCCCCTTGTTTACTTGCCCCTTGATAAGTGTTAGTGATGTTCTTATTAGCAACATGAGGGTCTGTTTAGGGTTCCATAAACAAGGGGTCCAAAAATTGCTCTCTCTCGTGACTCCGTACAGTCACTAGGATCTATCGACGTTAGTCAAAAATAATTTATAAAGGGGAAAGATTTCATTGATTGTTTGTTTGTTTACATTGGCTCCGTAAATACTGGACTGATTTGATTTTTTTTTCATCATTACAATCCTACATTATCCCTGATGAAAACATATAGGCTATACTTAATTCTGCACGGACGAAGTAGCGGGCAACAGCTAGTTGTAAATAAAAACAGTTTTATCTCAGCATTAGTTCATAAAATAATCATAATGCAGAGTAAACGAGCAAGGGGGTAGGTATTGACATCCGCAACACTAAAAGGTTGCAAATGCATTGCTGGCTTAGAGGGATAACATGGGCGTACCCAACATTTATCAAGGGCGGGGCATAAGTAAATATAAATTAAGTAGTAGAAAATTATAAGATTGCTTTCTGTTGAGTGACACATCATCTCTGTGCACGCGTGTTCGATTCATCGATACCTACTGCATTGTTTTGCGGTAATTTTTAAAGTACCCAAATTAATATTTCGGTAAAAACCTTAGGTTTGCACTGATAAAAAGAAAAATTATCCTTTATTAACCTCAGAAATGACGGCATAGCGCTCAGAGTTATTTTATGATATAGTGACAGCCTTCTAAGCGTTATTCACGCTGGTTCATTTCACAGGTTATTTTTTTCCATGGGCTTGTAGTCTACTAGTGCAGTGTTTTTCAAACTGTGGGTCGCGACCCCCTAGGGGGTCACAAAGCCTCGACAAGGGGGTCGCGAGAGGTCGCGGAAACTACCTCATTCAATTCAAAAAAACTTGCTTACTATGCAAATGCAAATGCATAAATGTGTCGTATTAATTGAATATTTGTAACATAAATAAAATACCTACATGAAGAAAAGAAGGGGGGCGGGGGGCGTCGCGAGATATTTTTTTCATACTAGGGGGTCGTATTGTGAAAGTTTGAAAAACACTGTACTAGTGAACAGCGTTTGTATTATAATGTCCATAGGAAAAGTAAGGAGCGAGTTTAAGTTAAGTCATGGTGCAGTACTCGGAAAGCGGAGATTCCTCAAGCATCAAGCCGCGCGCGCCGCGTGACCGCGCTGGCTTGCGAGCTCACCGGACGTAAAAGTAACAACAAATAAAGTGACGTGTAAAAAAAATCACTCCTTTTTTCTCATTTATTTATTTACTTGTTTCCCGCGACTTCGTATGCGAAGAATTTGTTTACTGCAGGAACAATGTGATTTTCCGGAATAAAAAGTAGCCTATGTTTTAAACTAACGTACCAGCTGTATCCGTTCCAAATTTGATCCAAATTCATCCAGTCGTTTCGGCGTGAAGAAGGAACAAACATACACACTCACTCACTCACATTCACTCGCAAACTTTCACATCCTACTTACTAAACTGCGAAAGTTTGTGACGATGTGAGTGACAGTGTATATTCAGCGTAAGAGACACAGTTATGCAGCCATAGCTCTGTCTCTTACGCTGAATAGAACTTGGCACGCATTAAGCGATTGTGGTAATCCCCATGCTCAATTTTAGCTCGATAGTAGAAATTAGAAGAATGGCTCTTGTTTTAGGAAACAACTATATATAAGTGCATGTTTTTAGTTAATATTTATATTTTTGTGTCATTTTTTCCTTTTAATTTGAGCTTTGGATGTATTGTTGTGTATCAAGTTTGTATCTCTCTATCTAAAACGGCATCATAACATTGACGGGCTTTTACAAGCATCAGTATCTGAGAATCTGAGACGTCCTCCGCACTCGCGTGTCAGCGGCCGCGGCTAAGCGCCGACTTCCTACTCGTTCTGGCGGCTGCCTCCTCTAACGACGTGCCTTATGGGAACTGCCCCCACCCCCCATTCATAAAAGCGTGAGGAAACATTTACACTTAAGACTAACCAATAAAATCTGTCAAGACGAATCTAATGATGTTTTTAAATCAATTGACCCATTGAGTATTCAATACCAGAATACCATAAATCCACAATGAGATTACAAAAATAAGAAAGACAAGGTCAACAATAAGCAAGATCGCCTAAAAACTGAAAAGCGATCTGTACCCGACAACTATTTTACAGAAATCAATTCGAACAGTTTAAATAGCTAGCGTAAACAAATAGACAATAGAAACACAAATAGTACAAACATAATTATAGACCACAAATAAATAAACAAATACATACTTACATAGAAGTATTATATATCGTGTATTTTCAGTACTTAGTATATTAATTTATATTCTATATTGCACCACCTGTCCAGATCTGTTCTGTTCTCCAGTCCATTATGGTTGCCTGGTAGAGATCGCTCTGTAGCGATAAGGCCACCTATTGTTACCTTTTAATATTCTGTATACCTTTTTTCTGTTTTGGTTGTTATATGTGGTGTTCAATAAAGAGTTATTGTATTGTATTGTATTTGGTGCAATCCTTAAATTATTTTTTTATTTGCCTGCGATATTACTGGCAACTGTTTGAAACTTCACATCGGCTTGTTACTAATGGACCGACACGCACTTGGCCGGGAGTTTCGCTCCCACATAACTCTCACATAACTCTTGCTACTGAGGAAGCTACAACTTTCATGGCCCGAAACAAAAGATCGTAACGTAAATAACAAGAGGCAATGAACATAAGCTTGGGTATTTAAGCTTTACTTACTAGTATTAAATTAAAGAACTATGGTTGTCGTCGACGTTGTTCAAAAACCGGGGCTCCACCAGCCAAGAGAAACGTGCAAGTGGCGCTACATTAAGTTCACGGAACTACCGAGTTTAAATAAAACCCCGTGACATTTTATCCCACTCTTACACATAAGATCGAAGGGAGACGTGTGTTGAATCCGACCATTGATGCTGACTGAAATCCGCGTCTCGCCATTTGACTTGCAATACTCGTTTCTTCGTGTGTCCATCTACAATCAATATCCAGCGGTCCAATGGACTTGAAATTTGGTGGAGTTTATGTAAAATGGATGACAAGACAAACTTCAAACCGATTTTGAAAGTCATATCGCTGCAGATCTATGTTCATTTTTTAATGCGCTGAACAACTGATCGTATGCTTGTCGCCGTTGCTAATGTGAATAGTACTGACACCACCCCTGATGAGCCATAGATAGGCCGGGTTTTACAGTACTGGCTTTAATAGGAGTTAACAAGGGGTGTAGAAAATCCGATCATGTACGCGAATTATCAGGGCGCGAATTATGCCAGCCGTACTTTGACTACACCCCAAAGTTGATCGCCGCAGCGTGGTGAATTTTGAACGATTAGTCTCGCAGGTGTAAACGTAGCTTTAGAATCGTATAGGAGCTGTAAAACAAAGTAAAATAATTATCCTTTTACAGTGACCAAGTTACTAGCATGTTATTGCACTTAAAAAGTCATTCTTCTAGGTATGTCCAAGTCGTGGTGCTGCGACTCTTTCTTACAAATCCTAAATTCCAAATGTGTTACAGACGAACGTGGAATGATTCTAGTTAGCGTAGCAAAGTAATTATCATATCCGCTCGACTCTGAAGTCCTGAGTGGTATATATTCTTGATATTCTATTGTCTCGCTTAGTAACTGCGATATTCAAGGAGCTAGCTTGAGAATAATATCCCCAGAACTGTCATCAAGGCTGGACTTCGGAGCAAAGAAGCACTGTCTCCGCGACAGTGACATGCGTCCCGTGGACACCAACAATGCAATCCAGTAGGCTTATTACCTAACTCGCTGGCAATCGCCATCGTGTTCATTTTGACAGTTCATGTATGGGCTGGCAGTTGCCATCGGTATCAGCTAGCTGTCACATTCGTACAAGAACTGTCAAAATGAACACGATGGTGATTGCGAGCGAGTTAGGTAATAAGCCTACAGGTTTGTCTCGCTGTCTTCAACCTTCACAGTGACTTGTCTTTTCTCCATTCTGGCCTAATTAACTGCTTTAAACTAATATGTTAACCTGGCAATTATAACATTACAGATATGATTACCTCGGTGATTGGCAATCACGAGCTGTTAAAATCAGACCGGTGTGAACCGAATTATAATGTCATGATGTAATAGCGGAGAGAAAAGTGCTTTTTGAAACATTTTGATTTCTATTATGTCCTCTAAATTTACTAAAAATACATACGTACGTGTTTATCCCTTACGGAGTAAAAGAGCCTAAGGTAATGAGACCTAAAGGCCACGTTTAGCATAGATGTTGGTGTATAAGTGGGAAGGGGAATCAAAATAGTGACGGGTCGCGCATTCCCACGATGGGCTGTTACTATCAGCGCGGGAAGAGAAGCAACTGGTACATTTTACAGACCAGCATGAGGGTTCTATATTATTGTCCTCTAAACAACGTGTCGTGACTGATTCAAGAGTGGTACGGACTCGTCTCTTCCCATGGGTATCGTAAAAGAAGATACAGAAGGAAATGGACAACAACGCCCTCTGTATTGGCAACTACGAACTACGTACTGGGTGGTAGAACCTCGCGCAAGATCATCCTGCCGTCAAGCAGCAACGCTTGCGCTGTGTTCCGGCGTGGAGAGTAAGACAGCCGGTGACATTACAGGCATATGAGGTATGCTATCTTAGCTCTAGTGTAGCGGGTGTCCAGGGGTGGTGGTGCTCACTTACTACCAGGTAATTCACTTGCTCACGTGCCTCCTTTGTCGTATTAAAAAATATATTGTGCTACCTCGACTACCTTGTCAAGAGTGTTGCAACTTAGAAGTCAAACAAAAATGTAATTAATAGGGAAAAATGGCGGAGGAAAGGTGTAGGTAACTCCTTAGCTTTAAGACGGTTTTAACGTTTCTTTTTGTTTGTTTTCAGTTTTTTTTATTAAATTTCGTTTTTTTTAATTTACTTTACCCAGGTAATTTTACAACATTTTTAATAGCATACTGTGTTAAAATACACTTTATGATCATTAGGCGCAATCGTTAATTTAAGTCTACCTTTTACGTAGGGCATTAAATAAAGAAGATTTAACCTATCACACTCGTAAACCTGGTCGTAAAAGTTTCGCAGGTGGTGATAGAATTACATGCGTTTATTGAACTATCTATAGCACACTAGATCTTGGTGCTTAAGCCTCTATATTTAAATACAATAAGGGCATTAATTTATTTTTAGTACACCAACCATTACCAGACATTAAAAAAGTAAAAAGAGGCTATTGGAAAAAGATAACTTACAAAAATTATGATCTCGTTATCAGCGCTAATAAATTATTTGAGTTTGGGTTACCTACCTATTTACGAGTATCCCACCACACGAGTAGATCCATTTAAGGTTGACTATCTGTCATCTCTAATGAGCGATTTTACATCCCGTATTTTTCAGTTTTAATGCACCATGCTGCGCTCAAAACACGCATAGTTGACGTCGGGAAAAAGATGCTAAACTCAAATGGGACTGGGCTGGACATGTCTGCCGCATGAACCCACAGAGGTGGGTCCACTGAGTCCGTTGGTGGGTGCCAGGGAATGGCCAATGCCGACCAGGCAGACCAAGATGCGATGGCGGAACGATTCAGACGCGTATATGGAGGAATGGCCTGATATTGCGTCGGACAGAGAGTTGTGAAGATCGAGAGGAGACACCACAATACCAAAAAAGAATATGTTAAAATCCGGTCTGGGAGTAAAGAAAAATGTACCAGTAGCTTCTCTTCCCGTGCAGATGGTAAACACCTATCGAGGGAATTGGCAAAAATCTGAAGAACCATGTTATAGGCGATGCGGCTACCAACCCATCACTATTTTGATTCCCCATTCCACCTATACGCCCACAATCATACAAAACGTGGCCTTTAGGTCTTGTCACCTTAGGCTCTGTATACCCTGTAAGGGATAAAGACGTGATTTATGTTATACACATAAATCACACACATTAAAGGCCACGTTTAGCATAATTATAGGCGTATAGGTGGAAAGGGGAATCGAAATATTTATGTTATGTTATGTGTTAATCTTAAAAGATCACGTTTTTCGTACTGGAAACACTTCTGTGCCCACCAGTCCTAGTTTCGGCCTCGCTCAAAACGGATAAAAAGATGGAACAATTAGATAGTGTCAGCCTAGCATTGTGGATGCACTTTTGTGTGTAAACACCTTTATTCTGAACAAAAGCTGTTCTGACGGGCAGATGTGCGTTGATGTCTGTGTTTGTGCTGTGATAAGAACAAGATTGCTGATCACAACATGTGTTAGTTGTGTATGTGTACATACAATATTATCACGTTGTGATGAGTCCACATACATAATTTACATAAATCACGTCTTTATCCCTTACGGGGTCGACAGAATCTGAGGTAACTAGATCTAAAGGCCACGTTTAGCATGAATATGGGTATATAGGTGGAAAGGGGAATCAAAATAGTGATGGGTTCCCAGCGGCATCGCCTATAACATAATTCCTAAGGTTTTCGTCCATTCCCTCGATGGACTTTTACCATTGGCGCTGGAAGAAAATCAACTGACACATTCTATATTTTTTTGGCTCCCAGGACAGCTTGGAAAGGATTATTAATTGGTGAGTCCAGTTTTATATGCAATAAACTCGCAGTTTTATTTGTAATAAACTATAGCCGCCTCCCGCGATTTTCTCTGCGCAGTATTCGCTTATCGCTATTCCGTGGGTGGAATATACCTATGTGAAGTTCCGGGGTAAAAACTATTATACGTTCTGTCCTGGCACTGAAACTCACTTTAGGTACGGAATTCCAACTAAATTGGTTGAGCGGTTTAAGAGTAAAAGGGTAACAGACAGACACACTTTCGCATTTATAATATTGCTGTGGATTCAGTCAGTAACACACGGTTTGGAATAGTATCCCGGAATGATTATGGCGTATGATCAAATCTCCTTTCCCTGTGGTCTTGTCAAAAAATCACTAAGTAAGTAACAGGCGGACTGGCACAAAGTAACCTTTTGAGTATAGAGTTAAAATAATAAAAATATCATTGAAATCATTGTCAGACCACACGTATTCTCGATCTCATCTGCTATCGTTTGAGTGTCGATTAGTATCCTAAATGACTCTTAGAGAAATCAAGAGTGTACAAATGCTACTTTTACTTCAAACGGCCCTAATAAAAGGCACAATCCAGTCATCGTCGCAAAATCAACGTCAGCGTAAACAACAAACGAAGACACACATTAACAGTGTCGTAAACATGACACACATGCCACAACTGAAACACCAAGTCTCAATCCAAACACAACCCAAATCGAACCTAAACTCAATTCCACTAAGTTAAAAACGAACAACGACGGTTGATAGACTTAGTTCGTTCCACATTTAAGCGCAATTAATCCTTCAGCAGCGCACGCGCGGTTAACACGAAAGCGATGACGTCACTCGTGATGTCAGAGCCGCCATATTGTGCGGCCATGTTTAGTAAACAGCTGAAACAATCGCCGGCGCACAAACGGCGGGAGAATGTGGTGACGTATGTTTTAATTTGTTATTTTGTGATGGAATTTCTCTTGGAACTAGCCATTTCCGAGGTTCCAATGAAACAAACTCTTGTTGGCAACAGCATTAACGGAATTAACGTAGAGGTATTAAACAGTGTCATACAACAAGGAAATGCTGTCAGGAACTTAAAGTCTATGACGCAGGGTACCTCTTTTCTTAGTTAAACTCACTTCAGGTACAGGGTAGACAGAGCCTAGGGTAACAAGACCTAAAGGCCACGTTGAACGTGGTTGTGGGCTTATACACCATGATTTCTTAGTTAACTTTTTTACTGCTTTTAATCCTTAGTATCTATACTAGCTTTTGCCCGCGGCTTCGCACGCGTGAACCATGAGCATTTCAAAGAAGCTAGCAATCAAGCAAGCGAACACCCAAACCTATGCAAGCAGGCATGCAAGCAGGCAAGCAAGCATGCAAGCAAGCATGCATGCAAGTAAGCACGCAAGCATGCATGCATGCAAGCAAGCATGCATGAAAGCAAGTATGCAATCAAGCATGCAAAGCAAGGACTCAAGCAAGCATGCAAGCAAGCGTGCAAGCTAGCATGCATGCAAGTAAGCATGCATGCATGCAAGCATGCATGAAAGCAAGTATGCAATCAAGCATGCAAAGCAAGGACTCAAGCAAGCATGCAAGCAAGCCCCCGCATTGCCCCGCTGCCTTAATTTTTCTGAAACTGTAAATATTACAGGATTTTTATAAAACAAACCTAACCTAACCTAAAGGGCTGTCCTAAAATATACCTACCCCAAATAGCTTTTGCCCGCGACTTCGTACGCGCTAAGATGTAAAACGAAAAAATAAGTTTTTTCCCGTTCCCGTGAAAATTTTGGGGAGTGCTTTCGGAGTACACTTAAAGCCTTTAAAGAAACACACGCTATAAATGTTAAGTCTCTTTCTTCCGCTGTTTCGTCTGGAAACGTAAAATCCCGGTTTTTCCCGTTCCCGTAAAAATGTTAGGAAATCCTTTGTTAATGCTTCCTTACACTCCCTAAGGAAGCTAAATGCTAAATGCTAAATTTCATCTTTCTATAACCAGTAAAACGAAAAACCCCGTTTTTCCTGTTCTCGTGGGAATTTCTGGAAACCCTTTCTTAGTGCTCCCATACACTCATCAAGGAAGGTTCTTACCAATTTCTACGACCAGTAAAACAAAAAATCCCGTTTTTTCCCTATCCCGTGGGAATTTCGAAAAATACCTTCTTAGTGCACCTCTAGGATACTCAAGGTATATGTGTGCCAAATTTCAATTTTCTAGCCATATTATGCCTACCGCAGTATTTCTTTGTAAACAAATATTTTTCCCGTTCCCGTAAAAATGTTACGAAATCCTTTGTTAATGCTCCCTTACTCTCCCTAAGGAAGCTAAATGCTAAATTTCATCTTTCTACGACCAGTAAACGAAAAACCACGTTTTTCCTGTTCTCGTGGGAATTTCTGGAAATCCTTTCTTAGTGCTCCCATACACTCATCAAGGAAGGCTCTTACCAAATTACAGCTTTCTACGACCAGTATAACAAAAAATCCCGTTTTTTCCCTATCCCGTGGGAATTTCGAAAAATACCTTCTTAGTGCACCTCTAGGATACTCAAGGTATATGTGTGCCAAATTTCAAGTTTCTAGCCATATTATGCCTACCGCAGTATTTCTTTGTAAACAAATATTTTTCCCGTTCCCGTGGGAATTTGGGAAAGTACTCTCTTAATGCTCCTCTGCACTCCCGAAGCAACCTACATGCCGAATTTCAGCTTTCTGCAACCAGTAAAACGAAAAGTCCCGTTTTTCCCGTTCCCGTGGGAATTTCGGGAAATCCTTTTTTTATTGCTTACACTCCCCAAGGGAACTTGAAGGCCAAATTTCAGTTTTAATACGACCAGTAAAACGAAAAATCGATCCCGTAGAACTGAAAATATAAATCCCGTTTTTTTCCTTATCCCGTGGGAATTTCCAAAAATCCTGAAATTAGTTTCTTCGTTTTGTAATCACCTACTGTTGTACTACTGAGTCTAGTTATTATAGTTACTGAGATAGCGTCACTCGGAGTCGAATATATAATTCCCGTTTTTTCCTTATCCCGTGGGAATTTCCAAAAATCCTTCCTTAGTGGATGCCTACATTGTATAAGGTATCTATGTGCAAAATTTCAAGTCTCTAAGTCCAGTGGTTTGGGCTGTGCGTTGATATATAGTTAAGTCAGTCAGTCAGTCAGTCAGGACTTTGAATTTTATATGTATAGATTAGATCAAATTTGACATTTAGTTTAACTTCATTAATAACAAACAAAATGGATTAGGTACTTTCCCATTTATAATATTTGTAAGAAATACCATAAGCACTTAACTTTATCCGCATCTCTGCCACGATGCCATAAATATGCAGTTAGTCGTGAGTTCCTGATTTAGCTACATTCCTACATCATCGAGGTATATGTTGCTATCATAGATTCCACGCACTGTATACCTGCACACTTAGTAGCTATAAGACGTAGTTACATACTGTTGTGTATCGGCAGCGTGTAAATAAATATCTCTCTCTCTCTCACACACACACACACACACACACACACACACACACACACACACACACACACACACACACACACACACACACACACACACACATCGAGGGAATGGGCGAAAATCTTAGGAATCATGTTATAGGCGATGCGGCTAGCAACCCCCATCACTATTTTTGATTCCTCTTTCCACCACGCCCACAATCATGCTAAACGTGGCCTTTAGGTCTTGTTACCTTAGGCTCTATCTATCTCGTTAGCGAGACGTGATTTGTATGTGTGTGTGTTGCTCGTTTTTCTTCACGTCGATAACTTCCAGTTATCACCATCGATATTTTTGCGTGCATATCTAAAATCTCGCGGCTAGTTAAGACAATGTCCTACAAAAAGAACCGTCCTAAGTCAACCCATACACCTAAAACTCGTGGGTCATTTGTACTGTGCGCCGTGCAACCGCACCTTTAAATCCAAATTTGGTTTCACCAGCCGTTTCGCTCTCACCTCTAGAACTAGCAAGGTTCACCGTCGACGGATACGTCAAGGAGGACATGATGATGATGATGATAATGATGACAATATCGATTTTATCACAATTAAAAACTTATTGTCAAAGTCTTGATGAATATTTTCCGAAAAGATCGGAAGTATTCGGATCGACCCCAACTTACAAGGAGTTAAATTAAAAATTTAATTCGTAGTTTTTACTATCGAAGGTTCAATTTAGTTTTAGTTAGAAACAGTCCAGTTAGGCTTATTACCTAACTCGCTCGCAATCGCCATCGCGTTCATTTTAACAGTTCATGTATGAGCTGACAATTTGCATCGGAATCAGCTAGCTGTCACATTCATACAAGAACTATCAAAATGAACACGATGGCGATTGAGAGCGAGTTAGGTAATAAGCCTACAGTTTTGTGATACGGTTATTCATAGTTCATAATTCACATTAGGTACCTACCTTATTTTGAATGTGAGCACAAATTAACCAAGAGAATAAAACAAACACCAAAACTAACGAAGTTTTTAATAGCTTCAGAACCAAATCTTAAATTATAAATTGTCAAAACATTTATAAAGGGGCGTTATATCTTCTAATGCCTAATGACATTTTTATTCGTTTTCGTCAGTTTTGTGAACGACTGAATAATACTGCTTAATTAAATATTATTATGATGCTAATTTCTATTGTGATGGGCAAGATCGCAGGCAAGAGGCGAGTGGGACGTAGAAAGAAATCGTGGCACCGTAACATAAGGGAGTGGACGGACATCTCTTCAGCAACAGAATTTTTTAGGCTCGCAGGCAAAAGAGAAGGATTCCAAAAACTAATTGCTGACCTTCGCTAGTTGGAGAGGCACTTGAAGAAGAAGAAGAATTAAATTACCGACTAGTTTTTTTTTACCATGATGATATTTGCTCTGTGAGCTGGCAACGCATCTACAATCTCTCTTGAGTTATGGGCGATACTACTGCCGTCACACATGGCCACTGGTTCATTTGTTTCCTTATTTGATAAAATACCAAGTAGTTCAATTGAAATAATCTTTTGTTGACTAAACGACACGTGGCTTTTGATATCTCTGCCGTATGGGACTTTCCAAAAATACTTAAAATGCGTCATGTCCAGTTTCTGGAAATACATATCACAAACAAACTTAGTTACCACAATATTTTTGTAACTGAAATGTGACATGTTGAAACTGTACTCATAGTAGTATTAGTCATTGATTTAACATTTTGTGGTCAACTTATTTTTTACAACTTTAAATTTGAACTGTAACTGTCGCAAATAATTGTAGTTATCAAGACTGAAATCGCCTGATTTTGTAAATTTAACCAACTTATTAGATAAATCTTGAGGTTTACCATTTTGTCGCAAAAATATTTGATTGAATCAGGCGTTTCTTTGCGGAGGTCCATTTCAATGAACAAAAAGACACATCGACTACCAATCTATCTAAAACAGCACAATAAAACCACAACACATTTGTAACTTCTTATTAGCTACACCTCGCCTGATCTCTCACCAAATTCAGTACAAATATTTGATCGCAGCGCTCATCTTTCCGTGGCGCAGTCTAACCCACTCGTGCGCAGCTCCGACGATTAGATCAAAGCATTTAATTCTAGTTTTTGCCATCTGTCACTGCGGCCTGTAATTAGCGCGCATGCGTCTAGACCGCGTGGCAAAGGCGTATGTAGGTCGTTGCGAAGGATCTTATTGTCAAGGAGATAATGGGCGATATTTTTTTAATCAAGTTGCCGGGGAGCTATCTTCGTTATGGGATGGTAAGAAATGGACCCCATGCAAGGTCCATCCGGACAATAATTATTTAGAAATCCAGCCGCCTGCCCGCGCTACTGGTATCGATGTGAAGGGTACCTGAGGCTAATTAAATTACTGGCGCTGCATTAAATATTGTCACATACTTAGGTGTTTCCATTTATATAGCTAAAATGTGAAGACAATTACCAAGAAAGTTGCACAAATATAGATATTTAATATAACCTATCAATTACAATAAACCTTGTTGTCCATTAAATATGCCAGCTAGACCGCAAGTACTAACCTAAGTGATCCCTGACTTTTACGATACAGCAGTAAACTGCGCCGGCGCATCTGCCCCGGACACCTGCCGATTTTGATTTTATTTAACGCTATTGTTCATAACAATGTTGAAATAGTTAATTTTATATTGTACTAGCTTTTACCAGCTGTAAGTCACTCATTAGATTTGGCAGTCGAAATTCGGGATTTTACTATACCGTGAGTGTTTGCAAA
This sequence comes from Pandemis corylana, assembly GCA_949127965.1. Lineage (NCBI taxonomy): Eukaryota > Metazoa > Arthropoda > Insecta > Lepidoptera > Tortricidae > Pandemis > Pandemis corylana. The sequence goes on from OX421869.1 coordinate 4,623,774, forward strand.
GTTTACACGGGAATTCCCAAAAAATCCATCATGATCGTAATTTGCGTAGCATATAGAACAGCCAGAAATAAATTTCGATCCCTTAGAAATATTGGGATAAAAAGTATCCAATGTTAGCACATACAGATTGTAATATACACTTAACTGATAAGAAGACTTCAATTATGACTTGTAATTAGGGGACCAATTTTTGAAAGTATTCACTCGAAATTACCATCGACCATGGGGTTTTTTTCGGTGTCCTTTTGTGTCATCACATATTTAAATATTAAATGTTTTAGTATTTTTTTATTTAATTGTAATCGTAAGGTGGCGACTATTGAAACCAAGATATATATTTTTTCTCTATTGCTACAAAACCACAGCTCAAATAAAATTGTTGACTAGTTGACAAGATACTTAGACCCATAATTTTCTTTTAATTTACTCGTATTTCAAGCAGAATTTATCATCATTTTCGAGTTGTTTTTTCACATTATGATCTCTCAAAAACCGGGCGCTTGATTTTGATAACCTTATGTTGTAGGTTGACAAAAGTATGACTTTACTCAACATTTTGTTTCAGTGTACAAAGTACTATTGTTATCTATAGCTCCGATTTCGTCGTACCGGTTCAACTCTAATAACAAGATAATGGTTATTTCTGTCCTTCCGTGTAAACGGTCTGGATTATTTTAGATTCGCCGGGAAATAACATCAATTTGTTTCACACTACATTAAACGGACTGCGATAGATTTGCTATTCATTATTATCATGCAATCTTGTATCGCTTTAAGCTTTAAATTACCTATTTAGTGCAAAACTACAACGATATGAATATTTTTGGTAATTCATTTTAAATTTCTATACAACACTGATAATTAGAACACAGAAAAATCCAAAAGTAAAGCAATGGCCCGGAATCGAACCCGGATCCTACACCACCCATTGCTATTCATTCTGCAAAATTCTTTGCTGGCGCGATTCTCTTGGCGATGGCGGTCGTCAAGCTCTTGTTGTATTAAAAAAATACATGTAAAAGAATCCGTAGCGGCATGTTTGCAAAATTTATGATTTTGATTTTAAAAAAATAAGCTAGATATCATGTGACCACACATAAGTTGCCACCATTTAGAAACGTAGAGGGAGACATCAAATATCATAATATTGTACCACCATTGTGTCGTGAGCCAACAATGTCGAGCGATTTATTGCCGATCCGCTTTTCATGGGACGACTGCGTTGGAAATACATAGATACGATTCTTGTCGCACTTTATAATTCACTAGCTTTTGCCCGCGGCTTCGCACGCGTGAACCATGAGCATTTCAAAGAAGCTAGCAATTAAGCAAGCGAGCAACCAAACCTGCAAGCTTTCAAGCATACATGCAAGTATGCAAGCAGACATGCAAGCAGGCATGCAAGCAGGCAAGCAAGCATGCAAGCAAGCGTGCAAGCAAGCATGCATGCAAGTAAGCACCCATGCAAGCAAGCATGCAAGCATGCATGCAAGCAGGCATGCAAGCAGGCAAGCAAGCATGCAAAGCAAGCGTGCAAGCAAGCATGCATGCAAGTAAGCACCCATGCAAGCAAGCATGCAAGCATGCATGCAAGCAAGCGTGCAAGCAAGCATGCATGCAAGTAAGCACCCATGCAAGCAAGCATGCAAGCATGCATGAAAGCAAGTATGCAATCAAGCATGCAAAGCAAGGACTCAAGCAAGCATGCAAGCAAGCCCCGCTGCCTTAATTTTTCTGAAACTGTAAATATTGCAGGATTTTTATAAAAAAACCTAACCTAACCTATAGGGCTGTCCTAAAATACATCCTAAATAGCTTTTGCCCGCGACTTCGTACGCGCTAAGATGTAAAATGAAAAAATAAGTTTTTTCCGTTCCCGTGGAAATTTTGGGGAGTGCTTTCGGAGTACACTTAAAGCCTTTAAAGAAACACACGTTATAAATGTTAAGTCTCTTTCTTCCGTTGTTTCGTCTGGAAACGTAAAATCCGGTTTTTTCCCGTCCCTGTGGGCGTTTCGAAAAATCCTTTCTTAGTGTTCCCCTACACTCCCAAATAAACCTACGTGACAAATTTCAACTTTCCCCCGCTTTTCGTTTTTCCCGTTTCCGTAAGAATTTCGCCAAATAAAGCATTTCCCGAAATTCTTACGGGAACGAAGAAGAAGAATTTTGGGAAATTATCTCTTAATGCTCCCCTACACTCCCTAAGGAACCCACTTGCCAAATTTCAGCTTTCTACGACCAGTAAAACGTAAAATCCTGTTTTTTCCCCGTTCCCGTGGGAAATTTGGAAAGTACTCTCTTAATGCTTCTCTACACTCCCGAAGCAACCTACATGCCGAATTTCAGCTTTCTGCAACCAGAAAACGAAAAGTCCCGTTTTTCCCGTTCCCGTGGGAATTTCGGGAAATCCTTTTGTAGCGCTCCCCTACACTCCCCAAAGGAAATTGAAGGCCAAATTTCAATTTTATACGACCAGTAAAACGAAAAATCGATCCCGTAGAACTGAATACATAAATCCTGTTTTTATCCCGTGGGAATTTCCAAAAAGCATTAAAACATTATTTTACTATTATAATCACCTACTTCTATGCCAAATTTGAAGAGTCTAGTTCATAGGATTTCGTTAAACTGTATATACAAATCCTATTTTTTTCCTTATCCCGTGGGAATTTCCAAAAATCCTGAAATTAGTTTCTTAGTTTTGTAATCACCTACTTTTGTATCAAATTTGAAGAGTCTACTTATTATAGTTACTGAGATAGCGTCACTCGGAATCGAATATATAATTCCCGTTTTTTCCTTATCCCGTGGGAATTTCCAAAAATCCTTTCTTAGCGGATGCCTACGTCATAAGATCTACCTGTATGCCAAATTTCAGTCCGATCCGTCCAGTGGTTTGGGCTGTGCGTTGATAGATCACTATGTCAGTCAGTCAGTCAGTCAGTCAGTCACCTTTGAATTATATATATATAGATATTTGACGTCATAATCTGAAAGTAACTGCATCCCAGCTAAAATACAAGCATGAAAGCCGTGGCTTCTATGACGATAAAATCTTGAATAAAAATCACATCAGTAAAGGCTTGGTCTTCAATGAATTTACTATGAACATCTTTGATTTTTAGTCTCTCAGAATTAAAGTCTGAAAAATTGTATTACCAGCTCTTAGGGACATCTACCAACATTTTATTGAACTACCAAAAAAAAAAAAGGTTTTTTCGCTGTTACCCCAGACATCGGAATAGAGTGATACGCGAAACTCTTAAATAGGTGTAGATACCTAATAAATTTCTACGATAACTACACGTATTTTGATTTTTAGTTTCATTTAAACTTACCTGACGACTAAGTGACCGATAAACCAAAGTCTTTTATGTATGGACACTTTTTTGTAAAACAAAAAAGAACAGACTAATTTTGGCATATCCACACAAATCTAACAACTCCTGAAAATGAGTCACCACAGAAGTGGAGTTAAAGTTCATCGTACGTTTGTTTGTCCTCTTGTGCCCCATAACCGGCGAACTTGGCTCGTCTTTTGTAATTTAAAATAGTATTTGTTTGTTTTAGTCGACAGTTGCTCAGGCGTATTTACTAGCCAAATTGTTTTGTATATTATTACGTCTAATCGTCGAATAATCTTTTATACCTACTTATAGTCAATTCGGATAAGTTAGTATCATAAATTTACTATCAAAAATAATCATGTGTAATATAATTAGTGTTACATATTTAATGTTATCTCATACATGACTTATCGCTGAGTAATTGATGTACCTACTTTTCTTTACGTAAGCATAAAATTTGTGATAATGTAATTTGTAAAAAATGTAATAACTTTAATTGTTTTTTTTTAATGAAGGTAAAGAAAGTGAGGCCATGTTTTCTTTTGACGTGGTAAGAAAAAAAAATACAAAAAGTTTCCACATTGGAGGTGCGGGGTATCGATCCCCGTACTTCTCGCATGCTAAGCGAGCGCTCTACCATCTGAGCTACACCCCCGATGCGAGACGGCGCGAAATTATCAATTGCTTATCTGTTTTTTTACAATCCAAGTCACCAATGACCACTAGTTGAGCTAGCTCAGTTTAGTGGTTTCAAAATGAATGGAAAGATTTATTTTATCCCCCGACACAAAAAAGTGTTATAAGTTCGAAGCCGATGTGTGTGTGTGTGTGTCTGTCTGTCTATGGCCTCGTAGCTTTCAAACAGATTGACCGATTTCGATGCGGTTTTTTTTCCTTTCGAAAGCCACTTTCTTTGCGACAGTACCTAGATTGTTCGGTAAAAATCGGTCCAGCAGTTGGAAGAGAATCACCTGTTTTCCAAAATTTGTGTAAGGCATTTTTGGCATAAAATTGTTTAATTTTTTATTCATGTATTACTCGATTAATTCGGAGGGGGGGGGGGGGGGAGGGGGCGGGGTTTAAGACTTTTAATTTTATGTTAAGTTTATTACCAGCAAGCGGCCATTACTGTTTCTGATTAAGTACCTAACATATTTATTTGTGTTCTGACCCACAAATCACCGTCTAAACTCGACGAGAACAATAACTTAACTAAACGACGCTTAACCGACCACGATAAAGTAATCTAACTGACGGGGAAAGCGCGAACAGCTAAACGTTTAATTGTCATGTTAATCCGTAGCTAATCCCAAACCGACGGCTGTCCAACACTAGGATCTTATTCTGGCATATATTGTTACACCACTTTTAGTTGTATCCAGCAAACACATCGCACATAGCCTATGATTAAAAAGTGCAATTTTTCGGGATAAGCCGTCTATGCGTATTCCAGACCGGTAGGCTTATTACCTAACTCGCTCACGATCGCCATCGTGTTCATTTTGACAGTTTTGTATGAATGTGACAGCTAGCTGATTCCGATGCCAATTGTCAGCCCATAATGAGGGGTGACCGCACATCGGGACTTTATTTGATTTATTAGAAAATTAACGAATTAAAAATGACTAATTTTATCAATTCAATCAAGCTTACTATTCATTATCCACTGAGCCGCAATCAAGTGTTTTGTATTAACAATTTGAACTCTGTGTCGAATTTCATCTAGACTTCATCCGTTCTGTCTCGAAAGAGTAACAAACATCCATTCCCGCCCATACATCCTCACAAACTTTCGCATTTTTAATACTAGGATAGTAGTAACGTTGTAAGGCTATAACTTACTCGAGTCGTCTCTCAGAATAAGCCTCCAGTGTCCATATTAAGAGGTCATCAGCTCATCGGGTCGCCGCGGGGCATTCTACGTGTTTTATTGGTAGAAATTTATTGGTATTGTAACTAATACGAACGTCTGGGAATCGTTATGTAGTTCTATTACATGTGATGCGCACTATGTCTGTTTGTAGAAAATGAAAGAGAAATCTATATATATACTAGCTGACCCGGCGAACTTCGTACCGCCTAAGTCGATTCTTTAATTTTTTTTTTTAATTTTTATATAACTTTTCTTGACCTATAAATTGTGTGCCGCTGACTAATAGTTCATTTGGATATCGCCTAATTTTAAATGTGTGTATAGTAGGTATATGGAAATTTATTAATATACAAACTATTAAGAACTAATAACAAATAACAATAAAGAACACTAAAACTAGGAAAGTCGATTTACAGTAACGAATATTAAAAATCATTAAAAATTAACCTAACAAATCTCTCGTTTCGTGCCTGGTTCAAAGGTTCCCATTATGCTGGCCGCGTTGCCTCTTCGAACTGCAATGGCAACCCTTTGAACCAGCCACGAACCAGAGCTGGGATCGCTGCCCCTATCAGTCTGCGGCCCAGCTTCCTGAATAGCTCCTTTGCCTCCGAGCCCCAGGGACCCGCTGCCTCAACGGCGACCAGCACAAGTTCGTATACTGACTCCTGAATTTTAAATTGTCATTTGAGCTTTGACACAAAAAAAATTCACAGTAATTTTAAATTTTGGCACAAACACTAATCCTAAAAACCTACATATATATGCTAAAAATAACTATATAAACCTACTAGATTCTGCCCGCGACATCGTCTGCGTAGAATTATAAATAAAAACTTTCCTCTTGAATCACTCTATCTATTAAAAAAAACCGCATCAAAATCCGCTGTGTAGTTTTGAAGATATAAGCATACCTACATAGGGACATAGGGATTAGGGACATAGGGACACAGGGGCATAGGTACATAGGGACAAAGAAAGCGACTTTGTTTTATACTATGTAGTGATATTTACAAATAAGAAAAGTCATAAAACGAAAACCCCGTCTAATCCTACTGGCTGCGGCAGGGTCCCCATGACGCTGGCGGCATTACCCCTTTGGACCGCAAGTGCGATCCGCTGGGATAAATACACACCAGAATTTTACACAAGCGAATAGAAAAAGTACCCGACCCCCGATTTAATACATTAGTTTTTTAAACACCAGTCCCATACCATTACAGGTAAAAACCGACATATCCTAGATCTGGGTCATTTAATTGAGAAACTTATTAATATCAAAGACGCAGCTTCCCATCATAAGTATCATGACTTCTTCCTCACAAAACACTTAACACGCCAATTTCAACTCTAACTTGCACTTCGTAAATGCGCTGCTAAATGCATTACATAAGTGAGTTTGCAATCAGTCTTCGAAGTCTAGCGAAAGCTCGGGTTGGAGTGAAAGCAATCTTATTGCTATGGCGTTAAGAGTGCAGTGTTTGCGTTAAAAAAACGCATGCCTACGTCAAAAGCAACGTGAGAAACAATTCTGTAATAAAAATGTCACAGCGATCCGTTAAGCGTTTGAGGAACGCACTATCTTATTTACCAGTAATCTGTGCTAGCTGTTCCTATTTGTACTCTGTAGCTTGTACTAGTGCTGTAAAAGACTCTCTATAGCAGGGGTGGCGAACCTTTTTTGGTGGACGTGCCATTTTTTCACAAATAAAGTAATATTTTGGCTCTGACCTGTCATCAAAGACCCTGTTGTCTTAAGAGTGTGTTGTTATTTTACCATCATAATGACCACATTGCCCGTTTTCCGCCCTATTTCATAATAAAAAGTGAAGAAGAAGTTGGTGATTTAATGGACAAAAATAAACCTTTTTTATTATTGGCGTGCCAAAATTATTTTGAAGCGTGCCAACAGCGGCACGCTTGCCATTGGTTGGCCATCGCTGGTCTATAGCATTCGGTGAAAAATAGTTTTATCTACGCACATATCATTAGTTATCTAAAATGCATTCAGAAACCGTAGGAAATGACCAGCGTTACTACACCCTTACAGTTTCAAATCTATACTACAGATTTACCATAAACTTACAATCATTTATACCGTAATAACATTAAAGTAGGTACAAATTTTACTTACTACCACAGACAAGGAATTACTCATAGTATAATACACGGACTATACCTAAAATAAATACGGGAATAAAAGTAGCAAACCTGTGAGTACGATTTAAGCGGTACCAGCAGGAACAACCCTGTGTAAGGACTCAGAAGTCTAAAGCAAGAGGGATACAAGTAGTTGCTTGTGTGCTTTATAGGAAGGCTATGTTCTCGTTACGTTAGACGCGATTGGTCAATAATATTTTTAATACATACATACATATATCACATCTTTATCCCTTACGGGCAGACGCGTTCATCCCTTACAGGCATATAAGCAGTGCTTGTAAGCATACGTAAATGTGCCCGACACGCTTCGTACCAATACGGATTTTGTTGGCAATATGCCTACCCTCTGTCAAAATCCACTGCACGCCCCTGCTTACGGGGTAGACAGAGACTAAGGTAACAAAACCTTAAGGCCTCGTTTAGCATGATTAAGGGCGTATAGGTGGAAAGGGAAATCAAAATAGTGAACATAGCATCGCCTATAACATGATTCCTAAGACTTTCGCCCAATCCCTCGATGAGCTTTTACCATCTGCGCGGGAAGACAAGCAACTGGCAAATTCTGTTTTTTCTTTACTCCTAGACCAGCATGGAAGAGGCATATTTTTAATGGTTATTTTCATTTGTTAAGAAGGTGATGGAGGCCGTGCAGCTGTCACCCAGTGGTGTCATCTCGACGGTAGATACCAAAAAAGAGTTAAACTTGAGTGTTAAGGTTTATCACTACTATAGGTGATTTCTTGACCGATATTACTTTTAATTTCACTATTTGTCATCTTTGTTCTCTCTCTTATAGTGCCTCTCCAACTAGTGGAGGTTGGCAGTCAGCTCCGCATATTTCCTCCGATCCTTCGCGAGGTTGAAAAGTTCGGCAGCACTTGCGACTCCGGTCCACTCCCGGATATTGCGCAACCACGACTTCTTCCTACGGCCATCTTTGTTACATTTTATAAAGAAATGTGATGTTTTTTTTAATGCAATGAATATGGGGGGGACTTGTTGGTTTACATAAGCGATGCAATAGACCGGAATGGACTATGATGATGATGATGATGATGATGTTGTGGGGACGCCTAGCTGGGTCAGGCGGGCTGTCGATCCGCTGTGGCGATCATTCAGCCCAGTTCCCCTTGGTTGGAGCCGCCGGTTACCGTCCCAGCAGCGCTCCCACACAGCAACTCTCCTCGAATCTTCTTATTTTTCTGCCGAACATAAGGACATCTTGAATTGGAATGGACTATAGTCCGGATTGCCTCTTTGTAATGAAACTGTTCATCGCACTAGCTTATATTTATAACAGCTGATATAGCAAACAGGGCCTCAATCGATTGAATAGTTGATCCGTGAAAGTGGAAAATGTATTTCGTTTTAAAATACAAACGCGTTGATTCTACTCCATTGTTTACGCTGTACGCTAAAGGCAGTTAAAGGGCCGCGAATAATAAAAAAGGTAACGCAATATAATAAAATAACTTTGTAAATACGACTACGTATTACTGTTGCATTGTTTTGTTTCCTCAATTTTTATGCATTACTTTAATACTATTTGACGGTGACAGTACGTCTGCATTTATATACATATATAAATCACATCTTTATCCCTTACGGGGTAGACAGAGCCTAAGGTAATAAGACCTAAAGGCCACGTTTAGCATGATTGTGGGCGTATAGTGGGTGGAAAGTGGAAAGAGGTGTAAAAACAACTCAATTCCCACCGATTTGCCTATTTTGAGGCAGTTGGGCACTTTATTGTGCAGAATTAGAGGGAAAGGCTAGTCAAATTCCCTTCAGCTTGCCTTCTGGTATACTTGACGCCACGCCACTGCAAAATAGACATGGGTTGCTAGTCGCATCGCCTGTAATTATGATACCTAAGATTTTCGCACATTCCCTCGCTTTTAGCTTCTACGCGGGAAGAGAAGCAACTGGTATATTGTATGTTTTACGTCTACATTTGGTACACATAAAGCCGGGTACTCATCTGTGAGATATAATCGCAACTGTCGCACATTACAATAGGTAACCAAAAACCCTTGTGTGGACGTGCCGTGGCATTCCGCTCGCAACAGGCTCGTGATTAGACTTGGATGGATTGACTGTCTAAGTCATTATTTTCTTAGAGTGCGGATCAGAATATATAAAGTTTAAAATGTATAATGGGCTAAAATATATAATCGTTCAAAAGATATAATAGTATTTCCTCTGAACCTATTAGTTAAATGAACTTTTTTGGTAGCGTAATCTATAGATTGGTTTAGGTTTGGTTAGGTTTATTTTATAACAAATTTCTGAGAGAATTGCATTATATGGTTTGAACCATTGCGTATTTTAACTCATTCATTATGCATTTCAGACTTTATGTATTTTAATACGCACCCATTAGTGATCGATGCATCTCGTGTTCCTTGTCACAAAACATTCATGCGTATCGCAGATCCTATATTGACATACAGTATCACGATAATATTGACCGTCTAACCCAAGCTAAAGAGCATAGTGGGAGCCCGCCGCGTCTCGCGTTTAATGCACCCGCCATTACAGATGGGACACGCACTAATTTGCTTGACAAGCTATTCCTAGAACTACTGTGAAAAATGAACCACCACATTGAATAATTCACTTATAATGAGAAAAAACAGGCAAAAATAACACAGCTTTTTGCTATCATCAATAATGTTGAAAAAGTTTTTATTATGCACAGCTAAGTCCCTTGAAATTGTGGAGAAAAAATTGACGGCACTAATTTAAACCTTATTGGACCGTAGGTAATGATAATGCTTAATTTAAAAACACATTGCACGCGCTAGCCAAGCTCTTGATTTTCCACTTTAAGGTCCGGCCATACCAGTGCGTAAAAGCCGTCGGTGAGAGAACGTGACGCATGCGACACGTCACTGTGTACACGCAGTGGTGTGGTCGCCCCTTTACTCGTGAAAATTTATGTAAGAGCCGGGTCTCCTTTATTTTCATTTTAAACGGCTCTATTTTATAAAGACAAAAATAAACTCAAATATCAAAAACACGTCATGCTCCGTCCTCTTGCCATTTTCTAACTAGGTAACTTCATTCACTCTTATTCTTCCGTTTATCATTCATTCTGTCATTCCGCTCACTCTTAAACTACAATCCTACATTTATTTATTTACTCCGTCTGCGGAGAATTCCTTTATCGCTATCCCGCGGGAACTATGTGATGTTCCGGGACAAAATGTAGCCTATATTTTAATCTAGCCAAGTTGTTTCAGCGTGAAGAAGGAACGAACATACACACACACACTTACAAACTCTCACATTTATAATGTCAGTAGGATTCATTTGGCTAGGTAAGTGTAGCGCGTCTCTAAACCCGGGTACATACGTACGAAAGCGTGCAACAGTCGCGGTTACAGCTCTCAGATGAGTACCCGGCTTTACACACATCGGCATACCTATATAATAAGTAGAAAATTAGAAATGTCCTTTACTGTCTGACTGACTTAAAACTATTGGACGTGTAAGGAAGGATTATCCAAAGTTCCCACGATATACATAGACTTCTGTAACTAGAACGTATACGCGAGCGGAAACTATTTATGTAGGTACCTACATAAGTAGAAAAAAAATCATCACTTTTTTAGCGTCCATAACTTTACATACACACACACATACACACACATAATCACGTCTTTATCCCTTACGGGGTAGACAGAGCCTACAAGACCTAAAGGCCACGTTTAGCATGATTGTGGGCGTATAGGTGGAAAGGGAATCAAAATAGTGATGGGTTAGCCTATAACATAATTCCTTTTGATGGCTTTACCATATGCGCGGGAAGAGAAGCAACTGGAACATTCTATGTTTGTTCTTTACTCCCAGACCAGCGTGGAAGCAAACCAACTAACTAACTTTAAATCTACTTTATTGTCCATAATAGTACTATTTAGTTAATTAAATTCGCCGTGGTTTGCCGCGTCGCCAGTTTTACACGTGAAAAAAAAACAAAAGAACGCGAAAACAATCGCCGAATTCCAAATTTAATCCGATTCTATTTTCTAAAATTGGCCGACTATTCGAGCCTATTAAGTATCGAACGACATCGATTTCCTGTTTTGTCCCTTGCGCTATAATAACCTTGTGATTTATCACATAATACGTCCCCGACGCTAATTGGGCAATTTAGTGCGAAAATTGGTCAATTTTCGTGTACCCCGAACAAGCCAGCCGTGTAATTTTAAATAGTAATGGCGACTACATTTTTATGCGTTCTCAATGGTTTCGCAGTTTTGACACTTATTTGTTCCGTTATGAATAATTTAGTCTATGCGTTCATTCCTAACTTTGGCAGCATATTGATTGAAAAGATTGCCTCTTATGTGTGTCATGAGAACGACAGTGAAGCAAAATTATATTCCGCTAAAAAACGGACTGGGGCCTTACTAAGACGTCTTAATGCGATTCAATTCCGACTCAGGTTTTAGCTGTCATTTTTAGTATGTATCTGACAGCGAGCGAACCTCGGCTGAATCGGAATTGAAACGCATTAATATTATCATTATTTTTATTAGTTTAGTTATATATTTTTTCATTAAATTATATTGGTTGTTCATCTTATTATTATTATTAATCTATCTCGTATATTTATAGCCAATGTGATTGCCCGTATTATAATATGACATACTAACATAAACATAGGTACTTAATATTCGATTTTAACTAACAAAAAACGCTGTTGTCTTAAATAAACGATTTTTATTTTTATTTTTTATTTTATTAAGACGTCATGGTACTTCCACGCTGATGTGGGAGCAAAGAAAAAACATAGAATGTACCAGTTGCTTCTCTTCCCGCGCAAATGGTAAAAACCCATTGAGGGAATGGGCGAAAATCATAGAAATCATGTTATAGGCGATGCGGCTAGCAACCCATCACTATTTTGATTCCACTTTCCACCTCTACGCCCTCAGTGTCTTGCTAAACGTGGCCTGTAGGTCTTGTTACCTTAGGCTCTGTCTACCCCGTAAGGGATAAAGACGTGATTTGTGTATGTGTATGTATGTATGTCATGGTAATCCCCTGTACACAAAAAACCCATAGATACAGCTTAGTATGGTCTGTTTCCAGCCTATATGCGTTCCCATGCTGGGCACAAGCCTCCTCTCATAGTTAGAGAGCTAGGGCTATAGTTGGCCCCAGTGTGGTGTATTCATGTTCCCTAACGAACCAAAAAACTCATGGTTTTTAAATGAGATTTCGCGTATAAATTCCGTAAACCTCTGAGGTGCGAGGCCGGGTTCGAACCCACGACCCTCTGCTTGAGAGGCCATAGGTCCAACCACTAGGCTGCCACAACAAATCAAGCTTCCAAATTCCTTCTTCTTTGTTGTGGTGGCGTCGCTGTCATGTTGATTCAACTTTTCCTTACTTCTTCTTCATTAACGTGTATCGCTCACCGTTGGGCACAACCTTCTCCATTACACCATCACGAACAGTTTCCCGTGGTTCTCTTTACTACGTATATGAAAATACCAACATAATCTGGTCTGGGTGCTCCCATGCAGGTCTGGGAGCAAAGAAAAAACATAGAATGTACCAGCTGCTTCTCTTCCCGCGCAGATGGCAAAAGCCCATCGAGGGATTGGGCGAAAATCTTAGGGATCATGTTGTATAGGCGATGTGGCTAGCAACCCATCACTGTTGTGATTCCCCTTTCCATCCAAACGCCTACAATCATTCTAAATGTGGTCTTTAGGTCTTGTTACCTTAGGCTCTGTCTACCCCGTAAGGGATAAAGACGTGATTCATGTATGTATGTAGGTATGTATGTAATTTAAAATGCTAAGATTCAGGTTGTGATGCAACCTTAAATATTTCATCGTTATTACAGATTCAATTCTAAATTTGTAAAACAAAAGGCAATTAAAAAAGCATTTTAGTGTTGCCAAAGGCAATGAATTGCATGCGAGCGACGAATCAATCAAACTGAACCGTAAAAACTTATATTCGAAATCGGTTTTCTAGGACAAAAGCGGTTTTTTGAGCGCCGGCAGATGCAAAATGATTTATTGTCAACTTTTTAATGGATTTCCGAAAAATATTTCTCAAACTTTTTAGTGATAAAAAAATCAAAACATGTGCGACTGTCGCTTGAGTGTGCTGCTGAGTCTTGATACTTCGTAATATAAAATTTGTTTAATATTCTAAAATTAATTAGCTAAGAGTTATTTAAGTAAGACAAGCCGAGTTTATATTATAGTTTACATTTGATTTTATGGTTCGATTGGATCAACAAATCAGTTTTAAAAAAACCTGAATAAAGCTAAAAAAATACAATAAAAGGCATTGGAATCATCATCAACAATTTTTCTAATTTCGGATATTTCGATCCAACGTAACGAAGAGTCCATATCGAATTAGATATATTGCTACTTCTTAAATAACGTAACTAATTAAGTATAATACAATACATAATTCAGTGTCCTGAGATTAAGCAAACGCTTAATCACGATCTCATTTCTCTAATACTTACTTGAGTCTGTGAGTGGTCTATACCACAAAACAATAGCCTTAAAAAAGAGTAGTATGTTTACACTTACTGTATGCGTTTAAGTAAAAAACGCCTAAGCTGCGCTCCCTCTCGCACAGGGCGCTCTCTCGCTCTCTCTCTCAAAATGCCGCAACAAAGACAGACTCGCCTTTAATCTATTATTTTATTTATTAACCTTATAACAGTGTAAAAAGGAAAATAAAGTTTCACCAGTGCAAATTCGGTCTTTCAATTTATATAAGAACCAAACATTGGTCCTTTGAGCCGGATATTGATTAGGAGGAAGAGAAGTATCAACACACCTTGGTCGCGCTACCTGCATAGTGGTGGGAACCCATATGCTGAGTTTTTTAGTTGCGCCAATAGTTCCAGTTCAAATCCAGGCGAATCCGATCCACCCGCATCCCTCCGGCATTTACATTGCCATAAAAAAGCAAACTTATTTATTAAAGTTACGTCAATTAAATAGAGACGTTAGAGAGGTCACTGTTATCGATAAAAAAAATACCATAACTGTAATACGATACCTTAGGGGCCATTCATTTATTAAGTAAGACGATTTAGGGGGGAGGGGGGTCGACCATGTCTTATTTTTTTTACAAGGGGGAGGGAGGGGGTCTTGAAGAAGCGCGCGCTCGCGCTCGGATAATTATGCGTATAGGTAAACGTATTCCATAGCAACAGATCCGCGCCGCCGTTTCTAAAAGTGTTTCTTTGAAAAATAAAAATGAAAACAATCCAAACGTGTATTCATTATTTCCTTTAGATTCTTACGTAATAAATATTACACAGGAAGGGAGGAGGCGGCCCATTCGTATTCTTTCTTACATAGGGATGGAGGGGTTCAAAAACTGTCAAAATTCGTCTTACGTAATACTTCTTCTTCTTCTTATTTGTGGCGTATCAAGTCGTTATAGCGACGACAACTTCGCCAATGTCAAAGTAACAAAAATATAATTAAAAAAATCTTGTGACAAAATGTCAGCAACGTTGTACGTAATGGTCGAAGACCCCCTCCCCCACTGTCGGGCTCTTAGCCAACGGTCACTGATATCCCTCAGAAACTGCCAGGAAATCATTAACCGATGCCCAGGGTGCACCGGACCAAGCACTGTTCTTCCCTCCGGACGGATCCAAAAACGAAGTGGTCTTGATCACACTTGGAGGTAACACGACTCGCACCCTGTCTTACGTAATAAATGAATGGCCTCTTATCACTATTTACTTATATCCGGGGTTGTCAATAGCTATGTAACACCAAGGGCCGTAAAAGTGACAGAAGACACGATTTATAGTATCTCATTGCCACACTTAAAAAAACTTAGTCTAGGGCAGTGTTTTCCTGCACCGTTTTGGTTGAGAAAGATACTGATGGAAAGCTTCGAGTGTTGTCAACGTGCGAGTACAATTATTACAAAATTATGACACATCATAACGTAGTAAATGTGTTCAATTAGGTTAATTATCAACATTAATGAATACTTTTTGTGGCACTTGCTCCCAATACAAAATGTAACGCGACATACTTGTCATAATTACGTTAAAGGAGTTGTCACGCCAAACAGAACAGCATTAAATAGCTTTTTTTATGCTTTGATGTGGCGTTTATTTAGACTAAGTATTTATTGCGTTGGCAACATAGCAACTTTTCTATGACATTTTTTAAATAAATTATTATTGACACGAATAACTGACGACGTATGTATGGCGAGTGTTATTAGCTTTTTACACAACACTA
Organism: Pandemis corylana; assembly: GCA_949127965.1. Taxonomy (NCBI): domain Eukaryota; kingdom Metazoa; phylum Arthropoda; class Insecta; order Lepidoptera; family Tortricidae; genus Pandemis; species Pandemis corylana. The sequence goes on from OX421869.1 coordinate 4,639,420, forward strand.
TTTAGCGTTGATATTAATCAAACTAATGACTGGCCGTTCATGTCGTTCAAAGTATTAAAAATCCGCTTAAAATACTGCAAATATAAGTAAAACAAAAGAATCACGCATTCTTTCTTCAAATTCCTTTTGAACCTACTATTTCATTGATAAATTTTATGAAGTACCGTCTAAAATTGTGTGACCTCTATCATTGCTTAGGGAACATAATTTACGAATCCTTCTTTAAATAGAGCTGGGAGAAGAATAGTTCAACTTATATAGGTCGGATAAGAACTTGTGCGGAGGCGGGGCATGTGTCTGAAATTCGAACAACGTATCAAAATCATTTTAAACTTTAAGTTCAGTCGTACAGGCTGAAAATAGAATGGATTGTTTCGTTGACTTGGTATGTTTTCGTTTTTAAATTTTAAATATGGAACTCATTCAGATGAAGGTACTTCCGATTCGTCCTTTTGATTCCGAGGTTCTTTAATGCACATGTGTCGGGACACGTGCTCTTTCTATGCTTTTTTTTCTAATTCCGAGTTTTTACTGAGGTTGTCAGTTAAGACATGGTGTTTATTGCCACTTCATACTGTATGAATAAATCTGTTGCTTGATTTATTGACCTTTGAATAACTTTGGAAAACCCATAAATTTAACTTAAGCACTCATTTTTTTGTTTCAATTTTCTTTAATAAATTAGTATTTCAGACAAGAAAATATAGGTTAAATTAATAATAAAATAATCAGTGGCAGCAAGCGTTTCTTTTTTGTTTTTAATTACGTTTAAAACTAAAGCCAGTAGCCATGAATGAATCGATCAACAAAAATATTAAAATTAAAAACAAATCATGCATAGACATTCCACAAACAGCCAGCTGCATTTAAAAAGAAATCCACATTGCGTAATTCGAATCCAACTTGTTCTAATCACTGGCTGAATACTTGTGACTGTGCACTTGGTTTAGAAAAAAAAACCGGCAATGGCTGCACTTCCTTTTAGTACAGCTGCCACTAACACGTGCTATAAGGACCACACAAACGCTTAGCTTGTGTGCTTTTTGATAATTCTTGTTGATAAAGTTTATTGTAAATACTGGATGCATAGATTCTATGTTGTGACGTTTTTTTAAAAATCCATTCCAGGTTACGTATCCCGTTGTCTCCAGGTTTGGTTTTGTAAGACTTATTTCTACCATAGAGTACCAAAAAAAATTTTGGTTCTGTATTCATAAGGCATCCTATCTTATCTCTCTAAATATAGACTAAGTATTTTTTTTTCTTTTTTTGTACCTTAACATTAGACAGGTAAACCTCTGCTCATTTTATGTCCTAGTGGCATAATGGAAACTCATTGTTACACATACACGGATATCTCACGTATAAAAGAGACCACTCACAATCACTCGACTTTTATACGTGAGTTATCCGTTTATATGTAATTATATGATTAAGTCTCACGGTAGTTTCATGTTGAAAGGAAACTCATTGCTTTATTTTTCCTTCAGTGTTCGTACTGTACATTTGAGAAACATTCACTTCTTAGTAGGCAACGCTTCTCTGACGAATATCGCTGAGAAAATATCATACAAACACACAGTTCACATGCCGTTCATTAATTTACGAGCACCCTCTATACGTCAAAACGACTCAAACACTCCCGACACCTGACATCTTAAAGCATTACATATTAACTTTATACCATTAACATTCCAAATATTTGCATCGATCATTTGTTTTGTACCGTTGTGTTGGCATCCGTCAAAACAACGCGTGTGCGCCCGCGCATCATTCAATGTTGCGCTGTGATTTAAACTAAATTGATAGATAAGGTTTACAATTTGCGTATGATTAATTTAAGAAAGCCATCGCGAGTTTATTACTAATAGTGAGCATAGATAATGAGATCGACACGATCATATTATGGCATAGTGTTGTCTACAGCTAGCTAAGCTACCTAACTATGTTACTACTATGAATCATGAATGCTCTATTAGTGTACAAAATTCGCAATAATTAATACACATCACATTACAATGAGTGGGGCATGACGCGTATTTCGTCTTACGCGATTGGTCAGTTCTTATACTCAAATTATTATTTAAAAACGATTTGATATTCGATTTTCTAAAAATTCTAATATCGAATCGTTTCGTCTACTACACTAATAAGGTTTGCAATACAATACAATACAAATACTCTTTATTGAACACCACAAATCAGTACAAAACAATACAGAAACAAAAAACAAAGTAGATAATAGGCGGTCTTATCGCTTAATAGCCACCAATAAGATAAACGAAATAAGTTGAAGACAGTTTAAATAGGGGAGTGAGAAGAACTTTCCATGTAGAAGTTGGTAGTAGGCCTTGCCCCGCTTCTGTGGAATCGCACCCTATGTGTTGCCAGTAAACTCATATTTCTTCATGTACAAACTTGCAAATACGAACGAAGCAAAGTTCAATAGTAGTCCGTAGAACTGTCAACAAACAATAACAAAAGTAATGGCGTAATTCACACTAAAGGCATAATAATGTATTATAATTTACTAAAGAGATTCACTTTCTTCGCTACTGGCACTGGTCACAGTGTTAAAATGATTATAGCAACACTTGACAAACAAAAAAAAAACATCTCTCTCATCCATTTTTCACTGTTTATTACCGGTCTGTGTGTCTACAATTTAATAAAATAAAAACAGACAGTTTGCCATTTACGATATTACCGTACATTATCTAAGACTCATTAAATATACTTCCTCTAGCGAAGATGCGTCAGGAAGACATCCGTAAAGCAGTACCGAGACGGTGGGGTCAAAGTGGCCGATCACTTTCACTACATTAGCCATCTGTCTATGTCAGATTAGCCATAAACACAATATTTTACTTTTATTTTTATGCAACGGTGAGATTTTTTCGATAGACCAAATTGTTTACATTTTACGTTGAAGATTTTGCTGATTTGAATGACGATTATAACTGAATTTTGCCATCGCAATTTTGTCAGAGTTTTGTCATCAATGTCGCACAGGATTCTGATGGGATAGTTAAGTATCAGATGAGATCTCTTAAGTTCCGTAAGGACAAAAACATAACAAGATTATCTTTAAGGTTATTTTTGTGACAGTAGCGCCGGTTTTTCTATAAAAAGCCGACAGTCACGGTCTATAATTGGAACGAAACGTAAATTCTTTAACCGTTAGACAAAAACATTACCCCTTTCCGACTAATAATCAAAAATAAAGAAGTGACATCACCGTCTGTCGCGAATGGCGCCCGCACATGCCAAACCGAAAATAACTAACATAATCTGCCATATGCACACCAAAAAACAGCATGCAACGCGAAACACTAACACGATAACCATCTTTGTCATAAAAAACTGCGAAGACCTTCAAATATAGAAAAGAAATGGGGTCAAAAGTTATTAAAACCTCCTGCGAGAAACGAAATGCACTGGAGCATAGACAAGAAATTAAAAAGTTTAAAAAAATGAAAGGGGGAACTCCAATTCGAATTTCGAAGGGGTTGCTGTAAAAAGTGGAGTCATTTTGATTGTTTTCGGCCAGGTGTTTTTGAATTTGGAACGACTTACCGGAAATCTGCGGCGCATGTGTCTGGCAACCCGTTCGCGGCGGAAACAGTGTGCATCCCTCACCTCCCTCCGTTCTTATTTTAAAGAACATCCCTCGAGAAGGCAACTTTTTATTTTCATTTAACGTTTCGAGTTTCATTATCATCTTTATGAAGTCGTGATAATAGTCGGTGATGCCTGTTTCCGGATCTTATTACTTGTAGAACTATAGAACCTACGCTGTGTTAGATATTACTGTCAAGATACCTTTACCACGCACGCATTATGCCAGAAATAATTGTGCATTATGCCAGACATAAGTATATATGCTTGTAGAACGAAGCAATGGCAGATTGAGAACTTTACATATACCATTGGATTGCTACGCAGGTGTATTTAGGTTTCCTTTAAAGAAAGCTTATAGTAAATCACTATAATAATAAATTTCTGAGGTCAGTCCCAAATCTAATGAGTGCTTGAGAAAATACAGGTTAAACTACTACTACTACTGCGCCGGCTACTCTGGCATGTTTGTTGTAGTTTACAAATAATTTTTGAATCAACAGGTACTCCAAGACTTCCTATAGTCTTACGGCAAGCCTTTCAAATCTGTTCGCCGAGACAGGTGGCCTGCACGCAAGGAGGGTGCAGATTCAATACCCGGCTATAAATTACGAGTAATGGGGCGTTTTACTTTGGTTGCCCGGCTTGCCAATATAAAATTGTATAGTCTATCAAAAGCAATGTTAATCCTGAAATCTCTGTCGAATAAATACATACATACATAAATTTTCAATCAAAATTCTGATATTGCAACCCGGCTTCTGGTTTTATACATTCTAAGGCACGCATTCATTTGTTTGAGAAGAATGAATCTCTTCGGTGTTATCTGCTGATCTATGATGCGGGCTAACTAATCAGAATGATTTATTTTACTATTTATGAGTGATATTCGATTCTTCTATCCTGCCCCGCTAGCACGAGAGCGCACGAAAGTCGCGTCGCGCGCGAGTTGGACTACCCGTCTCTTTCTTGTTGGTACAGTAAGAAAAGGACGGGCAATCTATCTCGCGCGCGACGCGACTCTTGTGCGCTCTCTGTCTGTCTCTGTCTGGGAGTAAAGAATAAACATAGAATTTACCAGTTGCTTCTCTTCCCGCGCAGATGGTAAAAGTCCATCGAGGGAATGGGCGAAAGTCTAAGATATCATGTTATAGGCGATGCGGCTAGCAACCCGTCACTATTTTGATTTCCCTTTGCAGCTATACACCCTTAATCATGCTAAACGTGGCCTTAAGGCTTTGTTACCTTAGGCTCTGTCTACCGTGGATAAAGACGTGATATATGTATGTATGTATGTATTTTGAAAAAAAATAGTACGGTGTCGAAGCCGCGGATAACTCTAATGAAGAGAGTTAGTTAGCTAGCTAGCTAGCTGTAAAGCTAGTTTTACCTACAAATTATTATAAAATTTGATGAGTAACCTTAACAGCTGCTTAGCTATTATTAGCTGTCTACAGCCATTATACAATTAGTTGCGCGCGTAAATCATATCAGTTTAGCTCAGCTCACCCTTTTTTAACAGCGTGATTTACATCTCAAAGGGTAACCTTGGCTGGTTAGAAGCTTCATAACAGCCTTTTAACTGATGTCCGATGTCAGGTAAGAGCATTAGTTGTATTTAAAATCCATTATCTATTGGGCATTTAGCTGTCTACACTCCTGTATCATAGATTAAAAGCGGATATGTTTTTTTAAATATAAATAACTAATAAATATTCAGAAAACAATTGACAGCAGTTGACCTAGTCCCAAACGAAGCAAAACTTGCACAGCCAAGGAAATACAACTAAGACGTCAAAAACCTTCATGCCACAAACAATAAGGTCGGTGATACATATATTTGACAAGGTGGCTGTAATGTTTGCCCTCGACTGTACTTACTATGGATACTAGGCAACGGATAAAATAAATATAGTTATGTCAAGTGAAAATTTTATGCTCATCACACATTTGTTTGCACTGATCGTAGGTACCTATTCACAATCCATTTTCACGCTCAGTCAGTTCTCTAAGCACTAGTGTAGTGCTTAGACTAGGCAGGCTATCCGCCAGCCTGATCATTTTGGTTTAGCGAAACTGTAGTTCTTAGTCAGGGTTTGATTAATACAGCTTCTGCCAAGACGTTTTAGGTATTACAAACTGACAAAACTTCAACAAAATCTATATTTAATCTAATCCTTTCATATAATAAACACCTCATTCTCCCAAATTTCTCAATGGCAGCGTCCCGTGGGAGAGTGAATTCCCACAAACTTGCCTCGCTCTTTAACAGCGGCGCCACCATCAAACAGATCCTCCGAATCCGTACGTGAATATTTTAGTTCCATATTTCCCCACCAACATTGAGAACTTGGTGGTACAGAGGGCAAACATACGATGTTGTCGCAGCATATCTCGGAGATAGATCACCGCGGGGTCAATGCCCTTTTGACAGATTGATCACCCAGCTGACAGTTCGGATGCGGCAAAGGAATCTGGAGTATCGTGATTGATGGGGAAAATTGATATAGAAGTTCGTAATTTATAACTGCATATGAATTAGGTACGTTTTTACTGTGGTAATATTCCGTTTTGGTTCTTGGCTTTAATGGTTAGTAACGTGTGTTACATACAATTGCAATCCTACATACATACATACACACCGTCACGCCTCTTTCCCACAGGGGTAGGCAGAGACTACATTGTTCCACTTCTACGATCCTGGCATACTTCTTTCTTTCTTTCTTCTTTGACGGACGTTCCGAGGGGTGCGTAACGATGTATATAAAAATTTTTGGTATAATATTAGTAGCAATAACGCTCATTTGATATAATTATTAAATCATATAACAACACTTAATATATTTACATATGACATAATTATCATTTCTTATAATGATCATTTGATATAATATCATTTAATATAACATTCTTTAACTATAATGCTTATTTCCTATAATGAACTTATGGTATAACGTTATTTTTATAAAAAGTAGGTTAGGTTAGGTTTGAACTGCGTCCCCCAACAAAAACGAACTGCTATTATATATTATGATTTGTATATAAAATGAGCGTTATACCATATAATCGTTATAAGAAATAAGCGTTATACCGAACGATAAATATACGAAATAAATTTATATATTTTAAAATTATACCAAACGTTTATTATACACAATGAGTGATTATACCCTTTGAAATTATATCAAATGTTGATATATCGATAGAAATTATATTAAATATTTTTATATCAAACATTACACACCCCGTTCCGAGACCAAATAGACGTTTTGGAAAAAGGTCAGGTCAGGAGTACCCGAAGCCGACGAGCATGTATGAAGAGATTGATGAATGTGGATGAAGCGAAAGAAGTTGCAATAAAATCATAAATTTATGCGTAAGTTCATGAGAGTGTATTGGTTTCTGTGTGTATGTTTTGTACTCTTTTACATAAGGACGGCCGGATGAATTTGGAAAAAAATTGGTATGTATAGATAATTGGATGTCTGAAATAAGGCATAAAATACTTTTTATCCCATTCGGTGTAGTGTTTATCATTTGTACACACAATTTTTCTTTTCTTATGGTCCTTCCGACCGATTTCGGCCATGGCGACCACTTCGACTTGAGTCAGTTTAACGCTCATACGAAAATGGCCTATGTAGCCGATCATAAAGGTAAAACCTCGCGCACGATGAAGACAAGTAAACACACCATTGACAATAACATTAAAATAAAATAAAAATTGACGCCAAAACTCCTTACATCTTTTTGGAAAAGAGCTGATACTCTACAAACTGCTGGATTTTTACCAAACATAGCTAAGACCCACCGCAAGGAAACTGGCTTTCGAATAAAAGAATCCGCATCGAAATCGGTCTATCCGCTTGAGAGGTAGTATGCCACAGACAGATACACACACACAGACATCGACGTAAAATTTACAACACCCCTTTTTGCGCTGGGGGTTAAAAATGGTATCGAATGGCAACAGGCTGGCGAGTACATTGAAGTTTAGGTGAAAAACTAAATAAATAATGTAAATAAAATAATGACCTGTATGGAGTAGGTAGTGTACTGAACTGATATGGGACTTAAGTCATTTTTCTAATTTGGAACGTCAATTTGTCTATTCGCACACATACAACAAGTAATTTACTTAAGTTTTTCACCTATATCTAAATACGACTATACTCACGAACAAAAATAACGGGTCACTTCACAAAGAAAGTTGTATGTAAAATGACCCGTTATTTTTGCTAGCCAATGTATTAATTATATAGTATAGCACATACAGTTGCCTAGACTCCTGGCGTCAAACTTAGGGTGAGGCCAGACAAGCGTAATTTTTTTGAGTTATGAGTCGCGTAATTTCTGCTACTTCGTTCTCCTATTTCGCCATAACGCCAAAACTCCTATTTCGTTCACTACACTACAGCAGTCGGTCCCTCGTGTCTGGGGATCGTTGTCATCAATTTCTGGTTTGCATCTTGAACTGATGATCTGCGTCCATCGTTTTCCGCCCTGCGCGTTCCTTATGACTGAGCAGAAACTGGAGGATGATGATACTTTCACTTGATCGGCACATCTAGTTGGTGAACGACTTTGCAATCGTTTCGATCACACGGCAACGCAAAATGAGGACTGTACGGAGAAAATCTTAGGAATCATAGGCGGTGCGGCTAGCAACCCATCACTATTCTGATTACCCTTTCCACTTATACGCCCACAATCATGCTAAACGTAGCCATTAGCTCTTGTTACCTTAGGCTCTGTCTACCCCGTAAGGGATAAAGACGTGATTTATGTATGTATGTAGCGATTGGAGGAGGTTGGTGAAAATGCAAAATGAGTTGGACCGTATGTTGCAAAAATTAGTGACCGAGATTAAGCGACTCAAGTCAAAAAATTACGCTCGTCTGGCCTCGCCCTTACCGTAAAGTGTCATTCTGCAACGTTTACGCCGGGTTACGTAAACACCGCCAACGTGGGACGTAATAATGAGCAGCGTAAACAATTTCCCCGCGCTTGACATTAATGACGCTATATACTTTATTTGCGTGATAGCTTAGTATGTTCAGTTTCTATAGCAAAAGTTGTTGCAGCGAGTTTAGCGACTGAGTAAATTGCTCGAAAAAATAAAATATAATACAAAATTATAAGGTATCATTTACTTATTTCAAGTGAACGAAAAGCCTTGCTACTCCGCGGCTTAAAACAGCGGAGTAGCAATGTAAAAATGTTTTTTGTTAATTGAAATGGACCTCCGCATAGTAAGTAAGTAAGTAAGTAAGTAAATGCTTTATTGTACAAATATAAAGAAACAGATACAATTTACAAAAAAATAAAAATAACATTAATACATGCACAAAGGCGAACTTATCCCTATAAGGGATCTCTACCAGTAACGGTACCAGTAGCGATAGTAACGCCTGATTCAATAAAACATTGTTACAAGTGAACAATAAGCACTAGGTAATGCTAATAAATATTCTATTACACGGTATTTTGTACAGCGGATGATTGTCAAGCTAAATGTTTATTAAAATAATTTTACCCTGAACAATAATTATATCAATTCCTACCTATAATAAAATAGCGACTGTCTATTTTTTTTTAATTTTTAGTTGGTCCGATTCCCGGGTGATACAAAAGAATTTTAGAAGATATTTGAATGCAGTTTTCTTTCTTTCTTTTTAAAAATAAAGTTATGTTTCCTTTCAGTAAAATTAGCTAACTAAAGGATTTAAAGTAATACATACATACATAAATATATCACGTCTTTATCCCTTACGGGGTCGACAGAACCATGCATGCAGCCCCGTTTAGCATGATTAAGGGCGTATAGCTGGAAAGGGAAATCAAAATAGTGATGGGTTTCTAGCCGCATCCAACCTGTACATAATGAAACATTTGGCAATAAAAAGATAATCAAACAAAAGTTGTACCCGTTTCCTGTTAACACACTTTAGCTATATTGGGGTCTTTAATTGAATATTTTATCTAAAAGGAACGTATACAGATATAGACTTTAGTGTAAATCGTCCCATAACATAATTTGACGTCGTTTCGTATGAAATTTGTGTATGCAAGTATGCACAGCTTGGCGCTTCTGCCAAAAAGAGCAATTCTACAATAGATGCGAAACATGCAGACAAATTAGCACTATATGATAAACACCAGCGTGTTAACTATCACCAACTCGCAATACCAACCCGACACAACAAGGATATATGTTGTCTTAAATATTTGAACTTAAACCTTGTTCTTTGAGAAGCACAATCGAAAATGTATCAACTTGGTATTCGTATGAGACCCTTTGTTTTACTGGGTACTTGCGTGTCGTTCGCTAATTTAATTGTAGTGTTGGAAAACCGTTGGGCATTACAATGCGAAAATGTTAAATGTTGAATTGAGATTGCATAATGCTTACCTTTCGTTGTGTTGTTGACATTATGTTTCAGCTGATAAAAGTGAGGTTATTTTTTTTACTTTAACTGAATAATGATCAAATAATATTTACCTTGCTACTCCGCTACTCGCGCTCACGCTGCTCGCGTTGAGTAGCGGAGTAGCAAGGTAAATATTTTTTGTTCATTGTAATGAACCTCCGCCTGATTCAACAAAATATTTAACTGAGTAATTAGGAGTATGACTTCTTCTTTACCACTGCCCTGAATATGTAATTACCTACCTATTTCACGTCATTGCACACGGCAAATTATTATTTTTTAATTGCTTTGTATATTATCATCTTTGTTTATCATCAGGCTTGAAATTATCATGACCCTTCCAGCCTGCCCTCAAATAAACGGACTCATAGAATGCAATGTCCAGTCTGTGATGTGTCCCTAAATATAGTAGTAACTGCATTAATTTTGTAGATAAACATTAAGATGAATGGCCAACTTTAAATACAAGCAAATCCACCGGCAACCTAACCTGCGTCGGCGCACCATATGATCGTCAGTTGTTCAGACTTTTTACCGAAGCAGGTGGCCGCCGCGCAATCTGTGCACGACCTGCGAATAATACCCGGTGGGAAAGAGACAGACAAAAACAAAGAGGGTGGAACAGAGACAGAAGGTTGTCTTTCCGTTTCCGCTCAGAAAAAACACGAACATCTGGATAGATCCGGCCTGAGAAAGTTTTAGAAATAAATCTAGACGGTCACGTTTTTTTTGCGAAGTTAGAAATTAGAGGTTTATGAATTTATGGACATGGTCGTTATCTGTGTTTATGACGCAATGATTATAATTATTATGGTAATTTTTGTAGGATTTAGCAATTGCATTTTAATTAAGTTTATTAATACCAGGCAATAAATAATGTAATAAAACGAAAGCGGGGTATCCTCATAAAACTGCAAGGATTTTAATTATGAAAGATTATATATGATGGTTATGAAATACATTTTATCGACTTGAAAGCGTCTTCATGTACTCCGTATTCAATGAAACAGTGAACCCGTTAATCCTGTTAGCTTTGATAGTAAAGGTAGAAGTTAACTTACTCTGCCATTACCTTATTCACCTATATTTTTTATCTTGAGAACGTGCGGTAACTATGGTTCTCAATGGTCTGTTCACAATGGTTAAGCAGTACTTCACTTCTTTAAAAAAATCGGATGTTTCAATTAAAATTGCTGCCACACCGGACTAAATTAAAACATACAAAACATAACTCATAATTAATAACCGTTAATAGTTAAATTTATGAACCTTAACGGCGTATTTTGAAAGACTAGTTATGTGTCTCGATATTGGAATGCTTTGGTACTAAAATAGATACATACTGAACCGGTATATCATCACTGCATACTTCTGGTACCAACTTAAGATACTAAAAAATTAGAGGACTTATTCTGAAAAACAATATTTTTATATTTAATAAAAAAAAAAACGTTTATCTGTACTTTGCTACCACTCGAGCGAGACAGCCAAGCCTGTGCGAAATATTTTAAGTTTACAAGCCTTCGCAAAGTAAAGTATGCGGAGCTGACTGCCAACCTTCACTAGTTGGAGAGGCACTATAAGAAGAAAAAACCTTCGCAGCAGATCTGAGCATTTTGCAAAAAAAGTCTACACAATATTTTTTTCCAGAATTTAACTATTTTGAGTATTTATTACTCAGAATCATTTACCCTATTCATTCTTATAGAAGAAAAATGAGTTCCTGATTTTATTATGTTTCGTTTCCTCTACGTCATGTTCCACACATATAAAAAAATGACAAACAAATAAGTGACGAACTGGAATGGAATTTTCGGACACATTTTTCTAGTACAAGATTCCATAGAGTAAACGAATCTGAGTAAGAAAAGCCCAAAATAGTTAAATTCTACAAGAAAATATCATGTACCTACACTTTTTTTTAAATCTCATCTGCTTCCACTAAATACATAAACCTATCAAAAATGCAGATGCGTTTCAAACCCTACATGGTTCCATCTTCATAGCACTCGGTTCATTCACTCTTTAGTCTCTGATTTTTCTGGTCGGTGATCCAACTCATTCAATTGTATACGCCCATTGCGTCTGAATGGGAACTAAATAATGGGTGAATGATGAATGGTCGTTTGCAATTAATTTTCAATAAATCTCTTTTTAAACTACCAGTGTTATATTTTTTTGTTAAGATAATCTCTTTATAACGTTATTGCAAAGTAGGTATATAATTATAAAGTAATAAACTTCAAAGGTAAGTACTTAATGTAATTAAAAGTATTGCAGCGGTTAAATGCATAGAATATTTCATGATTGTTTTCTTCTATCGTTTAAATGTAGTTTTATGGTTAATCGTAACCGGTTTAACGCTTGGGCTGGCTAGACAGTAGCCACATATTATAATCTTTTTTGTATAAATTCAACTGACAAAACGCATCGAAGTGAAATCACGTTAGAGTCTCAGAATAGGGCCCTGGTTTATTTTTAAGCAACCCTTTTATACGGGAATTACGTTCATTAGGGGTTTTTATACGTTTCTATTTCGATAGTCGCCGGCAGATGGCATTGTTCCCTGATTTGTAACCCCTTCGGGGTAAAAAATCATAAGCTTCTTACTCCTTAAGTAATGTCGGAGTAAATTTAGAAAACAATTATGTAAGGGATTGTGTCTCGAATAGTTAATTTTAATAGGATGATTATGTTTAATCTTCTTTGTGTTTGGGTTTTCGTACGACGGTTTGTCCTTTGAAATCAATACGCAGATGTGTATTAAATCTGGGTATTGTTTATAGACGACTTCTTTATGAAGTAGGTGATGGGCCAAATCTAATTAAATATGAAACAATGTGTGAAATATTTTGTCAACTCATTTACTTAACCAGGATCCTGAGAACTTGATCACATTTTAGGAAAAAACCAGCCAGCCATTAAACAAAGTTAAAGTTACTTTGCCTCCATAATCGAACGATGCGTTTTGTTTTCGGAATGACATCATTCTTTTACAAAATTTCATCAAATTCTGATCTGTAACTATATCCATAACCGTGCAACGAAAGGCATCTGTCAAGATCGTCATCATCATCATCACCTCTGATTCTCATCGGTAATTTGACTCCAAAATGCAACGTCAAAGGTAAACGAAACCTTTAATTTCACTGAGGCATCCGTTTCGCAGGTACTTGATGCAATTGTACAAATATTCCCCGGATATCCGCCCGGTATCGTATTACCGGACGTCATACCGGCAGCTTGCTGGTTTTAGATCACACGTGCAAGTGTCTATGTCACGAGGAGTCCCGAGGAATTTTTTACAACCTTTAATAAACTTTTTTTCTTTTTTGCTAGCCGGTAATAGTATCTCACTACTGGGCAAAGGCCTCTTCCGCAGACTCCCAACTCGCCGTATCGGCCCAGTCTGGCTAGTTGCTCGAGAACGCGTGTAGGTCACACCGTTATCTTAAGGACATCTTCTCGTCATCTTAGGGTATCCACTTCGTGGTAACACGTGCCCACAGCTCTGGGTGCAAGCGGTAGACATGTCCAGCCCACTCCCATTTTCATCCTGGCTGTTGCATTGATAAAGTTATCAGTTAAATACTCTATTCTATCTACCTGAAAAGGAGCTCCTTTTTTCTAGAGGTCGGCTAGAGGCAGGCGATTCGCTCTGTTGTTGGCATCTCTGAAATAGCATAAAGCGCGCTTTCGCTCGTCTTTTGTCATATTCGAACTGCTACTATTTAATAAGTTGCCAGATACCAAAAAAAAACAAAACGTAAAATTACATCAGTAATAAGAAATAAGATATACTGTAATTCAACAATTACAGTTACAACACGCAGATGAGTACCCGGCTTAGCTTAACTTTTAGTACAAGTACTATGAAACCATTGAAACTCAAACCGTAGCCAAGGATATGGAGATACAAAACAGCTGTGCCCTCTAGACACTGCACCTGCAGAACGTAGATTTGCTGTACCTCGTTGAATAAGCATTAACACAAAGTTGCCTGGATTAACATTAACCGTTAATAAATTCAGGTGTTACTCAGCTGGGTTTCTTTACGTTTTATCTTATTTTTAGGGTTCATTACCCATAACAAAACGGAACCCTTGTAGAATCGCTTTGGTGCCCGTCCGTCTCTCTCAAAACACTTTTCCTCGGAAACGCGTAGAGATATAAAGTTAAAATTTATAAAATACTGATGTCTGCGGTTCCTTAGAGCTGTGAAAAAAAACCTAAGTCCCCTCAATCAAAAGATACACCCCCTTATTCATAAACGCTCTGTAGGCTTCTGCTAACTTAGCAATCGTTTGTCCTTATCTGTCACTTTGACATTTACCTTTCACAGATAAGGACAAACGATTGCTAAGTTAGCAGAAGCCTATAGAGCGTTTATGAATAAGGGGGACAGTGATTAGAATAGGTGTTTCCATACACATTTCCGTGGTCCAAAAAAAAGAGGGTACTTGTAATAACCAATGTAAAATTACCTCATACTGCCTCCATTTTGCTTAGGAGCAAGGGTCTGCTAACACCGGATTTTATAGTCACTTGGAACTCTCAGTGCACGAGTCCGGCTCACACTTGGCCAGTTTTTTATTAATACTCACGCGCATTCGAATTACTGCCACAGTATATATATAAGCTAAAGCAGTAAGGAACCTACGAACAAATCGGTTGAAACGAAACACGCACACAGGCGCGCGCTTTACACGGCCCCTAAAGGGACCTCGTCCACTCCGCTCAGGCTCAGGTCCGCTTAGGGGCCGTGTAAAGCGCGCGCCTGTGTGCGTGTTTCGTTTCAACCGATTTGTTCGTAGGTTCCTTACTGCTTTAGCTTATATATATACTGTGTTACTGCTAGCCTTTCTACCTACGACACATGCGAAGTGCCCAACGAGAGTAACAAGGAGCAAGGTAATGTGTCACATAAAACAAATAAGACATTTACAAACATGAATGTATTAAAATGGTCACGCGACTCGTGTAGAGGTATGTCCAACGTGTTTCGGACTCATTCGTGTTCCTTTTGCCAAAGTGACACGCGACTCAATTTTGTAGCAGATATCGACAACCGACTGAGCTGAAATTTTGCATGAAATCAGGCAGTGGAGTTCTGCTGACCCAGCCAAAGTCGTCTCCGCAGGAGGCAACTTTTCAACGGTTGGTCCGATTGACTTGAAATTTGGTACATATATGTAGGACGGATGACTATGTAAGTACACTCAGAAAAAGTACAGTCAGCCAAAAAAGCTTGAATTAAAAATGTTTTTTTTTAACAGAAACTCATTTCTTGTTAATTAACGATTTATTTACATTATAATAATAAAAGTATATACGTGCGTACTCCACAAACCAGGTGACGAACTGAATACAAAAACAAAAAGTATTCCACTCATATTCCCACGTGCGAGAAAGTTGGCTTCAGACGGCACTTCCTTGCGGATATCCAATTTCCGACCCTTACCTGCAAACTGCAGCCTCTTGAGCCGATATTGAAACTTTAATATGAAATTATATCCCGTGTAAGCATTTCTGTCTCGCCACTTTAACCAGTACGTCTCACTGGATATAATGGGAAATATGCATGCTTTTAATTATAATAATTTTTCATTTCGGCGAACGGTCTAATAGCGAAGAGCCTTGACCATCTCCTTAAAAGACTCTCGCTAGGTGGTTGGGTCAAGGGCCAGATACAGAAGGCGGTACTCCTGGACACGGCTCGGATAGTCAGGAGGCTCCTCTCTCTGTCGCCCTGACCACCGGTAGCTTAGGCATCGCCTCGCTACCGGCAGCACCCTAGATTAAGTTTTTATATTTTGTATTAATATTGTTTTATTACATTTTATATGAATATTGTAAGAACCTAACTTAAGATAAAATAAATATACAGATAATAATCATCACTACTCCCTACATAGTATAAAACAAAGTCGCTTTCTCTGTCCCCATGTCCCTATGTATGCTTATATCTTCAAAACTACACAACGGATTTTGATGCGGTTTTTTTAATAGATAGAGTGATTCAAGAGGAAGGTTTTTATGTATAATTCTACGCAGCCGAAGTCGCGGGCAGAAGCTAGTAATAAATAAAAGATTTTTTTATTTACCAATACACAAAAAAAATACATTATCAAAGCAGTAGGTATTAAATAAATAGGAGGGGAGACTCAGCAGGCATGCTGGAGGAGAGTTTTTAAATTGATTTGACACTTTTTCTCTCAATATCATCTTCAGGTTATATGTACCTTCCAAAGGTCATTGTCCAGGTAATTGTAATTAGATCACATGTCGAAACGTTAACGGGCATTGCCAGAGCAAACAGAGGTTCGCTGCATTCATTATGCGTACGCGCAGCATAGAGCAATGCTCGTAGACGCGACAGTAACCGGGGAAATGTAATTAAATTATTGTTGGGCCGACGCTGTCCTGGGTCTTTGAGAATCGTCTACGACACAGGCGAAACGCCTAACTAGCCTCCGCGTATAATTTTAAAATCAATAAATAAAGGTTTATTTTGTTTCAATATTAGACGAGCGCGGATTTCCTCACGATGTTTTTCTTTACCGAAAAGCTCATGGTAAACTTCAAATGTAATATCGCACATAAATTACGAAAAACTCAGAGGTGCGATCCCGGGCTCGAACCCACGACCCTCTGCTTGAGAGGCCACAGGTCAAACCACTAGGCCACCACGGCTTATTTAACATTTTAATAATAACACGCAGTTTTGACTAAGAAAAAAAATTCGGCGCTTGTATCGAATAGGGAACTAATATAACATAGTTTTATTTAGTAACGAGATACAACCACCTTCTACCTTAATGAAGCCGCATAAATTAATAATTATTATACTAAAAATTATAATTATAATTATTATATTAGTTCACATTAATCGTTGGTACAGTTTCTTTATAACAGTAAAAGATTAAAAATATACATTTCTTGTCGCGTTGCTAAAAGGTCAACTCGTTAAAAACAATATGAATAGCCCATAACACGGTTTATTGGTATTTGCAACTCAGTAGAATAAACTTTTATCGGTAATTCAAGTTATTCGAGATGGCAGAAGCATAATATTAAATAAACATGATAGGTACAGTTATTTGAGAAAACCTTAAGGACTAGGTACTTTTATAACCCAATTATGGGCTATAAAAGCCCAATTTATTTAATTTAATGTAATTTAATTTAATTTCATGATTGTAAATGTGTGAAATGTTGTAGATGTGTGTATGTGTGTAATTCATCGTCATCATCATCATCTCCAGACTATATACGTCCCAACTAGGCACATGCCTCCTATCATAATGAGAGGAATCCGCATAGTCCCTACGCGGGTCACGGGTGGATAAAAAACTTCATTTATTTAAAAACTTTACATAAACCATTTATTTCAAAACCAAAATTTCGTACACTATAGGCAGTTCATTTAAAAAATCATTACTTAATTATAACAAAAATCATTAATCCTACTAATATTATAAACGCGAATGTAAGTTTGTTTGTTACGGTTTCACGCGAAAACTACTCAACCGGTCATCATGAAATTGTGTACACATGTTTTTGAAGGTCTTAGAAGTAACATAGGATTTTTTTTTTATATGAATAGGAAGGCAAACGAGCAAGTGGGTCACCTGATGGTAAGTGATCACCACGGCCCATAGACACCCGCAACCCCGGAGGGATTGCAGATGCGTTGCCAACCTAGAGGACTAAGATGCAATGCCTCTTGTGCCCGTAATTTCCCCGGCTGTCTTACTCTCCACACCGGAACACAGCAGTGCAAGCACTGCTACTTAGCGGCAGGATTAGCGAGTAAGATGGTGGTAGCGATCCGGACGGACCTTGCACAAGGCCCTACCACCCGCATACTATTTATTTAAAAAAAATTATGTCGTCACTGACGTTATCTGCGCGGACGAAGTCGCGGGCTAAAGCTAGTTATAATATAAATTACCTATGTTAGGTAGCACAACTTAACTAGAATCAGTACATATTTGCATTTCTTTTGTGATGTCATTTATGTGTAGCTTGATAGCAAAATTAAAAGTAAATTCGTGAATTTCTAAACGACACTGACACTAGAACACATAATCCGAAAGTAAAGCTATGGCCGGGAATCGAACCCGGATCCTCGTCATTCCGTGACGCGTGCTATACCGCTACACCACCCATAGCAGGAAATAATTAAATTAAGAATAATTAGGCTTAATTTAATTTCTAACGGTAAAATCGTAAAAGTGAACATAAACTTTAAGAAGTAAAAATTCTTGGTTCATTTGATAGTAAATTCGTGCCTTAACAAACAAAATAAAAAGTAAATTAATTATCAATGAACAGAACAAGCATGAAATTGACATTGAAATAGACCTTCGCAGAGTAACGCCTGATTCAATAAAATACTTAATTAAATTCATTAATTCGACTTTAATAACTATAATTTGAAAGGGTATATGAAATAGTTTGTGAAAACGTTTCGAAGTTGAATGAAATGAAATGAAAATATTTTATTTGCGAGACAACAGTTCACAAGTTATAAAAATATATCCTTTGGTACTGTGAATTAAACATCAATCTTTAAAAAAAAAAACAAGTTTTTTTTAACAAAAATGTAAATGAATGAGATGACACGGCTAAGCCGTTTTAATTAAGTATAGAAAGAGTTTCTATCCACTATCAATCCGATGTACAGTCTGTTAGAATTATTTATAGTCTATGCCGTTTCCAGCGCTAAGAGATGGCTTATTGACGTGAGGCCACATTCCTGAATTAAACGGAAGCAACGACGATAATTGTATTAAGAATTTTCCTTCCTTTGTAATCTAGTAAACGTACGAGCCATTAGGGCATCCGTTCGAAAAAATACAGATAATAATCTTTAGAAAGTTGAGACGATTCTGTAAATCAATTTAATTCATTTATAACGTTCAATTTTACACTTTTTTAGTCTACAGATTTTTTATCAGTATTGGGATACAGCGAGGAAATATTGCTTTTGGTTCTATACAGCGGGGCAGCTCTTTAACAGATTTATTTTAGTTGTAGTTTAGTTAATTTTTCTTGTTTATTTATGCGTATACTTTTCGTGTAATCTCTCCGAGCAGTTTTCTAATAATTTTAATGGCTTTGTTTCATGTAAAAAAATACGGAACTCTTAAAACTATCGCGACAAACTTGGGCTAGTGTGGCGTAAACGGCATTTCCAATGCTTTGCAGAATTGGTTATACCCGATTATAATTATACCAATCTATTACCTCTATGACTTGTCAATACAAACATGCGTGTTTTCTTCCTAGTGATATAGAATAGTCGTTAAAATTGTAACACCGTCCTGCATATTTTTAATTAGCAAATTCAAACAAAATTACACTTGCCGGAATTTCGAGCGCCGCTTTCGACTCACTGATACAAGGATCGTACGCCTGTTTTAGTTCCAGTTTTTTCCGTCGACATAGATATTTTTGTTTGCTTGATTCGGTGGCAAAGCCATTAATATTGTTGGCACGAGCAATCAATAACTTAAATAGTTTAGTTATCATCAAAACCTGTATAATTCTCTTCGTTTTGCCCGTTGACAAATACCGGCCGGAAAAATGAGATCACTTCAAACTGATTTTTGGAGACGCGCTAAATAAATTAATAGTGTTGTCACAACACTGCCATTTAAAACCGGTAGAAATGTGTAATGTATAATGTTAAGTAGTCCAAATATCTAAAGTATATCCGACTATCGAATTTCTTTACCGATGTAAGGTTCAGCGTACCTACAACGTAAAAACATACACTCTTTTGACTAGCTAGTCACTGATCACCCTTACATCTTACTCCTGATGTAGAACCTGATAAAAGACCATTATAGAACTTTTTTGTTGCTTAGAGGTTAGTTTTTTTAAATAAATTTCCTGAATTGAATCGATTTGCAGATTTCTTGCGTTTTTATTCTGGTTTTGTGAATTGTCTATCTATGTCGACTAGTCTGCCTGAGTGGTAAGTATTATAGTACCCGAACCACTAAACAAATGTTGTGCTGACTAAGTTTAAAAGTTCTCGAATATCTATGCAGTTTAGGTTAGCATATGAAAACACGCTTCTTATGCAACTGAAAATAAATTCTATGTGTAGATATTGCTTAGGGGCAGGCCACATCGCTCGTACAGACAACCGTTGGGGGAATGTTCTCGAGTGGCGACCACGAACCGGTAGACGAAGTGTTGGCAGGCCTCCTCAGGTGGACCGATGACACTGTGAAAGCTGCGGGAACCGGTGGATGCAAGTGGCGAGCTGTCTTCATTATGGTGTGCTAAGTGGACGTCTTCAGGCTGATAATGATGATGCTCGGCTGTAATTTGAGAACTCAACTGTATCTTGGGGGCCAATTTAAAGTCAAACCCAAAAACGCCCTGAAGACTGCCAGAATCGCCTCTCTGAATCACACTATCGATACGTTAGCTCTTTGATCACCAAATTTTCCACAATTTTTATTACTTCCATGCTGGTCTGGTAGCAAAGAAAAACCAGTTGCTTCTCTTCCCGCGCACATGGTAAAAGCCCATTAACGGATTGGGCGAAATCATAGCAATCATGTTATAGGCGATGCAATCCATCTCTATTTTGATTCCATTTTCCACCTATAGGTACGCCAACAATCTTGCTAAACGTGGCCTGTAGGTCTTGTTACCTTAGTCTCTGTCTACCCCGTAAGAGATAAAGACGTGATTTGTGTGTATTTGTACGTTGTGTTATAGATTCTTTTGCTTCCATCTCGTTATTAAACTGGACATCGATTTCGAAATGAAACCACTATTTTCGAAACTGTTTTGAAATGGGTTTAGAACTATAGTGCGCATCGATTTGCAACTGATCATGTAACTATGACGTAACTCTAGCACGGGCATGCAAAAGTAGTAAAATCTAGAATTACCTAGAATTCCTAGGTATAATTATCGAGTTATAGTCACTGAGCATGAAAATAATTTGATGTGGCAATGATAACTTTTTATTTGATTGCAATTGAGCCAAAAGTGATTTTTAAATGTGCCGTTCTTTTTACCCGAAGATAAAAACCAAAGGCTTCTGGAATAATGATACTATCATCATACAATTATTTATTTAGATATTATCACTTTAGTTCTTTTTTTATGTATGACAATATAAAAACCTTCAAATAAGGAGAAAACATGGGGACAAATTTCTCTCGAAATAGGCCTAATAATGTGCCTGTAGGTAACTACCACAAATAGTAAGATCTGTAAGTATCTTATAATCCCCAGCTTACTTTAAAACGACATAAATTTGCTCATGATCGCCGTGTTTAATCGAAAACTAATTAATTATTTAAAAAGCAAAAGTTTATTTAAAATCTTTAATAAGACCCATTCATTCGAAATAAAAAATATAAAATTCCTTTTTTAGACTATCCTAATTCAATGTTGGGCCGTAGTCGCGCAAAGTAATATAAGGGTGTTAGTGTTAGATTATTATGTATATTGGCTTGATATAATGATATGTTAATATGGTCCTTAGCGCTAGACATAGCGTCTATGAAGTTGGTCCCATCCCGCCTGCATAACGGAGAAAGTGGATATGATAATTGGACCCGGCGATGCGGGACCAAGACGACTCGGGGATTAGTGTGGACATGACGTTCTTTTAAGATTTTTTTAGACCCAAAATAAATTATATTTGTAGGTCCATTCAAATCTTTATAGAACGGTATTTTGTTTGAAAAATCAGCGTTAAAATGCGGTGTGATGATGCTGCCAGCTTTCCGAAAACCTTGGTTAGGGTACTTGACAAGGATACAGTTTGTAGTTTTTTTTTAATTTGTATAAAGGTTTATTGATTTTTGTTTTTTATTTCTATTTTTATCAGTGAAATTCAAAGTTCGGGTATTTATGAATAAATACGTTGTAGCATCTTCTCTATAAGTAAATTCATACAGTTTTCATAACATACGGTTATGATCCAGAACACCAATAAAAAAATCTGCATATTGAATAAAGCCAAGATAATATCTATCTAATCTCCCTTTCTGTTATTGGTCATGTCCATACTATGCTGTCGCGCGCGTCCTCGCTCGCTGCCGCATTATCAATCATCTATTTTTACTATTCCGCAGAGGCTTTATGCAACGGTGACCCACCGGCTACCACCAACCACCGTCTGACATCCTGGTAGCTCACCACTGCTACCTACAACTCTTAGATTGTAGTATATACACAGTACTATGTATTAAAATATATATATGTAAAACTCGAATCGTTGATTTATTGGATTTGTGTCCAACCCGAATAGCATTTTTAGAAAAATAAGAAACATGCAACGCAAATGCAAGGCGAAACAAAGTTTGTTTGAAACAAGAAACCTAAAACTTTGTAGACAGTCGAACCGAATTTTTATTTATTCCGTAGACATAAATGCAGTATAGAAGATCTCTTATCGACAAAAAACGAGACCAGTAGCTCCTATTAACTGTTATAAATTAAATTAATGAGCCCAAGTTCACTACACAGAATGCCATGACGATTTTATTAAAGACTAGTTTTTAGCCGCGTATTCACCTAAGACTGTTGAAAAAAATTGTATTAAAAAAGAAAATCACAGTTTTTTATCGGCATGAAAATAAACTTAAAAGATTTGGAAATGGAAACTATCCCAATACAGACGGTCAAAAATCGTCGAATACTTATCTTTCCTACTTCTGGAATTTTGCTATCGTTCAAATAAAATATCTAACTGTTTAAAAAGAGAACAACTTAGAGATAGACTCATGTCTTCTTCTTCTTCTTCTTTTATTTGTGGCGTATCAAGTCGTTATAGTGACGACAACTTCGCCAATGTCAATGTAAAAATTTTTATTAAAAAATCTTGTGACAAAATGTCGGCAACGTTGTACGGTAATGGTCAAAGACCCCCCTCCCCCCCTGTCGGGCTCTTAGCCAACGGTCAATGATATCCCTCAGAAACTGCCAGGAAATCATTAGCCGTTGCCTAGGGTGCACCGGACCAAGCACTGCTCTTCCCCCCGGACGGATCCAAAAACGAACCGCAGCTCTTAATCACACGTGGAGGTAACCCGACTCGCACCCCTAGACTCATGTCGGGTCGGAAGCTATACCAGAAATACGTGAATCATTTAAAAAGTCAATCCAGATAACTGACAGACATTTGACTTTTTCATGTATACCTTCATACTTAAAATTGTAACGGTTGTTACCGGAAATATGTTTTTATTCTAATTAACGTTAATATATTGGTTTTTGGTTCACGTTATTTACGGAACATTGGATAGTTATTTCTACTAATGAGCCATGGGTATTGGGTAGTGGGGGAGAGGGTAGGGGGGCACACTAAAACCTGATAACTAAAGCTTTTTGCCACCATTGAAGCCAGCTATACTAACTACAACTGAATCACTTTACTTAAGTCAAGTCTTAGAAAACAGTTTGTCTTATTGGTTGGTAAAGAGTCTTTGTTTCTGTATTGTTTTGTACTGATTTGTGGTGTTCAATAAAGAGTATATTGTATTGTTTTGTTACTACGTTTTTCAAGTTGGTCACCAGTATCACCTCACCCTGAACCACAGGGTAAGTGAGCAACGCAATCGGTAAATGGAATTACTTTGACTACAATAGAAGGAAAGGGTGACCATGCATTTGAATATTTCACTCATCCATGTGACATTTTAAAGCTCAAAACGTCTTTGGACAACACCACGTAAATTTATCATTTTGAACTCAATTCATTTGACATAGAAGTCATAATTTTGATAACATCTTGTCACTTACGACAGTTTGGATTGAAATCATCTGTATCGGCGCGTGCGTCGACTGGACGCACAAACCTTTATAAATAATTATGTTAATTAAAATTACACAAACGGATATATTGGTCAAGGTTCATAACGTAAGGGGGGTATACTAATTTTTCTACATAAGATTTATGTTGAACTAGATCTCTTAATAACTATTGTTGGCAACATTCCTTACGATTTAAGAAAAAAATAGATTTTCGGCTTTCAAACTTCGTCGGCATGGTCTATTCCTTGGTCTTTTAGCCAACGAGAGCCTTCTTCTTTACAATTAGAGAATCAAATGAAAATATTTTTAAGTAATAAACCGTTTATCATTCAAAGTAGTTATCTTTAATTACAATAATTGTTTATGTTTATTATTATTTTCCATCAAATTCAAACGCTACATCCCCCATCGCAAAACGACATCGCAACAATAACCCCATTAACATCATTTGTTTCTTAATTGTTATTATTATCGTTCTCCAATTAAAACTTGAAATCGTGCGCGTGACCATGACTGCACGCTTAAAAATCCACCCCATTCCACCCCATACGTAAATGATCATATAAATTTCAACCTGCACCTGCTACCGAAATATACAATAATTAGAAATAACTGTATCATTTGAATATTTCCTGTACTGTTTAGGCAATAAATTCGGTTTTTATAGTAATTTTCCTTTTACGCTCCGTGTCGTTTACAACTGTCTTGTTTCCTGTTAGAGCCGTACAGGTTTTTATCATCTGCGCCATTAAAACCGTAATTAAGATGGTGCTTCTTTGCGATTTATTCTTTAGGGTCATTGTTATCGTTTCTGAAGTGCTAAGAAAAAATATCACATTGAAATAATTTTACGTGTCTATTCTTAGTGGACAAAATTATTTATAATTATAATTAATAATAATAATTACCTTGCTACTCCGCTACTCGCGTGCAAGATAGCCTGTGCGAAATGTATATGTTTTGCATGAAATATATTTGTTTTTGTATTTCGCACAGGCGTGGTTATCTTGCACGTGAGTAGCGGAGTAGCAAGGTAAATATTATTTGTTCATTGAAATGGACCTCCGCAAAGTAACCTGATTCAATAAAATAAGATATCTATTTATTAGTGTAATTCAGTAGAGCTGGTCTAATCCGATTCATTTTCCAAATTATTTTGGAGTTAGAACTTGAAATCTTGCTTATTATTGAAACATACATACATATATCACGTCTTTATCCCTTACGGGGTAGACAGGGCCTAAGGTAACAAAACCTAAAGGCCACGTTTAGCATGATTAAGGGATTATTGAAACTGAAGGATTAAATTACTAATTATACGACGACGCGGTTGGCCTAGTTGGTAGTGATCCTGCCTGCGAAGCAAGCGTCCCGGGTTCGAATCTTGGTAAGGGCATATATTTGTGTGATGAGCACGAATATTTGTTCCTGAGTCATGGATGTTTCTATCTATTTAAGTATGTATTTCTCTATATAAGTATGTATATCGTTGTCTAGTACCCATAACACAAGCCTTACTAGCGCTTACTTTGGGACTAGGTCAATTTGAGTGAATTGTTCCCTAATATTATTATATTAATTATAACTTCTAGCTTTAGACTGCCGCCATTTCCGTTACAACACTAAAGCTAAGATGACATCTCCGCATTTCCAGAATTCCGTCAGCCAGATGTTCCAAACGTTTTTCATTTCACTTCTCACCTAGCAAATTGAATTACCTAACAATTTGTTTCAAAGGCAAGTCGAGGTAAAAACTCACTGTTTGCCTGCCCATTAACGCTGCGCGCGCGCCGTGACCGAAGGGTTGAGATCCCCTGTCTTTTCTACATCTCTACTGATCTCGACACAAGAAAGGAAAATGTTTTTTAACTTCACAGCAGAAAGTTCAAACTTATATGGACCGAAGCGTCATTACCGTCGTTTCGTGCTTATCATTCCCGTCTTAAAGCCCAACACCACTTAATCAACGGCGTTCCTTTTTTGTTTTTTCTTGCAATTGGAATAGAGTTCTTTTTAGAAGGATGTACGGTATCCAGGTTATGCTTGGCAGACCACAGGGGCTTAGGCCACAAGTTAGAAGATACCTTTTTATTGTCTCGTAGGTTTCACTGTATTTTATGGTTAACGGATGGAAACAGGAAGTGGATAATATTCAATGTGAGTCAAATTGAGGTTAATTTAGCGATATCGGTTGTATGATCTTTGTTTTGTGAGAGTTTTATCCTTTCGCATTATCTGTCTTTGGTCTGTTACTGTCCATTTCCGATTCAACCGGTTAATCTGCAGTTTGGCAACTTTGTGTGAGCTTAAGCCTTAATTTAGCACTTTTCATTCCGGTTCTCATTTGTTCATTTGACTTTTTTGACTTAACTTTGTATCACTTTTGAACTAAAGAATTCCCCTGCTTCTAATCGTTTTTAATCTTGACTATTTGAATCATATTTTTAAAGATGGCAAAAGCAATTTTATATTCTTCCCATTTAAAATTACGATAAATTACACGGTTCAACTTAATAACCATACTGTCACAAAACATAAATGTGATAATTACTATCAAGAATAACCTTATCAATCGTGTTTCCAGTAAATTATAAAACAAACAACTATATAACTGCAAAACAGGTGATTATTACCGTTCAACTGTTCTGATCCATTCCGTCCGATCGGCGCCCAACGAGCTGAAATTAATATCTACATGAATATTCATTCACTCATTCATTCCCATTCTGGCTCATTATTTTATAAAAGCCATTACCATCGCCCATCTATCAGATAGCGAACTTTGTAACGTCTGAGCCCTAAAACGTCGGTTTAATTTAATTGGGGATGCACTTAAATCTGAAAATATAATAATGTAGGTATTTATTTCATACATTCGTTTTTAATAGACGGTTTATCTGGGAGTACAAAATAATAGGCTCGAAATTTTAATCAAGGATAATTATTTGAGCCATAGAACAACTATAAAAAAAGCTAAAAACTTCGAAAAAGGTTGTGCAGTCTTGCGCATTATTTTCTTGTCAGCAGACAAACACTGATACTGCCGTGCTAAGCAAAAAAGCGGTAAATATCACAAAAAAAAGTAAATAGTAAATTGAACTATATGGCTCTAACGATGTACTTTTTTCGAGATACTGTTTTTTGCTTAGCACGGCAGGATAATTGTTGATTACGCTAAGCAATAATGACGTACCTATATACGTGTGACGTCACTCATTCTTCACACTGCATGTCAACGGCCGATCTGTAATAAACGAGCTCTCATTGCGTTCGCTAGTCTCATTTTAACCAACTAAGTACATGTCAAACAAGTATTAATTAAAGTAAAAAAAGTCACGCGACTAACATTTGAAAATCCCGTGCTTCACTTTGCAATATATACAGTACTGGCTTCTGCCCGCGACTTTGTCTGCGTAGAATCATACATATACACCTTCCTCTTGAATCACTGTATCTATTAAAAAAATCCGCATCAAAACCCGTTGCGTAGTTTTAAAGATCTAAGCATAGGATAGACAAACATGGAAAGCGACTTTGTTTTATACTATGTAGTGATAAGGGCTTGCAGATCTAGTTGGCTTCATCACCTGATATTCAGTTATTTGTAGTTTGCGTGTACAAAGTAGGGCCATAGTTCAAATCTAAACTGTGGCAAGTTTTTTCTAAAATGCGGACGACTGAGTGGCTCCTTCACAGTATTTTCTTAATTACCTACTGCATTTTTTTTTATTTACCTCTCGTATAAATTGCTCTGTAACTGTGTCTAGTAGAGACTATACATCTCTGCTATAGACTAATAAAATTCCTTTTGTAAATGTAATTAATGTAAGTATTGTAGTAGCTTAATGAATTTTATTTTGAAAAATGACAATCTGCCAAGTTTCTTGCGGCGTATTCTTCTTGGCAATGATGGTCTTTCCGAATGCGCTGGTAGTTTCAAAAAAATACACGTTAAAGAGCCTTTGGCGGCCAATTTGCAAAAATAATTTTTGAATTTTGTAACGACCTGTGGCCTTATTGTCTATCGCACTTGGAATCTCAATCGCGTTCACTATTTCTTTCTGTCAAACGATAAAGTCCGCGCGTTAGAAAATAAAGCCATTGTAATGGCTGTTACCAATAAAGTCTCATTTCATTTCCATTTACATGAAGCAATATTTTACCCACTCTTAAATGAACTTCCACAATTACTCGTATCCCCGGCGAACATACGACGCATGCGCGGCGGCCGGAACGGCGCACACGCCGCGCGTGCCCACCGTGTCATTACCGGGGGAGGGGGGACACGAGTGTGGCGTTCTTTATAATAATACCAGAAGCTAAGACAAAAGCCCGATGTAAAAGCAATAGTATGAAGAGATGTTTGATGATTCGGTGTTAGAGACCAAAATGACATGTGCTAATGCAACATAAAGCCACATACACTTGGGGACAAATGTCCTACGACATGTGTTAGCGACATGCCATGCGGAACCGGGCGATTTCGCATGACATATCTAGCGACATCGCGATATGTCTGGCGATTCTTCCATGCTGGTCTGGGAGTAAAGAAAAAACATAGAACGTACCAGTTGCTGCTCTTCCCGCGCAGATGGTAAAAGCCCATCGAGGGAATGGGCGAAAATCTTAGGAATCATGTTATAGGCGACGCGGCTAGCAACCCATCACTATTTTGATTCCCTTTTCCACCTATAGGTACGCCCACAATCATGCTAAACGTAGCCTTAAGGTTTTGTTACCTTTGGCTCTGTCTACCCCGTAAAAGATAAAGACGTGTATGTATGTATCGCGCGACGTATTTACATAGCGACAGGTGCGTCGCGCGATGTTGCTAGACATGTCGAGCGAAATCTAGCAAAGTCGCGCCACTTCACCCGATGTCGCTGGCGACACGTGTCGCAGGACATTTTGTCCCCTAGTGTATCCCTGGCTTAGTGTTTTCAATTCGCATGATTTGTTTTTTACAAGTTTTTTTTAAATTTTGTTTGCAATTATGTAAGGTGCTTCAAACTTTGCAAATTATTTTCGATTACACTGTGCGGTCGGATTAACTTGAAATTGAACATAATGCAACTAGATCGAATGACAACAAAAGTGTAGCCAGAAGAATACATACATACATAAATCACGACGGGTAACAAGACCTAAAGGCCACGTTTAGCATGATTGTGGGCGTGTATCTGGAAAGGGGAGTCAAAATAGTGATGGGTTGTTAGCGGCATCGCTATAACATGATTCTTAACATTTTCGCCCATTCCCTCGACGGGCTTTTACGGGAAGAGAAGCCTCCCAATATACTGTGGTATATATATACTGTGGTAAAACCGTTCAGCTGTCTGCAAATATTCTGTAATTATGAACAGTAAAAAGCATCCCCCCGATCTTGATTGACATCCCTGGGTGGTCAGTTAACGGAAACCCTTGACTCGGTTTTAAGATCGTATGATAAATCATGTATTAACGCTTACCTGTACAAATATGTAGCAATATTTATTTAATATGACAGTTGGGATGTATGTTTTAATAGCGCGATCTCTTTCACTCTCGGGTAATACGCGAATATTTATGAGACGAAAAGTGAAATCCAATGTTGCGGTACCGGCAAATTAATAAAAATTGTTAGGCGGTCTTGCAAATTAAGCTTTATGTCATGAACTTAAAGTGTGAAGTTTTGAAGGTGGTTAAGTTGTCATTAAAAGTTAGGGTAAACCCCTGCGTGTATTGAAATAATTACTCTTTAAGTTTTATTGTTTGGTTTTGAATAAGTGACAAAACAGAACGCAACGCTTTGCGAATAATTTCGAAACTGCTTTACTGAGTTAAGTTTGAACTCAAATCTGTTT
This sequence comes from Pandemis corylana, assembly GCA_949127965.1. NCBI lineage: Eukaryota > Metazoa > Arthropoda > Insecta > Lepidoptera > Tortricidae > Pandemis > Pandemis corylana. The sequence goes on from OX421869.1 coordinate 4,669,109, forward strand.
TCATTTGTTTGTTGTGAGTTCAACATTATTTTTATATAACACTAGCTCTTGCCCGCGGCTTCGGCCCGTCCCGGTTTTTTATTTAGATTTTCTCACGGTTTAAACCTTACCTGGACTACCAAAAATATTTCAAAACCAAAATTAGTTAAATCTGTCCAGCCATTCTAGAGCTTTAGCGAGACTAATGAACAGCATTTCATTTTATATATAAAAAAGATTTGCCTCAGTTGAGTACCGTAATTTTAGGGCGGAAGGACTTTCTGCAAGTTCCACCCGGATCGCTACCGGAACCTACCATGGATACCATATCTTACTCGCTATACAGCACGTGCTTGCAATCTTTATCATACATATGTAGGGGAGACCGAGGCGAGTTGAGACAGAGGTGAGTTGATACAAAGCCGTTTTCTCTGAACTGTGACAGTTTATCGGACTCGTAACTTCGCTAATTCGTTGCTCTTTCTACACTCCACAGTTTGTGTGAAGTTGTGACCTCGCTAACTGTCATAGGTGCAGAGAAAAAGGCTTTGTATCAACTCACCTCTGTCTCAACTCGCCTCGGTCTCCCCTACATACATAAATCACGTCTTTATCCTTTACCGGGTAGACAGAGCCCAAGGTAACAAACCAGACCTAAAGGCCACGCTTCTATGCTAAGCGTAAGGCAGGTAGGGCGTATAGGTGGAAAGGCGAATCAAAATTTCAATCTTCATTAATATTTTAATAACAGGTAAAAACTTTTTATTTTTGCTTTCCGTCTGTCTGTTTAAACCTTTTTGTCATTAAAGCAAAACTTTGCGAAGTTGTTACATTTTATCACCTTTAGCATTTTTCTAACTAGTATCACATTTCATAGGGAAATGCATATCCATCTTAAGCTCAAATTTAAATATTTTCATCCATAGGTACGGTACATATTCTTCCATGCTGGTCTGGAAGTAGAGAAAAAACATAGAACGTACCAGCTGCTTCCCGTGCAGACGGTGAAAGCCCGTCCAGAGACTAGGCGAAAATCTTAGGAATCATGTTATGTCGATGCGGCTAGCAACATTACTATTTTGATTCTCCTTTCCATCTATACGCCCACAATCATGCTAGACTACGTGGCCTTTAAGAATCTTTATCTTAGGCTTTGTCTACTCTGCAAGGGAAAAAGACGCGATGTATGTACACACGGCAATATATTCAGGTAAGCACCTACGCACGCTCGCGCCGTATCTATCCTGCTTACCGAATAGCTTTGCTGTGTGTACGTATGTATAGGACACAGTTAAATTCAAGTACTTTTGTACTGTATAAATCCAAAGCGTTGAATAACAGCATGTAATTTAAATAGTCCAAAACACCTGCTCCAAAAACAATGGCATCACATGTAGAAATGTTCCCTTTCGTAGGTCAAGCGCACAACGCGTATCATGTATCAGAACCCTGAGTACCCTACCGGAACGGGCGGACCGCGGTCGCCGCACCTAGTCTAACGTTACGCGCTGCGCCGGCGCACCCTGACCTCCCCACCCCCCACAAACCGGTACAAGACGCGACGAAGCGGGGGCAAGATGGCCGACAACGCAGCTCTAAGTGCACTGGACATGTGTAAGGTATAGGAAAGGAAGTTATGGTCTTATGGTTCGCTGTTGATCAAAAGAAATTGTGTAATTAAATACTGTAGCTGTCGGTGAACTATAGCTTGGTTTAATTGCGGCTGTTGGAGCGTGGAGTAATGGACACGTGCCTAAAACAGGAGGCACATGCACTATGATCGCAGCTATATTAAGAAAAAATGTGTCCCAAAATTTACATTCCAGTTCGTCACTGTTTTCACATAGGTATGTATGCAACATGACGAACAGGAAAAAAAAAACCATAGTAAAATCTGGGCCACATTTTTTCTTGTATAAGAATCGATAGGGTAAACGATTGTGAGTAAGAAAAACCCAAAATATTCAAATTCTGGAAAAAACGTACGTGTGGACTTTTTTTGGAAAACGCTCATTTGCAGCGCGCATGGCTGCGCGTGGAATAAAATACATAAATATCATACATACATACATACATACCGTCACGCCTCTTTCCCACAGGGGTAGGCAGAGACAACTTTGTTCCACTTGCTACGATCCTGACATACTTCTTTCGCTTCATCCACATTCATCAATCTCTTCATACATGCTCGTCGGTTTCGGGTACTCCTGACCTGACCTTTTTCCAAAACGTCTCCTATTTGGTCCCGAAACGTCCGTCTAGGCCTTCCCCTCTCAACGTTACCATTCACACTCCCCATATTGATATGTTTAGTTAGTCTACTTTCATCCATCCGCTCTACGTGACCAAACCAACTAAGCATACTTTTTTCTATCCTAGGTAGTCACTATATCCTCTTTCACACCAGCACGTTCCCTTATCACACTATTTCTTATTCCATCTTTCAGTGATACACCTTCCATACTTCTTAACGCTCTCATTTATCACTTGGAACACTTTAATGTTCTAGTCACAAACTAAGCAAAGCTTGTAGGTACTGTACCCAAGCACAGTCGAGGCCATAAATACATCTTGGTAACGTACAAGCCAACTAATATAACATCCATGACAAGAATACAAACATAATTCATCATATAAGTGCCTGGCTCCTACCGAGATTCGAATCCGGGACCGCTAGCTTCATAAGCAGGGACACTAATCACTACGTTATTCAAAAAATCAGCAGAAAACTGTTCTCATATCTATGTTACGAAACATTTACACTGAAGACTGACCCTCTTATTCATAAACGCTCTGTAGGCCTCCGCAAACTTGGCATCGTTTGTCCTTATTTGTCACTTTGACATTTACCTTTCACAGATAAGGACAAACGAATGCTAACTTAGCAGAAGCCTATATAGACCAGGGGTGGCGAACCTTTTTCGGTGAACGTGCCACTTTTTCACAAATCATCAGACCTTGCTGTCTTAAGAGTTGTTATATTACCATCATAATGACTATATTGCCATTATTGGCGTGCCCGAATTATTTTGAAGCGTGCCAATACGTGCCATTGGTTCGCCAGCCATGCTATAGAGCGTTTATTAATAAGGGGGTGAGTCTGTAAGTTTTGACACAACAACGCCTACTCTATGGCGTCCACGTAAGTAAAAGTCTCAAAGGTGTCAATTGTATGTTGTGTCCCATCTAAAACCTAAAGTTATGAAGATGACTCAAGTATAAAAAAATATAGTTACATACCTATTTGCAAAGCTCGTTTACGTAACGCATGTGAAACAAATCACCATGCCTATTCATAGATTTTCCGATTATAATTTTATTATCAAGTTTATTGGTTAGCAATTATTATGTATCACATAAAATGACTAACATTGACCCGGTAACGCATATACAGGTCATACAAATGACTCACCGCTGACGTATTTGAAGATGTATGGGAATTGTATGAATCATGAAACCTGTAGGTATTCTAGACACGATCTAAAGTAGGCGTATCCCGCCCTCACTGATTCGTTGATAGATAAATTTAACGGGTCGCCAATGCACTCTCGTTTGATCAAATCTGTAGCCACGGACAGTCTGCAATCAATTTAGGAAGCGAGTATGGTTCTTTGCAAAGATGACAGCGATGCAATATTATGTCACACATTCCCGTTTTTAAGCCTCGATGCAAAAGAGGCGTGTTATAAGTGTGACTTCGACGTCTCTGTGTCTGTGTGTATCTGTGTGGGGCATCGTAGATCTCAAGATGGAGCGATTTGGATGCAGTGTTTTTTCATTCGAAAGACAATGTCCTAGCGGTGGTTCTTAGCTATGTTTTGTAAAAATTGGTCTAACAGTGTGATGTAAGGCATTTTCTGCATAAAATTTAATTGTTTTTTTATTATTCTATTAATGCGTGAACTTTTTAATTTTTTTTAATAATTTAATGTTATTGCCAAAACATTTGAGAGGCCAAAAGATGTGCAATGCCGTTTTTAGAGTGCTCTGGCAAAAAGTTTCAGTGAGTGAGCGAATATGATACTGGAGCTGGTTGGTTTACGTTGGTAAACGTAGAATAAAATGTTACAAAATCACCCCATGTCGAAGTCACCCGACAAACATGACTGCATTCATAATTGAAACTGCTTTGTAAGATTTATTAAATGCATTTGCACCGGGAAGCATTAAAAGGGGACGCGAACAATGTAGGAGTACCAAGTTGACCAACTTCAAAAGTTTGTCAAAAGGGTACTAGTTAGCTTATAAGGGTATTAGGGTATGGTTAGATTGGCTAGCTTAAAGTTACATACGGACAGAACACACAAAGACAGACCAGTCCTATAGGCCACGTTTAGCATGATTGTGAGCGTATAGGTGGAAAAGGGAATCAAAGTAGTGATGGGTTGCTAGCTGCATCGCCTACAACATGATTTCTATTATTTTCGCCCTTTCCCTCGATGTGATTTTACCATATAAGATAAGCAACTGGTACATTCTGTTTTTTTTGCTCCCAGACCAGCAAAGTTGGGTACAGTGAGCTCTTGCATGCTATTCGTGTTTGTCTGGCTGCCTCCCTCATTCGGCGCATTCAAGTGTCAAACCCACAAATGAGTGATACAACAAAACCAGTGGCATAACTATAGGGTGGCAGGGGTGGCAAAATGCCAGGGGCCCCTAGCTCTACGGGGCCCCGAACTGGCATGGTTTAGAGCACAGAAGGGACGCTGAGGCACTTCCTTATATTGAGGAAGGAGCCCCATCTGACGAATTTGCCGCGGGCCCCAGACGTTATAGTTACGCCACTGAGCAAAACAAACAAGAAAGACGTTCTAAGAGCTCATGGACTGTACAGTTTATTTAAAGTCTCCGTCTATCAACAAGTCGGCACGCGTCTATAAACTAGAACCAACTTAAAACACTAAAACAAACGAATCCTTGATATTTAATAGCATTACTTCACATCCGCTCAAGTGATTCACGGATTGTGCAAGCTTGTGTTGGACCTGATATTTGCTCGAGAGTTCCGCGAAAATGTGGCATTGACACGGGCAAATCGTAGGATTGTCTCGCTTGTATCTAAGCAGATTGTTCAATAATATTAGAAGACGAGTAGGTTTTATATGAGTCTTTTTATCAGTGTAGTGTGTAGTTAAGTTTCAATTTTAGTTTTGCTTTCACTCTGGCCTGGGAGTAAAGAAATGTGAGTACTGGCCGGCACCGCCCTGTCGTCTGTGGCACAGTATATATATATAAGCTAAAGCAGTAAGGAACCTACGAACAAATCGGTTGAAACGAAACACGCACACAGGCGCGCGCTTTACACGGTCCCTAAGCGGACCTGAGCCTGAGCGGAGTGGACGAGGTCCCCTTAGGGGCCGTGTAAAGCGCGCGCCTGTGTGCGTGTTTCGTTTCAACCGATTTGTTCGTAGGTTCCTTACTGCTTTAGCTTATATATATACTGTGTCTGTGGTTAGCTAGTCTTAGCAACCAAGTTTGTTTACATTGTCATAACAGAGATACTGAGTAAATTCGATAGAGATTCCATTGATATTTTATTGTACTATTTAATGCAATAAGTTCGATGCCCCACGTAGAAAATCCTCACAAGAAAAAAATAGAATGCACTAGTTGCTTCTCTTCAAGGGAATGGGCGAAAATCTTAGGAATCATGTTAGAGTCGATACGGCTACCACCCAATCAATATTTTGATTTAAAAAGAAAGTATTGTATTTCAGTACTTAGTATATAAATATATATTCTAAATTGCACCACCTGCTCAGATCTGTTCTGTTCTCCAGTCCATTATGGTTGCCTGGTAGAGATCGCTCTGTAGCGATAAGGCCGCCTATTGTTACCTTGTAATTTTCTGTATACCTTTTTCTGTTTTGGTTGTTATATGTGGTGTTCAATAAAGAGTTATTGTATTGTATTGTATCCGCGTCGTTTGCAGTAAAGTTAATAAAAAACTTGATAATACATGAACCACTTTTTCGGCCGGCTGTACAACGTCGTAGTCTGATGATTGATGCCCAAGCGTTACTATTTTCCAGTCAATTTGAGCTGCTTTCCGATGCATATACGTTGACGATTGCCTCGTAACTGTACATGCACGTTACTATTACTGTGGTCGCCAGGGTGTAAACGTTGTAGAAAATGTTAAAGACCCCAGGGATATTACGGGATACGAAATTAATACAGAAGAAACACGCTTTGTCTTTCTGCAGTCGAGTAAGGAAGGTTACATTAAGAAAAAGAAGAAAGGATCAGATCTTGGACCGTGGTGATTAGGCTGCTCGTTTTTCTTCCTTATTGTTTACTAGCTGTTGCCCGCGACTTCGTCTGCTAACAATTCGTTTATCTCTATCCCGCAGGAACAACGCGTGAGCATGTGAGCATTTTTATCCTTCAATGGGGTCAAATGACGGCGATTACTAAAATTTAATCTTAGACTGTGTCGAATATTGTCGAAAACCTACTGGCGTTTGCAAGTCTCCCACCGGCGCGGTATGCAGTGTATTGTAATAAAGCATTATAAAACGTTGCCAGCGATGCGCGGGCGCTTATCTGCGGATCGGCTTACGAAAGCGCAACCAGACCGCGACTCCCGTTACCCCCGTTTGGGGTATGGGGAAAGTGCACAATGTGTACATTTTAATTAAATACATACATACACAAATCACGTCTTTATTCCTTACGGGGTAAACAGAGACTAAGGTAACAAGACCTACAGGCCACGTTTAGCAAGATTGTGGGCGTATAGGTGGAAAATAGAATCAAAATAGCTAACAACCACCTAACTTGTCAAAAATGCTGCTAGTTGATTTTGTTGCCAAGTCGGTTAATTATGACTGAAGTGATTAACCACCTCAAATATCCGAAAACAGATGGCAATTACAGCAGGATAAACTAGGGTGACGGCACCTATGGACATGGACCACTTTAAACTAAGAATGAAGTGTCCATTTCTGGTGCTTGTCAACCTAAAGTGTCCAACACTGGTACCGTCACCCTATGTCTTTGTGACTTTATGAAGTGCACGCGACTGGGGCGATGGTAGCAATCAGGACGGAGCTTGCGCGAGGTCCTATCATTCACAATGTGTATTACTTACTCTGCTATTCGGGGTCGACACAAAACCAACAAATCAAGAATGATACAACCTTTTTTGCTAACTGTACTTTTTGTTGACTCTTGCACTGTCATCCGTCCTTCACATGTGAACCCAATTTCAAGTCAATCGGACCAACCGTTGAGGAGTTCCGCCCTGTGGCTGGACCACCAGAATCCACTACCAGATTATTGTGTTGTCATGTGACTCACACAAGTGTGCAAAATTTCAGCTCAATCGGAAAAGTTAAGATAAAAAGAAATATACAGAGAATAATAATAAAAATCAGTGCAGCCTTTATTAAATTATGTCATCATAGAGTGGTAATACAATACCAACCACAATTAATGTTATCATTCATCCAACTTGCACTTTAAACGCATTTGCAACATTTTAACAGCAATTAATCGCTGAGGCAGCTGCTTTGATCGACTGACGTGAAAAAACCAATTAACTCCACACTGATCCAATTACGAACGGCTACGGAAAATCATACATCTGGTTTAGTTGCTTTAACCCTTTTGGTAAAAAAGTGGGCACGCGAGGGTTTCGGGGCCTTTGAGTCCAAACGCTCTCAATTCTAAAACTTTAGATCCTATGACGATGGAAAACTTTTTGGCACACAAATAAAAAGCACCTTTGCATGTTCTTTTATAAACCTCGGTTGTTTGCTTGTTGTTTGTTTGACGACCGGATAGCCTAGTTAGTGACCCTCACTATGAAGCTAGAGGTCCTGGGTTCGAATCCCGGTAGGGGCAGACAGTTGTATGATGAATGACGAATGTTTGTGCCCGAGTCATGGATGTTGTGTGTATTTATCTACATTATATAAGTATGTTTATCCGTCGCCTGGTACCCATAGTACCTACAAGCTTTGCTTAGTTTGTGGCTGGGTCAATTGGTGTAATTTGTCCGAAGATACTTATTTATTTATTTATTCCTATTCCATCTTTTACTGCACAACAATGCCAGTCGTCTTGACACTTGTTAATTAGACCAGTGGAAGAAGCGTTTAGTATCTCCATGACTAATCTTAACAGATGACGATAACTATAATGTGGATATCACAAGAGACGTTACTGCAGCACATTCAGAGCATCTAGTGCAGGGGTGGCCAACAGGTCGATCGCGATCGACCGGTCGATCGCGACTGTTAGTCCAATCGATCGTGGCAAGGCAAAAAATATAAATACGTAGACCAGACTGCGCAACGTAATCACCAACTGCTGATTTAAGGTTTCATTAACCATGTATTTGGTAGATCGCACAGGGTTTCGTTAGTAAACAGGAGATCTTGGGTCTGATCAAGTTGGCCACCCCTGATCTAGTGCAAATTTCTATCAGAAAGTTACTTAAACAAGTTGAAGGTTCAATTACTATGATGTAGTAGCGCCACTAGCGGCGCGTAATAGCAACAAACTGGGGGGCTATTCCGGAATTCGAAGCTGGTATCATGCCGACCCTCTCACTCTTTCATTAATGCATATTGGTGTAGCGGAACGACACAATACGAGCTTCGAATATGTAACTTCAGAGTAGGACCTGACAAGACCCGATTTCATAGTATTTCACACTTCAATGTGAACTTGTTCGAAACGTTGAGACAAAAGACTTAACTATGCGCTCTCGCAGCTACATCTGTGAAAACCTTAATATCATTTTTTTATTATACAGGAACCAAATCACCTAAATTAGAAAATTCAAATATATTTTTCATTTCGCTATAATTCGATATAAAATACCCTGAAAAGGGTTAAAACAGAACATTAATTATGTTCCAATTAAGGACGCACGGTACGCGCGCGCCTCGGATTAAGGGAGGATTGTACTATATTAAACGGACGTAAAGGACTAATACATGTTATTTTAATAGAGATTCTGTTCTTTGGCCATTATAGTCGCTTTTGAATGCATTGGGAACCTGCAGTAATGTTTATTAAAATTAAAACGAGTGCAATCCTTTCGGGGAGTTTACTGATTTTCATGTCATGATGATTACTCAATGTTATTAAGTAATAAATAATTTAATATTTGTATTGTTCATAGTGACAATGTTATTGGTACGTTAATAAAGCTAAAGGGTGGAATTTACCAATATATTAAAATTATAAGATTCCAAAGCAGTTTTATATCCGTCCAATTTTTTATTCATAACCAACTTAATCAACAAAACCCCGGCACTGGATAGAGTGCCGGAAGGGTAGAGCGAGCACGTGCGTACTTACCCTTTCTGCCCGTGCCGCCCTTCCGAATCTGCTACAATGCATGCGCATGCGAGGGTGTACACTGTACAGTGCACGCCAGTGGGACCTAATCACTTTTTTTGAAATTAGAACATTGACTATGATTAAAAAGGGGTGAAACTGTAACTGTGGACTTTGGAATTCGTATTCAGAATAAAACTAAGCTGTTGCCGGAAATAAAATATAAATAAATATCAGGGAATAATAAAAGTGTTAAAACGATAGAAACTAAAATAATGGATTTATCATATTGAGCTCTACTGTAATGTGTTTTAAGGTTACTCGTTTTAAAAGATAAAAAAGAAACTCTGTATATCACCGTTTGGTTTTAAAGTCGGTTTAATGAACCTGCCGACTTTTACTTTACTTTCAGTACTTAAATAAAACAATAAAGTCACACTTTACAAAATTTACAACAATCAAAACGTCCAATAATTAACAAAAAGAATACTATAAAAAGCATAATAACCTCATTTTAATAATAAAGCACTTCCCACCCGCCGATATCATCGTGAGCCGTCAAAATGTTTTGTTACCACTTTATCTGCCATCGGCAACTTCGTAAACGGAGGAAATCGCCAATTGTACCACAACCGCCAAACTATCACAAACACTCGAACCAACAACCACTAACCATCTCTTTCCCGCTTTATTAACAACTCAAAGTTAGATAGAGATAGGGATATCCCAACGTTGGTGAGCCAACGTCAAGTTAATGTGGCTGTTTACAGAGATTGCTATCTTTAAGTGGTGGTCTACATTGTTTTAGATTTTAGCGGTATTTGATGAAGCATAGTAAATGTTTAACGGCTTTTATGTTTCTACACTTCGTGACATATTTTTTGAGACAGTTTTCTTGTTAATAGCTTAATGAAACATAAGTAATAACTGTTAATAAGTGTTTATGCATGCACTCAAATACAAGAACAGTAGTTATTAAACAGTTATAAGCGTTTTAAAACGACTTAATACGACATATATGCGCCTTTAATGGGCTCTACTTATTAGATCATTACATTGTAGACTTGTCGTGTACTTAAGGTCCGGCCACACCAGTGCGGAAAAGACGTCGACATTGTGTTTATGCAACAAAATGTATGAAGAAATGGTGAGAGAACGTGGCGCATGCGACACGTCCCTGCGTATACGCAGTGGTGTGGCCGCTCCTTTAATGAGTAGAATATATTTACTTATTCGATTCCTTTAACTCTGCCGATTAATACGTACAGTATTTTTAGTTTTACATTCGTAAAAAAAATTAATACAGTTATAATAAAGTAATATGTGCTAATGAACTGGGCAATGCATATTCATTTGTAGATAACTGCAAAGTTGCCTAAGAAAGTACTTTAAATAGGACTTGTGACAACATTCCTTGGTATATAAATAAATAAATAAATAAAAAACATTTATTTCGGATATAATCCATAGAGGTTAGTTACATACAAAAAATTATAATAACAAGTGGTATTAGTAAGTAGGACACATAAAAAAAAAAGTAATACTCGACTGCCCAGCGGCGTCGACCATGGTCATGCGGTTGCGACAGCGTGCAGCCCCATCCAGCGGCTCATCATCAGCCCCACCGGCTGCCCAGCGTACGCAGGACACTGTTGGAACTGTCACGCGACCGACTGAGCAACGAGGCGCATCACTTTCTTATCTATATTTATAAACTAGCTTCTGCCCGCGACTTCGTCTGCGTAAAATTATACATAAAAACCTTCCTCTTGAATCACTCTATCTATTAAAAAAAACCGCATCAAAATCCGTTGTGTAGTTTTGAAGATATAAGCATACATAGGGACATAGGGAAATAGGGACAGAGAAAGCGACTTTGTTTTATACTATGTAGTGATTATATATAAAACAGTGCCGTGACTCACTGGCTCACACGACGCACAACCCAAATCATTGGATCTAGAGTCTTGAAAGACTGAATGCTTGATTATCATAGAATTACACAAAGAAAGGGGAAGTATATACAGACATGAATCTATGTAAAGGCTAGTCAATTTCACTAACGATCTAAGAGCTCTTAACTCCCTAGAGCTTAAAAACGCTTAACTCAATCCATTAGTCCGACCCATTCGCACCTGAGCTTAAAAGTCTAGACTCGAAAGCTCCTAAATCGAGAGCTTTACAGGATTTATCAAGATTGGGCGAGCACCCTCTACAACGTGATGAAGGGCCGATAACGTGCCTAAAGTGGTCACTTACCGCACCCCATTACTAGTAAACTAACTTTTTGTTAATCTATATGGCACGCGCGATCGTGTCGTTCGGTCAAATATTTCGCACTTGGGTAATAATGTAGTTTTTTGCAACAGGACGGGGAAAAGGCTTTTGATGGCCCGTGCTATATGAGTACTTGAAGTACTCGTAATCGCAAACTGCGAATAGTCTATTCGTAAAAATATTTAGAGTGACAAAAGTTTTCCAAGATTATCTCAATCCCTTATATCATTTTAATATCCTTGTATCCTTATATTATTTTGATTCCATTGTCCACCTGTACGCCCACAATCCTGCTAAATGTGAACTGTAGGTACCTGTTACCTCAGGCTCTGTCTACTCGTAAGGGATAAAGACGTGATTTGTGTATGTGTGTATGTGTTATATCATTTCAGAAGCGAAATATACACCCAAAATTGACGCAAGATTTGTTATTGCCTATTTGGTGTCCCACTGCTAGGCGAAGGCCTCCCCTTTCTCTTTCAACCTGTTTCTGTCTTTTACGAAGCTTCCGCAGTCCAGTCCAAAAAGCTCCAAATCGTCCCGCTATTTCTTTTCTGGTCTAACAATATACATACATACATAGATAGGTACATACCGTCACGCCTCTTTCCCACAGAGGTAGGAAGAGACTACTTTGTCCCACTTGCTACGATTCTGACATATTTCTTTCGCTTCATCCACAGTCATCAATCTCGTCATACATGCTCGTCGGTTTCGGGTACTCCTGACCTGGCCTTTTTCCAAAACATCTCCTATTTGGTCTCGGAACGTCCGTCTAGGCCTTACCTATACCTATAATAATTTCAATAATCACATTAGTAGCTACGTGTAACCCATAATATTTAAACCACTAGAGCGGTAATCGATAATTATCGCTCGCGCAGATTCTCACCACATTTTCCTGTTCATCTTATTAAAGCTCAGTGAAGGATAACTGAGCCTCAGTTACAAACAACTTAGCAACCTTGAGTGCATCACTACGCAGACTTATTACCTCATTTATTTTAATAATGCATGATCACAATTGCTGGCGGCTTATAATTGATAGTTCATACTCATTTTTTATGATCAAGTTTATTTTACTAAGCAAACCATAACACGTGACCTAGAACTGCTCCCTGTGGTACCAAATAGTTTTATCTAATGCTTCTTTAGCGGAAGGTCACAGGTTCAGAGTAGAACGCAATAAAGCATGTTTTGGGAGTGATTTTACTTACATGCATACCTAATAGACTTGCATTAAGAGAATTCTGAAGTGTTCAAATTATTAATAAATAAGCGTGCTCGTGTCAAATCTGGAATAAAGTACTAATAGAGTATAATGGACTATTCATAATCCACATACATCTGTCGTACCTACATAAGTCATTTTTTGAAATGAAAAGTTATTTTAATTTAGAACAGCCGCTTCACATTTGTTAACCAAGACATAAAGTGCTATTTTAGTAATAATTTATTTTATTTTTTGTCCGCTATTCCATTTTATAACCAGTTTTTATTTAATTCGCTGTGTTAGTATGTATATATGCACTTCTTGTACAATCAACAAATTTAAAAAATGCGACTGCGATGGATATCTTCGACAATTTTATACAAAGAATTGCTTTAAAATTAATTATTTTTCTTCAATGTGCACTGAAACTAGTTCATAAATATAACGCGATCGGTTAAGGACAATCACAGATTGTAATTGCCACGGTGGAACGCTGTCATACATAACATGAAAAATCCTAACAACCTACTTATAAACCACTAAGTAATAACGTCACTGTGAAAAGGTTCCGAACGTGCTCAACAGTTGTAGCCCGTAAAAACTATGGCACTTTAAATATGCAAAAGAACAAAAACAGAGCCATCAAACATAACCTATTCAGACTATTCATAATACACTGTGCACATTTAGGGCTATAAATAAAGCGATACTTTAATAGCCTCTACTTCTATTAGTACGGCTAATGACGCCCAATTATGGCATTAAAGCATTATAACAAACCGAGTTATGCGAACCCGTTTCTATAATCATACAGTAGCTTCTGAACCGGCGGTTTGAGTTAAGCTGTATTTTGGTCGAAAACAGAAGATTTAGCTTATTCTATATACATACATACATCATAATAAAGCTGAAGTGGAAACGGTTGAACGGATTTGGATGCAAAATTTACTAATCTGTTGAGAAAATCACCGGGCAGGTTATGGGCTACTTTTTATCCCGGAAAATTGCATAGTTCCCGCGGGAAAGCGTTAAATATGCGGACGAAGTCGTGGGCAGAAGCTAGTAGCTAATAAGCCAACAGTGAAGCCGTGAAAGCCAGTGAAGATCTGATAATGGAACTGGATTCTAATGCTACTGATAGAAATTGTGAACTGTAAAGAATTTTCTAAAAAAATAACCAGATCTTTGTTTAATTTCGTTAAAAGCCACCAAAGAAAGATAATGCGAGTGAATTTCTACAGTTTAGTTAGATCTCGTCGCGATCCTATTTGGCCGTACCAAAACGGAAAATAGCTTTAAGACTTCATGACTACTTGGCTATGTGCCTTAGTATCAAACAAATATGATAGTGACATTTTTAGCTGCAGCATAAGATGTAAGATTTCTGACGTCTTGCCTTAAGAAAAGTACATAGTTTTAATAAGTTTTACTTTAATTTTTTTTTTCTTGCGAGCCTCATTTCCAAAAATCCTTACCATCACTTATAAAAATGACATCAGTAGAAAAGATCAAGCTCATCGAAGGAACGGGCAAAAATCTTAGGACTCATGTTATAGGCGATACGGCGAGCAACCCATCACTGTTTTGATTCCCCTTTCCACGTGGCATTTGTGTCTTGTTACCTTAGGCTCCATCTACCCCGTTAGGGATATAGAAGTGATTTGTGGAACAAAAAACCATAACTTTCATAATCTAGGTGCTTAAAAACTAAAATCGTGATCTTATTCCGTTGTTTTAAAAACAAAACTCCGCTACCTCACGTCAATCTCTCACCGAAGTCATTCAGAATTAATAACGTCATTCCGTCATTATAAACAAACATCATTGTGGAGTGCCGGGAACAATAACACAGGCTGTTGTGCATTATTGACTGTTTTGTTTGTGTGTGCGCGTAGGCGTAAGCGCACGCTTAGATATTTTAACGGTGGATCATTTATCTACACTAATATTACAAAGAGGAAAGATTTGATTGCTTGCATTGAATACTCCGAGACTACTGGACCGAATTGAAAGATTCTTTCACCATTAGAATCCTACGTTATCCCTCATAAACAAAGGCTGTAGTTGATTCAGCGCAGACGAAGCCACGGGCATCAGCTAGTTAAAGAAACAACAGTACTACTCTGACTAACTGATAGACAGAGCCTAAACTACGAGCTAGAAGACTTCACATTTTGGAGACATTAAAAGGATACGTATATTGTCACATGATTTTTATTTGTATTTCTCAGTTACATAGACTGAAAAGGACTTTAGCAGTGAACATGGTTGATGACGCGTACTTACCTACAGTCGGTTCCCTGAAATAAGTATTCACTTTTCGCTGATCGGTCAGTATGAAAAAATGGATACCGGTGTTAGGAAACAGACTGTACTACTGAAGTATTTTTAGTTTTGCTTTCAATAAGCAAGGAACCGCTCAAGAAGTGAAGAATTACTCATGATCTGTCTTTAAATTGATATGGGAAATCGGAATGAAATTGCAAGTAATTAAGTCACGTTAAATTCCAAGATTTCGTTAAATCATTGAAAGGTTGGTTGCTTTTAAAAATATAATTTATTCAACGTAAGTGTAATTAGGCATCTTTCCGTCTGCTGTGCCAATGAAGCTGACAAATTATAATTACGGTGTCTGTCCGTCTGTTTCCGCGTGCGAGTGAAGGCTACGCGGCAAAGGCGTTTAGGGTCAGCATCAGACCTAGACACAGGTTCATTTAGCCACATGGTTAATACTTTAAATACTCTAAACAATATTAAAACAAACTGAAGCTGAATTCGGGAGTTTTATGTAAATTACGACCGAATCTTAGATTTGATTTGATTTAATTCAGGCGTTTGAGATCGAAACTATAACTTTTAACAGATAAATTTTATAATTCTCGAAACCTGCCAAATAAAGGTCTTCCGTGACTAAAGGGCTAGTCAATATTTAGGTCAACGAACTAATATTACTAAACAACTTGGCAATGCTGCCAGCTTTCTAGCCACACTCCCCATCGGTGGCAATACAATGCAGATTTTTTTGTATTTAATTTTGTCACACGGCAAATTATCTATTACCTACCGTCTTCTTTAGGATGGTGAGCTCTATGGCGATAACTACCCACCTAGATCCACTATTTTTTAATAGATGGCTTTAGGAACGCGCAATAATTTCAATTTTTTTTCAATATTCTAAATATTCTAGTAAATAATTTAGAAA
The DNA here is from genome assembly GCA_949127965.1 of Pandemis corylana. Taxonomy (NCBI): domain Eukaryota; kingdom Metazoa; phylum Arthropoda; class Insecta; order Lepidoptera; family Tortricidae; genus Pandemis; species Pandemis corylana. The sequence continues at coordinate 4,685,074 of OX421869.1, forward strand.
ATTTTACTTGTGCTTACAAGAATCTTTTCGAACTCACTTTAATAAAAAAAAATGTCCTACTTGGGTGCTAGTAAGGTTACTAAATAAACTTGTTATATCACCTCTTGTTTCCTTAAAGTATTCCCCAACGCACCCCTTTTCACAATAACTCGCTAGCCGGGATATTGGGTCAGTTTTAAGTAGGCTTAAGATTTGCCCGTGTTTTTTAAATAAATTTAAATTTTGAGTTTTACTTGTATCTTTAAAACTTGACAAATATTTGTGAAGCCGGGTACACATCTGCAAGCTATAACCGTAACCGAGTGGTATGCCAATGTGTTCACTAGGGTTTTTGATTACTGTTAAGCGTCCGGTAAACGATCAAATTGTTTGTCAAACTTTACGTGTTTGTCAAACAATTTGATCGTGTACGGCTGTGTTTGAGGCGTTTGTCAAACAAGATCTCGGTAGAAGAAGTTTGACAAACAAGTTTGTCAAGCAAGTTTGACCGTTTGCGTGGGGCGCTGTAACAAATTTGTTTGATATTTGGTTTGATCGTTTACGCTTATGTTTGATGAAAACGTGAAGTTTGACAAGCAAGTTTGTCAAACAAATTTGATCGTGTACGGGGCGCTTAACGTGCAACAGTTTCGGTTACAGCTCGCAGATGACTACCCAGCTTTATCTGGAATATAGTTTATTATATTTCTTCATTTTCTCTACATGGTAGTGATTAATTATTAATCCATAACCGCCGCTTGCGCAGGTCGGAGCGCGCGGTATGGCAGGAATCGTCGCCGGCGCCTGCGACGCTCCCACGACTCAGCTTCCACGTCATACAATGAACGGTCATAGTTAACATTCATGTGTACTATTCACAATGCGTTTATAATGGAAGGTACACAGTTGTATACTGATTTCTGCCATTTCTTGAGGAGGAGAGTATACCTGCTAGTCGTCTACGTATAACACCAGTAATAGTTTTTTGGGGCTGATGGATAATGAAAGGCATTAGAATACGGGTGGGGTTTTGTAAAACGAAGCGAAGCTGAGTTTCATAAAGATTGCACGAGTGTTTTAATGCCTAATTATGTGCAGTCGCATACAAAACTTTCATGAGTTTTCTACAATAAATGTTTTCACGTCAAAGTACGTAAGTAACATAATTTTCTGTTTTTCGATAGTTGGAAACAGATGAAACGGCTGACATTTATATATTTTTTCTTAAATTCTAAGACAGAGATTTTGTTGCTTAAGGTGTTCGAAATTTGAATGTAATTAGAGTACCGATATTGATACTCTAATGTAAACATTATAATACGACCATCTGTATCTGTAGCTGTAGGCCATTTGTAGGGAAGTTATGATATGGATGTGGATAAAAAATATGATGTTCTTGGAAACGCATACCATAACCAGACTTTTAAGCCGGTTACTCGTTCGCGAGTTGTAAACTTACCCTGCAAATAACAAGCGTCTGCTGTACGTGAACACACGACCTTAAAATCACTATTAAATCATATTCTTATTAGTTACTGTCCCAAATACATACATAATAAACATTGATCTTCGCAAGTACTTACGACAACAGTTGCAATTGTTCTATCAAAAACATATAATCGTTTAAGTGCGTCAGTTACAAGGCTACCAAAAAACTACGACAAAACAACGCACGATCACACTTAAAAAAAACCGGTCAAGTGCGAGTCGGACTTGCGCAACGAGGGTTCCGTACAAATTCGGCAAGTTATTATAATATCCAGTGTTAGCAGAGCCCTGCTCTTAAGCAAAATGTATGCAGTGTGAGGTCATTTTATGTTGGTTATTTGCAGACAGACATAAAAATAATCGGTTCTTAGTATTTGTTGTTATAGCAGCAATAGAAATACATCATCTGTGAAAATGTCAACTGTCTAACTGTCACGGTTCATGAGATACAGCCTGAGAGACAGCGAAGTAATAGGGTCCCGTTTTTACCCATCTCCATTTTCTTCCATGCTGGTCTGGGAGTAAAGAAAAAAACATAGAATGCACCAGTTGCTTCTCTTCCCGCGCAGATGGTAAAAGACCATTGAGGGAACAGGCGAAAATTTTAGGAATCATGTTATAGGCGATGCGGCTAGCAACCCATCACTATAGATGCCCCTTTCTATACGCCCACAATCATGCTAACCGTGGCCTTAAGGTTTTGTTACCTTAGGCTCTGTCTCCACGTAAGGGATAAAGACGTGATATAATATGTATGTATGTTTTTACCCTTTGAGTACGGAACCCTAAATCTGAAGAAAGATTTCCCATCACAGCTGAACGATGATGACTTGTTATTAGACGTCATCACGATCATGATCATGACTGTGACCTTGTTATCATTATGATACAAACGATTTATAAATAGACGGCATTGCAGATTTTATCGGTTAACTTGTAATAATGGAGCAGTTGACGGCCAACCTTTGTTCTTGCGTTACATCATAATATTATGTTTAAATTAATTAACTATGTAACTCAGAGCGAGGGATAAAATATAACAAAATATTAAAAATCCTGGCCAAGTGAGAGTCGGACTCACGGCACTGAGGGTTCCGTACAAGGTAGTTCAGCTAAATGTGTTCTTCTTCTTCTTATTTGTGGCGTATCAAGTCGTTATAGCGACGACAACTTCGTCAATGTCAAAGTAACAAAAATATAACTCAAAAATCTTGTGACAAAATGCCGGCAACGTTGTACGGTAATGGTCAAAGACCCCCTCTCCCCTGTCGGGCTCTTAGCCAACAGTCAATGATATCCCTCAGAAACTGCTAGGAAATTATTAACCGATGCCCAGGGTGCACCGGACCAAGCACTGCTCTTCCCCCCGAACGGATCCAAAAACGAACCGCAGCTCTTGACCACACGTGGAGGTAACCCGACTCGCACCCCCAGCTAAATGTCAAATATACCTACATATCCAAATAAACGTCATAACAATTAGTTTTTCTCTCTAAACCAATTCCTAAGCTAAGCTGACTTATTGACAAATTGAAAACATCAGTACTTCCATACTGGTCTGGGAGCAAAGAAATAACTTAGAATGTACCTGTTGCTTTTATCCCCGCGCAGATGGTAAAAGTCCATCGAGGGAATGGGTCTAATCTTAAGAATCATGTTATTGGCGGTGCGGCCACAATCATGCTAAACGTGGCCTTTAAGTTTTTTTACCACGGGCTCTGTCTATCCCGTAAGGGATAAATACGTGATTTGTGTTTAAAAACATCAAACAGTCAGATAATCCGTCCAAACTTAATAGTCAGGAATACAACACTATTGCAAGTGTTCAATTGTGTTTTTTGTGTGTGTGTGTGTGTTTTGAATAGATACTTTTATCGCCAACTTAATTGGCATTCTCAATTATGTAAAACGTCCGCGGCGCGAGCGCAGCGACGTCTTCATTGTGTGCGGACATTAGCATAGCTAATCTACCGTGAGACGGAGGACTTTTGTTTCCATATCTTGATGTGGTGGCGCAGTGGACAGAGTGAAGACAGTAGGTAACTTCATTCAACTACAGAATTTTTTTGCTTACTGGCAGGGCCGTCTTAAACTAGGCAGGGGCCCTTGGGCACAAGAATTTGGGGCCCTTTTGGAAAGTAAAAAAGCGAATTATAAAAATATTTTTTTTAATTAACTTTTTTTACTAAATTGTCGGTCCTTCGGAGCCCCCTGTGAATGGGGGCCCTGGGCACGGGCCCCATGTGCCCTTATGGTGAAGACGGTATTGCTTACTGGTGACTGGGTACCCATTTTTATACCTTGTCCGTGGTAATCAAGCGTGCGGCCAGCCTGATGGTGAGTCTACCGTAGCTTATAAGCGCTTGCAAGTCCAGAGAGCTACAATGCATGTTGCTGACCCTTTAGAAATCTTTACACTCCATTCTAAAAGAACCCCATTCTGTAGTCCCCGGGAAAAACCTCGGCATGGAGTTTAATATTTTGTAACCACCGTATACCTTAGTATATCTATTCTGCTTCAGGGTTTTATAAAATTGATCTCCTTTTTACCTGTAGCTGATATTATAACGAACAGTAAAAAACATCATTACAATTCCGGGTTTTAATTCGATCTTAATACATTTGTACAGTGATAGGGAACCTTCGTATGCGAGTCCGATATGTCTCGAGCAGTTTTACATTAACACTTAGTTATAGCCAGAGCGGATTTGCTTACCGTTTTACAGCTGCTGACTGTGGCACCATCCTTAAAGTACTCATGCATGTAGCACACTGCGACGTCCACCTCGACGGTAATATACTGTCATTACCAATGCAAACATGACCCCCTTTACCATCCTTGGCCTGAAATAGTGTTACGAAAAATCTTAGCATGTGAAAAAAAACAATTACAGTATATACATACATATATCACGTCTTTATCCCTTACGGGGTAGACAGGGTCTGAGGCAACAAAACCTAAAGGCCACGTTTAGCGTGATTGTAGGCGTATAGGTGGAAAAAGGAATCAATTTAGTGATGGGTTGCTAGCCGCATAGCCTATAACATGATTCCTAAGAATTTCGCCCATTCCCTCGATGGGCTACCGTCTGCGCGGGACGAGAAGCAACTGGTACATTCTATGTTTTTCCTTCGCTCCCAGACCAGCATAGAAGTAATGTATACTTTGGAAGTAGTTATACTTTAATTACTGTGCACTAAAGGAATGGACAATTATCAAAATATAGCAGAGGCAGTAGCGTTACTATAGCGTGGCAGGACTAGTACAATGTCACGGGCCCGTAGCACTTCGGGGCCCAGGGCTTGGTCTAGAGCACAGAAGGGATGATGCACTTCTTTATATCGAGGAAGGACCCCCATCTGCATGATGAATTTGCCAAAGGCCCCAGACGTTTTAGTTACGCCATTGACCAGAGGCACAGATTGCATAATAGTAACTACACAATATAATGCTCAAAAATGTCTAAGGATCCAACTCGTATGAAATTCCATACTTGACTGATCTCTAAACACTTTTGAGTGTAGATGCGACACTGGCCTTTGAGAAGCGACTGATTGGTCTCAGTAACATTCTGGTGTCAACTGCCAATGAGAATAAAATCACTGTATGAATTCTTTGGCTGCCAACCCCTTTGTCCGTAACTGGCAGATAAATAACTTGTACCTATACAAATTAATTATGTATAAGTTGTTACCTAGGGTGCACCAGTACAAACGCTACCCCTCTCCTCTTATAAAATAAAACGCTCGAGAACTTCCCTTTGACCCTTGACTCTCAACCTTTCTGTTAACTTACCATTTGGTGTCTTTATCTGTCACTTTGACATTATGTTTTTGCCAAACAGAGACATAACATAGCTACCGAACAACGGCTGATTAAAGCGTTTTCTTCAACCTCGACATTGGTGGAATCATCGACACTATCGATAGAGCTTCTTCTTCTTAAATCTAAGAGCCCAGGAGCCTTACCATGACGTCTTAATGCGATTCAATTCCGATTCAGTTCAGGTTTTAGTTGTAATTTTTAGTATGGATCTGACAATGAGCGAACCTAAACTGAGGTAAGGCCCTAGCTCTCATCGGTGGAGTAATCGCCATTTACTTCTTTTTCTGCCATTTCTTTGAGCTCCTGATACGACACTACATTAACCTTCTCCTTTGTATGGTTCATAAATAGATGAAGCTATGTCTTTATTAAATATTGAATTGAGTAGAGACATAACACAACATCTTGTAAGTCTTGTAACTATGAATAAGGGGTACAGTGCCGAGTAAGGCGAGACAAGCAGTCCAAATAAAACCGGCTAGAACTATTGTATGCACGCTATTTAACGAGTTTTGGAAGTTATTTACGAGGTAAACGACCGCACCGAATAAACGGATGATTCCAATAATTAATTAGATCAATTATCCTAACGGAAGTCTAGAAACTTGACGAGTCGTATTTAAAAAAATAATTAGTACATCCGCTAACGATAGCTAAGTAGGCTTGAAGAAATACTTATTTTATGCGTCGATATCTCAACATCATTACGGTGTTTAAAGTTTAAATGCCTTTCTCATTCACTGTATATCTTTCTTATTAGTTTGGTTGCATGTAGCATATTTTATTCCTTTAATAGCACAATCAAATACAAGCTTAACGGACCGATGAAAACGTATGTTAGAGAAATTTTCTATGCTTGAAAAGGTTTATTGCTGATTGGATATATGTCATGGAGAAACTTGTAAATTATACGAAAAATACGTAAGTATAACTCTTTCTTGTACAAAAACAATAATTTTACAGATAATAAGGTAAATTAAAACGTTTTATTAAAAATTTAAATGAACTTGGACACTTATGTCGAGTCCCCACCACGCAGGCAGCATTCCCGCGTTGTACCGCAATTGCGAGTCTTCTGTGTTCATTGATACTCCTCACTCCAAAATCCCCTTTATATATTTGAACGTAAATAATGTGTGAATATATACTTAAATACATATACAGCTTATATCATAACCGTTCCTTCCCATAATCATAATCTTTCCCATAGTCGAGTAAAAACAATGCATACATACATAAATCCCGTCTTAATCCTTACGGGGTAGGCAAAGCCTAAGGTAACAAGATCTAAGGGCCACGTTTAGCAATATTGTGGGCGTACAGTGGGTGGAAAGTGGAAAGAGGTGTAAAAACAATGTATTGTAAAAGTAGCGAACTCGTTGATGTCTACTTTATCAGATACTAGCTAACCCGACAAACTTCGTTTCGCCTTAGAATCAGCTTCTGTCATGTCATCATAGATGGCGTTGCATTTTATGTCGTAAATTTTTCACATTTTTATTATTTATTCTGTTATACGGGATGGAGACGAGTGATAAAATAAAATATCTCGTGTGCACTGGCACATCATTTAATTCCACCAGCCCGGCTAGTACGAGAGCTCGCGTTATAGACTACCATCTCTTTCTAGAATTAACAGTAAGAATAGGACGGGCAATCTATTCCGCGCGATGCGACTCTTGCGCGCTCTCGTGCCGACCTCTTAAACGAATCCTCGCTCGCGCGGTGCAGACGCGCGGGGTGGGACGACCGCGGGGACCGAGAGAGGTGCGGGCGGCAGGCGCACTACCCGCCCGCACCTCTCTCGGTCCCCTTTGTCGTCCTACCCCGCGCCCTGTGCGCGAGGGCGGGGACTCATTCAAGCGGTCGGTCTATAGACGTGCCGTTGTCTTACTCTCCACGCCAGAACACTCCTTAGCGGTAAGATTAGCAAGTAAGATGGTGGTAACAATCCGGACGAACCTTGCTCGTAGTCCCACCATTCGCTCATGTAAACGTGCCACACATTTCACTTAAACTCGCGACGAATGTCTCAGGCGCGGCAGTAATCGCAGGAAGTTTATTTTTTTATAATTACTACGTGCACTGTCTCGACTGCTGGAGAGTGGGAACTTTTAATTTGCATATATACTTTTTTTTTGACCCGTATCAGGATATTAAATGAGTTTTCAACTTTGCTATGACATAGTTGGGGAGTTTGCTTTACCTACTACTTATTATTTATTGGTTATACATTGTTTTTGCCATCAACGTCATGCAATTAAATTACGCAATATAATAGCTAAGTAAGTTCATTATAATGAAGTCCTTTGGTTAATAATGCTATAATAAAAAAAGATAAAGCCTGCCGGCGCTGTTAGTAGCGTTGATGCTGCAAATAAAAGAATAGTTGTAGAAAGATGTTTCGCGTTTACTTTGAAATGCTCGAACATAACAGGGAAAAATTGTTATTTCCTCGCAATGTTTGTTAAAAGCACTTTACAATACTCTGCCGGAGCACTACGACTGCCGTCTATCTCAAACTCATCCTGCAAACTTTACTGCACGGCATCTGCAGTTAATTATTATTATTATTAATTAGTGCATATTTGTTTTCTGGTGGGACAACTTTTTCCTTACTCTTTAAATCGTATGTTTATACATACATACATAAGTCACTTCTTTATCCCTTACAGGGTAGACAGAGGTAGCTTTATACGATTAAAATTTGCCAAACTTGCATTTTTGTGATAGTTTTAAGACCCTTCCATGATTGGTCATCTACTAAAGCAGTTAATGTAGTAATGCGGCACAAAATGTACTTTAATAAACTAATGTAATTTTACAAACACACACAAATCAATCTCTCTTTAAATCACGTCTATATCCCTTACGGGGTAGACAGAGCCTAAGGTAACAAAACCTAAAGGCAGTTTAGCATGATTGTAGGCGTATAGGTGGAAAAAGGAATCAAAATAGTGATGGGTTGCTAGCCGCATCGCCTATAACATAATTCCTAAGAATTTCGCCCATTCCCTCGATGGGTTTTAACCATCTGCGCGGGACGAGAAACAACTGGTAAATTCTATGCTTTTCCTTTGCTCCCAGACCAGCACGTAGTATGCAGCATTTTAGTTAAATAATAACAATTTTAGTTTTAATTTATAATGAACTTTGGTCCTCCCCGTTCCGGGACAGAATAACAACAAGAAATAGTTGATTCACCGAAATTCCTCTGAGCTTTTCAATGGGCACTTAAGAAGTCTACGTCTGTATTTATCGCACAGGACGTTTCCATGCTCATGTCTTAAAGAAATTACCATATTTAACCGATTCTGCAGAGGCGTTTTTAGGCTAAACATCTTTGTCTTACCTGGTCACGTACAAAGAGGTTGAAGAACGCGGAATAACGTAGGCAACAATGTTCTAAGAACAGAATAATTGAGAACGGAAAAAACTAGCTATTCGAAATCATAATTGTTGCGTATTTAATTTGATTTTGTAATGTAAGGCCTTGTTTGGTAAACGAGGTGATTATAGTGCATTTTTTTGCTTTATAGAATAATGTTACAGCAATTAAATGAGCTGAGAGTCAAAGGCGCCGTTTTTTATGACAGCTGTTTTTTTTTAATAATTACGCTGCATGGCTGTGCAAAGGCCTCTCCTCCAAGCTTCCACAACTCCCGGTTTGTCGTTATTTCAAGATAATAGGCAAAAGAGTCATGTTAAAAAAATATCTAATCACTTTTGATATTTTTTACGATCCCAATTAACCTTTTTTTTTTTTTTTTTTTTTTTTAATTTATTACGTGACTTTTGGATCCTAAGTCCTTCAGTCGGAGACTTTTTATTTATTATACATACAACAATGAGCTAATTTATGAATTAACATTTTTTGGTTAGTTGACATTAAATCGTATCTAGGTTATTCAAATAATTATTATAATACAATACAATACAAATTAGGTACTATTACTAATTATTATTACTAATATTTTAATTAAATTGTTTCTATTGTATTTAAGATAAATTTAAATAAGGGTGTGTAATAAACGGGGTTTGTTAATAAGTCTTGGACGCGGCGGGGAACACTTAACGAGTATTCTTCGGCAATGTCACAGACGGCACTGACAAGTAACAACCGTTGAATTGTAAATTGTTCACACTTGAAAATTATATGTTCGATATCAGCACTTTCCTTCGCACAATATACGCATGTGTCATCGGTGATTATGTTCTTTCTCTTAAGATGCGCAGGAGCCAAGCAGTGACCGCAACGCAGCCGATTTATTGTTGTTATAAATTTTCTGCTGGAGTATTTAATATGATTATACCATGGTGTTGTCGGTAAGTCATGCTGTATTTCTTTGTACCATTTCCCTTTATCCTCTACTCCTGTAACGTAGGCCCAATATTCGTTCCACATTATCTTAAATTTACATTTGATGTGGTGGTAATAATCAGTAAATGGTACTTTAAATGTTTCACTTAGGTCCAGGTTATGGTCTTGACGAGTCGCGTGATCCACAACCTCGTTTCCAGTTATGCCACTGTGGGAGGGAACCCAAACAAATTCTATATTTTTACCTATCTTACATATTATATCTTTGATCTGATATATAATATAGTTATACTTGTATCCTAAAGAACTATTACACAAAGCAGATAATACACTTTTAGAGTCACTTACAATAAGAATATTTGTATTATGTACATTATTATTTACATATGTTAATGCCTCCAGAATTGCCCAAGCTTCAGCAGTGAATATGCTGCAGCTATTATGTATTTTGATACAGTTTGTTATTTTTCCTTGTGGGTCATAATAAGCTGCTGTAACACATTCACTTTTGGAGCCATCAGTATATACAGTGTAGAAATCAGATTTTATATTTAAGAACTCTAAAAAATCAAATTTATTTCTAACAGAGTCTAAATAACATTTGGTGTCAAGATAATTCAGAATAGTGTTATATGGGCAGTTGTAAATTGGCCACTTGTGACTGGTGTACATATTTCTTGAAAGGTTTTTTGTGTATGTCATTATGGTTAATATTTCAGGTAATGAGCCTGATATCAGAGTATTGGCTGTGACATTGGGAATTGCAGCTGCCTGAAGAATTTCTACAGGGTGTAAAATTGTATCTAGGACAACAGTATTATTACAAGATAATTCTTTTAAACAAAATCTTTCTGCCAACTGCAAACGTCTCAAAGACAATGGAGGTATACAATTTTCAACTTCCATAGAATTTATAGGGGTGGTGCGCATGGCTCCACTTATCACTCTCAATCCCATGTTTTGTATGACATCTAGCTTTCGTAATAGAGTGCTATTAGCATTCATATAAGCTAACGAGCTATAGTCAAAATGGCTTCTGACTATGCTCTTGTACAGCATATTAAGTGTTCTAGGGTCAGAACCCCAGAATGTTCCTGCTAAGCTTCTCATAACATTTATGCTTTTCATGGCATTCTGACTAATGTAATTTATATGTTTATCAAATTTTAATTTGTTGTCTATAACAACACCTAGGAATTTGTGACTTTCAACAATAGGAATATGATTATTATTGTAACTAATATTTACTAGGAATTGTGCAAATGGGTCTCTACTAAATACTAATACTTTACTTTTCTCAGGGCTAATTTCTAGTTTCAAAATATTGGTATAATAGTTTTGTAATTGAGCTAAAGCAGTGTTCATGTTATTAACAGCAATGTTTAAATTTTGATTTTCACTGTACAAAAGCAAGTCATCAGCAAATTGCAATATCTTAACATGTGATGTATCTACAAAATGGAGGATTTGAGAAGTGTACAGGTTGTATAATAAGGGTGACAAGGTTGCACCTTGCATTGTTCCCTTATTAGCAACTCTGGGTCCATATAATTTGTTATTGAATCTAACAAATACAGTCCTATTAGATAAAAAACCAAAAATCCAATTCAATATTTTAGCTGGTAAGTCTAAAGTGTGTAATACATGGATAAGACATTCAATATTCACATTATCAAAAGCACCTTTTACATCCAAAAATACACATATAACATTCGTGTGACTAAGTTTTGCCTTTTTGAGGTCACAAATAAAAGATACAAAGCTTTCAGAACAACTCCTGCCTTTTCTGAATCCAAACTGAATGTCTGGTAACTTGTCTTGTGTTTCGGCAAAATAATCTAATCGTAGTTTCAACATATTTTCAAAAAGTTTACCTAAGCATGATGATAGGGAGATAGGTCTGTATGATGATGGATCATTCACTACTTTATTAGGTTTTAAGATGGGGATGACGCATTGGGTTTTCCATGATTCTGGAATCACTAAATTATCCCATAGTTTATTATAAATACTTAGTAGTATATGTAAAGCATTAGGGTGTAACTTTTTAATTAGCATATAGGGTATATTGTCCAAACCAGGTGTTGTGTCTTTTCTACTTTTAATTGAGATGAGCAACTCATTTATTGTAAATGGCATATTAAGAAAGGAGTTACTATTATTTACATTTGACTGATTTATGAAATTATGTATATTGTTTTGGTGATACTGAGATGAGTCTGATATTTTATCTAAAAAATTCGGTACCCATTCATCATTTAGATATCTATTATGTGAAGATCCAATCCTTTTAAACCTTTTAATGTAATTCCATATCCGAGAAACCGGTGTCATTCTATTGAAACTACTACATAAGTCATGCCATGAGTTTGTTCTTTCTTCCTTTAATATTCTTTTCTTTTGAGCATCCAATTTTTTGTAATTTATGAAGTTAGGAATACTAGGTGATGTTCTGTACTGCTTTAAGGCTTCTTTAGACTTTTGAACTGCATCAATACATGTTTGGTTCCACCAGGGAACAGGTTTCCTCATGACTTTCATGGTTTGCCTTGATTCTTTTTTTGGAACTGTTTGAGATCTGAGATCATATAAAATGTTTACAAAATTATTATATAAATCAAGTGGTTCCATGCTATCTATATCCAAATGAGAAAAAAGGGTTTCTGATAAATCATGATATTTAGACCAGTCAGCTTTACTATAAATATATTTTTCTTCCACTGGTTGAACTTCATATATAGAGGGCTTCACATTTATGGAGACTTGAGTCGGATAATGATAACTGCCCATTGGATCGTTATGAACACACCATTCGCAAAGTGGAGCTATAGAGGGACTGACTAAACTAATGTCTATTGCTGAGGGATTTCTATTTGGGTACTGTACAGTAGTTGAGCTACCATCATTTAAAATACACAAGTCAAATTTATCAATAAGATTGTATAAACTATTTCCTCTACTGTTATTTGAATGACAACCAAACAAAATGTGATGTGCGTTCATATCTCCCATGATGAGACATGGCTTAGGGCATTCATTCAACACCTTTTCCATTTTATGAGAGTCAAATCTACTACCATTAGGAGGACAATATACACAAAGAATGTACAATTTACCCATTGAGGTGTCTATCGATATACAGACATTCTGAATAGATTCATAAAAAGTTGTGTTCACAATATTATAATGTAAGTTTTGTTTAATAAGTATACCTACTCCATTTTTTGAATTTTTAGAAACTTTGTGTACAAAATTGTAAGGTGTAAAGTTAGGGATTTTACTAGTTTGTTTAAGCCAGGTTTCATTTAATAAACAAATATCTATATTTTGTTCTGAAAGAAATGTATTTAATAGGGCTCTCTTACTCAGTAAACTTTGAATGTTAAATTGTGCTATGTGTAAAAATGTGTCCATTATTTAATTAAATAAATTAGCTAAAACTATATCTTTGATTCTTTTATTAGTAATAGGAATGTCATTTTTGTCATTGGCCAAGGTAAATAATGATTTCACTAAGGCATTCATAATTATTTCATTATTTGAGATCTGTTCAGCATTTAGTGGACTTATTACATTCGTTCTGGGTTTCTGAATATTCGGAAATACTTTTGGGTCATTGATTACAGGCGGAGTACTCACCACAGCGGCATAACTTTGCTTGGACTTCTCATATTTCATTTTTTTTTCCTCCATCTTTTTCCGCTTAACAGGACAATCTCTTGAAATGGCCAAATGATTGCCATTACAATTAATGCATACTATTTCTTCTACATCACATTCTTTATATGAGTGGTTGCCGGAACACGAGGAACACATTTGTTCTCCGCGGCAGACTTTTGCTGAATGATTGAATTTCAGACATTTGTAGCATTGTAGCAGTGGTGGAATATATGTGTGCACTTTGTATCTGAACATGTTTAGGTACGCGTACTGTGGTAATGCAGTTGTTGCGAAAGTTACAGCTATTGTCCCCAAAGGAACAAGCTTTCCATCAACTTTTCGCATGAAACGTTTAATAGATATTATTTCGGCGTCGCATGTTATATTCTTATATATGTCTTCATTTTTCAATTCTTTGGGTACGTATCGTAATACTCCTGTCGTCTCTGTTAAATAAGCAGGAACAAAAGCTTTAAGCTTGTTCCTGATTAAGAATTGGTCCATTTTTAAAAAATCATTAGCTGGCGCTGGTTTCTTAAATGTGATGCCAATTTTGTAAGCACTAATCCGATGAACGCCTACAATACCTTTCACTTGCTCAGTAAAAAGTTTTGTCAAAGTAATAGGATTTCTATTACCAAGTTTTTCGTCATCGAGAGATTCCACGAAAACAACACATTCCGTGCTATGATTCTCGGGAAATTGTCTTTTGTAGTTTGTCTTGGTGAACATCTTATAGTCACAACTCGCACTCGCGTCTAATTTTCTTTTTTTCCGTTCTTTGTCGGGGGGCTCGCCCCCGGCACTGTTTTCACCCATTATTAATTACACTATGTACACTTTATGCAAACAGTATATTTACAACCAATATTAACAATTATATACACAGGAATTTAATTTTTGATAGCAGGAAATTTTAAAAACGCGCGCCTTGTTCGACTTCCCGCCAAAAAGTCCTCCCAATTAACCGTGCTAGCAGTATTGCCAGGTCACTTCCCTTGAAAATTACATTGTCATCCCTAAAAAGTTCCATTTTTGGCAGAAAAGTTCCGTTTTCATTTAAATCTTGGGGAACGAGCTTTTTTTTTACCTCATCCATTCATCCATAGGAATATGGAATAATATTTGTGTTAATAACAAAAAATTAGCCTGTATTTTTTAGTGTGTATTTAAAGTTTTTTTACCACGTTTACGCCGGGACCCCAAAAGTTCCGAAAAATGTACCAAAATACAAAGTTCCTCCCAAGTTCCGCAGGGGTGTCAAAAGTTCCGCAAAACGGAACTTTCGGAACCAAACGGCAACACTGCGTGCTAGAATATGGCGCACAGCCATCTATATGCATCACACACACTTATTCACCAGCTATTCCTTCAGTCTACCCGTGACAACCCTTGATCGTGATGCTCGGAACTGCGTCGAATTATCGGCAGCTCGTTAAATGGTGGACGATATCCCGTTGATAATATTTCTGATCTCATTGTTTTATAGATATCCGTGCTGGTCTGGGAGCAAAGAAAACACTGCTTCTCTTCCCGCGCAGATGGTAAAAGCCCATCGAGAGAATGGGCGAACATCATAAGAATCATGTTATAAGCGATGCGGTTAGCAACCCATCACTATTTTGATTGATGAAATTTACCAGGATCTTTACATTTTCTCGGAATAAAAGCAGATCAGCGATGGTACTCCGAAATTTTATTTTCGAAGTTCGTATCGTACCGTCCCTCTTAATCTAAAACTAATGACTATTAGTGCGAGCGGAACGGCACGAAACGAAATTCGAAAGTCGAATTCCGGAGTATAAGGCCAGGGATAGCGTAACCTTCTTACTGTCAGTGTTTTTTAAATCATTGCGATAATTCTGAAGATGGCTCTATACATACAAAAGTTTATGCATGTATGCAAACTATTTATTGTGCAAAATAAACATTAAACAAATAAATTGACGAACACTGAGATACATCTGCTCGGCCCCTATTCCACCAATTCGACAAGTGTCAGCGACATGTGACAGTTCGAAATGCGATGCGCATTCAGTATGAAGCCAACCGGCGTAGACTCTCGTCGAGTTTGTAGTGTGAACAGAATTGTCACTTGTCACCGACAATCGTCGTGTGACATAGAGGCCTGGAGAGAGATGACTAT
Organism: Pandemis corylana; assembly: GCA_949127965.1. Classification (NCBI taxonomy): domain Eukaryota; kingdom Metazoa; phylum Arthropoda; class Insecta; order Lepidoptera; family Tortricidae; genus Pandemis; species Pandemis corylana. The sequence goes on from OX421869.1 coordinate 4,700,494, forward strand.
TGTGGCCACTCTCATACATCCATCGATTGTTTAAAAAACTGGTCTAACTGTCTGGTCTATCGGTAATTCAACATTTTATGCTGCTATGGGCGGTGGGTATAGCACGCGTCACGGAATGACGAGGATCCGGGTTCGATTCCCGGCCATAGCTTTACTTTTCGGATGTTTCTGTGTGTTCTAATTTTCACTGACATTTAGAAATTTAATTCAACGTTTTGTTGATTAGTGTGGTATACCAATGTTTACGGGCCTATAAATCAGTTGGCATTATTGCCCAGTAATTGAGAAATTAATTATTTTCAGCTCGATTATTTCCCTACTCATTTCGTAATGATAATTAATTGAACGGCAGTACTTAATTAATTCTACATACTCGTAATTCTACGTCGATGGAGAACGTCCGGTAGGTATCCGAAAAAAATCGAGCTATAGAAAAGGTGAGGTGAAATAGTATTTCATGCAACAGTTACATAATGAGGGTATTTAAAACACGAGTGTAGTTTTTGAAATGAGCCGTAGCGAGTTTCAAAATAAGATCACACGAGTGCTTTAAGGCCTAATTATGTACAGTTGCATACATTACTTTATCTACACATATCATAAGTACTCTAAGGTTCAGAAGCAGTAGGGAAATGATACCATTAAAGTACAGATTTTTGTACTGTAATGTTATTACAGTATAGATTTTTTAAGGGTTTAATAATGCTGGTAATTTCCTATGGTTTCTGAGCACATTTTATGATATTTGTGTAAATAAACTTATGTAAAGAACCTGGGGCCTTACAAATGACGTCTTAATGTCAATTCCAAACCAAAATTGGGTCGCTTGCTGTCATATCCATCAAGTGAAAAAATTACCAACCAAATGCCTTGCACCCTCCCTCACCTCCCAAGCGTAATTTTTTGACACTTGAAGCTTAAAAAAGAGTAGGAATGCGGTAACACAAAATTCTGTACATTACAACTTCACAGTGTCAAAAATGAAGTTGTAATGTACAGAATTTTGTGTTACCGCACTCCTACTCTTTTTTAAGCTTCAAGTGTCAAAAAATTACGCTTGGGAGGTGAGGGAGGGTGCAAGGCATTTGGTTGGTAATTTTTTCACTTGAAACTGACAGTGGAGGAGCGCCATAAAAAGATATGCACTGGACTGTACACACTGTGGGAAAAACACCCTGATAATTAAAAAGCGCAAACGTATTCAGCTGATTGTTGAACAACAGTAATGGACGGTAAACAAGTGCACTAAACATTTTAATGGATGCGCCTGCGTAGGTCCGCGACTCCTTTAAGGTTCCCCATTTGATGGTAGATATAAAGTTAATTATAACATGTGTATGAATGAAACATTCACTATGTGACTTTAAAAATTAATTTAACTAACAACTTTTAAGTGTCTGAAAAAATGTGTTTGTCAATTCAATAGTGTGTTATATTCTGAATTTTCACTGGGCCCGGCGTGGGAACTACATCCTACCCTAAGTTTGAGAGGAGGCCTGAGCGCAGCAGTTCCGCATAAACGAATTATGGTAAAAGTTACATTTATTTTGGTAAACAGATCTGATCTACTCTAACGAATGTTTTGGACACAAAAAAAATACGTTCGCGTAAACATTTCAGTAAAGAAATTTTTTCGCTATTGGCAGCGCCACTTTACGACACGAAACGGCAACAAACGTACCTATCACGTCGTACGAACTTCTAAAGGCTTTGAATGGCTAGCACGAGTGACTGTTACTCTCTTTGTCGCCCGTTGCGCGATTTTCCAATCGACTAAGGCCGGGGCCGCACTGGTAACGCTATGGCGACGCGACAGCGATGGCGACTAAATCAAACATCGTTCGAGTTATGTGAACCATCGCGTTACTGTGCGGCCCCGGCCTCAAGGTAGCGATGCTCGATATACATCGATGCATCGAAAACATCGATATTTACCATTTGATACATCGGATCCGTTCGATACATCGATAATATTCGATGTTTTACGATGCATCGATTTATTTAATTCAATACATCGAAGTCATTGACAATTGAATTTTTATTATTTAGAATAATATAATAATATCACATCACGTAATAATAAAATAATTTGCACAGACAAAAAATTGGATATCCAATAAAAACGAAGATTGTATTTCGGACGAGTTATCTGTATATTTACGAACACCGGTAAGCAGATTGAAGGAACACCCCTTAGAAGTGTGGGATGATTATAAACAACAATTTCCTCAATTATTTAAAATTGCTTATAAATATTTAACTATAGTGGCCAGCTCCGTACCATCCGAAAGGCTATTTTCTAAAGCTTCACAAGTTTTAAATCAACAACGCACCAAAATACAAGGAAAGCGAGTAAATAAAATTTTATTTCTCCAAAGTTTGGAAAGAAAGTACTGGGATATTTAAATTAATTATAAATTCTAATTACCTACATGACTAAACTTGATTAAAATTGTAATATTTTCATGTTCTTCCTAAAAAAATATTATTAAAATATCAATTTGTGTTTCATTGTCTGTCCTATATCTTGATCTCAAACGCGATTTTTGAAATGTGTACTTTGAGCTGTCAAAATTACTATGAATGTTGACAGATTCTCATATAAATTTTGATAAATCGAGGGACACTACACTGTTACATCTGAATCCGTACTCAATATTATTGTTCCTTTATATTTTAAGCGATGCATCGAAAACATCGATGTTTCAATCCGATATATCGAAAAACATCGATGCATCCTTTCCGATTGATGCATCGCATAAAATATCGATGTATTTTTTAAATGAACACCCCTACCTCAAGGGCAGGGCGCCCGCGTATTGTTCGACAAGCGAGTTGAATAGTTCTATACCATCGTTCTGATACTGGGAACTATTTTTATAATAAAGTTACGAAGTTACAATTTATAAGAAAGTAAGTAAGTAAATCACAAAAAAGACATTAAATATATGCACAAAGGCGAACTTATCCCTATAAGGGATATCTAACAGTTAACCTTTGAGTAAATGAGAGGAGCATTAAGCGAGGGACCGACAAAGAGTGAGTTTAAAATATCCATATAGTAAAAGCCACAATAGAGCGACTCAAAATACAACAAACAGTTCATAAATAGACTACCTAACTAAATATCACTATGTCAATACTCGAATCTTCTATCATAGATGAAAAAGCCTTTTATAATTGAATTTACAAATCACTGAATTTTTTTTTTATCTGAATTAATTTATCACGAAAAGGTTATTTTAAAGATTGCTTCTACGCAAGTGCATTTATACAATCAGCCCACGAAAATGTTCAGGGTCAGCTGTATTTTTTAAACAATATAAAAAATTATGAACTGTTTTCAAACAACAAAAATAGGTAATACTTTTTTAAAGGAAATAATAAAGATTATAAAATACCAACCGGAACTCCGTGCATCCTTAAACCGAAACTATCTGAACAAAAACTAAACATTCAGAAGTTTTACAAGCATTTTAAGAGTAATATTTAGTCGGCCCCACGATATATGTATACACAGTTACTGGTGCAATTAATATGTTACTTATATCTTGACTATAAAACAAAAATGTACCGCTACTTAACGCAAACAGCTCTTAAACAACGGAGAGAGGACTTAAAATCCTTCACCGAGAATTCCGAATACGAATTTCAAATTGTGTTCTCCGGTCAGCTTCTTCTTTCCAACTTACGTTCGAAAACCAACTTAAACAAATAGTTACTAAAGCTATTTCGTCTTGCATGTTGGCGAAGGTATCCTATGCAACTTTTATTGTAAAGTGAACGTTGGTTTCCGTTGATAGAGTGTATACTTCGTTGCATGCTGCAGTAGGTTTTAATAATAACTCGTTTGCCGGCGTCGTGGGAACCAAGTCTGATACGCGAGTATAATCGTCAGTCGGAACTCCAGAGCCTGCAATAGTCCAATTTTGCAGCCTTTTACTTAGACTGTGTTTGTGAAACCCGTTCCTTTTTCGATTCACCGATTAATACTGGCCATCTTCAAATTATTAGATTTAATTTTGCACTTAGCCATGTTTATGAAACAAACCCGTTCCTATTTCGAATCACCGATTAATAGTGGCCATCTTCAAATGATTAGATTTACTTTTCGTAATGCCGTATGATTTACGCCGTCGTGTTGGCAGAACTGGAAATTCTTGTCATTAATTTTAAATGATACAAATATTGTTTTAAGTCGGTCGAAGTAGTCTTGGCCAATTATTTGCGCAATTATGCGTTTAAGTTGAAGTTTTCGAGATACTGTCAATTTGTGAGATGCTTTATCGATCATGTTGTTTTATGGTGTTCAAAATGCAACGTGAACGGTGAAAATAAAAATAAAAGGACTTCAAAATCCGGCCCGGGGGTAACAGTGGATTTATTATTTAACCATAATACATAGAAATACGAATTTACTCTAAATTACGCAGAAGTGAGAATTTTCCGTCCTACTTTAGACGCAAGGAAGTTTAGTGTCTCTTAAAACATCTCTGAGTATCGTTTACTCTACACCGAGGTTCCTATGACCTCCAACCGAATGCTACATCATTAACTATTTATCAGAACAAACAACACATTATTTACAATTTGTCGAGTAGGTAGATATGCTTTTTTTTACGGCATATTAAACAATAGAACATCGATTATACGCGATAATGTATGAAGCGGAAGTTATTTGTGGCCTTGAAGAAGGCCAGAGTTTAAAACAGGTCTAGAAAAACCCATAGTGTTTGAGTTGGGATGTTTAAAGTTGTTTTTACTTTATATCTAGTCAAGTGAACGAGACCCAGACGTTATAAAGAGAGCCTTAGAAGACGTAGACAGTGCAACTGTAACTCATATGCATATGACACAGAAATGAACAAATACATTTATTTTGCTAAAACTACAATTATAGCAGTAGCAGAGTAGCAAGGTATATGTTTTTGTTCATTGAAATTTAGGCCTCCACAAATATATCATGTGACAAAACGTTGCAGTCTTTCGAACGATTCGTCTAAATTCAAAGATGTCTAGTCTTGTTAATTTGAACATACTTACATTACTGAGAATTTTTTGTCTCTGTCGCTAATCGTGTCAGTTTTCATATAAGTTTCTACAATGACTCATAGAAACGTCATTATTTGACCGCAAAGTATGATTCTCCTTTAAAGTTCACGTTGGAATGATTTAGCGAAAATACTTTAGCGTCTGCAAGCCTTGATCAAAGTACACCTAACCAGACTGTGGAGCTTTCCAAATTCAAAATTCGTTCTCTGATCGATTTGTTTTTTTAAGGACCCATTAAAGCCAAAAAGAATGCGAATGCGTCGCAAGAAATCTGACCATAGTGGTCTGAAACAGTTTTTTTTTGTGTAAAAGTAAAATTCATTTTGAAGCCTCTACAAATCTTCTAGAGTAGATTATATTGGTAGCTGAAATATTTAACGAAAAGATACGTCAATAACTCAACACAAACTCTTGGTACGACTTCAAGATGCACTCGAGTCAAATAAAACAAACTTGAAAAGTTTTAAACACTCACGACGCTAAACGTGTGAGTTGTAACAACAAAAAATACGTCGAGACGTCTCAATCAAATTTTTCCCGTACAAATACGACACAAGAAACATACATTCGTATGTAAACAGGTGCTTAAATAAGTTTACTGGCATTCAAATATAAATGCATTCACAAAACTGGCCATCCAACGCTGTTCCGGCTCATAAAACAACTGAAAACTTCGAACAGAATCGGCAATGTAAAGGGTCCAAGTAGAATGGCTCGGCCTATTTAGTTGGTGCGTGTGTGTGATAGACAAAGCGTTTGTTTGTGTGAGTGTTGCGCAAACGCACGAGACGAGACTGGGCTGAGTCACCGAAGCCCCTAAAGCCTGGAAGGCACTGGGCTCAAGGTTGCATATTGTATGAAACTTGAAGAATTTAGAGTAGGAGTACGTATTGTGATGGAAAACAATTAAAAGTAATTGGCGTATAAAGTAACTTTCAAGGTTAAATTAATAGATATGTCATGGGATTGCGTCAAGGTATTATTTTCATATTTCCAGGGGCCCTGCAAGATTAAATCACTTTTTAGACTTATTTACCTTTATAGTTTGGCTATGGAATGCTCTATTCTATATTCTTTTTAATTGTAAGTGTTGTTATCCTTTTGGTTTTCAGCGCAAAAATATAGACCGACTGCTTGAATGAGTCCTCGCCCACGCGGCACAGGGGCGCGGGGTAAGACGACAACGGGGACCGAGAGATGTGCGGGCGGGTAGTGCACCTCGGGGAATCCGGAACCCGCATTCAACGGTGCCGTCGCCACCTGCCCCATCCCGGGGCGGCCAGTGGACGTTGCGGTGGTCACCGTGTGCGCCCGCAACGCCCGCAGTTCAAGGCCTGGAGGGAACGTGTGTGTTTTTAGACGGTAGGCCTCTCCCCTCCTTCCGTAGGGAAGGCAGCGGCGAGATAGAGAGCCCGTCATACCTCCGTTCGTATGCTGCCCCGAGCGCGGAGATGCATAAGGCGCATTTTCCACACGTTAAAAAAAAAAAAAAAAAAAGGGTAGTGCACCTGCAACACCGCAGGATGGTAATAACCGAATTCTTTGCAGACGAAGTCGCGGGCTAGTGAATGGTATATCTTCGAGGGCCCAGTGCGCCTCAGCCTTACTCCAAGCAGTGTCAAGCATAGAGGCAGAACTGCGACGACCTCGAGTCAAATAAAAAAACAAACACATAGCGCTTTGAACTTATCGCGTTTTTTTGCACAAACCAGTTGTGGCTCAAATTAAATTACTTTTAGAGCCTTTGTTCATTTGAATAAAGGTAGCTCTTTTTACCAAAACATGATACTCCATTTTTAGATATAAATACGTGAGATGAATATGAATAAATCTTGCTTAGTATAGGCGTATATTATACGTGCATAAGTTTCAATAGATGGATGTTTGTTAAATCACGCCTAAACGGCTGATCATATTTGGACAAAAATTAGCACAAGGAGGGATTATAGTCTGGAATAGCAACTGTACTGTAGTATCCCGGAAAATTGTCTATTTCCCGCGGGATAGAAATAAACACAACAGCTATGCGTGTAAAAGTATTGTAAACATATAAATATGTACATTAGGATGTATATATCAATAAAGACCCACTGATCAAGCAAGTAATCTCTAGATTCAATTTGTTAGAATAAAAAAAAAAACACCGGTCGTACCTACCAACCTGTCTTCAGTTAATTTAGCTCTGTAATTTTTTTGAATAATCCTAGTTGAAGGTATAAGATAAAACAGAAAATAACATATAATCCTCTAAATAACCAAAGATTAAGATTATTTTCACTTGTTGCACTTTGCGACATTAAAACGGGCACAATACTAGGCATTCTACCAATTACACTAACTCGTAGATGAGACCGCAGTGGAGACGGCAACTAAGCACGGATGGTGCAATATCCAAGGACGCGTCAATTTTGACAAATTACCCCGTTTTCATTCAAAAAACACGCGACTGTGGGAAAAAAATACACGTCAAAGTCGCGATGACGCAACAGCTAGTTGTCAAGCTCATTACGAATTACCATGCCAATCTGGTCGTGGATTGAATCGATCATTCGTCGATATGAACTACTATGACCAGAGTTGCCTGCTTTTCCCGGCTCTACGTATTTTCTGCCATTTTTTGCGGGGTTCTTCCGTGCTGGCCTGGAAGTAAAGAAATACATAGAATGTAGCAGTTGCTTGTCTTCCCGCGCAGATGGTAAAAGCCCATCGAACGGGCGAAAATCTTAGGAATCCATCACTATTTTGATTCCTCTTTCCACCTATAAGCCCAAGATCATGCTAAACGTGGCCTTTAGGTAAGGTAGCAAGACCTTAGGCTCTGTCTACCCCGTAAGGGACAAAGACATGATTTATGTAAGTATGTTATGTTTAAACTAAATTGATACGAGATTTTGGTACTCCGCGATAATACATTACAGCTACAAACTCCCACCGAGACAAAATTGGCGCACAAATGCGAAACGTGAACTACATTTCCCATCACCATTTTGACTATATTATAGTAAAAGTTGATTTCTGAGCCTCTTGTGTAAGTTTTCCCGTCTAAAAACGTATCTAACGCGTCACGTAAACGTCTCAATTACTATGGAAAAATTGGCAGCGCCACTTACGGATCGAAAGGACAACAAACTGTTCTCATAGTATTTGACATTTTAACGCAAACACGGTCGAGACATATTTTGTGACCGAAAACTTACACTAAGCATACAACCCGTATTCTTTCTTTCCCGGAACATAAGCCTCGGCGACAGCAACAAAACTATGGATTAATAAGAAACATTTAAGCAATATTTGACTGCGATACGTCAGTGATCCGTTTACTTGACAATGTAGCCATAGCCTTATACTTTAACATAGATTGGAACCGCTCTTTGCCATCTCCCGTGATCAGTGCTTCACGTTTGATTCGATCATTCGTCGAGTACAAATATTATGTTACAGACAAACTGAGGTATTGTTTTACACTGATATATGATGATCAGTAAATAATTATGTGTTGTAATCTACACCAGAAGCTTGTATAAATGTTTGGTTGGACACCGAAAGCGATATTTTCTTCGATGTTGGCATGATTGAGCGCGCTGATGATTTTGCTTTCACATTAGAGGCCATCCATTAATCACGTGAGCCCCAAGGGGGGTAGGGGGGGGGGGTTGGAAAAAAATCACCAAATTTAACATGGGGGAAGGGGGTTGTGTTAAGAAGATAGCACGTGTATTTATTTTTGAAACCGAAATAGATACATTAATCCAGAATTTAATTCGATTAAACATATTACTTAGTAGGTATGTAAAAAAAATACACGTGGTCTTTGGTATCCCTCACCACGTATCACGGGGAGGGGGGCTCTAAAAAGTTGCTAAAAACATCACGTGATTTATGGACGGCCCCTCAGGGTTAAAGATAGTACCAGCATAGCGCTAGTAATTTGTAAGTTAAAAAATAACTGACCATGATTTCCTCACCATAAAAACTGCGGCAGCATAATTTTATGCCCTTTGCTACGGTAAGGGAAATTCACTTACAACCGTAGAACCCTATCGCCATAACGTGACATACCACGCTGAGTGACGGCCGCCTCTCAATTGCGACAGGGTTCTACGGTGGTACGTGAACACATTTCCCTTACTATCCATGACGTACCTGTCTCCCCCAGGATTGTCCTTCTCGCGTTTTACTCATAATAAAGAAATTATACACATACATACACACAAATCACTTCTATGTAGACAGAGCCAAAGGTAAACCTAAAGGCCTCGTTTAGCATGATTCTAGCGTATAGGTGGAAAGGGGAATCAAAATTGTGACGGGTTATGGTTTGCTAGCCGCATCGCCTATAACGTGATTCTTAAGATATTCGCTCAAATAAAATAGCATAAGTTAATAAACTTCATAGGTACATATATAATACATACATAAAAGCTACGTAGAGCATGATTGTGGGCGAACAGGCAGCATCGCGTATAACATGATTTCTAAGATTCTCTCCCGTTCCCTCGATGGACTTTTACCATACCAGCAAGAGAAGCAACTGGTACATTCTATTTTTCTTTGTTCCCAGACCAGCTTGGAAGAGAAACTTGAAGGTTTATTATAAAAAAAAATCTTTTTAAAACTGTTAAGTGGTACACTCAATAGCGTCGGCTTGTCTGTTTGTCAACGTTCGCCTCACACTCCGCAAACATTGATATTGGCACTAAATATGAACACGACCCCTTGTTTGCATAGAGCGGATCAATTAGCTATGTACAGTTAATAAACAGACACACATAAAGTGCTCAATGAGTTTAGGATTTATGGAGTTTCCGTGCTTTTTGTAGTCTACTTTAGGACTGGCATTGCGCCCATTTCAACAAACCACAATTTGTTGATTAAATACAAAACGGACGCATCCCAAAATCATTCGACATTGCATCTAAAAACAAAAGTCTTTCATTATCAGCGAATTGTGGAAGACAAGTGACAATTCGAAATCGTCCATCGGGACTACCGTCATCTTACTCACTAATCCTGTTACCAAGCAGCAGTGCTTGCGGTATTGCAGATATTATTGGCACATAAGCTACTCAGCCTTCTAGGCCGGTAAAGCTTCGGCAATCGTTCGGTGTCGCTGGTAGGTGGTAATTCACCATCAAGTGTTGTTGCTGGTTTGCCACTGTATTAAAAAAAAGGAAAAATAATATGTAAATGCCAAGCACATGGATTCCACACTTAATCACACTGGACTTCACAAACAAAAGACCATCAGACATCAGTTAAAAAAACTGACGATTTAATATTTAATTAATCCCATTTCGTAAACGGACAAGTGGCATTTAGTGTGTCGCTCTTTAATTGCAAGATACTATATTAATAGATGTAAGATACTTCGAAGATAACCCGTACTTAAACGGTTGCACAGACTCCCGTAGAATATATTATGAGATTGGCTAACTCGTCTAACATAGCTAGCTAATGGTAAATCTATATAAGCACCGTTTCATTGACTATATAGGGTGCTCTGCATCTAAGTATATACATATATAAAAATGAAGCCCTATTTCCCTTGGTCGCGGCGTCACGCGTGAACGACTGGACCGATATCGCAATTATTTTTTTGTGTTTTTTATTATCAAGAAAATGTTTTAATGAGAGTTGCGCGAAAATTACCACATATAAGAATGAACAAAAAATATTTGCCTTGCTACTCCGCTACTCATATGCAAGATAACCAAGCCTGTGCGAAATATATATGTTTTTCATGCAATCCTCCCTCCACTACTGCCACATAAAATACATATAAAACCCACAAACTTAATTATCCCTTACACCACACAAATACTGATGCGTTTCGATCCATCTACGGGATCATTATCAAAGTTTAGTGAGCACAACTGTTACACATGCAAACCAACGTCGTACAAACGCATAACGTTGAAATGGACCTCCGCAAAGTAACGCCTGATTCAATAAAATAAAAATATAAGAAAAGTTATCAACCACATTACATACATACATACATACACAAATAAGTCTTTATCCCTTACAGGGTAGACAGAGCCTAAGGTAAGACAGACCTAAAGGCCACGTTTAGCATGATTGTGGGCGTATAGGTGGAAAGGGGAATCAAAATAGTGATGGGTTGCAAGCCGCATCGCCTACAACACGATTCCTATTTTCGTCCTTGCACACTATCACTATTTTGATTCCTCTTTTTTTTTCATTTATATGCCTACAATCAAGCTTAACGTGGCCTTTAGGTCTTGCTGCCTTAAGTACTTATTAACTGTCTACCCCGTAAGGGATATAGACGTAATTATTGTGTGTATGTAGGTATGTATATATTGGCTTGCTAGCCATCAAAAGCTTCTTCTTGACAGTGCTTAAACAGTTAGCATACGTACATACATATATCACGTCTTTATGCCCTACGGGGTAGACAGAGCCTATGGTAACAAAACCTTAAGGCCACGTTAAGCATGATTAAGGGCGTATAGCTGGAAAGGGAAATCAAAATAGTGATGGGTTGCTAGCCGCATCGCCTATAACATGATTCCTAAGACTTTCGCCCATTCCCTCGATGGGCTTTTACCATCTGCAGGAAGAGAAGCAACTGGTACATTAGTGTTGTTAGACAGTTAGACTACAAAGTATATTACGATTCCTTAAACTCTTCCACTTCCTTAACTGTCACTCAGAGTCCTGAGTCCATACTGGCATTCTCACACTATATCCTAACATTGAGTTCACGGTTACAAGGTTCTAAGCCAAAATGTGGCGTCAATCGAAATGCAACTTTCAACCGCTAATTACAAGATTCAATATGGAGACCCTGTAGTATGATACTTGGAACCTGAGCAGACGATTTGGTATTCAGTACAGGGACCATCGGTTGGTGGGAACTGTCTAAGGCGTCGATAAAAACATTGAACTAGTTAGTACATTGTAAAATAGATCTTGGCACTTTAGGATAGGATGTGTTTGTGAATGTGTTTATATTGTGCTAGTGATTTACGTATCCTCTAGTTCGGCGCCAAGGAGCTAGTCAGGTGTAATTGGGTTGCTTATGCCATGTAGGCTGGCAACGCATCTGCAGTCCTCTAGTGTTGCGGATGTCCATAGCGCTCACTTACCATCAGGCGGCCCACTTGCCCGTTTGCTTTCCTTATTCAGGGAAGTCAATGGTCAATGGACGGTGTTTACAAATTCACCAGAAGTCAGGAAAATGCGTTTTCCCGGAAATGACTTTGCTAAATTGATTGTTCTCGAAAATCCCTCATAATAGCGTAAATTCAATCAAAAATACTAAATTTTTGGACTCATATTTTGGAAATTTTGGGTATTTTTTCATACATACATACATACACAAATCACGTCTTTATGCCTTACGAAGTAGACAGAGCCTAAAGGTAACAGGTACTTACCTACAGGCAACATTGAGCAAGATTATGGGCGTATATGTGGAAAATGGAATCAAAATAGTGACGAGTTGCTAGCCTCATCGCCTATAACATGTGTTGAATCTAACGCTGGCCATCAAAGCATTTCATAATGTTCTTTTCTATGAGAATAGCTGTCACTGTCTCTTCTGAGTTTTCTACATGAATACCTACGATTTTTTAATAAACACATTTTAAACATTTAAATATAATATTTTCAATAACATGATTCTTATGATTTTCGCCCATTCCCTCGACGGGCTTTTACCATCTGCGCAGGTAGAGAAGCAACTGGTACATTCTATGTTTTTTCTTTGCTCCCAGACCAGCATGGAAGAATTAAGTATTTTTCTAAATTCCCTATTAAGCTCTTCGAAATCGTCAGGACCGCTGTTAAGAATCCCGAAATAAATAAATAACCTCGTAAGTCCTCGCGTACTTTCCTATGTATAGTATAAACTAATAACAATAAAAATACTTTAACATCTACCTACATCACATCAAAATTCAAAATAAAAAAAAACAAAATTTATTTTTGCAAATTGCCCACCGAGGGCTCTTTTACATGTCTTTTTTGAATCCAAGCCTGCATAGGTAAGTTGAAGATGAAGACGATTGATGTAGAACTTTACCACCGTATAATTAAAACTTCCTTTCTTGTTCGACATTGTAAGCCTTTTTATTATCATACACAACAAAACAGAAGTAATAACATGTCGTCAACGCAACGCGCTCTTTAAGACAAGACACTCCTTACAATTTACATAAATTGTATATTCCAAGCTTATTACCACAAGGTTGTTACGCAGTTTTGTGAGCGGGACGTTGGAACCTTGTGGCATTGCAGTGTTAAGTGGCATCTGGGTAAGACGAGACGAAAATTCGCGAACGCAGCTGCCTGCAACATTTGGTACGTGCCGCGATGAGGAAAAAACTTTGACACGTTGTCTATGGTTTTTTCAAAATGGCGGCAGTTTGGTCTGAGATATTTAACTAAATGCGTTTACTTGCGTCTTTTATATCTGTTTTTTTATGAAATTACCGCCTAAACTAAAGCTTTTTTAAATTAATGTAACATTTTGTAAGCACCTGTAAATATTACTAGACAAATTGTTTAGGAGTTTGTCTGAGAAACAGTGGTTCTATTGGTTGCTCCAAGCCGTTAATACAAAAACAATTATGTTGATATTGTTGATATGCTGGTAGAGTTACAAATACGATTTTCATCTGAAACTGTGTTTAAAAAATAAAGCTTCATCATTTCATTTCATTTCATTAAAAGTACTTTCTTAAATTTAAAAAGTAACGTTATGTATTTACGAGTGTGCTTGACCCCATTTCGTAAGTAAACTAAGATTTAATGGCTACATTGTTTATTTCTTTAACAAAACTTTCGAGATCTCTCAAAACAGAAATATACAATGGGGACTATCGTTTCTTTGCTCACCAGTTGGCGCCACTGTTGACTGAGGTCCAGAGGTATAGCAGAGCTGTAAAAGGCGACTTTATAAGATCGGCGCCGAAGCAAGGTTTTAAATGTTGAATCTGATTAAGTTTATTAATTATAAATAGTTATTTAATTTTAGCTTTGAGGCCGCTTATTTTTGCGCCTCGTTTTCTTAATTCCGCTTTCATCGCCAAATAATCGGTATTTGCGATAATTTTACGAAGGAGATCACTTTTCAACAGGTAAATGAAAGAAATTATAATCTATGTTACAAAACCCGCCAAAACCAGTGAAAAGTGAATGACGTTGGACCTCATGCGACACTAGCGCCTCTAGTGGCAAAATCACACGCGATAGCCCTCATTGACATTTTGGGTAGGTACCTACCAAAATTAAACCCATCTCCCAAAGAACTGTAAGACTCCTAATTTTTTAAACTGTCGCAGATGACAATGGCTGTTGCATACATACAGCCAACACATCGAATTAATTTAAACAATATTACGGTCTTTATGAGTCCAGCGACTCGTAGTAATACCCGCAATACTCTTTACAACGGAAGTACTTTAACTTCCCAACCACTCGAGTCCATCTAATTCCCAACCGGAAGCTTCAAAGTGACCGATCTGCAGTGAGCATCTGCCTTACCTGCCGTCTACACATGCCTTAAGAAAAAAATCTTAGTAATGATACAAACGTTTCTCGAAAAACTGTGTGAAGCACATCTGCTTCACCGAAACCATGCCTCTCAGCACAACAAAACCCTACCCAAAGTGTAATAAGACGCATTTTCGTGTAAGGCTCCCTTTGATGGATATTTGGCGATGATCTTCGTTGGTTTTCGGAAGAGTTCGGGAATCTTCGGGCGCGTGTCTTTTGTTATTTTGCTTCGGGGTACGATGTCCACTTTTTAATTTGGATCGAACGCGTAGGTTTTTTATTCAGTTTAGTTGATTATTACTGTCATTTAAATTTAGACCTGAGCATTTATATGCGTGTTTAACATTAACAAGGCGTGGTTTGTTAAGGTAAAGAAATTAAGTTATTTCTTGACGAGACAATTAAAAAGGTAGCTTATTATTTTATATTACCTATAAAAACGCAAAATGGAAAGAGACCGTGCACTTAATTAATTTAATTGTCTTCAGTTAAATATATAGTATAGACTTATACGTATATAGGTATTCGGAAATAAAACAATTAACTTAAGAAACTTATTGATATTCGTTAAAATATGTACCTAGATTTTATTTTTGCACCTTAAAAGGCTTTTGTAGAATTATAATAGCTATAAAATGTAATTAATTTTCCCGGCAATTTTTGTGGTTTTTCCGTATGTGCCTACACTGAATTTGATTTCATGTCACTCGATAATTTAAGGAATTAACTACTTGACCCAAGTTGTCCTTATATCTTTTCTAACTGGGATAATCTACACGTGTAACTTTTTGGAAGATTAGGTATATATACATCTGAAAGTTGAATGACAATTTCTACAATAAATACAGTTAACATTTACGAGTATAAAGAAACATTATTATACCTATCCTAGCGGACCATTTAATTGATTGAACATCGTTAAGCATGTACTTTGCGGAGTTCCATATCAACATTACCATAACATTAACCTAGCTACTCGGACCAATGTTGTCAACTAAAAATTCTTATTAGCGGCACCTTCAAAAACATTTAATTAACTAAAATCACAGCTGCCCCACAAAAAGCGCACAATTTTTATCACCGTATCTTTTTAAATAAAAAAACCTAAGGCAAAGGTGTTCGGTTTTTTCCGCCAAACATCTTCAAGGTCTGTATTCGTGCATCTGTCGAAGCGTATTTTTAACAACACATCTGCATAAATTGATAGCAAAAAAGTGACCTACAAAACTCAAATCACCTTACTTTTTACGGCCAAAAAATTTTACTACGACACTTACAACATTAACCATAACGTGACTAAACTTAGAATTGTTCCAAATTGTTTCCTAATTCTTACTCTTAAGGTTTAAAAATATGGGGCTGTGAGTACAAATTATGTTGGTAAACATAAAAAGGTGCCAATTTCCGTCCGGATCTGACATCCGTCTAAAAATCGGCAGCAAGTGATTAGTGTCGCATGTTTGTTCTTTCGCATTTTTAACTATTTTCGTAGACAATTTATCAATATCCGACAAGCAGCTGGTATTAAAACAATATGTCGAATATTGTTTGCAGATTGTTAAAGGTCGTATACCGAAGTATTTCCGATTTGAGTTATCATTTTGACTGGCAAAAAAATTGAAGCTTATTTATTGGCCTACTAAATGGAGTGAAGTGAAATGATTTATTTTTACGGACATTACTACGGTTTTTTTTAAATGACGTTGCAATATACTTCTTTCTTTTTTTAGTACCCCGAAGAATTCCAATAATAATAACTCATTTAAACTTTTAATCCAGAAATAAGCGCTCCCTAAAATTCCTAAATCCGGACACCTCGTCGACGAACCCTATTATCCTTAAATTCCTTATTAGTTGGCTCGCAAAAACTAAATTCAGAATTAAAATTTTAAGATTTCAAACAATTTAAAATCGGCTGAGAACGATCATAATTGTGAATTTACTCTCGATCGATAATCTTTTCCTCCACTTGATAAAAATCCATCTCCTATCACCACACGTTAAACACCCTACTGGGTGAAGAACTCCCTCGACACTCATCGCCGGTGCTTCGGCTGACCACGTCTTCTCTCGACCGTCACACCACCCCGGCTCTCCGCGTCAAGCTTTGCACTACCGAGGGGCGTACGGTAACGAGGAAGATAATAACGAGGAACATAATAATTTGACATTTATAGCACTTTCAAAATTGTCAAAGTAGGTAGCCTCAATGTTTTAAAGCCACCAGTTGGTATCCCAGAGGCGTACCCTTAAAAAGGCGGGAGGCTTAACAATTTTCTCAGCCTTTTTTTTCATTAAACAGTCATAAAGTTATAGTTATATAGTTCTATTTACCTCTGCTAATGTTCTGAATTTATATCAGAAATGTAATTTGATATTTACTATTTTCCAGCAGGTACTTACAGGGGAAATTGCGAGAAAACCAGCACACTTAAGCATTAATCTATTTAATTATGTTGTTATGTGTAGATCCCAATCCACATTTGAGGACTTCCATTAAAATACAGCTTAATTTTTGAAGGTCAATTCCATTTTGATCACGTGTTTTTTTTATATCCGGAAATTACACCCGGGTGTTGCACCCGGAAACAAACTTAATCCAAGTCTAAAATTACGGTGTAAATAGTACAAATGACAGGTGACATTTAGTGTCTCAGTGACAATGGAACGCACCTTTCTTCAACTTGTCGCCAAAAAACTGCGTATGCTCACGCGCACCTTGTAGTAACCCTTTCGGAGAGTGCTTGCGCTTGGTGGTCCATGTGTTGAGATAAAGCGGAGTTAAATTAAACACAAAAATAGATGCGAGAGCTAGGAATAAGTTCCGTAATGGCAAAAATTCTACTTTTAACCGACGAAAAAAAAAGGAGGAGGTTCTCAATTCGACGCGTATGTATATATATTTTATCTCAATATGGTTGCTTGAATCAGGCGCACTTAAATACATGTTATTTTTTTCTGTACAAGGGCTCTTTTACATGTTTTCATGACATGAGGAATGACCCATAAGAAACTAGCCGTTTTTTATATAAAAAAAACGTACCTAACGTTCTTAATCTAAGTACAACTAACTTGTGTATAGTCTCTTGTAATAGGTACTCCTATAGAAATTGAATTGCATTAGCGTCTTGTTACTTAGTGAAGAGCAGGAGGGCAGATTTTTTGCATGAAAACATGAGTGTCTTGGGAACGCAGCTATCTTGTAGGTACGTGTGGTCGCTAAGTAGCCAGGTAACTGCTTTGCTTAAGTGCAATAAACGTGCATCAGCCGCCGTGTTTCCGCGTCTCGCTCATGCTTCGGCAACGTGTGGGAGTCTGCCGGCAGATGTCTGCACCGAGATGTACCCGTTAGGTGCTTTTGTGATAAAGATCCTCTCCCCACAGATACCGTATGCTCGAGCATCTGTTGATATCTTCAGATTGCAAGAAACGCCGCTCAGACACGCTAGCTGGTGTAACAGCATTCGCGATTACGTAGGAAGGAGCGAGAGAGCTTGTTTTGGTGGCGCTCTTTACACATTGACAGCCAGAAGGGATATAATTGCAAGAGCTGCTTTTTTCATCGTTTAGTTTAAGCCTTTGTCGCTCATGGACTTCTAA
Source organism: Pandemis corylana (assembly GCA_949127965.1). NCBI lineage: Eukaryota > Metazoa > Arthropoda > Insecta > Lepidoptera > Tortricidae > Pandemis > Pandemis corylana. The sequence goes on from OX421869.1 coordinate 4,718,671, forward strand.
TAGATTAATTTGGGTCGGTAACAATAGTTGCAAAGGCTGTCCGGAATGCGTGTGCAATTTTATTGAACCCGCTGCTAACACCAGTTTGTGTGGCGCTGTGGAGGGCCAGCAAAATTATTGACACAGGGGCATTGGCCAATATTAACATGTGATCTATGCATACCTATCGCAATCTATAGCACGTAATATTGACTATATTGACTGACCAGTATCATGATTATATTGACGATCTAATCCATGCCTTCCCATGGCGACGGAATCCACTTAGGTTATACGGATGACGAAGTGTATCAGGCCTCCCAATAGGAGGAAAGATAATCTGATAAGGAAGGCAAAGCGATTGGCTCCGCGTCGCACAAAACCGATCATCTAGAGATCCTTGGCGAAGAGTAGAACTGATATGACAAGAAAAGTTATTTTCTCGAGATGAAGAATCCTTGTTTTCTTAAGCCATTTCTGCTTGCACTGTGCTGATGCGCTAATTAAAAAAGAACATTTTAAACCTTTTTCACATGTTTTAATCTAGAACTCGAATGTTTATTCGCGTAAATCGAACATAAACTTTTATGGCATGTACATGAGTTTCATTGCAGTTTTACTATCGCCTTTGTCTGGCACAGCTGTTTCTTGACATGAGTAACATGGTATTCTTGTTTTTAGATATTCTTGGATTTAATTGGCAAAGAAATTATCTGGTGAAAACAAGGACTAACCAACAGGCTGTTGTACTAGATTTTCCTTACAAAAATGCAATGAGTTTACTGGCAATTACGGCTAAATGGGCCGTCTCTGGGAGCGCCGGTAATTAGTTCATACTGGCTAGCATTTCATCACGCTAATCAGTCAAACGTGGACAAATTATGTTGGCAAATACATAGATGCTTCGACTTCGACTATAATAACCGTTCCATTTTATAACATTAATTAAGCTGTAAATAAACATTATGACTCTAAAATTATGGTTCGTAAACTTGCAATTTTTCCGTTTGATAATTAATGTTAAATGTAAAGCGGTTAGGTTAGTAATAGAGCTTTGAGGACTTCAATATTTAAATGGGTCTGAATTTAATTAATTAATAATAATTATATTCATCTGTTTTAATTTCTATTGTCTATTTTAAGTGGAGAGTTTACAAAACAAAACATTTAAACTATTAAAATAAATATGTTTACACTCTGACATCGTATCTTTTTCGTGAACTAAAGCAAATCTTGTTTTTCCTTGACAAAGGAAACGTAAACAAGTAGCAGTAAGTATTAAATTAATTTTACGTCAAAGAAAAGACTTACACAGATTAAAGCAGCATTTAATCAATTATTTCAAATCTTTTGCTGCTCTACGTTTGGGAGAAAAGTAATCAATATGTTACATATCAGTATAGTTTTAGACTTTCCTTTTTTTTATGTTACAGAGGCCAGACAAACGAACTAGTGGGTCATCTGATGGTAAATGATCACCACTGTCCATATACACCCGCAGCGCTTTACGCGATGCCAGTGCGTTGTCGGCCCTGCAGAAAATTGTACACTCGCCTCTTAAAGGCACCCAGGTCGTAACTCGATGGGAAGACCTCAGCGGGAAGCTCGTTCCAGATTTTGCAAGTTTTAAAAACGAAAGTATTTCCTGTTCTCGTTTGCGAACGATGAGTACCTTAAAAAAATATTCACTGGATTTTCATGGTGTGTGTTACCAAACTGCTTACACAGTATAAACAAGCCTTACCTTAAATTAAAAGGTCACTTAAACTTTCCCGTGTAATTACAAATATTTCATTTTTTATACCAAACATTAGTATAGCCCATATCTAAATTACTCATCAAAATCCGACGACAGATCCTAAAGCTTTCATAATTAAAAGAAGGGGGAATTTAGGGTTGTGTAAATCTACACCTTGGCATCGGCAGGTGATATCTGGGCGTTTATCTTTTTACCTTTTTTAATTAAAACAGTAAAAACATGAGGGCGTCATGTGTCGCGATGCAATCGGCTGACGTGGCGTTGGCTGAATGAGAGTGCGTCGTTTTAAGGACAACACTGATGAGGTTTTAGCTTCTCTTCTTTCTCTTTTCGTCTTGACGTTTGGGAGTTGAGAGAGTGAAAAATTGGTGTCGTGTCAATTTGAACTGTTGATACTGTTTGGGGGTATACAAAATGGATGTCAAAATGGTTTGTAACTCGTAGAATATTTATATTGTTTGAAATTCACATCCGTTTAGATTTTCTTATACGTATTTTTGACTGAAAGCTCACCACTCTGATTACATAGAAAAAATAAATAATGTATTTCTTATCAAGCTATTATCATCATTAGTTGGCTGCAATACAAAACAGCAGAAAAGAAACGCTTAAACGCTGCATAAATACAGATACCTTGACTTGTAATTAGTAGTCTATTTTAATATTATAATATTTAATTCTTCACGGACGAAGTCCCGGGCGTCTTCTAGTTAATTATAAGAACGCACACTTTATTCGCGAACGCCCTTCATCGAATCATGCGCTTCGTGATCACAGCCGTTCGATGACATAAAAGTACCGGCTATTCCAAGCAATCGTAGCCCGTATACATATAACCATAAGTGCAATTATCTCCTGCATATGTATGCAAATGGCACGTGGCATGCGTTAAAACATTTTATACGTATCTCGAAATTAATCAAGTTAATTACTGAAGAGAATTCTTGAGGGAAGGCCGAATGTCTGAGGATATTTTAAGTATTTGCAGATTTAAATTAGGTAATGACTTCTTTATCTGTGTACGCGTGATAAACATTTAACGTGTACGAAATTAATGGTCGCAGTGCGTCGGTTGTTATTTGAAGATTTTTCTTCGAGATAATATGTGAGACAGGCTGAATTTTTGTTACTTGAAGTTAACATAAGAATTTGAAACTTGGAATTGATTCTAAGGAATTCTCGAATTAAATTTTTGATGTAAATACGTAAACCATATTGGATACTAAAGTGTGCTCTCTTTTACTTCAATGTTTTCATAAGTTTAATTGTGAATAAAAACAAAACGTTAGAAAATTTTACGAAAAACTGGGTAGTTCCTGTCTCTATTGATCTTATTTGGTAGGTAAGTACCTAATTGTACCTAAAAAAAACGCGCTGCGGTTCTACGTAAGAAGTTAAACTCTATTCAAAATAATTTAAATCAATAATAAATTTAAACTGGCGTACTGGCCATTCGCACCTCGGGTCCGGTCCAGGTACGGACCAGATGTTTAAAAAGTTATAAATCTCCCGCCTTTTGTCTATGGCCATCTTTTTTTAACAATTACTGGACACATGGCGGCAAGGGTTCGTGGCAGATGGCAATAGAATATGGCTGGACAAAAAGTTTTAATATTGAAAGTCATTTCTTAACATTTAGGCTTTAATGCTTAAACTGCGCTTAGTTTGAGAGTCAAATGTGAGTCAAATAAGTATGACAATCACTGTATGCGATAAAATCGATACTATAAACATGCGGTGGCTTTTTGACATACAAACTCTCATAAAAATTTACTCATACAAGTGTATTACAGGCATGTAACTAGGAGTTACCTTCAATATAAACCAGCTTCGTCATATTTCTTTTAAGTTGCTACACTCTTGACAGAGTGGTTGCGACTGACGTTTGAGGTTCTAGAGTCTAGGTCGAGAAGACCTTAAAATGTTTTTCTTTCTTTTCTTCCTATCTTATACCTTTCTGACGATTTTCTTGAGAAAATAGTGAGGTAGTTTCCCCTTACCTTCTTCAGCGCAACGCAGAGGAGTTCGGAATTTCTAGTTGGCACTCAGACATCAGGTCCCAAGGAAAAATTTTAAATTTCGTCTTAAAACCACTTTTTAGGTTAACTGGAAGAAATCCCGTTTGTGGATAAGTTCGCCTCTGTGCGTTTGTGTTATCTCCTATTCATTATTTTCATGTTTTATGTACAAAAAAGAATTATACATACATACAGAACCAACTAGCAGTTCAAAGTCATCCTTTTACTCTATATTGACGACTTCTTTCGATAGGTAATTTAACACGGTCTTGAAGCTTTCCCGACTAGGTCACCTTCCCCAAAATAAGAACGAAAACAAACTAATTAAAAGAATCATACACCAACATTCCTTGTAGAGATCGTTTACAAAATATTAAAGGTATTTTAGATAATCAGCAGAGTACACCGTATCTCTGATAAAGCGTCTATTAGCTTTGCTCGTAAAAAGCTGTATGATTGACAGTAGTTCCGTGACATCGTGGTTAATTATGAGAAAATTAACATCCTTAACATTTTCAACATGAAACTAGCGTGAGACATACACTATACATAAATCGCGTCTTTATCCCTTACGGTGTAGACAGAGCCTAAGGTAACAAGACCTACCACGTTTAGCATGACTGTGGGCGTATGACTGGAAAGTGGATTCAAAATAGTGATGGGTTATGGGTTGCTAGCCACATCGCCTATAACATGATTCCTAAGATTTTCGCCCAAACGCTCGATGGGCTTATACCATCTGCAAGAGAAGAGAAACAACTGGTAAATTCTATGTTGTTTCTTTGCTCCCAGACCAGCATGGAAGTGAGACCCGTGAACTACCGTGAGACTCTATCAAGTTCTATCCCTTCTCACCCCGTTTTAGGCTACATAAGTTTTTCTAGTGCATATTTAAAGGCTGTCAAACATTTACAAATAATTTTTGTAAATTATTATTTTGCTTCTGCTGATCAAATCCGTTATATGGCCTTCTTATTTTTCTTATTTTTCATTGTTACATTCTCACATTTATTGTATCTTAAGTATTATACAGTAATGTTATGTGTGTATGTATGTATTATTTTATTTTATTTATTTAGCTATGTATTATATTTATGTTGGTATTGTTGTTTTTATTATCCCTGCGTTTATCCTGTCTATTTGTTTCCGCCACCTACTTAAACTGTCTCACTCATTTCTGTCTTATTGGTTCTCTGGTAGAGATTCGCTATTAAGCGACTAAGCTACATTGTTCTTTGTTACTGTATTGTTTTGTACTGATTTGTGGTGTTCAATAAAGAGTAAAGAGATAGAGTATTGTATTGTATCCCAACTCATTAAACGTTATAACCACTTAGCACATTAAATAAAATATTAATAAACATGTTTCGCGTTGTTTCCGAGCTGCAAGCGTTAACTTGGAAATATTAATTTTATGTCGCGAATTGGTGATTCCACGTTTGTTGACTTCGGTGACTCACGCTTCATTTATCCGGAGGATTTTGGCATTCTGCGCTAAGTATTGAAATCTGTAATATTATTGTGAGTGTGACACTGCTTGCACTTCTTTGTAGTGCAATACTTTGAGAAAGTAAGTGTACTGGTTGATATAAGTAAAATATCTGAGGAGGGTCACTAGTAGAGTTCCCACCTTTTTTTTGAAGAAATATAGTATTTTTCTCAGAACCTTGCCAAAATATAGTACTTTTGGGAAATTTTGGAAAAAAAATAGTAGGTACACATTCATTCATTTATCATGTTTAAACATTATATACAAATTACAATCCTATATCACTTTATTGCACACCAGTTTATTCGATGTTTATACAAAAAAGTGCAGCAGTGGAGTTAGCAATGAAAATATAGTATTTTTCGTACTATATAATATTTCTATAATATATAGTACAATTGACCGCAATATAGTACGATACTATATAATATAGTACAGGTGGCAACCCTAGTCACTAGGTAGGTAGGTAATTCTAAGATATCTTTAGAGAGATGTAGACGTGGACAAGAGGCCTTTGCTCACAGTGAGAAATAAACATGGGCAATAACAAAAGTGATATTTTCGCACTTTGAATGAGTCAAAATTACAAAACTTTTTCCGAGACTGTAACAAGACTTGGAGGTTTTATGGTTTCAGAACGTTTTTGCAAGACAGACGAAGCTTCTAAAACAACAGTACGTATCATATTGTTACATCTATAGCCACTAATTAAAACGGGTGTGTAATGTAGTGCCATTGCTTAAAACCAATTAAAACGTTAAATTATCGAAACTGGATACCAAGTTAAAGCGTACTAACTTAATGTAATGCATAGTAAAGCTAAACGTACGTTTTAATGTAAACAGAGAATGTATTCTGGAAGTCACTCGTTGCTTAACCATTGTTTCGGTGAATATAAAAATACTTATAATTTCTTGGTTTCTAACGGTAAAACCGTGAAAGTAAACAAACAAATCAAGAAGTAAAAATTCTTGACTCATTTGATAGTACCTATCATTTGAAAAACAGCGCCTTCTCTCGTCCCTGGTGAGCAGTAGATGTTCCACGGGAGTTTGTAATTGTGTCGTACACAGATGACGCTTGGCGACAAAAATTCGCATAGTAACAATGTCACGTGACAGCTAGTAACAGATAGAAAAATTCGAAGGCTTACCCCCCTGCTATGGGTGGGTGTAGGGGTATAGCACGCGTCACGGAAGGACGATGATCCGGGTTCGATTCCCGGCCATAGCTTTTCTTTTCGAATTTTTCTCTGTGTTCTAATTTTCAGTGTCGTTTAGAATTTTACAATTGAGATAAACCATTATTATAACCATGACTATTGTCAACAGGACACCACTATCGGTATTATAGTGCGATAGTATTTAAAACTAGCTGTTGCCCGCAACTTCGTCTGCACAGAATTCGTTTATCGCTATCCCGCAGGAATTACGCAATTTTCCGAGATAAAAAGTAGCCTATGTGTTATTCCAGACTATAATCTATCTATGTTCCAAATTTCATACCGATCAGTTCAGCCGTTCTGGCGTGAAAGAGTAACAAACATCCAAACATATGGATTTTTGGATGTTTGTTTGTTTGTTTGACGCCAGAGTATGGACTCACAAACTTTTACATTTATGATATTAGTAGGATAACTTCAGGAGTGTCTTGCTGTCTCACTCATCCTTTTGGGTTTGATGCTTCAATCGGCCGATTGTACCCGAAACCCGAATATCGTTCTAGGGTGAACCGCGTCAAGGGAGTTACTAAATTTTATTGACAAATTTAAATGAAAAATCTTTGCAGGGTCAGTCAGACTAAAACCACCAACTAAAATATTCCGGAAAAACTTTAGTTTTAGACTTACATATTAATAAAGAAAAAAATATTTACCTTGCTACTCCACTACTCACGTGCAAGAACCAAGCCTGTTTTGCATGAAAAACATATTATATATTGCACCACCTGCTCAGATCTGTTCTTTTCTTCAATCCATTATGGTTGCCTGGTCGCTCTGTAGCCATAAGGCCGCCTATTGTTACCTTGTAATATGCTGTATACCTTTTTTCTGTTTTGGTTGTTATATATGGTGTTCAATGAAGAGTTATTGTATTGTATATTTTGCACAGGCTTGGTTATCTTGCACGTGAGTAGCGGAGTAGCAAGGTAAATATTTTTTGTTCATTGAAATGGATGCAAAGTAACGCCTGATTCAATAAAATAGGTATATCTTAAAGTTTAGCTAAATCGTGTCAGCGATATCATTACTTATGTTTTGTTCCTCGGAATACTAAGCTAGGTCAGGTGAAGGTAGTCCTTTCGGAATTCAGTCCCTTCCACTGCGCGTGCGATTCGATCTGTGCGTACAATACTATGCGCATTTTTAACACTACATTCAAACTGGTTCCGTTTAGGTAGGCACAGTCCCAGTAACTAAACAGACAACAGCTAAGACACACATATACGCCGTAGTAACCGCGTGTATTGTCACCATAGTTACGAATGTTTTGACGTTGACGACCGGGTAGCCTAGTGGTTAGTGACCCTGACTATGAAGCCAGAGGTCCTGGGTTCGAATCCCGGTAGAGGCAGGCAGTTGTATGATGAATACGAATTTTTGTGCCCGAGTCATGGATGTTGTATGTATTTATCTACATTATAAAAAGTATGTTTGCACATAGCACAAGCTTTGCTTAGTTTGGGGCTGGGTCAATTGGTGTAATTTAAATGAACAAAAAAATATTTACCTTGCTACTACGCTACTCACGTGCAAGATAACCAAGCTTGTGTGAAATATGTGTTTTTCATGCAACCCCTCCACTAATGCCACATAAAACACGTATAAATCCTTTTATTTTATTGAATCAGGCGTTACTTTTCGGAGGTCTATTTCAATGAACAAAAAATTTACCTTGCTACTCCGCTACTCACGTGCAAGATAACCAAGCCTGTGTGAAATATATGTGTTTTTCATGCAACCCCTCCACTAATGCCACATAAAACACATATAAATCCCACAAACTTAATTATCCCTTACACCATACAAACACTGAAGCGTTTCGATCCCTCTACGGGATCATTACAAAGTTTAATAAGCACAACTGTTACCTGTGTTGTGTGTGTGTGGTGTAATTTATCCCAAGATATTTATTTATTTATTTAATGTACGTCGTTTACTGCGTAAAATTAATAGCTACTAGCTGTTCCCCGCGACTTCGTCCGTGCACAATTTAAATTTGTATCCCAGGCAGCTTGACCTCGAGCTTCTAACGATTATTGTTATAGACCTTAAAATTATACTAGGACTATTCCTTGGTCGTGAATCAGCTACTTGGTGAAAATCTCGTGAAAATCCATTATGTTTTTTTGAGTTTATTGCGAATAGACAGGCAAATGTGGCGAAGGACTTTGTTCTAGAATACGAGTATGAAGGTGACTGTTTAAGTAAATGATTTGCCGACATAAGGTATTTATACAATTTGCAAAACTATAACAGGCCTGACTGACTGTCAGACAATGCCAGCCTAAACCTGAAGCTAGAAACTTGAAAGACACCTCAAGTATCAAAGAGTACACTAAGAAGGGGTTTTTGAAATTCCCGCCAAATGGAGCCACGGGTATAAGCTAGTACTTAATAAAACCTTTTCAAGAGTGCTACTATGCTGCTAATGCATATGCATAGATATGTGCTATGGTGCTGTGCTGCTATGGGTGGTGTAGGGGTATAGAACGCGTCACGGAATGACGAGGATCCGGGTTCGATTCCCGGCCATAGCTTTACTTTTCGGATTTTTCTATGTGTTCTAATTTTCACTGACATTTATAAATTTTCTTTTCAAGAGTATTCATACAAAGACTGTGACAAGCTCAATCGAATAAGCTCCTATTTTGAAGTCGGTTGAAAATAGGGCACAGTAATTTTACTTTTGAGCAGTAGACTTATTATCTAACTCGCTCGCAATCGCCATCGTGTTCATTTTGACAGTTCATGTATGAGCTGACAATTGGTATCGGAATCAGCTAGCTGTTAGATTCATACAGGAACTGTCAAAATGAACACGATGGCGATTGCGAGCGAGTTAGACAATAAGCCTACTGGTTCTGATCCTGTGTGAAGTAAAAACCGCGTTTCTTAGCGTACGCAAGGTTCAATGTCATTCACTTCAACTTCAACTTCAAGGTCATTCGCCCTCGAGTCAATATGGCAATCGGCCTTGGTGAAATTTTCATTAGACGAGAATTTGTAGCGAAGTAATTTAACAGTAATAGCGAGTATTTTCTGTCGATTATATTGTAGGTTTGCTAAGGTTAAGGTTTATTGTTAGTGACCTAGATTCTTTCACCGAAACGGTAGGTTGACATAATGTTCTAAACTTTCGGAATGTTTGCTCATAATCATCATCATTCCTGGGACTAAATCTACTTTCGTGACTTTCGCCCAGGGCCGATATCACAATTTTACAGCCATTTGACGCACATGTGCATCTGTGGCACCTGAAGAAGTCTCGGACTTGGCACCTGGAAGCGAATGCGTTAAATTACTTCATCGTTTCAGGCATAATGCGGCAAATATAGTCACTTGTAGACTGAAGAGTAGAGTATTACATTCTTTTAGCACGCGAGTATTTCAAACCACTCACAGTCAGTGTTGTGTTGGTAATAGGATGCCAGTACAACAAGTGCCAAGGAGTTCGTCACTCTTGGAGTTCGTCACTCTAGGAGTTCGTCGCTCTAGGAGATAGTCACTCAAGGAGTTCGTCACCCTAGGAGTTTGTCACTCTAGAAGTTTGACATTCTAGGAGCTTGTGACTCTAGGAGTTTGTCACTCTAGGAGTTTGACACTCTAGGAGTTTATCACTCTAGGAGTTTGTCACTCTATGAGTTCGTCACTCTAGGAGTTTGTCACTCTAGAAGTTCGTCACTCTAGAAGTTCGTCGCTCTAGGAATTCGTCACTCTAGGCGTTCGTCACTCTAGGAGTATGTCACTCTAGGAGTTCGTCACTTTAGGAGTTGGTTGTTTTAAGAGTTCAACACAATGGGGGTTCGTTACTCTACAAGTTCGTCTGTGCCAAAAATTAACTGACATCACAAGCACTTGTTGGTTTATAAATTCCTCTAACCCTCTCACTTCCGCAAGCAACACCATCGTGACACAGTGAGTCGTTAGTATTTGCAGATAGGCCGCCACGGCCCGCTCCCGACCGTCTGACCTTTGAGTCATCATCTGATAGCAAAGTTACATACATACATACATACAATTTATTGCAGCGCAGACAATTTTATCGCTGAGGAGTTTATTTGATAAAGGTTTGAAACACCTACTTGAAATTATTAAATTATTCAGTTGGAGTAAAATTGGGGGTTACGTTGGTCTGTTATTATAAGTTACCTTTGATAATTGCGTGCGGAAAAGAAACTTCAGTTATTATATTTTATAGGGAGAGAAATTTGGGTTTTGTTTTCTATCATGTAAATGTAAGCATCTGTGAAACATGGAAAATATTTAATTGAAAAAAATATGTGTTGGTATAAAGTATCATACATGCACGTAAACCTACAAATAATATTGAAGTAACCATTTTGTGCTTGAATAAGTATTCCATGTACTTCCATGCTGGTCTGGGAGCAAAGAAAAAACATAGAATGTACCAGTTGCTTCTCTTCGCGCGCAAATGGTAAAAACCCATCGAGGGAATGGGCGAAAGTGTCGGAGCGGCAAGAATGTCGGATGACCATACAATAATCTGGTAGAAAATTCTGGTGGCCCGGTCAGGGCCGTCTCTGCAGGAGAGAACTCTTCAACGGTTGGTCCAATTGACTTGAAATTTGGTACACATAGGTAGGACTAATGACAATGCAAGTACAGTCAGCAAAAAAAAACTTTTACAAAAAATATATTTTTTTACAAAAACGTTTCTAGTTCCAGACGGATGCCGTTATTATCTAACTTATACGAGTATATAATTTAACTAGACGTAAACTTCTGATGTGACCCCATTCGTGACAGTCAGCCGCCTCAAAGTCTAGATACGAAATTCTTCAATAGGGCATCTACATAAAGGAAAGCCCTATGAACGGGCATAGTTACGAAAAGTGTGGCATTCCACCGGCGACCTTTAAGGCCGATCGGGCAATCACGGCACTCCTGCGCCTGCGCGATCGACCCGAACCACTATTCTGTGACATAACTTGAATTTGTACACTATTACAAAGCTTATAATCATAGCCCGTACTTGTCATCGCAAAACCATCATAACACGGTAATAGATAAGCATCTTGGAAATTCTTAAAAATTCATATGCATACACAAATCACTTCTTCATCCCTTACGGGGTAGACAGGGCTTAAGGTAGACCTACAGGCCACGTTTAGCGAGTTTGGGGGCGTATAGATGAAAAATGGAATAGAAATAGTGCTGGGTTACTAGCCGCATCGCCTATAACATGATTCCAATGATTTTCGACCATTCCCTTGATGGGCTTTTACCATCTGCGCGGGAAGAGAAGCAACTGTACTCTATGTTTTTTCTTTGCTCCCAGACCAGCATGGAAAATTCATAATGGCGGAATTTATTCGCTTTAAAGTGCGTTCTGAAAAAAGTGCTTACAAATATATTTTTTCCCGAAAGGTTTTTGAACTCTTCAAATTTACACGTACTCCCCGGGTCAAGGGTGTCTACTGATTGACAGTTCTCAGTGAACGGTATACTTAAATTCCAAATATTTGGTAACAAAGTGACAAGTGACACTTCTATTGTTACGTAAGTTATGTGTGGTGCCAACGGACTAGTGTCGTCCCTTTTTGACTTATCATGTGAGAGAGTGACAGACGCACTCATGCCGACGTTGAACTTAGCATCCTAACACCTACGAAATTCGAAAGACCACCGTGGATACGTCGTCGTTTCAAAGGGTACCGAAGTACCGAGCATGGGACATAGTTCCGTACGATACTATGATTGGCGTGGCGGTGTAGTGCGTCTGGCATGTTCGCCGTGAATAGAGTAGACAGCGTCTTCGCTGTCATAAGAAAGAGGCACTGGTCTTTTAATTTGTTGCGCGGGTGAGCGAGTCGGTAAATAGTATAGTGAAGGCGGTAAGCGCGACATGTTACTTCAACAGCGAAATCTCGATCCTGCGCGTATAGGCTCGATTGCTTAGGTTAAGGTTTCTTTATATTTGTACAATAAAGCATTTACTTACTTACTTAAGTGATAGGTTAAGATTTAATTTAATTTAATTTAATATGTAATTCAATTTGTAATGCTATGGGTTCAATTAATGCCTAAATAAATAAAAATAAATACTAATGTATTTATTTTTATTTATATAGTCGTAAACGTGAAATCATATAAAGATTTTTATATTAATTAGTAATTATATTACCAACATTTTCCAGGTTAATGTGTAAATTAGTCGTAGATATTTCAGGATTTTGTATGTTTGACATACAAAATCCTGAAATATCTACGACTAAGTTCAAGTAGATGAAAACCACGACGTTTTTGGTAATTCCCATGGAAACGAAAGTAGATAATAAAATCCCCCTTACTTCGACCGCCAGATCTGATCGGCCGAAGCCGCTGGTAAAAACTACGAGTATGTAACCTCAGGAACTAATAACGGGTAAAATTTGATGCAACTTTTTATGGAAAGCAAACATTTGTTTCTGCACGTAAGTACTCTAGGACTTTAATTGTTGAGCCACTGTGGAATGCTGTCATATTAACATTGCCAAACGTTTTGAAAGTTTTATAACATTAAAAAGAAATTGTTTCACTCAATTGTACACACTAGTTTTAATGCAATTTTGTAGCATTCCATCTTCATGCCCAATAGAATCGGCGCCATGCGCTTGCGCCGATGTCACTACCGGTTAAATAAGCGCGCCAATAACAACATTGTCCCGGCTTACAACGGTATTTATAACTTTATAAAACGTGCATTTAAAAGGAAGGAAACAACTCAAATCGGTTCGTTAGTACGACTTCGGCGTTTGGGTTCTTACAGCCGTTATTATTATGCTTATACTTGACTCTATGTAATACAATAATCTTAATTATTTTATGTAATGCCTATTATTTATATCGCTCTGTATATCACGAGCTCGATTCAGTTGCCAGATATGACAGAAAAGGAAATAATTATAATTATGTATAACAATGAATAGAAAAAGAAACAGACGAATGATACTAAACTACAAATTCATAAATCATACTTTTTGTGTAAATAAAGAGGCCCTAATTTAGTGCATTAATATTGAAAATTCAAACATAAAGTGTATGACATGTGTACAAGTAAACTGGCAGTCATTCATTTTTTTTTATCGAAAAGAACAGCGAAGGTTTACCTGTGCCAACATTTGTGCAAATTATCCATCAAACCAGTTGGCCAATTTTGGACTCAACTTCGGATATTTTGTTTACGACAAACCAAACTAGACAAGAATGATATCCCAGGTGTTCATGAACTACATTGAAATATGTATCAAAGACTATTTAATTCAACGGAGCCCTTGTTATGGCAACACTGTTAATGTTTTCATAATAGCTTTAAAAAGTAACCAACATTTATGTTCATCATTATAAGTTACCTGTAGGCTTATTGTCTAACTCGTTTGCAATCGCCATCGTGTTTATTTTGACAGTTCTTGTATGAATGTGACAGCTAGCTGATTCTGATGCCAACTGTCAAAATGAACACGATGGCGATTGCGAGCGAGTTAGGTTAGCCTACTGTTGACTGTTGAAAATAATGGTAATGGTAATGTTTTTCTCTTGACCTTCTTCATTTCACATGCTCCTACAGTTCAGATTCAGAGTACGCGGATTTCCTCCACGTAAAATGTACAACAGATGACGAAACAGCAAGATGTTTGTGTCATCGTTCGAGTAAAACGTCCCGTGATGATTCACAGCTTCCCAGGCACCGTGAGATGATGACTCAGCAGCGAGAGTCGTGATGATTGCATGTGCGACCCCTGCTCCCAATCGTTGATGATTCTGGTAAGTTGGTAAGGCTATTTGGAATAACAGTATTTTTTACTACTACCCAAATAAATAAATATCATTGGACAATTTATACCACTGACCTAGTCTCAAGCTGAACTAAGACCATTTATTTATCGGAACTAATATAACGACTCAAGCACAAAAAATTGTATTCACCAGACGACCGGATATCCTAGTGGTTAGAAAACCTGACTATGAAACTTGAGTTTCCGAGTTCAACCCCCTGTCGGAGCAGATATTATGTATGAAAAATCTTGGCGGTTTAATGTTAGTGCAACAAGCTTTGCTTAGTTGGGGACTGGTCAATCTGTATCAATTGTCCCGAAATATTTTTTATTATTATTTATAATCATACAAGTGTTTGCCCCTTTCGTAAATCGAACCTTAAGATCCTCCTAAAGCTTCGTAATTTGTGTTACTTACCTACTTGCATCCAAGTAATTTTAATGTTTGTTTCTTTCATTATCTTTTTCTTTGTTTTCTTTAGAACTGTGTCGCGCGTGTGATAGACTAACTACCCGTCTCTTACGAACAGTAAGAAAAAGACGGTTATTCTATATCGCGTGCGACATAGTTTTTGCGCGCTCTCTTGCTAACCGAGCAGTTTCGAGACAAAATTCTAGACTACAAGCCCATGGAAAAAAATAACCTGTGAAATGAACCAGCGTGAATAACGCTTAGAAGGCTGTTACTATATCATAAAATAACTCTGAGCGCTATGCCGTCATTTCTGAGCGGTACAGGTATGGAATTTCTCAGGTACAAGTGAGGAATTACGACTAATTATTAATGTACGGTTTTTTTATAACTTATAGATGATTAAAAATAAATGTCGAAAAACCTAGTGCCGTACTAAAGTGGTGGTGCCGGAAGGTAGTGCAATTTTTTTTTTTCATTTACTCACGTAGTCACCTGTACCGCTCAGAAAAGACGGCATAACGCTCAGAGTTATTTTATGATATAGTAACAGCCTTCTAAGCGTTATTCACGCTGGTTCATTTCACAGGTTAATTTTTTCCGTGGGCTTGTAGTCTATTCATACGTAATCTATTTCTTAACATCACCATTTTAGCCGACCTTCCGTGGTCACCAGGTAATAAGTTTTTAGCGTACTGATCCGGTACTCGATGCAAGTATATTTCGTAATACATATTGGGGTCATCCGACGCTATTTAATAGCGTTGCTCGTCGCTCTAGTTCTAGATCCTATTCCATACAAGGACTTCAATTTGCATTTGTTCGTTATTTACAAAGACAAGGATCTAAAATTAATGCGGTGTCAAAATGTAAATAGAAGTAGCTCAGGCACTTTATTTATTAATATGCCCTGAATGCAGTCTGCTTCTCTCAGGAAATAAAAAGTTTCCCGAAATTATTAAGATTTACTTTTAGTTGTTTTTATGCAACAGGGAACGAACAAGAGGGTCTCCTGATAGTAAGTAATCACTACTGACAAAGAACATACTACAATAGCGGAGCGACCCTCTACTTAAGAGGCCACAGGTCAAACCACTAGGCTACCACGGTTTTTAAAAGTAGTATATGTTAATATAATTATGTTGAATCTACCGTACTGACGAAGGAGAAGAAGACTGTACTGTACACAATAAGGCACGATGAGAAAAAATGCTAGTTTTTTTACATTAACCTATTTTACTCTCCAACTATGTCCGAGAAATCAGCAGCACCATTGACACCCATACCAATATAAGCGCAAGTCTCATTTACACAAAACTATTTAGCGGTAAACGCGCACGTGGCGTGGCACTTGTCACTAAGTGAGCCGGCGACCCCGCGACCCCCGCGACCCCCGCGGCTTTCCAGCGAAGCTCGAAGAAGCCACTTTCCGCCCGGGACTAGTTAGTCCGACATTCCTGCGCTATGCCATTCGGTACGGACTGCGCCGGACGATCCACGAAGCGATGGATAAGATGGAGGGCAACGTGTAAATTGAACGCGCTTTTGACAGTTTGTTTTTTTTTAATCTGCTTAAGATGGACTTCCAAAGTTCACAGTAATGACACTGTCATGAGCCTCCTCACTAAGCGAGTCGGCGAGGCAACAGGCATTAGCATAATTTCGTTTGACACAAGCCTCAAAGTCAAACCTAAAATGGCTGCCTCACGGGACGGCTGGCTCGATCAGGAGCCGGCAATGAACGTTACTGCACAACGACAATGTTGTTTTATTCCGAAATCCTACTTTGGCGACTCCGGAACTAGTCTGGTCGGAACTCCTGCAAGTCGAGCTTTGCTTACAGTGTCCACCAAAGTGAAATTTAAAAAATCTCATAATTTCCACTCAAATGTTAATCAATGACTAGTAGAGACTTTATACATCTCTACTATACACTAATGTAATTTAAGACTCGGGGAGCTTAAACACTTAGAAATCCCTTTTATAAATGTATTTAATTTAAGTAGAATTTAAGTGTATTATTTTATTTTGAAAAAATGTCTTTCTGCCAGTTTCTTGCGGCGCACTCTTCTTGGCAATGATGGTCTTTCCGAATGCGCTGGCAGTTTCAAAAAAGACATGTAAAAGACAGTTGGCGGCCAATTTGCAAACATTCCTTTTTTATTTTATTTGAATGAATTTGACTGTCATAACGTTAATAAAGAGTTTCAATGGCCTCAATGTTATTTTAGTTGAAGTTTTGCAAACTCGGGCGATTTCATCTCATTTAATTATCCCTTTAGTCAAGTCGTTTCACCGTCATCATCATCTTCTTTTTGTCGTTCATAGATCAAGAACATATTGTGTGGCTTGTGTTGTGAGCCATTTGCCGCCTCCATGCTACCGGCCTTCGTGTAAGTAAGTGAATAGATATAATGATACGTCCCACCCGCAAGCAGTGGGTCGCAGGTCGCACACAACACACACAACACAAACACAACTAATGGTGAACTTAACACTGCAGGATGCGGTTAAGCCTTGTTATTGGACTCTCTTAATAAACACGTTTAGCAACAATTGCTATGGAAGTCAGATTATTGCGAGTACAAGCTGTAGTCAGTTGTATGTTGGTATGACTTACTTATTTATCAAATACTAGAGGTTACCCGCGACTCCGTCTGCAAAGAATTCGCTTATTGCTATCCTGCGGCAGCTATGCGATTTTCCGGGATAATAAATATCCTATGTCCTTCCAAGGGACACAAACTATCCCCCTTATTCATAAACGCTCTGTAGGCTTCTGCTAACTTAGCAATCGTTTGTCCTTATCTGTCACTTTGATATTTACCTTTCACAGATAAGGAAAAACGATTACTTAGTTAGCAGAAGCCTATAGAGCGTTTATGAATAAGGGGGTATCTCTGTACCAAATTTCATTAAGATCAGTTCAGTGGTTTTGGTATCAGACCGACAGAGTTACTGTCGCATTTATAATAATAGTAGGAATTCTTGTTAACTATCAAATTAATAATTAACAAGATTTTAGACACACAAAATGCCAGCAATTTCATTATTCTGTCCTGTTTGAGTTTAGCACAGTCTTGATTTAAGTTGGTTTTAAGTGTATTTTAATTAAATAATCCAAACGAACGGCACTTTTCAGTCAAAATTCCATCGCCTTTTCAATTTGGAATAATTTAATCAATTTAAAAATCAAACGATCAACCTCACTTCCAGCGCTCTGATTGGCCGAGAGCAGTTCAAGCGCACACGCGTCGCTAGCACGCATGCGCGAATAATGGTACTAATTGGACTTTGTGAAAGATCGATTCGTTTGGGATCAGGTCGATCCGAAAAATCGAACAACGACCACACAGACTGTACTGTTAAACGACATGTATTTAAAGTGAGCAGTGACCCCCAGACATTTTGATGCGCTGGCGGTCTGGGGTTTGATTCCTTGACAAATTAATAGCAGGGTAATAATGTAATTTTATACCCATTTTTTTCTTGCGGAAATCGATGCATAAACATGCTCTAGGTCGATAGACTGTTATTACGATAATTACTTTATTAACGGCCACATTGACACTTCTGTCACACAATCAATAGTTAATTAATACGTTAATTGATATCTCTGAGTGCACACTTATGTTTTACTACAAAATATGCGTAGTAGCAAAAAAGAAATAATTGAAGTAATAATCCATTGTATTTATGCGTCTGCTTGTGTAAATAAGCAAATGTACATCCCTTTTGCCACTTTTGTTTTATATTTCTATCCAGGTAAATTAATATTATTGCGCAGTAATAAGGTTAAAGTTGTAATGAATATAACTATTTTTGTAATTGTTGTTTGTGGCCAATAAATCATCTTTTATCTTTATCTTTAAATGTTTTTTTGCTGGCTGAACTTGCATTATCAATAGACCTACTGGATACACGTCCTAGTACACGGTAGTAGTAGATACACGGTGGTTGCTTACCCGTCATGTGACCCACTACAAGCACACGTATTGATCACAACTTTATTCCTTAGGTATCCCCGTACACAGATTATACAGAGTCTAGGGTCATCATCGTCATCATCAGCCAGAATATAAAAGACATTAAACCTTTTAAAAATACACTACATAAATACTTGCTGGAGAAATCCTACTACACCCTTCAGGAATTTTTTGATGATAAGCAGAGATGTTTTAGAAATTAAGAAAACTTGTTTACTGTTCAAATTTATAATGTAATGTAATTTATGCCTATGTGTGTACTACTATTTGTACATTAAAAATGTAATAATTGCAGTGCCCCTACAGGGTTTGATCTTGTATATTGTATCTTGTATCAAAGCAAATAAAAGTTTGAGTTTGAGAAGACGTCCACTGTTGAACAAAGGCCTCTCCCTTAGCACAACATAATGAACGACCACTCGCCACCGGCTTCCACCGGTTTACCGCAACTTTCTCGATGACGACGGTCCACCTAGTGGGAGGCCTGCCTGCGTCTTCCGGTTCTTGGTGGCCACTCGGGAACTTTTCTCCCCCAACGGTTGTCTGTTCTACGAGCGATGTGGCCTGCCCATTGCCACTTCAACGTACACACTCTTCGAGCTATGTCGGTGACTCTACTCTAGGGTAACAAAACCTAAAGGCTCTAAAGCCCACGTTTAGTGTGGGTGTTTAGGTGGAAAAGGGAATCAAAATAGTAATGGGTTGCTGACCATTACGCCTATAACATGATTCCTAAGGTTTTCACTGTATAAAAGGATGAATTAGGAAATAGAGAATTAATAGTTGAAGACGTCATGATTGGATTTTGGATGAAGGGGGTATGTCACTCTGGCGTTATAAGCGCGGACGAACTCGCGGGCAAAAGCCGGTAAAAGCTAGTTAGTAAACATAAAAATGTATAAAATTAAGTGTTTCATTCAGTGTCACCTGGTTTTATAGTATTTTAATGTAATTATATTTTTGTTTAACTAATGGGCACCTATCGCACCTGCATAATAAAAACGAAATATTTTATATTCTGTATTTTTTACGCCTGGCCACACACGATCTAATTACCATGGTCTGTATGTATGTTTTTAATCTAAATGTCAAGCGATGGCCGGAATGTCCGAGTCTAAAAAGGCAATTTTCAATTTAATATAATTTAAGATGGTTTTCAATGCGTTCTGTTCGATTTGCATATGGAGATGATAACGGAATGATGAAAAAACACATTGTCGTTTGAATGATGATAATATTAGAAGATGAAATGACCTTGTATTGACCCCACGACTTGCTCACCTAACAAGTGAAATTTTTAGAGTTCCGTTTTTAGAAGAAAAAAATATATATTTTCAACAATGTAAAAAGTAATAAAAAGCAAAAACTAAAACTTTTCTAAAAAAAAGCAAATAAATAGTAACAGAAGAAAAGGGCTGGATCGGTCTTTTCCGAAGTGTCGTAAAAGGCAACTAGGGACGAGAAGTAGCAGTGAGCAGCAGCACAATTACGACAATGACGAACTCCCGACTTTAGCATTGCGGTGTGGAAGATAAGGGGAAACCACCACACTATTTTCCCAAGAAAGTCGTAACGAAGGTTCAGATCCTCAACCGACAGCCATGACTACTCTGTAAAAAGAGTAACGACTTAGAAGAGAGGCAAAGCAACCTACGCTGCACGAGGCACGATGTGCAGTGAGCCAGCTCTTTTTTTAAATAAAGTTGAAAAAAAAAACTTCGGCAGAGCAGCGTCTGTGACAAGGCCAAGTAATGATCAATTTGTTTTTGTTTTTAATCGGCGATAGTCATAATATTATACATGACATTAATAAATGTTATTTACAATTGAAATATGAGAAAGGAAAGCAAGCTACAAGTCAATATTAGACATCGTTTGGCGATATAAGTTTCACGCTTTCCAACAATATTTATTTGCAAATAAATACTTACTACACAAGATCGAAAATGCGTTCCAAATGTCCACTCCACACAAATTGCATTCAATATAATGCCGATATCATAATTTATTTTGTACACAACATTCAACTGATCCAACCGCACTAATACGCAGCCCTATCATGCTACCTTTTACCGCGGATGAAAGTTTGCATCCCTTATCAACCAAGCTAGTTAGAAAAGGACGAATGCTTACTATCCGCAATAATAGCCCGTGCTAAAGCCTCTGGACGAATTCACCTGTTGCTGTATTGCCACCTGTTCGCTACAATCACATCTGACCGTAATAAACAAGAGAACGTCGACCTAAACCTCTTTCGTTTAGAATTTGAATTCAGTGGACTGGGTTTGTTTTTTTAGAGTGCGCAAGGTATAGCTGGCCGAAAAGGCTTTCGTAAAAAAGTTTGGAGACGACGTATAAAGTTTGGAATTGGTACAAGTTTTTAAAAGAAATATCTTTCTAAGAAAGAGGCTGGCTGCAAAGTTTAACGCTTCTAATGAGATTTTTAATCGCGCAAGAGGCTTCAGTTAACTTCAATAAAAGGTAAGTATATAATTATAATTAATCTAGTTTTAATAAATATAAACGTTAATTGGCACTTCTAAGTGGGACAGTTAGATACTAAAACCAGTTCAAAGTGATTGCGTATTAAAAAGAATCATAAACTTAATTATAAGTAAAGTCATAAAAGATTACTAAGGTAAATCTTACTCATTGCGCAAAATAAAAATCTTAGCAGCGTACCGATTTGCGCGGAAAATAGTTCAAAAGTCAGTAGGTACACATAAAACTCTTCTACTTCATCGCAAGCACGTAAAAATGCCAAGTTATTGTACTTCCAAGTAAGCCTAGTCTATTGAAATACCCAATAAAACCTAGCTTGGCCCTTGGCCATATACGACAAACCGCTTTCTTGGCTAGTCCGGTTTGCGCATCCTTAGCTCACATGACCAGCTTTCACTTACAACTGTGATAGGTTAGTATTTTTAACATTTAAATACCCTTACCTTATACCTCAAGACCATAAGTAAATTTGAAAACTAGTCACAGCGTTTTGATACGTCTTTCTGACTTAACTAACTTAACTAATACATATATACCTACATATAATACTGAAACCGTAACTTAAATAAAACACATAAAACACGAGAAAAGACGGGAAACTTATTGCAATGCTTTGATTATAACTTTCTTATTAATAAAAACAAGATAAAAACAAAAACTTCGCTACATTTTTATAAGTTTTTTTTTTTTTAAACTGGCACCGCTTTCGGGAACACCAACATTGCCAAGAAAAATGAGCGTTATGAAACTTGGCGAGTAACAGTGACAGGATAAAGCCAAGTAATTTACCCTTGTGGTTCTCCCTGAACCGCGCCCGATAATGAATTAAGACTAGTATAAGTCTTTCTGAGACGTGGGTAAAAGTTCTCACTTAAATTTCACCAAGAAACAAAGTATCAAACTTCTATTTCAACTCAATCATAATTACCTAATTAAGTTAAGCAAGCTCTGGTAAAAGTTTAAAAGCATATTTCGTAAGCGGTTTGAAATTCCCATTAGCGAACTGTCAAAACTTATCAGCTGATTAAGCTTGCTAACTTGCGCAATAAACTATAGTAAATAATAAAACGTCTTCACCAAATAAATCACGAACAAATGAGCGCCCAAATTCGCGTCGACAATGTTGCCACATAAAAATATGGATCATTTTATTGCGTAAGAGTCAGCTATGCCATGATATTCTCATAACTCCCGCGCAAAATTATCAAAACAGCTTCCCAACATTTTTCTGTTTTTTTTTTCTTACTATTTGGTTTATGCTAGAAGTTTAAAAGCGGTTTGCTAGCGGTAAAACAAAGTTGGTAAAGTTAATTCCTAAGGCATTAAGAGGTAATCATCATTAATTTCCCCGGTTTCTATGACACCCACATTCGGACACGATTTCGCTGCACTGGCAACCCAATATGTCACAATATAAAAAAATATTGTCTTTGATAGCGCGGGGATTATTGTACAGTCGGCTCCTGTTTGTTTTGATTGATGCGAAATTTATATTTACGTGTTTTTAATTTGTGCAAATTTTATGCGGTTTAAGACCGTTATAAGAGTTTAAAAGGCGCTGTTTTTTCTGTGTATGTCGAATATCTCTTTCTAATATAACTTGTGTAGAACTTCTTAGAGACTTATGTCTGTCAAATTCAACTACAAAAATCTCACAGGCTGTGTAAGATAATAATGAAATGTGATTGTGTGTGTCAGTGTTTATAAATAAATAAATAAAATATATAAAAAATATTTTCGGATGTCTCAGATCCATAGATTATTAGTTACAAAAACACTTATGTGTAGATGGATATTTCGTTCGTATATCCGTCTCTCAAAACGATTGAAACAACAATAATTGGAAGTTGGTAATAATTATTTTGTTATCTATCTGCATTTACAATATTTTATTGGAAACTTTTATTTAACTTGCCCAGTTTGTACATGTAGTACTTATTTTGTGGTATGGATGGAAGAATGGACGCAAACCAAAAGTACAGTCAGCAAGTAAACCTCGTATAAAAACATTGACTTTTTTCTAAAAACTTGTTTAAGCCAAAATCTTGCAATGATCGCGCTGCCGACTGTACAGGCATCCGTCGGCTAGAACAAAGCGCTAATTAGCGGCGGAGACGTTAATCAATCAGACGGACGGACACGCATAAACCATCGCCGGTAGATATAGAAATTTGCCGCGGAAGTTGATGCTGGCTAAATCCGCAGAAGTTAGTGAGTTTTTTATTATATACTATAGCTTCTATTTATACTAGGCTTCGATGCTGAATAAGAAAGAACCTGTAGATTTTCTAAGAAAAAAACTTTTGAATCGGTCGTTCTCGACTTTTGCTAAACTAAACACTTAAGTACTAGGTACACGGTAATTTGGAAAAAAAAAATAGAAAATGGCCTAGTCCCGACTAAAAAAAGCGTTTACCTACTGTAAGTCTAATTCGGATGCCTAGTAAGTAAGTAAATGCTGTATTGTATTTGATGAAACAGATACACTTCACAAAAAAAATAACACAGTATAAGTAAGTATGTTCTAATTACATTTGAAATATTTTTAGTACCTAGAATAAACCTCCAAGACCCGAGAACAAACATTCCTATTTTTCATACATAACAGCCGGCCGACTGGAGATGGAACCCGGGACCTCAAGCTTCATAGTCAGGTTCTCTAACCATTGGACTATACGGTCTACAAATGAAGGAAGGAGGTACTTAATTGAAAATTCCTGACAGAAATTTCAGTTAGTGTGCGCCGTACCGTAAAGCTCTTGGTCACTGTTACGTAATGATTACGCATGCGCACGCGCTTATAAATAAGGTAATTTATATGGATTTGGATGATATCTATAAAGTCATTAATTACTTGTCATGCAGATGAAAATGTTGCCGCGCTCGTATTATTCCGATATTTATTGCCTGTTATAACATTTAATTTCCCGAATATTCCTATTAAGCGCTTACATATTTTAAACAATAATTGTAAAACACATAGACAACTACAAGCTAGACAACCTCACTAAAACTAATATTCCAAGTGCAATAAAGCGAGTGAGACTACCAAATTAAAGAAAATACAATAGATGAAAGAGAAACTAAATATTGCTACATATTTAGTTAAAATTGTTGCTATATTTGGGCATTTACAGGAAGTGGTGAAAAATCGGGCCCCTGTCACACGGAAAGGATGAAGTCATAATAATAGTAAAAACATCGAAAACTATAGAAATATACGTACCAGGAACTAATAGATACCTCGTTCAGAACATCGAATTAACCTCGGCAATAACGCAATAAAAAAGATATTAATATATAAATTCCTCAACAAATGAAGTGTGAACAAACGAACAACAGTGTTGTAATGACAGGTATGCATTAATGGCAGGTTACGGGAAGGTTCCGATTGCTATAGTTTTTATATTTTGTGACGAATCAAGTGGTTAGCGATCTACACGGTCCGGTACTAGAGCGTGCACGGACCACACTAGGGGATTTTTAATAGAACATCTAAATCAAAACCACAAAGACTTTTTTTTTTGATACTATCGGTGCTTAGGGGCGCGAGAAACATTTATCATTGCCAAGCCGAATGCGCCGCAAGAAACTTGGCAGAATGTATTCTGTTGTATGTAGGTACTGGCGTATTCACATCTATTTATTTAAATAGAAATGATACTTTCAGTTTCGTGACTGCTTGTTTTACTTTTTACCGTAACTTTAAATTGAAAATAAATCTATATTCACAACGTACAAATCCAAACATCAAAGAGCATTAATCTGTCAGTAGGTACAAACAAAAAAATCAGACAGAAAAAAGAACAATTTCTCTAAATTTTCGACGAAGCAAGAAGATTTTATTTGTTTAAATTCGCAGGTATTTCAGTTGAAAGTATACTGTAGGCTTGCAAGTGAATTTTGACCAACTTCCACTGGCCAGATTTACTTGAACTTTCGCATGTACACAGAACTCCGACGGCAATATAATAAGATATACAGTCAGGGGAATTTCAGAAAGAGGGCACAATTATGTTTTCAGGATCAATCGATTATAATGGCGTAAAAAAAATGTCCCTAGTTTTTCCCGCAAAAATTAGTGTCGGTTTTGTTACATTCAAACATTAACTAAAATTAATTAAACTTGTATGAAAAGTAACAAAATTGACCTTGGGACACTTTTTTGCGCTATTGATTCTGAGTACACAGATCCACGCAAAAAAAATCTAAGAAAAAAAAATGTATTGTATCTACCCTATTTCTGAAATAATGCAGTTAGCAAAGAGGCTGGTTCAAAAAATGTTTTTAGCGGATATTTCGATTTTGGTATAGAACCAGGCAGTGTGGCCCGCTGACCCGCGCTCGCGTGCCGCCCGCAGACATAACGCACGCACGCCGATTAGTAATACCCGCCTAATTGGAACATTCGGTGTTACTGACCATTTTATTGTCGTCGGCGAGAGACCTGTCCGTTTTTACATGTCCGTTGTCTGTGCCCACTCCACACGATTTACCAATGAGTGGCGTACTTCTAACGTCTGGGGCCCGAAATTAATCAGATGGAGTCCTTCCTCAATTCCTCTCTCGTCAGGTCAGGCCAACCAAAGCCAAGATTTTTTATTTTTTATTTTCATAAAATTCATCCCTCGTGGGATAAGTAAAGGGATTTTTGTTCATTCAGCCAGTAATAAAGGTTGTAATGCCGGTTCATCAGTGTTTTGCAATGATGTATATATATATTTTTAATATGTGCTTACAGTTGCACTTGATGGTCCCATCGGAAGACCAGCGCTGGCTGCAAGGCCAGCATCATGCTGAGATGGGACCATTTCGGGATGTATGTACTTATGTTTTTTATTTACTTCTTTTTTGTTTTTGTATTATATGTCACGAATAAATGTTTTCTTTCTTTCTTTCTTTCTTTCAATATAAAGTGCATCAAGGGTGTTGCCAGCCGACAATGATCAAGAAGGGTATAGCGTCTATCGGTAAATCAAACAGTATGACGGCACTGGAATGTGAACACATCACATCTCCAGCTTATATACCTAAGTCCCACTACTGGGCACAGGCGTCCTCTCAGAACGAAAGGGCTTGAGCTGTAGTTCCCACGCGAGCCCAGTGCAGATTGGGAATTTCACACACACCATTGAATTGCTTTCCAGATCTGTACAGGTTTCTTTACGATGTTTTCCTTAGCCAAAAAGTTCGTGGTAAATTTCAAATGTAATATTGCACATAAATTTCTAAAAACTCAGAGGAATGAGCTCGGGTTTGAACCGGCCCTCTGCGTGAGTGTAAAAATAAAGTCTGTTTTTTTTTATTCCACCCCTGGACTCCCCCGGGGACGCTTTTGAAGTACATCATCTTCCTACTCTAAGACAAGCCAGTTGGGGGCCTCCTAGAGCTAGGAGCTCATGGTATTTGGCCAGTCCTGCCGCCGTATAGTAATGGCACTGTATGCAATGTCGACAACGATGAACGTTAGAGCCAGGGGGGCTACTCCAAAATTAAAAGTAGACAATATGTATAAAAAATATGCAATATGCGTTTTGTGGGAATCAAGATTCGCTATTTTTGCTCAAAGAAGCGGGAGGATTTTACTGTAATCTCTACACAATGGTCAGAAGTTTCTCTTAAAATACCTGATATAACGTAAATAAATATTGTTCGACACGATCTATTAGCGTTTTATACTTTGGTTTGTCAAGATGGGAAATAGATCTTTGATTTGTCGCGCCTCAACCGTTTGTGAAGTTTGGCATGACCATGGATAGTTTTTGCAAAAGACTCGTAATATAAGACTAATTATATAGTAGTAATCCTTTAAAAATAGATAACGTCATAAGTATATATTTCATACACTGAAAACACCGAAAGGAAAATCACTAAAAAATTGATCAGAAATAAGCGACCTTAATTCATTCTTAATAATATACAATCAGCTCCTATAAATTGTCACTTGTTAATAAATAATAACCCAACCCAAAGATCAGATCACAGATTAAACACAATAAACATATCAAGTTGCCTCTAACCTGTGTTACCAACTCTAAATCGCATTTATGTAAATATTGTCCATAATTTTCACGCCACAATGATCAATATTGCAACATCGAAGCTATTTTAAAAGATATATCATTAATTAAAAAGTTACTACCACTCCGCCGATGGGTCACGTTACATTTTTAAATTATCCGAAAACTCTGACATCACAACAAATTGGATTCCTAAACGTTTATCGATGAAAAATCTGTAATAACAACGTCTAAATAATAAATTAACAAATGGCTGTTTATATAATAAGATCGAGAAACCAATCTGGAAGAAGCAAATCGAACTGAACTCCGTTTGCTCAAAGTCGATTACGGGTTGTTCGAATCGGTTGCAGCGATGCAGGTTGTTAGTGATGTTACTAAGCATGGCGGCTCTTCAATCGATAATTCGATATGATACGAGCTTGTTGTAGAATTAGGTTCATTTAGATTTGATCGTGAACGTTTTCACTAATTAGGCACGCTTTCCCGTTTAAACACAAGCAATGTCACATTCGACTTTACCGATTTTACTGAGAAGTTTCGGTCGCTTTGTGACTTTTTAAACTTTATCTCGAAACAACCGGGATACTGAGAAACAAGATAGTTTCGCCTGCTCTTCTTCTGCCGCAGTTTTTCATTACACATGGTGGTCTGCCTACATATTTTGATATACTGTTAGAGTACACAGACAGCGCGGATTGAACTGTTTTTTAATTTGTACAAATACCTACTAGACAACAGATAATAACTTTTTTTAAGGGTGGCAAACGACGAAGAGGGTCACACCAGCACCACGCGTGCTATACCAATAATCTAAACTAGTACTTATAGACGCCGAAATTCTCTAGAATCAATTGTTTTTCTGTTTTGTTGTTATTAGGTATCTACTTAGCGAATCGTCTCCGTTCCATAAACAAATGGGCAGAGAAAATATCAATCTTGAAATTCATTATGTGAACACAAGACATCTGATTTAGTCGTAACATGATCACTATGGGTAAGGGTATTTTCAATGCCGCTTTCAATGGCGACCGCGAGTGTATTTTCAATGGTGTGTTTCTTAGCATAGGAGCTTATTTATCATCTTTCAAATAAAGTAATGATAGTATAATTTATCGCATAGTATCTGCATAAGCGGTGACCTAAGGTCAGCTTTCTAGGACCCGTCCAGCCCTAGCACTAACATTTATAGAGGACATATTGCACCCGTCTCTTGCATACGCTAACTGGTTAGAAAGGGATATGTACTAATTAACGACATACAGGTAAGAAAGCTTAATAATCTGAATTTTGATTACCGATGAACGGTATGAAAGTTGTTGGTGTTATAATACTTGTTATACTACGGTGGTCAATAAGGGTAAGGCTCTGATAGCAGTTCCTGTAGCCTATAGACATTTGAAACTCCGTCGTTGCTTCCTGAACCTTAATACACACTGTAGTTTCTCAGAAAATCTTCGATTGAGAGCAATGCAGAGTGAGAAAATCGCACAAGAAAATGAGCCTCGTAAGAGGTGACTGTGAAAAGGCATAAGGAAACCACAACCATGAGTATTTTCCCAAGAAAGTTATCGTAAAGGGTCAGGTCCTCCGTGACTCCGACCACGGCCTTAGCCTTTGATCAAGTAAGGGGTGTGTTTGTTTTCCAAGTCTCTAAGCCTGTGCATTGTCAGTCGATGCCTTATAATTCAGACAATGATGAAAAGTTTTCTTTCGCCTAGAAACAGCAGCTTCCTGTAAGAAAACTGACTATCTGCGGCAAAGCCGTAAACTACGAGCGTAATATTTGGCAGAGTGCCTCAAACACCCCCGTCTTAAGCCATAAACACGTAACAACTTAGAGAATAATTCACGAATTCTCATCGCAGCTTAAAGCTCAATGAGTCAGCTAGCTCTTCCTTCTCGAGATTTGCTTAGCACCATAAAATAAATTAACAATCCGACCCGGCCAAATCGAGGAGGCCAAAACCACCAAGTAATCAACCGGCCATATAAACTTTCAAACTTGGCAGGGTCGTAATACAAGTCTACGATCAAGCCTTAGAATTATTAAGTAATACCTATTACCATATTAAAATAGAGCTACGGACTCCAAATAGTAATTTATGAAGCTTGTTTGAAATCACGAGTTGTTTAGGTGCTTTATAAATTTTCATTTAATTTCAGTCGATGCATTATCATACAGTATAAATATGTTATCAACAGTGATTTTATGTTCGGTGGGTAATAAATACGGCCTTAATCTGTGTTGAACTGTTAATGCTGTTGTACTAATGCAATCTTGGTTAGTTTCGTTTAACGTTCTGGTTACCGCTTAGTTAAGTTAAGGTGACTATATCTTTATGTCATTGTTATTTTCGGTGGAATATATTATAGAGCGCGACCACTGGTAGTTGACTTACAAACGCAAGAAAAAACATTGATAAAGACATAATGAAGTTCAATAAAAGATTGAAAAAATCTACTCCTTGTAGTTCACAAGGCGACTGGCCGTCGTTAAACAAGCAATTAAAAACCAACCCATAAGAGGAATCAAAGCAAACAAACAATTAACAACTGACGATCGCACGGACGAGGTCGAGAATATAAAACAAACTCGCGTACTAGCACAACGACTTCACCCAACCAAATCAAAGGTCACATTTCAACCGCCCATAGATCATCGCAGCATGCTAATCCGGTCCCATTGATACCAATCCATCATCATCTAACTAACAAACGTTATTAAAACGTTAATTAACTCCAAATAGAGCGATATAACTAATTACTCGGCAGAAGACCAACCTTGCGTTGCAATATTAATGGTTCCACGACAGGTTTAGCATATCCCTGTGACATAGTAACTTGAACGCTATAGCTTTGGTGCTAAGGTGATAGTAACAGGTAACGTTCTGAGCTAGTGAACGGGTTGTGTAATCACATTCTTGGGCCAATACGCGTAAGCGATACTGAAGCGCTTCGAAATCTCAAAGTTACGACACAGTTACAGTATTGTGTGCAGATAATGTTTAACTGAATTATTAAAGACAATACACATCGAAATAGACAAAAATCTTAGGAATCATGTCATAGGCTATGCGGCTAGCAAACCATCACTATTTTGAAATGTAATATTTATTGTTGATGTCCAGCGACACGGCTAACCAAATAAATTGGCATGCAAACATTCTTATTTTCTAAAGTGGTTTTTGGGGGTTTGAATTAGCACAATTACAAAGTTTTCATTTTTATCATATCAAATGTGTTATTGTTTATGTTTTGATTCCCCTCTCCACCTATACGCCCACAATCATGCTAAACGTGGCCTTTAGATCTTGTCACTTTAGGCTCTGTCTACCCCGTAAGTATGTATGTGTACCCACATTTACACATGTCAACTACGGTACTGAACTAAGCTAATTAGCTAGCTGCTAGCTGAACTGGCTTATGCCACGAAGCTTTACAAACGCTGTATCTTCTGCGCTATCAAAATCGACGAATATATCCATGAACTAAAAACCTTGCTTTTCCGCGATGGAGGTAAGTTCGAAATTCAAAGTTCGTATAATACCGTCCCTTTCACTCTCTAATGAATAAATGACTATGAGTATTAGTGTGAGCGGAACGGCTTGATACGAACTTCGAATTTCTAATTTCGGAGTAAAGGTCAGGCAGGCCTCTATTTCACCAATTCGATAAAGGTGACAAGTGACTATTCGAAATATCCAGCCAAGTGGCGTACATTCTTGGCAAGTCACGTACTGAAACAAAATTAACATTTGTCACGGACAATGGTCGCGTTCGTGAAATAGGGACCGGGTCATCTTCGTAAAGTCTAGACAGATGGTCAAGGTAAACTGATAATCGTGGGCAATGTATACAAATCTTGTAACCTTTAGCCGATATTTCTCCATGAGTTATCAATAGGTAGCTTCTTTCATGCCGGTGTGGGAACGAAGACAAAACATAGAATGTAACAGTTGCTTCTTTCCCGCGCAGATGGTAAAAGCCCATCGAGGGAATGGGCGAAAATCTTAGGAATCATTTTACAGGCGATGCGGCTAGCAACCCATCACTATTTTTTCCCTTTCCACATATACGTTCACAATCATGCTAAACGTGGCCTTTAGGTCTTGTTACCTTAGGCTCTATCTATATTATCAATTACCACGGTAACTCTGCAAACACTGCTATCAGTAATGCCGGATCTATAGATTTAGGTCTAGAACTACCTGATTTCTGTAGAATTTACTGATTTTTTTACATACACAAATCACGTCTATATCCCTATGGGGTAGACACAGCCTGAGGTGACATAACCTAAAGGCCACGAAGCATGATTGCAGGCGTATAGGTAGAAAAAGGAATCAAAATAGTGATGGGTTGCTACATCGCCTATGACATGATTCCTAAGACTTTCGCCATTCCCTCGGTGGGCTTTTACCATCGGCGCGGGATGAGAAGCAACTGGTACATTCTATGATTTTCCTTTGCTCCCAGCCCAGCATGGGAGTCAGGATTTTTTATTTATGAGATTAATATGGACCTCCGCAAAGTAACGCCTAATTCAATGATATTGAACTAGGACTTACCTAAGCACAGCAACAATTTCGAAATCACTCTACACACCCAAACATCCTCACACATTCCACAAATCAATTGATGCGTAAATCGCAAACCGATACCGACTTAACACGCATTAACTTAAAGGCTAATGGGCCATTGTGTCTAGATTTCAATAGCGTATTGGTAAGTAATAAATTGTCAAAGAAATTGTTCGTGTCAGTTGGTATCTTTTTAATCTACGGCACTTGGCTGTCCGCGGCGATGTTCAATTGTTTGTAGCAATTTGCTAATGAAATGGAGATGTGTCAATCACATATTGATTAACATCTGTGTTTAATGAGTTAATATTGGATTCAATGTTTGTAGGATTCATTGCTTGAGCATTCCGGATTGTCAATTGTTTTTGGGTCAAGGTGTCAGTTTTTCATTGCTGCGTCAATCGATTAGTGGTGTAAGTGGGGTGTCTGTTGTGTTAGTTTCGGATAGATAATCTATATAGCCGGGCAGTAAAGCCTGCACTGCTTCATTATTGTCCTTGTTTCTACATCATCTTTTAGTTTCGTTCACTAAACCTATTACAAAGTTAGACTTTATCATTTACTTATATTTATTCAATTCAACGTTACCTTAGTACGAGTAACTGACGAGAGTTAACTACATGTAGTGCAAGGTAAATGGTATCACATTTTTAATGGCCTCCTTTACTTCAAGCTAAACCATCCATGTTTTAGTAAACAAGTAGCATTGGGTTAATAGTATAGTAACTCTTTATTGCACATAACAAAATAAAATGAACATGTTAATTGTATGCCGGACGGACTAAAATTATAATAGTTTTTAATTAAATTTTTTAATGTATGTTTCAAAATTAGAACTGCTGTTATTTTTATCTTTATAAATATCTTGACACGAATTATTTGTAATAAAATTGGCGTCACAATTATTTTAAAATTAATTTCATTCGTTAAGCCCATTGCGTTCCATTTCACACATCTGGCACGAGATTTAAAATAAATTGTGTAATTAAATAATTTAACATTCGAGTGAGACGTAACCAAAAGTTGTGGTTTGGCTTGTCTATGCTCGCTACAATTGAGTTATTGTGTGTTCACACTTGACTGGTTTTCTGGGTTCTACAGTCTTGCAGAATCATACACAAAAATATTTTTAAAAATATTTACGTGTGCGCTGCATAGCAGTAAATATTTTTTATACATTTTCGCATGACTGAATTCCCCATACTATTATTAAATCAAGATTTTTAACATGATCCTGTAATAATCTCTTCTCTCTGCCGTCTTTGCTGCAATGGGTTTAATTTGATCCAAGATGGCGGTATCAAGAATGATGAGAAAGGCTCTTGGCCACTCGCAGGAAATTCCAAATTATGAATAAATTCGGGGTGCGAGTCGGGTTACCTCCACGTGTGATTAAGAGCTGCGGTTCGTTTTTGGATCCGTCCGGGGGGAAGAGCAGTGCTTGGTCCGGTGCGCCCTGGGCAACGGCTAATGATTTCCTGGCAGTTTCTGACGGATATCATTGACCGTTGGCTAAGAGCCCGACAGGGGGGGAGGGGGGTCTTTGACCATTACTGTACAACGTTGCCGACATTTTGTCACAAGATTTTTAAATAAAAATTTTTTACATTGACATTGGCGAAGTTGTCGTCACTATAACGACTTGATACGCCACAAATAAAAGAAGAAGAAGAAGAAGAATAAATTCACTAAGTCATCATTAACAAACGCTGTCTTAAAAAACATTTTTAACATCTTATCATGACTTCCACCAGACAGAGACGTACATATTCAATTTGCTGTGTAGCTCATCTCCTATTTGGATATTCACGATACCTAACCGACAATTATTTTAAGCAAGTCATGCATTATTGCGATTGTTAATTCAATGTTAAAGATAGGCATTAAAATATGCAAATATTTATCATAAAAGTGTACCTAGGTTATACGGCATTTAGTGACCCGTAACTTACAGATCATAAACTTTAACGATTGCACTATGTGATTGAAGTTTACTCACAATGCTATATTTAAGTATCCTTACGCAATTATTTTAACGGTGCACAATCGCGTTTTACTGAGCATCTGAAATTACGTAACTGATCATAATGAATAAATGTCGTAAGTACAACTGAAACCCCATTGACATAAATAGACTGCTTTAATTTTTTCTATCACGAACACGGAACCCATTTTGTAAAACAGCTAGGTGTCGTAACCGTTTTTTTTTCTAATTGCAATTTCGGGTTAGCAAGCAGTTTCACGGCAGTTACAGTAATCCGCTAACTCGAAGACTGGCAACATTGCTGTAATTGTACCTGGCAATAATATGAGACAATTTGCATAAACTCAAATGCAATATGGCATTTTTGGCGATGAAACTAAGCTCTGAATTGGGTCACAGTTTTTGATTTACGGTACTTTCAGTTTTTGCTATATTTCAATGATATAAGCTGCTGTACAAGTGGGTTATGTACTTACCTACTTAGTTATTCAGGGAAAACTGTGACAATTCAGACAAAATGACGTTAGTGGACTTTCCTCATGGTAAAATGACAAATTGAAGGGAATTAAATAATCGCGGCGAAAAGTGGCAGAATAAAAAAACATATTTTATTGGTTGTTCTGCCCCCCTGAATGCCAGTGATTGTTTAAACGCTCATATAATACTTACCTACATCCTTTATAACAATAGGTAAATAGGTTAATTGATAATTGGTTGTAAATAGACAGGTTAATTTGCTTTTAACGTAATTAATATTCAATTAATTATACTATTAGCCTAAATTAAATTATGTGATTAAAGTGTTTTGCGTGCCGCGGTTACGCTACTTCACAATTATAATAATAATTATACTAATTAACTTATTATTTTTAAGGCACCTCTTTGAAGTAAATGAAACCTGAAAACTGTAGCAATACGAGTACGTATAATTCCATTTTCCTTAATTATTATTTACTTAATGTGAGTCTAGCCCGCTGCTCTTGTAATCAAATGTGACAGAGCACAGTGATGACTTTATCCTTTACGAGGTAGACAGAACCTAAGGTAACCAAAGATGCAGGCCACATTTAGCTTGATTGTGGGCGTATAGGTGGAAAGGTGAATCAAAATAGAGTTGGGTTGCTAGCCGCATCGCATAACATTCCTAAGACCACCTCCCATTCCTTCGACGGGCTTTCACCATTTGCGCGGGAAGAGAAGCAACTCATTCTATTGTTTTTCTTTGCTCCCACACCAGCTTGGAAGGGCTACGTCAATTAGCTACATCTATTTAAAAAAGCGGATGTTCCCGTGCCCTGACTTACCTTCTATACAACTCAATTACTTGGATGTAGTACTCCGTACAAAATGAACTCCAACATGCCAACAGCAAATTCTTCCAACCAATTTAATCATCGAATAGACAGGAATGCCAACATCACCGACACGGATTTAAGCCGTTGACGAATGACATTTTTCAATATGCGAACAGCCGTGGGACCAACTTATCAGCCGGATCTGAGAAATCCCATTTGGCATTTACCGAAATGATTCGACGGTATCAATTCACCCACTCAGTCTAATACATTGCGCCACGATCACCGGGAATACAAATTGCGTGCCTGTTGTACGCTGCAATGGATAGCGTGTGACGGTTATTTCGTTTTTCGGCTTGAACAGCGCCATCTATGAGTAAAGGTGACTCAACTGATTCGAAATCAATGTAATTAACTGTTTAAGTCGCGATGTTCAGTTCCGATAATTGAGATAAGTTTAGACATAATATGAAGTCTAGATTCTTAATTGGCATTAATGGAGAATTTACAGAGATTTTTCTTTTCGTTAAACAAACTGCCGCACTTTGAGATAATAATTGACACTTTAATGGTGATATTTTTTCCTTTAATTGTATCAAATTTCACAGAGAGAATAAGTTGTGGGACTCTATATTTTCCTTCTTTTTTTTACACTACTTATGTAATAGTATTTGTCAGGTCAGGGCGGAAACCGTCATGACCTTTGGTATGAAAAAAAACATCGCTAGAGCCTTCTATTTCAAATGTATTAATCCCAATTAAACAACATACATTACTGTGTATGTAATTACCTACCATTGCAATGCCAATTAAAAAATATATGCATGTAATTGAGCGCATCCTCTCAGTT
The DNA here is from genome assembly GCA_949127965.1 of Pandemis corylana. NCBI lineage: Eukaryota > Metazoa > Arthropoda > Insecta > Lepidoptera > Tortricidae > Pandemis > Pandemis corylana. The sequence goes on from OX421869.1 coordinate 4,754,545, forward strand.
TCATTGTTATCACTGATAAAGGATTATCGCGTGGCCAGCTCACCTTCGGCTTATCAGACGGAAGACGAGTCTGACGCAGCATTAGTTTTGCCAAGAGTTCTGTACACATTAATAAAAAAAGTAGAGAAGTAAAACCCAACTACGACAAAAGACGTCGCTGAAAAGTATGAAACCATATATGAAAGAGATGTAGAGATAGATATTTCAAGCTTAAAAAGCCGTAGTTACACGTTACATAGATACCAGTGGCGAGTCGACCTAACAACTCGATTCCCACCGAGTTTCTTTATCAAATTCCGCTTCCTCTTTCTTCGTGGAAGAAGATAGGTAAATACTTAGGTGTTTTTTTGCTTCGGGTTGTCTAACGGAAACTTTCACGTATCGCGACTGATAGATACCGTAACACTTTAACAAACGTTGTTCAGGATGTGACTTCTGCTTTTCATGCTTGAATATGTGTCTCTACATCTACAATGTATTCATCTGTAGCCTTTTATGTGTTTTTTGTTTCTTAACTACTTGTGTTTGTCACAAATAAACTTTTTCTTTCTTTCTTTCAAATCTTGTTTCATTCTTTTCCACCGTCGTTTTTGTCGTAGTTGGGTTTTAGTTTTCTACTTTTTTATTATTTCATGAATTACGGACGAAATGCGAATGAATACGGACAAAGTCACAAGCAAATGTTAATTATGTATATATTTTTGAAATTTACAAGGAACGCCCTTTCCAATGACACCAAACACGGTTTATTTATCTCTTTTTTTATTGACAGAGTACTCTATGCCCGCTAGAGGGCGCTACATTAGATTTAGTCACATGTCATATAGCCTATAACCAGCGGACAATCAAGACGCTTCTGACGATACGTCATTTGTCCAGTTCTGCTAAGTAGTATGTATGTATGTATATGTATAACTCTTTATTCGGTTTATAGAATCTTTATTTCTCATTAAAAACAATAAGTCACTTAGAACTTAATATCTATGGTAGTATTTCTAGTTAACAGTGTAGCAGGGAAAACAAGTAAGTACGTAAGTATATAAAACTAAAGTTTTCCGTGATAATATGTAATAACTTAAACAATAACACAAATAGTAATATTGCAGAGTTATAAGTTTTGTCAAAACACATTAATTTTACAGGTAATGAGACAAAACAAATAGATGTACAAAGACGAACTGTGACTACTAGTAATTTAGGAGCTATAAGGGAACAAAACATACATTATATACATATATAATAATAATAAATACATACACATAGACTGTCAAAATCATAACCCTCCTTTGGCTCCTTTGTCTTTGCCGTAGTCGGATAAAAAAATTGATTCAGTATTCAGGCAGCTGTAACCGTAACTGACCCAGTTCAGGTTTTAGCTGTCATTTTTAGTATGGATCTGACAGCGAGCGAACCTAAACTGAATCGGAATTGAATCGCATTAAGACGTCATGGTAAGGCCCCAGTAACCAAAAACCGTAGTGTAGTCGTGGCTTCCGAGCCTGCCTCCAGTAGACCGCGGAATGTGCGAAGTATTACGGCGTCATAGTGAAGACTAAACTTTATTTTGAATCCAAAATTACGATGAAAAATCTTAACAGTGGTGTTCAGTCAGACTAGCCCATCCACCTGCTGAAATCATCATCATCATCATCATCAGCCTGAAGACGTCCACTGTTGAACAAGGCCTCCCCCTAAGCACACCATAATGACCGACAACTCGCCACCTAGACCCACCGGTTTCACGCAACTTTCGCGATGTCATCGGTCCACCTAGCTGAGAGGCCTGCTAACACAGCGTCTTCCGGTTCGTGGTCGCCACTCGAGAACATTCCCCCAAAGGTTGATTGTTCTATGAGCGATGTGGCCTGCCCATTGCTACTTCAACGTACTCTTCGAGCTATATCGATGACTTTAGTTCTTCGACGAATCTCCGTATTCCAGATTCTGCTGAAACGTCCTGGAATAATTGTAGGTCACCTTGTATACTTCCTTTAATCGTTTTAATAGTGCGTCCATGCGCCTTGAAGTGCTCCGTTTCTGTATAGTTTCCGACAGTTTCCGTGCGTAGAGGATCACTAGAAGTTTCTATGTCAGGGGTAATTGTGCATGCTAGGCGTGGTCGGATACTGGGTGTGTTCAGTTCTTTGTCCGAATAAACACTTTGTTGATACGCGGAATCAATACAGGGTTAATGATAACCAGCTCTATAGTAGATTAATTAATTAATGCCGAGGCCTGGGAAGTACCCTATTGCTATTTAAAAACACGAACCGCTGGTGAGTGTTGTTTAAAGTTACGAATCCAGCAATTGTTCTTCTAGCTGAGGCAGATATAATGTTTTTCTCAAACATTGAGAGGAAATGCAAATGATTTTTCCACTAAAACGTAATCGCAACTTAAGTGGTTTTCACGTTCCCGCCTTTTTTCTTAACCTTTTTTATGTCATCTGTCACCGTAAGCTATTTGAGACATTGATAAAAACGTTAGACTCGAACAAAACGCGCACTCCTCGGCCATCGACTTAGCTGTATGACATTGTTCATTATTCCATAGTCTCTTTGACTTAAAAAAAAATTAAAGTTAAAAACAAATTAAAAACTGTCCAGCAATCCGATTTATGGTCAGAAAATCGCGCCTGCAATGTAATTCGGCCGTCAACAAGGCCCTTCGTGTTCTGTTACTTAGAATACAATGACGACATTTACGACAATGTTTGTCTTGAGAAAAGAAAATTTGGTTCGCCCGATTACGGAAAAGTAAAAAGGGTGTGTTGCACTATATTCATTATCGCTACTACTACACCTTACTACAGCCTTACGCGCACTTCCTGCCTATGCTTGACTACGGGCAGTGATAATTATATTTACCTCTACCGCCTGGTGATTCTGGTGGTCTTCCTTCTAAAAAACATACCATCGGTAATCATCTAATATTCAAGCAGTGACTTAATTTTAAGAGAACATGGAGATTAAATTATGATAGGTCTGTCGCGAGATGGACAAACGATCTAGTAAAGATGGCAGAAAGCCATCAGTTGCGGGTAGCACGAAACTGAAAGATCCTCGAGGAAGGCCTATGTCTAGCAGCGAATTCCTTCCAGTTGATATGATGATGATGATGGTGATGATGAACTGGTTCGCTGTGATTCAAAGACAAGCTAATCGAGAAAAGATGGTACGGCCGTGCCGCTTTTTTGCTCGACTTGGCGGGAGCACTGCCGTGCCGCCAGATACATATTTTTTTAACTCTAACCGCTCTCGTAAAGGCCAAGTTTACTTCAGCATGTCTACATATTGATACGCGGAAGATATTAAATACTCATTTCCTTTCTCTATCAAATACCAATTGAAATAAAAATCGATAACGTTTTATAAGTACTTAACCTGAATCGCACGAGGCCAAGAGAAATTCAACAACGTACCGAATAATCGGACATTGGCAAAAAAATTCTATAGTAAAACTATGCAAGATTTTCCAGGGCGTGGCGTAGGGCTAGTCTAATTAGGTGATTTTTAGGGAGTACATCGCGTGATTTGCGGGTGTTGTTTGCACGGACATTAATTAGCTTTGTTTTTCGCATTGTTACTTCGATGTCCGACGGTCTAATAAAGAACCCAGAAAGGCGGCAGTTTTTCAGCTACTCTATTTTAATTGCGTTTGTTTTCTATTATAAAATTAAACACGTAAAGCGAGTTGTTTATCTTGGTTTTCAGTGCCTACTTTTATTTGTAGATATCGTAAGGCAGTATCGATTGATTTCAATGCACTTTTTATACTCTGTTAATACAATTAAGCTAGTTCTAAGCTAAAATTAAGTGTATACTTAAGTCGCTTTAAGACCTTTCTATTATTTACTAAATACTTTTTGTAGATTAACAGAAAAAGGAGATCTTGAGGAGTTAATTATTCAAACATACGTATCGGCCTAATTATTCACGTTTATAAATAAAAAAATACCAACGAAAAATTTACATCAATGTGTCAATCAGAACCAAAACCAACAGAATCTCGCTTATCTCCGTTATACAACTCCAATACTACTGAAATAACACTTCTATACGACGATACGCAATGATAACATCCACATACGGGTAAAATACCATCGCGTGATCCCATTTACTTATGCAGATTCGCAAATCTGCACAATTATTATCGGCAGCTGCCTGACAACTGATAAGCATATTCATGAGCCGTCTGGATGAAGGAAGTCATTATAAAACCTTTATAAAACTTTTGTAAGCCTATCTTGCTTTTGCACACGGGTTTACTTCGTCGACGGGGCTTCGCGAGGATAGGTTTCTACTCGAATGTCAGTCTCATTTTATGGCAACCTCTTTTCTATCTGGCTAGATAGGTACGTTTTTTCAATTAGGATGAATTGTAAAGGTACTCATAGACGGACGTTTTCTTAAGCAATTTGTTGCAAGGTTTCTAATATCATTACAAGCAGTACAGCAGTTTATTGTGAACAATTATTGAGCGTAATGTTCTTTTTTAAGGACATTTAAAAAGAAAAAAGAAAATAATGCAAACCATAATCTCATAATTAACAATCGTACTAAGCTCAATAATAATTAAAATAAAATGTACAGTTGTTAATGTTCATTACTTCAAGAAAGTGTTTCAAACTAACATACGAAAGGTTGATTTTCATATAGTTCAAAGATGAGATTGGGTAGCATGCAAAGACCATTTTTATTAGCATATTGCACGTAATTTAATTATGATAAATTAGGTATTTAGGCTATTCGGATTTCCGGTTATTACGAGTAGGACCAATTTCGAATTACCAAACATGCTACCGTTGAAGATGTTTAGCACTTAATAAAAATAAAATAATTCGTTTTGATTATTAAAACAAAGCTATAAACCTTCACCATATTTGTTTGCATAGTCATTTTCTTCTTAGTATGTTTTATTCCTTGAGTATTTAGGTATAACTGTCACGACTGTTTCATTAAAAAAAATAGGAAACCGTGCAATATCACTGGGAGGAAACAAAAAAAACCTATGCATGGCTGCCAATATTTATTCTACCTAGTTCTCCATGTTGCCTTTGTATAAATAATAAAATTCCATAGCATTTTTCTTATATAAGTACTTAAATTATCTACTTATATCCGTTAACTGTATTTATGAAAAAAATATATAATAATTATTAACGAAATTGCATTAAAAAGGTCACAACTGTTGTTTTATGTTGTATTGGTAGAGTTGGTATCCAACTTTTAGAAGGTACAAGCATAATGTGCCGTAGCAAATCATTGATAGTGGGTAATAAATAATTAACAGGTTTAGTTGAGAAATCTACGTAAAAGAGCTTTCTGACTTAATCATTTCACACAAAGTAATGTAGTAAGCGTCGAGTCGAGAACAATGGACTAATTTAGTTCCAATAATATTGCTACGCGTTGACATCGTGCTACGCGGCGTAGCGGAACGTAGCGCTCGTCAGTTGTCAACTCTATCACTCTGTACAAAGACGTCGGCTTAATGGTTCGCAACCTGTTTTTTTTTCTAGTGAAAAAAAAAGTTTTAGTGCCACGCGAATTGGACACAAGCACAAAGCTGGCGGTATTATCATTAATTAATCTACCTAAAATATTTTCTTATTAGCACGATTATTCAAATTCCATTATTTTTAAATTAATTATTTCACGAAATAAAACTTTTATTTTCTTTTTAATTCGTCTTTTTTTGAGCCGGCTCGTTAAATAGAACTCAAAGTGCATAATTGCATCAAAATTAATTACAGTTTTTATTAACGAAATAAATATAGTGTCAGCTTTGCACTTTGAATTAATGACAGTTTATTTTATACGTAAAGAAATAAAACAAATTGTGGAAGCACATGTGACAACAATGTTGCAAATAGCAAGTACACCTAACTAGGCTGTCATACGGCAAATTATAGTCATTATATGTAGCGAGGTAAAGCTTATCGTGTATACATATCCATTCTAGGTATATCTAGGCAGGGTTCGTGCTTGGCATTTTGAAAAGGTAACTAGGGGTCAATTTTTAAACTCGTTTTAAGAAATTGTTCGTGGACTTAATTAATTACTGGACTAAGTAAGTAGGTATGTGTAATTTTTTTTCTAGGTATAATTAATCGAGCGTTGGAAAAAATATATTAAAACTAATACGATCTTTTAGCTTTTAATTTTTAGTAGGGATTAGGACATACCTGTAAAAAACTAGATGTGGACTGAGTGGTAGAGAGAGATAATACCGATACCTTTAGGGTCAATTGGCGTAAAGGACAAAATGCTACTTTTCAGGAGAAGCAAAAAACGTTTTTTTTATTTTTAAATCCCTTGTATTTTTTTTATTTGTGGACCTATATCTTCGATGTTTATGACAAAAGTGCTTAGAATTCTTCCCTTTTTGCGGTAGAATGGTAATCATAACGATAAATAGCATATTTTAGAAGTTAAGGGTCCTTTACACCCCGGAAAATAGCGTTGGTAGTCCTTTACGCCCCGAACTTTTTAAAGAAATCTTAAGTTTTGAGGTTGTAAAGGTCAGTTTTATATAAAATTATACAATTTTCGGGTGTATAGCTCACTATAATTTACACATTTTAGGTTATTTTCCTTACATAACTGTAATTAAAGGAATCAATTATGCAAAATATTTTCTTATTTGCTACTATTTCACTTTTGGAAATATTATATTTTTATATTATTGCTTATGAATCGTTCAAAATATGTCATTAAAGACGTTGTACACAAGTTATATTCGTGAACTGCTATTTTGTAGTGGAAACATGTAGATTATCCAGGGTAGGAATAATGTAAATGAAAGCGTGAATCATAGGTAATAATTGTAACAAAATGTTTATCAATTTAAATATTAAATCAGATATCATAAACGTTAAGTAAGTACGTCACTTATTCATCATTTAAAGGAGCGACCACACCGCTGCGTATACGCAGTGACGTGTCGCATGCGTCATGTTCTCTCACCGTTTCTTCATACATTTTGTTCCGTAAACGCACCGTCGACGTCTTTTACGCATTGGTGTGGCCGGACCTTAACGCAACTATACACAAAATGAGATTGTTTAAAAGTTACATTTTATACCATTAAATATTTTTGTGTTTTTGGTTTTATGTTTTTGGTTTTATATTGGTAGCAAACAAACATTACTTTCAAAATGCATACAGGCATATGTAACGTCTTTATCCCTTACGGAGAAGACAGATCCAGAAGGTAACAAGACCTAAAGCCACGTTTTGCATGAGCATGATTGTGGGGGCTTTCAAAATTGGTTTTATTTCTGGTAACAGTAATCTTATTCTTCTAGGAACGTAATGATTTCAGTTCTTGTGAGTTTCAAAACTTCCAATTTAAATCAACAGGTAGGTATTCTAACAAACAAAAATCTTGCACGTTACGTGACTGAATGAAAGTATTTGGTCTGGCAACAGCCATATCTTGTATTTCTTTTTACTGTTTAGTATTGGAAGATTTCATGTAGGTACCATTTGTCATTAATTATTGCTCACAAAAACTGAAATCATTAAGTACCATCAAGTATAAAAATAGGTATACCTAATGGGACTGATTTTGAAAGCAATGTTCTTTTGTTAGCAATATTTAACAAAAAAACACCAAAATTCTTAATACTTAATTCTACTTATAGTTTTATGACAATGTGTTTTGTAATTAGTAGGTTTTAGTTTTAGTATCTGCATGTATTATATATTTAAAGGTAAATGATACAAAATTTAACTTTAAAAGATCTGATTTTGTACCTACTTAGTTGGATTGAATAATTAATAAGTGACGTGCTTAGTATTTGTGAGCTCTGAGGTACTTGATTTAACAAAATATATTGATATTTGGACATTTTGTTACCATTATGACTATTGAGCTTTAATTTACTACATAGTCCTGCGCTGGTAAATCTACATGTTTTTATTGCAATAACAATCGTTTACGAATATAACTAAACTGTGTAAAATATGTAAAACGAAATTTCAATTCTGAATAACTAACAACATATTAAAATTACGATTGCTAACGTTTAACTTTAGCCATGTTCAGCATAATTGTGGGCGTATAGGTGGAAAGGGGACCCAGCAATTACAGTTATAGTGAACTATACACCCCAAAATTATACTATTTCATGTGAAAGTGACCTTTACAGCCTCAAATAATTTTAATTCTTTCAAATTTTATGGGCGTAAGGGACTACCGACGCTTTTTTTCAGGGTGTAAAGAAGACTTAACTTTTTAAATATCCTATTTTTCGCTATGGTTACCATACCACTGTGTAAAGACAAGAATTCTACGCATTTTTGTCATAGACATTGAAGATATAGGTCCACAAATAAAAAAAATATTTAGCTTAAAAAAATGTATTTTGCTTCTCTCCTGAAAAGTAGCATTTTTGTCCTTTACACCAATTTTATTGAACCTTAAATTGTCGAATTTATAGAGATACACTTACCTTCTCATCAAAATTAGACCTAAATATTTATAATTTGTATCTTAGCCAGGTCGTATAAGCAAAGAAATAAATATGCATTCGTGTAAACGTCCTTTACGCCGTAGTTTCAATTTGGTATTAAAGTATGATGTATAGAAGTAAAGGTCGTAAAGGGCAAATAAGTAAATTAAGTCCTTTACAAGCAGGTATTAAAGGACAATATGGGTAAATTTAGCACTATACGTCGTTGTTTATACTTCATGATATCCTTTACGTTCCATGTGATTTTAGGCTTGTTATTTACACCCACAAAAAAAGCCAAAAATATGGGGCGTAAAAGTCAAATTTTACGAGATATCAAAATTTCGAGTATACAGTTCGATAGAGCTTGAAATTCTGAACAAAACTGTATAGTTAACTCATTTTCGGTATTTTGTCCTTTACGCCAATTGACCCTAAAGGTATCGATACATCTATAAGGATCGCCGGTTGTTTTTTAAAAAGTAGATAGAAAGATAGTAGAAGCCGTTTCTTTCAATGTACCCTACATAATAATATGCGAGACACGATTAGGCAAATAGCAAATTCAATATCTATACGAATAGGCTAGCAGGCTAGCCTTATGAATGACCAAGGCAGAGGTAACAAATTAAGAAAGAATAACAAAGCGCCGTCACGTTTAAAAAACTTAAACAAAAATTAAGTCAACATGCGGTCTAAAAGTCAATCCACTCAAGAAACTGCATAGCGCTTAAAACTTTTTAGATAGGTATGGCACGTGTTGTGTTTAGTCGGGCGGGTGCGCGGGGCGCGCGGGGCGCGGCGGCGGCAGATGCGCCGCGCAGCGCCATCTCTCGGCGCGGGGCGCGGCGGCCAGGTGCACCGCGCGGCCCGCGCGTCGGCCGCCGCCCGCAGTCCGCCGCCACACGCCGCCGCGAACACGCGTACTCAATGCTCCACGCTCCCGACTACACGCGCGTGTTTCGAACGTAGTGCACGACCGGTTCGCCACAGTGAACACGAGTGAACCCAGTGAACATAGTGCTCAGTGCGAGTGATGGATTGCGGATCCTGTGCCGACTGCTGACCGACGGCTTAGGCCGACGCGGTCCTGCGATATATGCCCCGGCGCCGCTGGCTCGGCCGCGCCAGCATGCGCGCCCCTGCGGTGTTGCTCGCCCTGCTAGGGTTCCTACCCCAGGTACTGGACTGGAGGCCGCGAGGTTCCCACGTCGATCGTCCTGGATAGCCGGGCGTCGTGACTGCAGGACGCGCCTGTGTGTGTCCGATAGCGAACATAGTTAGTTGCATAGTTATAAAGAAAGTTCAGGTTTTAATACGGCCGGCGCGCGGGGTCAGGCGGGTCGCGCGAGCCTCTTCGTTTTAAAATTAGATGCATTCCGAGGCTTCGAGTGAAGATCGGTACCTAGGCCACTGCACCGACAGGAATAGCTTCCAGACAGGCGCGTTATTTCAGACAGGGTTAGTAGTTCGGTCTAGTTAACAAAGCTCGTTTGTGGGCCGGAGCTAATGTTGGTAATTCGTCTTCATAACCTCAAAAGTTGTAGGTAAATAGTGACGCGTTGGTTTACTTTATATCTGTAAGGTCATTGCCCCAGGCCGGTCAAGGTTACGCTAAGGGCTGGGGGCCCGAGCGAACTTTTCTAGGGTTCTTGCGCTCGCGAGCGCCAGCCACTCGTGAAATGCCTAGGTGCCCTGACCTGAGTAGGTAATTCGTTCGTTAGGCTAGCGTGACATGTCAAGTGAAAATATTTTAGTTACAAATAATTTTTACTTACATTCACATCTCAACAACTTTAATTCAAAGCCAATAAACTAAGTACTTAGTTAACGTAAACTTTTGTCTTCAAATATACTGGTAGGTAGGTACATTGATACGAAAAATCTGCTGCTAAAGTGAAATATCCCCGCTGAGTTTGTAATTAAGATGATAAGACGATATCCATCTTTAGGTACACCTAGCTACCTGTATTTTTGAGACTGCTGCGATAGGTATGAATATAATTTTTGCTTTTGTACATTTATTCGTTGAACACCAAATAAGTAACCAACTAAAGCGATTAGGTACCTAAAGATATGGAAAGATCAAAACATAAAAAAAAATCTTACCTAGTTAGATTCGTAGTATACCTACTCTATTCAAAGTGGTCTTGCCCTTGAGAGCGATCCCATACTAATGTACCATACATATACGTAACGTACGTATAGATGCATTATATAACAAACAAACATAACATAACAAACAAACAGTCTCATACCTTTAACCCATTAAAAGTTAGAACTTAACTCAGTAGATACCTAAAACAACAAACAAAGCGGCAATTGAGCCGATTTCTGAAAACAAAACTCAATCAGCTCTCCGATCTAAAAACCAACAATTACCTACTTGTGCGGCCGACCAACTGACAGACATGTTTATTTATACTATAGCTAGTAACATCTACATCTCGAGATTCTCGAGACATCCGAGAAAAGCATGATTCACCATCGATCCGCAACTTTCCCGATCGATTATTCGCTTCCTCTGTGCCATTTAGCTAGTTCATAACAGAAATTCTGAATTTCTATTAGGTATTATCAGTTGCACGCCCTACCGAAATGTCAGAGACACCTCGATAAAAAATCGATAGCTAACTAAGTAGTATAGTAGCTTTTTGTTCTCCCGCATCGCACCGGTCGCAACATTTCGCAGGGCCCTATCCCCAATCGTGCGCTAGCGACTGCTTATTTATTAATGTACGCGAATGTACCGTTATTCTACTAACACATGCAGCTACACGTATTTAGAACTTCGTCTGTGTGAGGTGTCGATTCCGACGACATTGTGATTTTGGTTAAGTTTTTAATCGCTTTATAACCAGCCCGGCAGGTTAAATTACCGTCTATAGATCTCGCACACTCGCCCGTCTCGTATGTTTAGTCCTATTTATAACGTGCGTGTGTGCGTGCGTTTTCAAGGCATTATACATTATGAATGAAGTCGCGTTGTTTCATAAAAAAACGGTATTTTGCGCACCGGGGACAGGTTTGTCCGGGGACGTGACGACGCCGGCATTGATGTAATTGTCCGGCATCGGTTAACTCGATTCTTTATGATGCATGCTCGCATCCGCAGGAGTGGAAGCGATTGTCGATAGTTTTTGTTTAGCCGTCATTAAGTGGCTGGCGTCGCTCGCGGCTCGCGTGCTGCCTGCTGCCGCTGCTGCGGAAGCGGCGTCGGAAACACGTCTGCCCAAAACCACAATTCCAATTTCAATTTATAAAACTATTACAAGTAAACAACGGATAAAATGATCCTCCGGCAAACAGAAGGATAAGGCCGTTTAAAATATCACCTCGATTGTACCGCATACGGGCAAAAGATTCTTTTTACTATGATAGAATGTGCAACGCATTTAGCTGAGATTATAGCTGCATTCTATAAGTGTTTCTGTATAACAGCTAGTGTATACGTGGTCGCTCGGCGCCTGGGCCTAACTAGGACATAGCTTGTCATAGCTCGCATTGAACGTATGTGATTGCGTTATGATTTGTGATATAACTAATACATTTCATTTCGCGCAGCCTACTTCGCACTGGCCGGTATGACTTGTAACATGTACACGCACCCACATATTTGAACTTTACAGCAAAAAGTCTTATGAGCATATGAATTCCAAACGAACATGAGTCGTTTTTACGTCGGCAGGCCGCATAGCGAGCCAGCAGGTGTGCGTACGCCGACTCCAAAGGACTCAACATCTGCTTTTTTCTTAATTTACACGCACTCGAATTCTAATTGAGTCGAGTTTAAAGTTCACTTCGAGTCGAGCCCGTTCCGTTATCACTGCTTAATGGTCGCTTAATTACCGGAATCGCTGCATTAAAGCTCGAACGAGACACTATATTTCGGGCTGAAATTGTTTGTAGACCCAACTATGCTCATAAATATAATTTATTAGGTAAATAGTTTAAAAAGTTCTCACAGTTAATTTCGAGTTATTACAGTCATATTCGCAGGATAGTCTGGCCGAGCCATAAATATAGTGGTTGGCGTCTGGCCGGCGTATCAGTTCAGTAACAATGCACAGTTTCTCCGTTTTCCCATCCTGCCACCTGCCGCGATTTCGGCCACTCACACACGTTTCACAACAATTAATCCCCGTATGTCATGTTAGTCGCAATAAGCATTTAAGTATGTGAAACTCCCTAACGGACCAACCCTGTTATAATTTCGTCCATTGTCCAAAATGGTTTTTGTTCTATGAGAACCGGCTCAATTATGAGACGAACGTACGAAATCCGTATAATCGTCGGTTAACAGCTTAACTATGAGAAACTGTGGTTTTGGTTGCATTGTGTCGGCCGGGCGGCGCCCACGCGCCGTCACGGGGACATCTTCACGAGTGGTGAAGGATCCATTACATTACCCTCGCTCATTGCGCCGCTGATCCCTTCTACTCCATCGCCTCTTTCACCTTTTTGCTCCTCGACTGGACGTTTAATTGATTCCCGTTCGCGCACAAAAACGCAGCCGCCAGGATCATTGATCAGATTACGCAATGCCGCCAAACTGGATGCTCGGGGACGTCAATATTATGCATTATTTATAAACAAGCATAACTCGACGTCCGCAGAGATTGCTGGTAAGGCTCGACGGTATTCGTAAATTGAAAACTAATTGACAACGATCCAAATGCGACGCCGTTTAATATTGAATATTGAACGAGCACGCGATTTAATATTGCATTGTTTCGTACAGAATTAATTCCGAATTGGGTGAATGCTGAATGCGGCGTGGGTTGCACAAGGCAGCGTTGCGGGGAGATGAGTCTAGCTCCTGTGTAGGTTGAAAGTTAAGGTTGTTAAACGACAGTTATGAATGCTCAAATTCACACCGCGATATAATTACTCAACTACGAAGGCGTTTAAATTAATTGCGTCGTTTCGAGTGTCCCACAGTCCCACACTTAGAAACTTTATTGTCTTTTTAAGTAGGTAAAGAAACTAAAGAAATTGAAGGGGCAATTATGTGGGTAAATTTGCCCGGTGTCCCCATACACGTCTGTGTCACAGTCGAACAGGCAAATGATTAAATTTCTCCATACGTCGAGAGCGAATCATGCGCAGGTACCGGTGCATAGCGTTTCATAACTGCCCATTACTATGCTATGGCTAGTCGAGCTAATTTACTTAATCTGCAGCACCCAATTCATATGCTAATTTTGTTTTCGAAATAGGTTTAGTGCATCCTAAGGTTAGGCAATTTGTGGGTATCTTGCTATATCTCTGTTGATGCAAATAAGTGCACGCATTTATTTTCATGCAAATTGTAACTTAAATTTGAATAATCCATAAATTCAAAGGGCAGTAAGCGAATGCTAAATTTCCGTGTTAAAATACTGTAAAAAAACGTTCTTACGCATTTCAAAGTAGGTACCTACCATTTGACATTAATCAGTTGATCACATACGATTATGGTAAAGTTATGACAGCAGTCTCGTTAGTGTTGCGAGTTATTAAAATAAAATTCCCTAGTTTCTGGTGTTGTCATGATTTATGACTGACGTGTCGCCTGGGAACTTGTAGATTCAATAATAAACATGGGCATTGCGAAAGTATTTTAATAAGTTCCGTATTGAAACTCGACGGTTCACACGTAGAGATCCTAATAACAATCCGAGCAAGAAGATCGGATCAGCGATACAAAGTATGCGCCGTGCGGGCCTCTACTACATAAATGGCTATAGATACATACTACTATGTCCGTAGATATGTACATGGTTTTCATTTGCTTCTTGATCTTTCTTCACTTGTTTAGTAACTACCAAGGTAATGTATGTAATGTTATTTTTGTGAGAAATCATCTGTTTGTTGAATCAGGCGTTATTTTGTGGAGGTCCATAAAATCGACAAAAACGGTTTCACGTTTGTGCGACATATATTTACATGCAAAAACCGCCCCAACATAAACCAACATGACACAGACCCTCCTATCACTAACACCACACAAGATCTCTACTCTTTAAGAGTTCATTATCAAAACCAATCTATACATATAAAATTCTAAGTCCTGACTGACTGACTGACTGACTGACTGACTTAACTATATATCAACGCACAGCCCAAACCACTGGACTTAGAGACTTGAAATTTTGCACATAGATACCTTATACAATGTAGGCATCCACTAAGGAAGGATTTTTGGAAATTCCCACGGGATAAGGAAAAAACGGGAATTATATATTCGACTCCGAGTGACGCTATCTCAGTAACTATAATAACTAGACTCTTCAAATTTGATACAAAAGTACGTGATTACAAAACGAAGAAACTAATTTCAGGATTTTTGGAAATTCTCACGGGATAAGGAAAAAAACGGGACTTATATATTCAGTTAAACGAAATCCTATGAACTATAATTACTAGACTGTTCAAATTTGGCATAGAAGTAGGTGATTATAATAGTAAAATAACATTTTAATGATTTTTGGAAATTCTCATAAGCAAAAAACGGGATTTATATATTCAGTTCTACGGGATCGATTTTTCGTTTTACTGGTCGTATAAAACTGAAATTTGGCCTTCAAGTTCCCTTGGGGAGTGTAAACAATAAAAAAAGGATTTCCCGAAATTCCCACGGGAACGGGAAAAACGGGACTTTTCGTTTTACTGGTTGCAGAAAGCTGAAATTCGGCATGTAGATTGCTTCGGGAGTGCAAAGGAGCATTAAGAGAGTACTTTCCCAAATTCCCACGGGAACGGGAAAAATATTTGTTTACAAAGAAATACTGCGGTAGGCATAATATGGCTAGAAACTTGAAATTTGGCACACATATACCTTGAGTATCCTAGAGGTGCACTAAGAAGGTATTTTTCGAAATTCCCACGGGATAGGGAAAAAAACGGGATTTTTTGTTTTACTGGTCGTAGAAAGTTGAAATTTGATAAGAGCCTTCCTTGATGAGTGTATGGGAGCACTAAGAAAAGATTTCCAGAAATTCCCACGGGAACGGGAAAAACGGGGTTTTTCGTATTGTAAGACGTAATCTTTACTGGTCGTAGAAAGATGAAATTTAGCATTTAGCTTTCTAAGGGAGTGTAAGGGAGCATTAACAAAGGATTTCCTAAAATTTTTACGGGAACGGGAAAAATATTTTTTTACAAAGAAATACTGCGGTAGGCATAATATGGCTAGAAAATTGAAATTTGGCACACATATACCTTGAGTATCCTAGAGGTGGACTAAGAAGGTATTTTTCGTAATTCCCACGGGATAGGGAAAAAACGGGATTTTTTGTTTTAGTGATCGTAGAAAGCTGAAATTTGGTAAGAGCCTTCCTTGATGAGTGTATGGGAGCACTAAGAAAGGATTTCCAGAAATTCCCACGAGAACAGGAAAAACGGGGTTTTTCGTTTTACTGGTCGTAGAAAGATGAAATTTAGCATTTAGCTTCCTTAGGGAGTGTAAGGGAGCATTAACGAAGGGTTTCCTAACATTTTTACGGGAACTGGAAAAACCGGGATTTTACGTTTCCAGACGAAACAGCGGAAGAAAGAGACTTAACATTTACCTATAACGTTTGTTTCTTTAAAGGCTTTATACTCCGAAAGCACTCCCCAAAATTTCCACGGGAACGGGAAAAAACTTATTTTTTCATTTTACATCTTAGCGCGTACGAAGTCGCGGGCAAAAGCTATTTGGGATAGGTATATTTTAGGACAGCCATTTAGGTTAGGTTAGGTTTGTTTTATAAAAATCCTGCAATATTTACAGTTTCAGAAAAATTAAGGCAGCGGGGCAATGCGGGGGCTTGCTTGCATGCTTGCTTGAGTCCTTGCTTTGCATGCTTTATTGCATACTTGCTTTCATGCATGCTTGCATGCATGCATGCATGCATGCTTGCGTGCTTACTTGCATGCATGCTTGCTTGCACGCTTGCTTGCATGCTTGCTTGCATGCATGCATGCTTGCGTGCTTACTTGCATGCATGCTTGCTTGCACGCTTGCTTGCATGCTTGCTTGCATGCATGCATGCTTGCGTGCTTACTTGCATGCATGCTTGCTTGCACGCTTGCTTGCATGCATGCTTGCTTGCACGCTTGCTTGCATGCTTGCTTGCCTGCTTGCATGCTTGCTTGCATGCCTGCTTGCATGCCTGCTTGCATACCTACATGCTTGCAGGTTTGGGTGCTCGCTTGCTTGATTGCTAGCTTCTTTGAAATGCTCATGGTTCACGCGTGCGAAGCCGCGGGCAAAAGCTAGTTACTAAGTACACCGTCAACACTGAGCACAGCTAAAGGGATAAGTCCGCCATTGTACATGTAGCTTAATGTTTGTCTATTGTGTTTCTTTATTTTTATTTTTGTACAATGAAGTGTAACATACATATACAACTGTCCCTCAAGCAAACTAATGACGTGCTAAACATTAGCTTGCTTTGTGTGGTTAAGGATTAACAATTAACTGTTTTGTTTATCAATCATCTACACTTTTTAGTTTAATATATTTTAATAAATCAAGATGAGAATCCCATTCGCATTAGACATTCTGGTTTTCGCTCGGCTTCTATATCACTCAGCCGTTGTTAAATAGCCCTTATCTCTCGCGCCGCGGCCGCCGACGCACGAAATCTCAATTCCCTTGTGCAACACGCTTAAATAACCGCAAAATACCTTATTATGCGCTTTCCATATACGATCCAGCAATCTGCGGGCCTATTACGCTGCGCTCATGATTCTCCGTTAATTTCGAATTCCAGACTCAGATCGTATGTTACTTTTATGCTCGCAGCTGCCACGAATGGCACAAAGACTTGCACCCGATCCGCTTTGTCACAGACGCCGGGGCAAAGTAAAAGACGCTTACAAACCCACCCTTTGTAACGCGCACAATTGTCACTGTAATTCTCAAAACTAAGGTCCCCGCGAAACCCATTCGCAACGAAACGCGTTTTTTCATTAAGCAATTAATCTCGTCTCGCGACCGAATGCCTATTTTTATCCTCAACATCTTTATGACACGTGTGTAAGAAAAAAAAAGATTAAAAAATAAATCATACTGCCGTTCCGAATATAAACTTTGAATCGCGAATTCGGATGCACTCGGGGCCACATCGTCGCGTTATTAAAAGACTCTGTTTGGGTGTTTATTTTAACACATTTCGCTCGTGTATAACGGACGAGATGAAAAACATTCCCCTGCGTTTCATTATTTGAGTTATTTTTAGACTTCGCTCAACCTGCCGTCTGGAGCAAGTGTTTACTCCGCTGGCTTACATACGTACAATGGTGTTCACATTATTACTCCTTATTAGGTCTCCCTCGTAAACCGAATCCCTATTAGAAGACGGCCGTTGCGTTGTCTTGTGCAACCCGCAATTCCAACAAGCGAGGTATTTTGTATTATTACGAGTAAATCATTTTGACACACCAATCCTCAATTCTGCATTAGCCGGTGCAATTAAAACGAAAAAAAGAATTAATGTATCACGATATGTTACCCGCACTGGTAGGTATTGCGTCGACTATTACTCAAATCAATTTGGACGGTTTTGTCGGGTCTTACCGCGGCGCAATTAATGTTAGAAGCCAGTGTTGCTTTCCTAAAAAAAACATTGAATATTAATGTTCACGACTCTGTAACGTCGAAAGCATTAAATGTGAAGTCGTATGTTAAATAAATGAGACTCATCTCGAACTTATTTAATTGATTACTGGCACAAACACGTTCCCGCTTTACATAACAACCATTACCTGGTGAAACATAAACTGATTCGAAATTCGAATCTCGTTTGGATGCGTTCGCGTTCACATGTTTTATTTATTTGTTGGTAATTGTTAATTGACAAACGGTCATGAAGCTTAGCGCCTTTAAAAGGTGTTCTTTAAACATCAATCAGAAAGTCATCGCGTCAAATAGCCTGGAGACATTATAAAATATGAGTTATTCGGTAGTCGGTAAGCATTATTTAATTGTTGGTCCGTGGCGCGCCCGCGGCGGCCGCCGTCCGCGTCCCGTTCGCCTCCGTTTTTTACAAACCTAATTGTTTAATTTACCGTTTAAACTAAACCATTGAGAAGAAGCTCACGCTATATTTATATCTGCATCTAAATTACGCTGCTACTTTAGAAGCATAAACAAAACAGTAAGCCACAATTTATCATAATCTGTGCTACTATAACTCGTTCTATAAACAATACATCAAGTCGATAACAAAAAAGGGGATGTTTAGAGTGCCCGTAACTTTTTTGGGAGCATTTTTTTTGTTCCGCTCCTACCTGGTGTTGGAACCACGTAGATGTGTGAAGAGTTCGCTGCGTTCTTGTCAGTTCAGTGTAGTTAGAGGGAGAAGTAGGATCACTTGTTTTACACGTTCTTATAAAAATCCAACCCCTGTCATATACCGTGGCAGGAAGTCTGGTGAAATCTGGCGTCTTTTTACCGCAAGCTTTGTTTAAACGGGGGTAAGTTGTGACAGACAGACCTACCGACGACGGCGAGATAAGATTCATTTGAATGCCCCATTGTTCGTAATTCAAATTCTTTAAAATTAACAACTCGAACGATAAAGCTTGATATTCGTGGGAATCTCCGTTTATCACTCAATTTGTATAATTATTGCGTTTTTATGAGCATTAATTTGCTTAATATATTTTACGAGATCATCGACGTACCTACGGACTGATTACTTAAAGCTTTATTATCATCGACTTGGTTATTTAAGATTCGAATCACGGGGTCTTTTAATGACTGCAGCAGGCACAGTAAACTTTTATGAATCTAATTTATAGCGCAACCCATCAAATAATCAATTAGATCGAAAGTGCACAGGAAATTATTTTTTGTTTTTTATTAACTGGCAACACCGTGGTCACCCATACCGGGCGGTAATGATTCGCTAAGACACGCCCGCCATAACTTAATATCTACCACTTCCTTCCGATACCTTATAAATAACGCTCCTTCGAATTCAACACTCGTCTTATCGAAATTAAAAGTGAGTTAAGTGCGTCTAAGTACTCTAAAGTGCGTCATAATATTAAAATAATGAGCAGGACCATGTTCAGCAAAAACTTAAGCGCATTCCCCGCATTAGTCTTAAAGTTGACCCCACATGCAACGACCAACTGCACGTATTAATAATATACAAGGGTTGAACTACCCCGGAGGGCAACAAAAACTCGCTATTATTACACAAAGCTAACAAAAAAACTCTAGGGAATTCAAGTCGTTTAACTGACGAATGCTTATCTATCAACATCGGGAGCTAAATCGATCACATATTTCATCCAAAATTTTGATCCTGGCAAGCACAGAAAAAAAAAACGTTCAAAACAATGCGTGGGGCGTCGAACATTTGACAGTTCTAAATACAAATTTTTGAATTGCGCTCAGCGGTGCGTTCGAAATTCGAATCGGGTTAAGGGTGTCACCGCGTACAGTCACCCCACATGCTCGCAACCCCATTTTTGAGCGACCTACATAGTGTCCAGTAAAACCGTTAATGTCTCGTCTGGATCGATACATCACGGACAGTTGTGCAAATACTCAACCTATTTGAGGATTACATCTTGGGGGTGTCGAAAGCTGTATCACTTACGGCACTAACTCCTTGTTTGTCTTGTCACCATGATATTGATAAATGGCCCCAACCACGGAGTGTAGACACATTTATGTCGTTGCTTTTATTACTAATCTCCATAAATGGTGTCCGACCGTTATTAGTTGAAAATTGAAATTCACCGTGTCTGCTCTATCATTAACATTCATTTTAATGCCGTTTACTCGTGTATTAACGCTGTGCTTTGTTTCAGGTGCTGACGTCCGGTTCCTTCGAACTTAGGATAAAAAGTTTTACGAACTCGTTGGGTAGGTTAAGTAGTGGCCAGTGCTGTGATGGTTCGTCTAGTAGTAGTGAAGCGCCGTGCTTGGCGCCGTGCAGGACTAAATTCCGCGTGTGCCTCAAGATTTATCAAGCTAATATCGATACGACATCGCCGTGTACCTTCGGTGATATCACGACCCCAGTGTTAGGAGGAAACTCATTGGATGTGCCCAACCTTAATGTGGAAGGATTCAGTAATCCCATCGTGTTCCCGTTCGACTTCACGTGGCCGGTGAGTACGATTTTATTTCATTTAAAATTCTTGTTTCATAAACAAACCGACACTTCATTAATTTTGTAAGCAATAGTAAAATCAATACATCGTAAAAGAAGCATTAAGTAGCAACCCTACATCAATAAATCAATGCCGCTGATGTTACCAACATTCAAATTCCAATAATCCACACGAAGGCCAGTGCGTCCCGGCCGCCGTAAATAATAGTAAAAAA
This sequence comes from Pandemis corylana, assembly GCA_949127965.1. Lineage (NCBI taxonomy): Eukaryota > Metazoa > Arthropoda > Insecta > Lepidoptera > Tortricidae > Pandemis > Pandemis corylana. The sequence continues at coordinate 4,775,319 of OX421869.1, forward strand.
GAAATTACGGGATTCTGTATTCAAATTTGACAGAAGCGATGACGATAAGAATACTTGATGGTTTAACGAGCGACCGCGTGGGACGATTACAGCGTTCAATGGTTCATTTTTAATTAATTATGAAGTCGCGTCCGTACGACCGTGTGTTATTAGAGGCAGTTCTCGGTTAACCTTCATTGTGGCTGCGTTCTCATCTCCAGACCGATTACCTGCTTAGTGCAGAGGCCGGGATCGTGATTCGATATTGTAATTACCTGTTATTTATTTACAGATCTTGCTTAGATCTCGCGTCCAAGGATAACGGACATCTTAATTGGGCCTAAGTTACGGTTGTTTCGCCGCGTGAATTGTCCGTGGCCGCGGCCTGTGTGTCCACTCGACGTTTCGTTTCGAATGCTGTTTGTATTTTGTTTAGCGGCCCGCCTCAAATGTCGTACCGACTCGTAATGTTTGAGCAAACAGTCGCTCCTAAGCTCGCCCGGCCGCTTGCACAAGCGGACCATCTGGAGAAAAATGTGGCATTTGGTAGGTAACCAAAGAAACTGCAGGTAGAACGTAACGCACACCGAAATTTAAGACTTTTTCTAATAGTGGATACACGTCCGGTATCTCCGCTGACAGTATCGTTCCGAATGAATTGGTGCTAAATTGAAACTTCCTGTTTAAATTCTCATAGAGTTCTATTGCCAGACATATGGCATAGCGACATGCGATCAATTGAGCGAAAGCCGCGCGAAATGATCCTGTCTATCGAGTTTCGGAAGTGACAGTGACAGGTAAAGCTCTCGATCGCCGCTGTCGAATTCACGCCATATGCCCTTTATCTCACTCGATAGGAGCTCGACGTGGAAACATCTCCCATATGCCATGAGTGCCATGACGCCCCTTATGTTCCGCCCGGGCGGATTCTTTGTAGTGTCTGAGGAAATACACGTCACGACCTTTGCCGATCGTGTTGTAGATGGGTGCGTCGCATTAAAATATACCATCCGCCCTAAGGAGCATTATTAGCTGTTTTTTCTCGCAATGAGGTCAGCGTCGGGCCGAGAAGAGCCTGTTTTACGAGGCATATCGCTCGCACGAATAAATATGTACGCGTAATGTTGGTATATACGGGGTACACGCTCGGCGCTGCCTTCTCGTGACTCGCCGAGCAGGTGAACGGCGCTCGCTTCAGAAAGGATCAGTGGCGTTCGATTTTCGAAATTGACATTTAATTTTACCATCGATAAGACGTGTCAATGGCCAGCATCACAATATTTTGAAACGCGATCCGCTCCGCGCGGCTGCCGGCTAACGGTCGCGGTCGTATTACAAGATTACAACCCTGGAACGGGAGAGTCGATTTCGTCACAACAGCCTCCGAACTTTTATCTGATCCCCTGTTAAAACCCAAGCCCGGCTCGCGATGTGACCCGCCGATAATAGGTCATGAGCATATTAATATTACTGACAACATCGAACAGTGAAATTACAAGTACGGCGTGCGCGTTAACGACGCATAGAAACGATTTATCATCCGTTTAAAGAAAGAGATGGCTCACTCCAAAAAGAAATCTCATTTGTATTCAGCCGCTCGGCTCGGCGGCGGAGTTTCATTTATTTTACTCTTAAACAATTTGTGTTTGTAAATCACAAGTTTTATATTGTAATGCGGCTTTGTGCGGCCCGTTAGCCGGTCCGGATGTCACGAGCGGGCATGAGCGAGTCGCCGCACGTAGCGTGTAAGAGCAACTTTAATTGTTACGTGTGGACGCAGGGAAGGTTAGCGCTGGCCCGCGCCCCGGGCTAATTGCGCCGGCAGAATCGCTCCCGGACCACGACTCATTCATTCATACAGGGACCGTTACTCGCCGCCATTTTAATGTTGACGTAATTATGTAGGTATTTAAAGGGAAGCACCTGCGTTACCCAGGAGAGGCAAATGTCAGAGTGTACTTCCGCGCATGCCGCGCGCGTACTCGCGCCGCCGCGGACTGACCGTGAACTATACTTTTTATGGATTCACTATAGATCCGTATTGCTTTAGACATTACTCATCTATGGCTCTGGGTTTATCTTGATAAATCGACTCGCATTGTTGTTAAGTCTCATCGATAAAAACTGGTCAAAAGTTAATTTGAATTGTTGTTACTTCGGTAATTAATTGTACGCAATTCGTTTCGGCGATTTGTAATCGACACAGAAAAAACATCGCATGTCTCAATTCCGTTTACGCGTTTACAAGCTGGCAACACACTTTGAGTTCTTGATTCGACTGAGAAGGAAACATAAATTCAAATTTTCGGAACGCATTCGAAATTTTATCTGCCGCAGCCCTATAACGGAAAACATTAGGCATTTTCTCTCGCGTATTAACAAATGTGAGACTTAAAGTAGCGTGCCTCGACTTAATTAAGGTTAATTAAATCAGAGCTAGTTATACCCATATTTGTGTTTTATACTTTTATACATTTTTTATGTGTCTATTCGGATCGGCCGAGCGCAACGTTCCCAGCTACGCGGGGGGTAACAGCTACAATTGGTCAATTGTGATCTTTCAAACGTAATCTACCAAACATGATTCTCTATGGGAAAAATGTCTATTGGCTTTTACTTTAATACTGGCCGAACGAATGAAAGTCCGAAACAAAACAAATGATGGTTGTACAAATATTCACTAAAGTTTGAGGACTAAACGTGTGATCAATGCGCCGTCTAGTGAGGAAACATTTATCGCTCAACAGAACAAGCAAGCAGCGGCGTAACTAATACAAGAGATTGTTACTCACTTTGCATGTTTCGTCAATAGTTTCACGCTCCAAATATGCGCGTACGTAATTTTGCATTTCAATGAAAGTAGATAATCCACAGTAGGCCGGTAAGGAAATGAATACCTTTAAAGGAATTAAAAGAAAAGCGAGCGTTGGCGCAATTGAGTTTCGAAGAAGTTAGTGTTCCAATGACGTCAGGTCGCAATTCGAATTTCAAAACAATAGTACCTACGGTAACGCACGCTCCAGAGCAGCGGCGTGCATTGTCGGCGTGTGAACGCAGCCACTTCTTGCGCCCCTAACGGCTTCTCCATTAGAAAGTAATTAACAATACATTTCACGTCGCATAAAAACGCTCCACACCTACGAATTCGAACACGAAACTTGGATAGAATCGTCCATAATTACGATCGAATTGTAATCGGTTACACGGGCTGCATTGTTATTCAGCGGGCGAGTCGTTACATAAGCTACATACACGAAAAACGGAAAACGTTACCTTCGCACGGATCATCGACTCGTTACTTCACTGCGCTAGTGCATTCGGCGGACGCTTTATATTAAACTATAGCTCGCCGCACTTCCGTCTACCAAGTTTTTTACGGTGGAGAGCGCTCTCAATAATTTCCTTTATCTCAATCCGCTCGCGCCGGGAACCTCTTAAAATACTTACCCCTACATCCGCTTCTTTTAATAAAGTCTACCGAAGCTACGGAATGCCTCGCGCAGCTTGTTCTCGTCGACACCGTCTTTATCTCCAACGGCGGCAATTAAAACCTTTAGAAAAAGCATCGCGAAACCAAATTCCCCGTAAAAGTAGATTGACGAGCACAACTTACACGCCATTGCAAATCAACTTGAATCACAATTTCATAAGTTTCAAATTTAAACAATCGGAGCGTGTATAATTGCCGCGCACCGGTTGCATTGTTCGGAGCCACTGCACAGGTATTCAGCAACCTTATCAATTAACAGCGGGTTTTCTACTGAATCCGCCTAAATAAACTACCGCACAATAGCGCCTCGGCTCAATTATGCCGGGCCTTCCGGGTGCTAAAATAACAATCCCACGTCGACACTTCCAAACCAAATTCGAAGATTATGATTGGTCATAGACAAGGAGATAAAGAAAATAAGCTCATCAACGGAGTGAATAGACAATAAAGTTTACCGGTCTTGTTATTACGGACGTCTCGAGCCGGACGCTAAAGAAAACACTCCTTTTTCAAATGGACGCTCGTTTACGGTCAGATTCTGACGTTTTAATTGCGTCTCTCCAAACATTTACGGCCGCTAGTAAAGTTGTTCAAAGAGCCCGATTTATACTTATTACTAGACGAAAAGTTCGCGCGGGTTTTTTGTTGCACCCACAAAAGGTAGGATTAAACCGAGCTATGCAACGTCAATCAAATTTGAAATTAAGAACGGAGACACGGTCGCGTTCCGAAATCGAATCAGTCTCCGTTTTAGGCCGCGTTCCATTTTTATTAGTTTACGGCGGCGGTCGTTCGGGTGCGTTCTCACGTCCCGCGAGGGCGCGACGTGCCCTCAAATCTGCACTGATGAAATACCTCGCATTTCTGACTTTATTCATCACACGCGCTTAGCTTCTAGGAATCCTGAGTCGCATCGGCTCGCATGCTTCGCCGTTTCTGTGGAATAAACCCCTCTCATTATTTAGTCCGAGATGCATTGCACTAACTATTACAACGCTCGCAGACGTGTCAAAGGCCAATCACAGTCTGAGAACGCTTAAACTGTACATTAGAGCTAGGGCGACTATTTTACATACGGCCGTATCATTTGGTGCGATTGCATCTCGATGTCCTATTGAAGATTCCACTCCGGGAGCATTCTTGGAAGTTGCGTCTCCATTGTTGATCCGCTAGATTAGCCGGTTATCGCTCTTCTTGTGATTGTAAAACACTCTTAAGTTTATTTCCATTCGGTACGACCGTGACTGGAGTACAAACGCGTCACTTTTCTATGTATTACTCATCGCGCGGTGTAGGTAAGCCTGTCTAGTTTACTGTTCTCATGGTATGCAAAGTAGATTAACGAAACCAGTTGGGATTTGGCTCGCGCGGCTGAGTTCCGTAGATTCTCATGTCCGAACAATTGGTACTAATTGAATTAACTCTTAAACTAAAGTAAACAGTCGAGGTTAACTCTGTTAAGGTCAATTTGGAAGCACAATCTTTACAATCGTGTTTCATCTTAATTTAGTTTGTCACGAGTTTCCATCGCTGCGGGCCCCTGACTATAAAATATCGTCAGAGATCATGTCGAAACTTGTATAAAGAGGCTGTCCACGCATCATCTTCAAATCCGGATGAACTGATAATGAGTTGTTTATTTTTAATGCGGTTTCTCGTACCCTTCTCAGGGTCTTATCGCCCCATCTACGAAGCTATCTGACTCCCAAAATTTGTTGACTCCGAATTTTAGTTTTTTAATTCCCAAATGCTTCATTCAAATCATTCCGTTGTTTATTGCTGACATTTTCATGTTTGGGAATTTTGGGATTCCTGCGGACTGGCTGTCGGCGGATGCCTCGGGAAATTAAAGGTAGCCGTTTCGTTTTTCACTTTGGCCAGCATTCGGGGGCCGAATTCTTGCGGAGTAGTCGCTTTTTTTCGTGATGATTGTAATTGAGGGCAATAAATTGTTAATGTCTGACTTATTTCGTGTCTTCGTACTGACCGGTCGTCGGTGAAAAAGCGGTTACGCCCGTTTTTATGTCTCATAGTCTCCAAATCACGGGTTTATTTTAATACCGCGCCCGCAGTCGTTTATGCGGCAATTAATCCGCTCTTAATAACGGTCTAACTAAACACTGTTAATTTTTCTCTCGATGTTTGTTTTCTTGCTAACCGATTGCGGTAACACTGAGGCTTTATTATCGCCTCGCTTTATTGGTTAATTTTTATGATTGGCGTGTGAAAATGTTTAACAGGCTAAATTGTTGCTTAAATAAGTAATACTTTCGGTTACAACGGTTTCGCTGCGGTCATTGCCGATATTACAGCTACTCATTTATTGCAGTTTATCATTATTAATATTACACGCGTCCAAATTGATTTCTGAAAGCTTTTTAATTTATTAGGTGCAGAATGTGTACTCCGAACCGCAAGAGACATAAAATATGATACGTTATTACTAAATTGAAACCTAACGCGCGTATTAAACGGACGCATTAAATCTTTACAATTGGAACACTTCCAAACGTTCAACTTATATCCGAGTGATTTATATTGAATTTTTCAAATTTTAAGTGCTTTAAATCCGTTTGCATTAAGCATTCCATTTTCGAATGCAAACAAAGGATTTCTCTCGTTTGACAATTTGGATTTGGAACGCCGTAGGTTCACATAGCCCCGAGGTCGCCGCTTTGAGAACGTCTCACTTTTGTCTATGTATGCGCCGCGACGTGCTTGTTGCGACTAGCGACAAGGATAACCCGGCTATGTCGGAATGCACTCGAGTGTAGACACGGGGCCCGCGCTCGGTAGAGTCCGCGGCGCGGCGGGTAGGCAGAGAGAGGCTTCGACGGTACTCGCGTTTAACACGAAACTGCTTAGCATTCCGGCCGAATGCACGTGTACTGTCGCCAATAAACCGTCGACCTGGATATTTTTGTGGGAGAATATTCGAACAGGAAATCTCCCATTCACACGACATTTATCGCGACTAATAAGTAATACCTCATGCTATTTTATTGCAACAAAAAGGTCCTATTGCGAGTCGTGCGCCCGGGTCAACGCACCGGCCGATCGGCCATGCCGAAATAGAAGGAAGATAAATTTAATTAAAAGCATTAATAATCCGAATTAAACGCTCTCGAAACGCTTTAATAATGAAACACGTTACGCGTCCTGTAGAGTATTATCGGCCAGACGTTGAAAATTTGCATATCTTTTAATTTGACGTATGGAGCGGCGTCGCTACAAAAAGGCTAAATCTAATTTGCGAGTGTCTCGGTAATAAGCGGCATTGCAGACCTTATGTGAGTCATTATAAGTATTACAAGACCGGCGAGGGACCAGTACGGTACTGTCTGGGTGCATCAAAAAACCTGTCTCGGCGGCGCACGGAGTAACAAAGTGTGAAATATGAAATCACGACTCTTCCACTTGTCGGTGTTTGCGTTCCAAATATTTTCTCGTGTCGAAACGAAACTCGAAAGCGGGGCCTAATACGCTTTTCCTGATGTTTTATGAATACTTTCGATATTGTACGGTAAAGAGTGGAACGAATAATCGGATCGGGCCGCGGCCTTGTTCCATTTTAATCTTACCTGAACAACCGAAACTTTCATGTCAGCCTAGAGTGACGCCTAGCTGGCCGGCGTTGAGTAACCGACCGCTGAAACAATGCCGGCCACATCTGTTGCAGTTTTTACCCGCATTCATTTCGTCCAACAAACAACAATGGTAAAGGGAACACGTGTCACGAAGCTGCGCTTAAACTTCGGACACCTGACCGCTCCTTTTGTCCTAACAGTCCTAAGTCGTAAAGATCCCAAACACATGACGCACAAACGAGCCTCACGAAACACAAGTACAAACGAGACCCACAAAATACGGGTCCGTTCCCACGTATCCTTGCATCGGGCATTTTAATTAATAACAAAATAACCTCGGAACGGGCTCCGATATGGAAGTAGCCTCTTTGGGCACCCTCATAAAACGATTATCAAATAATTCCCCAGCATTCAGACCGCATCATATCAGTCTATTGCTTCGTTTAAGACGGTTATACAATTTAACGCATCGCATTCAGCCATAGGATTAATGCGTCGTGATACGGACGGTACTCGGCGGTGTTTATTGTTTAACTCATAAAAATAACATTCAATATTTTGAAAAACGAACATAAAATTCTAATTTGGCACGGTAATCGACGCGTCGGCGACTCTTGTTGCTTTATTTCAAAATGGGAACGGGCTAACTGCAAGTATCGATCGTCTGAAATATCATAAGTAAAGCTGCGTACACGGGCACGTTTCCTTAATTGCGAGCGGCTAGGCAACAAGTCTATGCAACTCTTAGTACGGTATTGCCAGCTCGACGCGTTTATAAAGGCTACCTGCGCACGTACGCTTACGTCGGCCACTTTTTATGGCCGCGTCGAGAGTCACTGTCGTGGGAACCGGCATATACTTACGCCGCCACAGCTGACCGAAATGCGCTCTCCATACTCGATTAACAAATCAATACGACTTCTACTACGGCTTACCATATTCGATCGGTTACGCGCTGTACAAATCATAATGTATTTTGACAACGGGTCGTGTTTCGCTCCTTATTCATACAGGTATTAAGGACGTTAATGTGACGTTTGGGGCGATAAAAGATGAGTCGGGGCTAAGGCTCAAAGTCGCTCGCCCAGCAGCCTGCTTAGTATGCAGCGGCGGCGATAAGACGTCCGCTCGTATTGTCCAAGTATTTAACGAAACGCTCGTTATAATTTCGTCAAAACCCAACACAGACACCATTTTCTTAATTGAGAGCCGGTCGATAAGCGATTAAAAAAACTTATGAATAAGTAAACGCGTTTCGAGAAGTAAAAGAGCTCGCGCTCGCGGCGCGCCCGTGTGAGGTGCTTTGAGAAGTAAAAGAGCTCGCGCTCGCGGCGCGCCCGTGTGAGGTGCTTTGAGAAAATATGATTTCTCGTATTGATTTCTAGTGACAATAATCATTGTTCATTAGAGACGCATAGGAACCGACCTATGCAAATATGTCATTGTTCAGGCGCGTGGTGGGCATGCAAATAGTGTTTTCATTCATCAGGCTAATTGGTGGCGACATCTGTCAGAGAAACTGAATCACTCCTTAAGCCGGCGATCAAGTGAGTTAAGTTAGGTGACCCCGCGTCCGGCCGCCCAGCTGCCCGTGACGTGCGCTGACTAATTATTCAGCTCCCCTCCAAGATTTCATACGCCATTAATTCCTTTACAAACGTCTCCCGCCAAAACTTAATTGACCACGTCTGGTAATCCTTTAACGACTGAAACCCCCCAAAGTACACAACGCTTGATTTTTGATCATGTAAATTGTTTCTTAACGAGTACGGATTGGATTCGTCTCGTAATTAAAGTTCGATTAGTGAACTGTTAAAGGTCGGACGGGAACAGCGGAGCTCTTGTTGGTCGTGCGCGCGGGTCGCGCGATGCAACCTCGATCCGTGGTTATGCTTCAAACAACCGGTTCCTCGGGTGGGAGAAATTTTCATAACCCGAGATGCTAGCATTCCGAAGTACTGAAAGCGCCGTACTTAAAAAACAGCGAGTACGGTCCGCGATTTGCATGTAAGGCCGTGGTCGCTTTCACCCGCCGCACGCGGCCGACAGCGGCCCGCCGCCCGCGGCGTCTGAATGGTGTGTTCGGGAATGCTCGGGAGTGGTCGTTTTCGCCCGCCGCGTGCGTTACGCCGCACGCGGCGGGCGAAAACGACCACTCCCGAGCATTCCCGAACACACCATTCAGACGCCGCGGGCGGCGGGCCGCTGTCGGCCGCGTGCGGCGGGTGAAAGCGACCACGGCCTTACACTTTCTTCCGACGCCGGCGAGACTTGGGCGCTGTTTCGGAGCGGATCAAATTTTTGCGAGAGCGGAACCGGAGCGTCGTCGCCCATAAAAGCCATTGATAAGTGGCGTCGCAGGCGCCTCGAAGGTGTTGACTCGTCGCGTTATCGTCTATAATCGATTTTCGACTGCCGTTTCGCCTCCTTGTGTAAACATCGACAAAATGTCAATAGCTCCCTATCTGATACGCTTAACTATTTTTTACGGCACGACACCATTACAGCGTCCCATATTGGGCACATTAAATTGTAACCGAGTCGACACGAGCGCATTGCGTTTGCATTATTTTTAGCGTTTATTAAAAACCATTTCGCTGCCATCTGCTCCCGCGTTCACCTGTCTATGAGCTCGGTACTTTACACTGCGCGCGCAGCTCGCGCCGCGACCGCGACCACCTCGTAAACTAAAGGAAATATTTGTACTGGCCGCCCGGCGCGCCCATTTTTAAAGGTCTCGTTTTTAAAGATGCATTATCTTGATTAATTGCATTGACATGAAAATCTCATTTGTTTCTGTGTGTGTGAGCTGTGTTTAATCGTTAATTTTCTGTTTTTCAGGGCACTTTCTCGCTCATAGTCGAAGCGTGGCACGACACCAACGAGACGTCGAGATCTGACGGTGAGTGTAATGAATTCATGATAATCGGGGCCATGATCATGAAAATCGATGGCCGTTTGTAAAATTCCGATCACGTCTGTCACGAGCCGCTCACATTGAGGTTTCACTGTAATTCTGGGTGTTTATCGTGCATTTAACGGACAGCATGTATATTTGAATGCTCATATTATCATATCGTGGAAGACAAAAATGTTCCCATGGCGCGGGCGATTGGCGTGCGGGGCACGCGGCGGCGCGCGTGAGCCGCTTCGCAATGCGCACTATTCTAATAAACTCAGCCTTCTGTAGGACGAAAATTTAGTAGAAATGTTCTAATATATTCCAGTGGCCGTTGAGCTGTACGCCTCGTTACTTAGCACAGGAAAACAAACCGAACGGCGGCGGACGCGCGGACCCGCCGTTCTGCTTTCGTGACCATTTTATGAGCGCACGCCTCTTAAGCACGCCACAAATTACAGATGCCATGTGCACAAATAAATAGTTTCGATTATTATCATTTGATTTACATTCGGGGAACGATCAGATCGATAAGTTCGGCACGGATATTACTCGGGGTCTAAATGCCCAATAAAGATTCGACAGCGGTTTACCGTGCATGCGACATGGCGTGACCGAAAAAACGATCCCGAATGAATCGTACCGCCGACGTAAATACATCATCGGGGTAATTCGCTTAGCTTCCATATAACCGACGCGAGCACACAAGCCCGGCTCTCCGAAATATGACAACTGACGATATAATGCGGCCGGTAACGTCACGGTTTATGAGCCAAGCCCGCAGAGACATTTTGAAGACGATCATAAATAAACGCTTAAATTTGCGTCTGCATCGCTTTTTTATAAACGCGCCAGATTCCATTTTCAAAACATCATATTTAATGGCAGACGCGAAAACTGCCGGGCCGCCCACTTCTTAATTAGATTTTCATCCCGCTGCACTCTGACCGACATAATTACTACTCCTGACCGAATAACAAAAAACTCGGGTGATTTACTTAGAGGAGATTCGGAGATATGAGGAGGTGTATCTACGAGCCGGTTTACCGAAAATCATTAGCCTCAGAAGTGGATAGCGGAGGTCGGGCATATTTTAATGCGGCTCGGGAGCGATGGGCGGCGCTCGCCACTACCGAGAAATGTTACCAACAGAAATCTAATCAACCGTAATAACAGGTTACACGCACGCCGTTTGTGCTCACTTACTATCGACTCACCGGCTAATGCTTAATTAAATCACATTCGGTTTTTTATCTAATGCAGGCGAACAGCTGCAGTCGCACTCGCTTCGACCGTTGCGCAAACGATCGCTCATCGCCCCTGAACTGTCCTGTAATTTTTATGCAAGCGAAACATAATCTTCGTGCCGAAGAATAGCGAGGACGACTTAAAAGAATCCAATATATCATAGATAAACACCCAATTGTGCGGAGACGATTGTGCTGGCTCACGGCGACGCATAAAGGGATTCCTGCGCTAAACAAACAACTACAATGGCTCTTCGTTTCTCTGGCAAATCTGATGTCGCTCGTTTCTTCACCGAAATCTTTTGTATGCCCGGGGCGAGCGCACCTGGCCGCTAACGGGCCGCGCTGTTTACTCCGTGAGGATACTCCTCCCAGGGAAATCATTTTTTAGTTTACACTTCATCTTTCGTCGTAGGGCTTGAGGCGGGTAAAAAATCACGGAAGACGCGCCGGAAGGTTCGATTTATGATTCAACAGGCCCTCAGGAAGCGCCGACGACAGATGCCGAGCACATGCTCCCGGATAATAGGTGGGCACACTCCACTGTCTAGTCTTGGTTTTGTTTATGCGCCGCTCCGTTTACGATTATTGCACTGCTTCGATTTACACCTCCATATAGGTGGGACCGGAAAAAAGAGCGTGTGAAAAGTATCGATAAGAGATTCGTAGTGGCAATTACTCGTCTGGGCCAGTGCGTCGCGCCCGCGGCGCTCGCCGGCTACCGCCGCTGACATTACACGACCGAGATGCGATTATCGATACAGTTATGTTGTGACGGGACTCGCTTATCTCGTTATCCGGCGTGCATTATTAGTCAATTCATTACGCGCTAGCCCGGCTGCTCCGGCCGCTTCCCAGAGCTCTCTCTCATCTTTATGATTGCTCGCGTTTAATTGGCTTTCTCAAAGGTTAAGCGCTCCTCTGCCGACTGGAAATGTAACGTCTACATTGCGCAATCCTCCGCATTCGTCGGATTCCCCGCGCGGAACGAAAATGCCCATTTTCTCACAAAACAATGGGGAATTTAAAACGCGAACCCCTGTGTCGCGGTGCGCGAAATCTCTTAAACAACAATGAGAAATATCATTTAACTTGAGTTTGACTGCTTAATAGTTTAAGCGGGCGTCGTGTCGAGTGGGGGTTATTTATCTAGCGCAAGGCGCGACGCGAGCGCGCCTCTCGACGCCGAATGCTCGCCGAGTGGACAGTTTTATAAACAAAAGGAGTGCGTCGTGTGTGTACATAATCCATTCATGAGATGCCTTTTCCCACAACGAGCCGGGCTAGGAGTGGGGCGGCATCGGCAGGTGCCGGCAGGTGTCGGTCGGATTCGAGCGGCCGCGCGACACCACGATTTCGATTTCGTTAGGTCGCCAGCGCTCACTAATTAGAGCATCGTCTGGCGATCCAGTTTAGGCGATCGATAGACGTTGTCAATCTACGGGCTGCATAATGAAGAGACTGGCCGCATCCGGCCACTGATCGATCGGCGGCGGAAGCGTCGCGTGATCCGGCTTCCCAAATCGCGCAGCATCCCGCCACCGATAGCGCCCGCTCGAATTATCGGTTATTTCGCTTTCTTTTGTTTTTGTTTATCGCCGTTTGCCGGTCGGCTTCGCTCTCGTTTATTTGTATTGACCTCTGGCGTAATTACATGGTATCTGCCGAGCGCCGAGCCACGTACCGCAGTCGCCGCGTCCTTAAATATGTTATTTATTTGTGAATCGGAGTTACATTAATAGACGCGATAGCCGTACACCTTCATTTAATATCGTTACGGCTCCGAATTGGGATAATAGATGTAATTTGTGCGGTTGTTTCGTACGGAACGGACCGTTGGTAACGTTTTGACGTCGAGTAATCGGCTCTATGCAGAACAGAAACGTCTTAACGCATTCGCAATTTTCCAACAAATTGCTTAGCCATTCGGATGTTCAGGGTTCGCACTTTAGTCTACGACTAAACTCAGACTTTGGAATATACAATACCACAACTTACAACAAATTTCTTTGAATAAATATCCTCCTAAATAGCTCTTAAAGATTCTTCATTGCTTAACAAAATCGTGTAAAAACGAGTGTAATATGAAGGCCAGATATTAAATGCGCGGGTTGCATCCCGGCCGCCAGCCCTGCGCGCGAGTCGCCCACTGCGCGGTTGCCATAATTCTCTGCTCACATTCGAGCTAAATTGCAAGCGGCTCTCGCGCAGTTCCCACACATCATTTTTCTAATTCCCTCCGAACTCTGCACTTCGCTTTAATAACGCTTCTCAGAAACATCTATCATATTACACATAGCGCATGTTTACTGCTTCTATGATCCCCTTTGTCAACAAGTTAACTAAACGAGCGACTAACACGATCCTTGTTTTATACTATCCAATAAATAACTAACATTTTTCACCGTCCGCTCGAATCGATCGGCTCGGAATAAATTGATATTTATTGTCGACTGATTATATTTTCGTTAGCTAGGCACGCTGGTGCAGCCGCGTATGCTACGCGTTTTATCTTTTAGATTTATTGGACAGATACGATCGGTGTAAGCCTATACCGGACCGGTAAATCGTGTGCACTATGCGCTATTCCGGCATCCAGTTGCGATTATCGACGCAATATTACGGATCATCGATGCGTTATTCGTTATTTGTAAACAAAGGACGCGCCCGCGGCCGCGGCGATCGGAGATAGCCCGCTCCATCTCAGCCCTTTATCGCTGACACACCGAAACAAAAAACAATCGGGCCTTGAATACCATACGCCACGAAATTAGTCGGATCGATCGTTTTTATGTACCTTTTAATTTTGTTTCGCGTCTGGTTTAATTTTATCTGCTGTCGGGATTACAGGCTTAGGAATGTACCATCGAGCGCGGCAACAAGACTAAAAAGCGGGCACAGAGAAATAAATAAAGGTAGGAACTGGTCGAGGCTGCATCGCCTGATGAATGGGCTGGCAGTTTTTTAAATCAGTGCGGGTAGTTTTAGCAATGTGTTTTTGCAGTTGCGTAATGCGGGCCTATCCGTTTCAGTTTTTGTTCATGCCATTGCACTGTAACTGGTTTGTTATGAAGAATGTAGTTATTTAAAAGTCACAATCAATCACGCGGCGTCGGAGCGAGCTAGAATCACGTCGATGTGGTCTCGGTAGAATGCGGGCGTGAAGGCGACAGGTCAATTTACTTCTGCTACCCTTTCCCACGCTGATAAACCGGCAGGAACTCGGTTAATTCAATTAATGCCGTCATTATTGTTCGTAAAATCTCTTTTGTCAGCACGGGTTCTTTTGGTGATAAAATGCCTTTGGCCTCTGCATCGCGATGCGCGATCTCTGTACTCTTGATTTATGTGATTTTCATGATTGTGTCTCATACTGTAAACCAAATGCTTTGTGTATGCGCATGATTTTATATTTAAAATTAACCTCGTCAATTATTTGACTATCCTTTACTTCAATGCGTTCATAGATACTAAAAACTTTTTGTTTATTCTTGACAGTCGCCAATCATTTGTTTTATCACAAAACTGCTGAAAATAAGACAAACTGGAGACAATCACCCTTTTCGCCAAACTCAACTACCATAAAATTGATGCAATTCGTTAAATATTTTTTTAACATGAAGGATGCCAAATGAAGAAGTTAGAGAGGCGTTTCGAGCCTAGAGGGCTAAGATGGAACACCCCACATGTCCGTAATTCCACCGGTTCTACTCTCCACGCCGTAACACAGCTGCACATGTTTCCTTGATACCCTTTACTAAAATCCTACTTTCTTCTTCCAGACACGCTAATAGCCCGCATGACGAAACAGAGCATAGCCGATGTCGGAGGACCCTGGGTGGAAGAAGACCAGCATTGGGGCTCAGGAGCGCACTTGCGGCTGTCCTACAGAGTGAACTGTGCAGCCTTCTACTACGGCTCGGGCTGCGAAGTGCTGTGCAGGCCGAGGGACGACGCCTTCGGCCATTACAGCTGCTCGCCTGCAGGCGAGATAGTCTGCCGGGCTGGCTGGACTGGCGATTATTGTTCTAAACGTAAGTTAACAAAAACATTTAACTCGCTACTCCACTAGCACACGTGCAAGCCAAGCGATTGTTGTCAGAGGCGCAACTATAGGGTGGCAAGAATGGCAAAATACCACGGGCTCGAACTGGCCTGACCTAGAGATGATGCACATCTTTCTATTGAGGAAGGACATCTGATGAATTTGCCGCGGGCTCCAAACGTTATAGTTACGCCACTGATCGTTGTTGATTGTTGTTTTTTGTTCATTGACATGGACCTCCGCAAAGTAACGCCTGTTTCAATAAATTATCCAAACGTGAATGTTTTTATTACATTTGGAATATAGTAATCGTCTTAGATATTTCGGCGCCTCCGTCCTAACGTAGTTGTTTATAATTTTGATTGCATCAGGCGTTACTTAAACTTTCTGAGTGACTTCTGTCCGATAATTTTGCCAGTGTCAAGGTTGGGAAGCTACTTGCGCTGTCAAAATTGCGTCACTCAACTCAGCTGTAGGGCCTGCAGGGACAATCCTGTCAAATAACTGGCAGGGTTATATTGGGATACATATAACAAAAACAGGCACTATTTTTCGGAGATCTATAACCATAAATTATAAACCATTTCACCTCGCTCCTCCGCAACCAATACGCGGCAGCGGCGGCATTTGAGTAGTACTCAGAGACGTCAATTAAGAGTTAAAAGTGAAGTGCTTGTGTTCTTTTAAACTCAATTAGTTTAGGATCTCGTGATTTTTTGTAACATGTCTTCGTAAAGTTTATTGATGGCTATAAGTACGGTTATTTGTTTAATCTTTGCTAATTATGTGTGCTATTTAGTTTTTAAACGTTAACTATGGTATTAATCGCGTAACTGGTCATTATATTAATTGAATTTAGTGCTTACAAGCTTTACGACCGTCCGTTGCTATAAACCATTTTTAACTTTCGCGATTTAAACTTCAATTCGAAACAGAAAAACGGGATTAATCCGTGCGAAAGCCGTGTTTCGTTTGTTTACGATCAATTGTAAATTGCTACCTAAAGAAGAATTGTCTTAGCTTTTACTATAAAAGTTTTTAAATGTGTGCAATTAGGGCAAAGTACTTGGAACGGTCTAAGGACGTTACGTAGGCTTCGCAGAGGATAAATGGCGTACAATAACTATCTACAGCCAACAATTTGTATACAAAACTGTCAATTTGAATAGGAATTAGCACGAAGCAGGCGTTAGGCGCCCCGGATCGAACGGTTCCTCGCTTCCAAATACAAATTCTAGAACGCAATGTTCCAAATTTGTTTAAATTTCAAATATGTTACGTCCAATTCGCTCTTCCTCATTAGAGCGGTTACGTGACGGTTTTAGAACATCCTCTGACTAATTGGAGTTGATAGCCTTTATGGCAATACAGATAATGCATTAATTGCGGCAGCCGACTTGCCCGCTTTATTGACAACTATAGTGCTTAAAAAATATGACGTCGTTCGAGCAGCTTTAGTGTCGTTAAGCCGGTTTCACACACTTAAAGAATATGGTTAAATTTTCATAAAAACTTTACTGCTAAACTAACGTACACGTACCTACTTACATTCTGTACTGCTCGGTTTTTTCCTGTTTATGACAGATGCCATGTGCGAATGGTAATGACTCTAATTATCTGGTGGCATCTCCGCCGTAAATCGTTGCCTTTAATTATTCCAGAGCTAATAATATTAGCCTATGAATATAATTTATAAGGTTACATCCACTTCCTGTGGCCAATGCTCGACCTCCAAGCAAATGACTTGTAATAAATTAACAACTTTTATATTTTTTACATGCCTGAGTTATTTAATGTTTTCGTATGTATTCGGTTCATAAATTTTTATTAGTAATTGTTTGGGGCAATTAAAAATTTTGTAGTCTAGTTTGGAATTTTTAAATTAGTTCCGAAGTGTGTAAGGCGAACTCGGAACGGGCGCGACTACTTTGTTTCCCTGAACGCTGAGGCGACGGAACGGGCTCGTCATTCACACGAGGCGAGCGTGCGACCGCCTCTGGTGTGCTCTGTTTGTCAATCAACGCTCGTTCCTAAACAAAACAAAACGCCATCCATCAATGTCAAACTTTATCAATAATAAGCTGAATTATTGATCGCGAATCTAAACGTTTCAAACGCGAGCTCCTGACGTATGTTAAACACGGTGTCTCGTTGAAACAAAGCGGTGCGTCGAGATGCATTGTGGCGGGCGGATGTCGCGTCGCAATCTCAGCAGCCCCACCTGCCGCCGCGTTCCCACACTCCGGCGCCGCAAAAAACGCGAGCGAGACCGCCGCTCTCGCTCGCACGCCACCACCAGGGCTGCTGCCTTCCCGATCGCCCAAACACATTTTTCCGGTAAAAGCGAGCAAACTAATCGCAATACTTTATTCACCGCGATCTCAGTCTTGTAAAGTTCAACGTGTGAAAGCGACGGCCGTTCGCGAACGTAAAACGATCGTACGTTCAAATATACAGCAATAAAAGTCTCGCCAACCCTATCAGTTCGGTTTGTATCGGCGATTACGAAAATGTAAAAGCGAGAGAAGCGGCCATAATGAAATGAAAACAACGCTGTATGCGCGCACACACACTAGCGCGTACACCGAACCGGGTCAAAAACACTTTTAAACGAGAACTGAACGAACGAAATAAGCTCTGTTCTTGACCGTGTCACGAAACTTGCTCACATCTGCCGAACGGTATCTGCCTTCTGGGAAAGCTTAACGATCCCGAAAACTTATTTGCATGTCCCGAGCGCATTATCCCGCAGCTCCCCGCTTAATGGCAGGGCACTCGCGGGAGAACCCTTTACAGCCGCTTAATTTCGCCTAATTGTTAACAAGAGAAGGTTCTCACGAATATTACCTTCTGGGTTGGATCGCGAATCCCACGCGCTCCTGATTTCCTTGCGGATAGGAGCAGATGCGGCGCTGGTAAATATTGTCTGTCACGTGAGAGAGGAGTCGGAAGGTCGCTTTTTGTCGCGTCTACCTGGTTCCGCGAAGGCCGGCCCTGGGACCTTGGTCGGCCGCACTGCGCTGCACGAAAGCCTTTCATTACGAATCGATACTGCTCATGCCCATTGATAATAATTAATAGCTCTGCACGACGCCGCGCCCGACGCCGCCCACTTGTGCCCTAATATTAGTTTAGGAGTGTAATTTTTACGACTCCCGTTTTACCTCAAGGGTCAAGATAAGAGTGGGAGTGCTCTGGAGTGGCCCTGGTGAGCGAGGTCGCTCTCGAGCCGCTTTGATCTCCCTTTGTTGCTGCGCCGCCGCACCACTACATCCGACTCGTAAACTTTTATGAATTTTAATTTAAACGAAAGGTCATGAGAAGTATTTCGTAACGGCCACTTTGATTCTATTCGCGAAAGTGTGAAATGGTCTGAAAGCGAATTGTTTTCAATTTAATTTCCTTTACGGCGGATAATAACAATGGTAATGGAGTGAGCGCCGACTCGCCGGCCCCCAATCCCGCGAGTGGAGCGGCGCGGGCTTAGCGGACTGAACCTATTTACGGTCTAGGGAAGCGTCGGGAAGGCTAATCTCCTTTATTTAGCGCCCGACTCGTCTGAGCTCTTAAATCCTCCAAAGTTTTGATACCGGCGTCGCTGAAAGCGCTTCCTCGTCCAATTTAGAAAGTGAATAAGCCTCGCATTTGCATTCGACGTGGTTATGAGCAAAATGGCGTCTAGTATTTTTCTAGTGAGGGGAATAGTAACGGTCGAGCGACGGTTAGTAAGTCTCCCCGCGCTATCTGCCCCCTTTGTATTCGCTCCGATAACTTGCCCATGCGCACCCGACCGGTACGACTCCGCGCCGTACTTCTTATTTGAAAACACAATTTTTCCGCCGGCACATACACTGACGCTCCGCCTTTTGTATTCGTGGCGAGTGCGCGTTTTTGCACGGTAATGCACGTCGCCGCCGTGCGCGCGCCGCGTCGCTCCTGCCCGTGGTAGCGCTAGCACAGGGTAAGGTTCGTTCGCTGCACGGCACGTAAATCACACAGTTAACGATGCGCACATATTACGCCAGCAATACATCACGCCAGAGCTAAATATTCATCTTTATAGACCTGTATGAGATATCTCTACCGTTGAATCGCATTTCCATTTACTTATAACTAGAAAACTAATATCGCGTGTACGGCGACGTGGGTACGGAGTAGTAAAAACTATTAATTGAAAAGGTCGTAAAGTTTATGGATGGTGTAGTAGTGGGTCGCGCGAGGAGATAAATCGTCCGCGCGCGACCTCGCCCCCGGCGGGACGCTAACGAACCTCTCTCTTTGTTGCGCCGAGCGCGTCCTTAGGATTCCTGCGCCACGCGACTCGCCGCAATCGAACTGATATTTTGTTAAAAACAGTAATCGGCCGCTTCCCTCCGCGGCCGCGTCGCATCCGTTATTACGCGGATGTCTTTAAACAAATCCATTAGGCAGCATCCCTTTGTGGGCTTTGTCTTTGTGAGACGCTAACGAACGTCGTTTTGTTGCAGCGCGCTGCCTGCCGGGCTGCGACGCGGACCACGGCCACTGCCTCAAGCCCGACGAGTGCATGTGAGTATCCACTTCGCACCTTTGTGCTAAGCGCTACAGCCTCCGAGCCTCTAAATCATTCATCCTCCTCATTGTTCCGCGCCAGATGAAAAGCAAACTTTTTAGTCGCTTGTTATCACGTCCCGTTCTCGTTAATGAAGGTCTTTGTTGCGTTGCAGTTGCCACTCGGGCTGGGTGGGCGCGCTGTGCGACCAGTGCGAGCGGCATCCCGGCTGCGTGCACGGCACCTGCGCGCGGCCCTGGGACTGCATCTGCGAGGAGGGCTGGGGCGGGCTGTTCTGCAACCAGGACCTCAACTACTGCACGAACCACCGGCCCTGCCGCAACGGCGGCACCTGCCACAACACCGGCCAGGGCTCCTACACCTGCGTGTGCCCGCCCGAGTACACAGGGCCCGACTGCGAGAAGTCGCTGCACTCGTGCGCCGTGCGGCCCTGCCTGCACGGCGGCGCCTGCGTGCCCGACGAGGCGGGCGAGCTGGGCTGCGCCTGCCCCGCCGGCTACGACGGCGCGCGCTGCGAGACGCGGCGGCTCACCTGCGCCGACCGGCCCTGCCGCAACGGCGGCGTCTGCAGCCCGCGCGGCGACGGCTATGCGTGCGCCTGCCCGCCCGGCTACGCGGGCGCCGACTGCGCGCTGGAGGCCGAGCCGTGCGCCGCCGCGCCCTGCCGTAACGGCGCCACGTGCGCGCGCGCCGGCGACGGCTTCCGCTGCTCGTGCCGGCCCGGCTTCCGCGGCAACCGCTGCGAGATCGACATCGACGACTGCGCCGGCGTCAGCTGCGAGCACGGCGGCACCTGCGTCGACCTCGTGGACGGCCAGCGCTGCCAGTGCGCGCCCGGCTTCGTCGGCGTGCGCTGCGAGACCCGAGTCGACCTTTGCCTCGCCAAGCCCTGCGCGAACGGCGGGGAGTGCCTCGTCCTGGACAACGACTACGAGTGCCGCTGCCGACCCGGTTTCGCCGGCAAGGACTGCAGCGTAGACGTCGACGAGTGTGCCTCGAACCCTTGTCGGAACGGTGGCTCGTGCCGCGACCGCGTGGACGGGTTCCACTGCGCGTGCGCGCCGGGCTGGAGCGGGCGCACGTGCACGATGTCGCCGGCGGAGCTCGCGGCGCGGCCGGCCGGCGTCAACATGCGGATCGTGGGCGGCGAGGCGGACGAGCAGGACGCGCTGTCGGGGCGCCACGTGGCGCTGATCGCGGCGCTGTCGGCCGCGGTGCCGGCGGCGGCGCTGGCGGCGGCCGTGGGCGTGGCCTGCGTGCGGCGGCGGCGCAAGCGCGCGCAGCTGCAGGCTGACGCGGAGGCGCGCGCGCAGAACGCGGCCAACGCGGGCGGCGGCCAGCGCGTCATCCGCAACACGTGGGGCAAGTGCGACGCGCCGGCGCCCGAGTGCCAGAACGCGCACAACGCGGCCGAGGAGTGCAAGCGCAAGACGCTCAACACGGAGAGCGCCGCGCGCTTGCTCGCCGCGCTCGACCCGCGCCTCTCGAGGCTCTCGCAGGACTCCGCTTACTGCGCTAACAGGTAACTACGACTACCCTCTTATTATCTAACATGTGTGATTTTGCCCGTTGAACCGCCCGAAATAGAGACACGGGCTCTTCCCAAAATGAATGCGGTAGAAAACTTGTTTGTCAAACCTTTTGCCTTATGCTTCAGCCGATTATACCGCCCCTGTGTGCAGATTCGCCTGCGCTACCAAATTTCATCCCAATCCAGAAAGAAGTAACAGACGTCCGTCTGTCCA
Source organism: Pandemis corylana (assembly GCA_949127965.1). Taxonomy (NCBI): domain Eukaryota; kingdom Metazoa; phylum Arthropoda; class Insecta; order Lepidoptera; family Tortricidae; genus Pandemis; species Pandemis corylana. The sequence goes on from OX421869.1 coordinate 4,796,863, forward strand.
TCAAAGAAATGCGTTCCAGAGACGATTTTAGCGCGTTATTCCTTAGCGTGGCCTTATTGTTCAGTTTTCACTACTCACACGTGACCTTAGCGTTTCATAACAACGTTTATCAAGTTTTCTGACCTTGTTTGTTTTGTTGCAGCGATACTTCGCTAGTGAAACGGGCCCTGGAGGGCGGGGGGGTGTACGTGTTAGACGACCACTGCCTGCCGCCGACGTTCGCCACGCAAGTGTAGTGCTGACATTATCTTATTTATTCCGGACGCTAGTGCGAACCAGGCTGTGCGCCGCGTGTAAATATAGCGTAAAGTGTAAAGTGACATCTGTATAAACGGCTAGATTAAGTCCTGATGTATTTATTCGTGCGATCCGTGAGCCTCTGTAAATGTTAATGGTAACGGCGGAACGGGTCGCGTTTTTCCGCCTCTGATCGGCGCGCGTCGCCCGACACTCGCGCCCGCCCGTTCGGCCGAAGGCGACCGAGGCGCCGTGACTTATGGCGAGCCTCGGCCGTCGTCGGCCCAACGCGGCAGCGAGCTCGGCGAAGGCATCGTCAGCGCCGCCAGCCAACCGGTCGGGCGAGGACCGCGCGCGCCGAGAGGCCGGTGGACTCGGGTCCACGTCTGCGATCTCTGTAGGTAGCCGGTGCCCGCGCTCGCGCAGTTGCGGTCCACTGCGCGACGCGCCGCTCCAGAAACGATACTGATTCCTAAAATCATGCTGTATTATTCCTGAACGAACGACTCGCGCTCGCGGCGACGACTCCGTATCGCTTCTACGAGCTCACCAAACTGTCCCTCTCTCGACTCGCACCAGTATACAAGCCAAAACGTGCGTAAAGTAAGATTTTAGACTAATTTATAAAAGCGCGAATCACGCGTTGATCAGTTTTATACATATATTATTTTGTGATTGACTAATTGTCATTTGTTCCTATAATTATGATGATTGATAGTTGTTTCTGATAGAAAGATCTTGTTCAGGTTTTCTTGAAAATCGACACAGATTTTTTCCCGTTAATTTTGCTTTAGTCGGCCGTGGGCGGGGGCCGGCCGGCCTCCGCGCGGCCGCGAACAGACAAACATCACGCACGTAGTTAGTCCATAGGTTTAACTCGAGTACTTATAAGAAACAAAATGTCGAAACCTAAGTCATTGTGTATAAAAACTATTAAGTTTTAGTGATTTAAGTATATTCTCCATTACTTTTGTAAGAGTACTGTGACAATATGCGGCGGCGAGGCAGCATAGGGCGTGTACGTATTGCTCGGCCGGCGGGCCTGCGCCTGCGCGCGAGCCCGCCGACGCCGACCACCGAATCACATATTTTATGAAATCTAATTGTGTTAATTAAGTACCATTTCTCGAGCAGATGTAGATATTATTTGGTAAGAGGTGTGGCCTCTTATGTTGCCTTGTCGACTCGAATGTAGATTTAAAAGGTTAAATCGACAAAATTGTAAAATTTATATCAAACTATGAATAGACTGATGATCAATAATAATGTTCTTGTATTTAATTTTGTAAGATGACAAAATGTAAGTTTAAATTATGTGAAAATAGAACATATTACCCGAACGATTGTACTAAAATAGAATCATAATTTTTGTACTTAAAAATTGATCACGGTGACACGCCACTTTCATTTTTCTTTTTGATAATATTTTAAGAATGTTCAGACCAATAAAATGACAGTATTTTTAATTAATTTATTACAATTTATGATTATTTGTGAATTTGCTTAAATTTTATTTAACAATTTGTAATTATTATTTTTGAACTCATTTACAATTGACTGAAGATAAATTTACTTCTTGATTTGTATTTCGGACACAGTTTATTTTATCACAATCTGGAAATTATTTATAAAATATGAGTGTGTGAGTATACTGAAAGATAAAAAATGTTAAATCATTCCATTTCTTATTTAAGTAGCTTTATCTTTTTGAAATCTTGTTTTAATTTCGCTATTTTCTTAGGCTGTTTATTTTGCATGTGAACTAGGCGACGCGATCTTGGTGTCTGGCGGGACACGATACAATTGTCTTCTTTCCTGTTACCTTTGAGTATATTCACATGGCACTATTCCGAAAGAAAAATGAAAGCAGTCCTCAGAAGGGAGCTGTAACAAATAATTCCATAGATAGATCCTATCCGAATAAAAGTCATTATATTGCTACTACGGTGATAAATTTGCCAGCGAGTGTTTGCGATGAATGTGTATATGTGCAGTGATACAATGAGAAATAAAATGTTAATAAACAATTGTTTACAAAAGATTAAAACGGTATTTTATTTAATTGTCCTTTTATGGGCTTCACATGACCGTCATACTAATGATCGCCTTGAATTATACGGAAACCTAAGTTGACAAATGAATACAGCACTAGGGGATGGCAGTTGCTCCAAAGACAACGAGAGTACAAAATTTGTAAAGAACTTATTCCCATCTCTTTAAAATCTTATCTGTAAAATTCTAGTGCTACTCTATTATTTGACATGTTAACGCGGGGGGTGTGTTTAAAGACATTGTGAGAAAAAGAGAGCATATCGTCGCTCGCGCTGCGTTAAACGGCCTGCTGTTTTGGACTTCAAGTACTGTGGGATTATCAAAATCCTTTATACGATACGTGATAAGTTCTATTCTGCGTAAGGGACAGAACTATATGGCTGAATAACTGTGACCCTTACGCTAATAGAATTTAGCTTTTAGCCGCAGACATAGTATTTGTGGGGCCATATATATGATCGAGTCACCGCAACCCAGCTCACAAAAAATTATATGCCTACCGCATAAGAGGGGTTATTGTCATACATACATAAATCAGGTCTTTATCCCTTACGGAGTAGACAGAGCCTAAGGTAACAAGACCCAAAACCACGTTTAGCATGATTGTGGGCGTATGGATGCAAAGGGGGGTATCAAAACAGTGATGGGTTGCTAGCCACATAGCCTATATAACATGATCCCCAAGATTTTCGCCCAAACCCTCGATAGCGGGTTACCATCCGCGCGGGAAGAGAAGCAACTGGTACATTCTACGTTTTTTCTTTGCTCCCAGACCAGCATGGAATGTAAATTATTGGGGTTATTGATCAATTATATAAAAACATACATCGCTTATATTCTTTTCGTGTAACTATTCCTCACTTTGAACTCTAGTAAAATAAATATTTCTCATTGAGAAAAGCATTACATTACATTCCCCGATGGAAACAAGAAATTACCAGTCCTTCGGATGCCATGTGCTTGCAAATCACCTCGTCAGACAATCTCTTATTTTCCAGACCGAGACAACAATGTACTACTTATCGTTTGTTAGTTACAAATGATGTTATTATGAAGAGGTTTAAAAGTAACAAAAAATATAAATAAAACCAACAAATTGTTATCCGTATTTATTTAAAATTATTTGGTTACTAATAATAAATTCAGTATTTACAAAATACTATTTATGCCTATCGAATTTATATCTCAGACTAACCTGTCAACCAGGTAACAAGTACTTTGAAACACTATTAATTGTGTCAAAACCCGATACAAAATAGAATAAAAATTTACATAAATCTTCGTAAAATAATACAAAGTTTTAAAATGCACGAAAATTTAACTTTGAGATTAATCAGAAACAATTTTGTTAAAGTCAAGTAGTAAATTCATCTTGCAGTCGTTTCCGTCCCGTCAAACATAAACTATACTTAAAATTGTTCACTAGCCCAAATAGCAAAGACTACAGACTACGTGCGTACGTTTTGTAGTCACCCTAAGTTTGTATCCATGACACCAAGATACATGAACATTAATTATTGTACAAATTTTTGAGACCACATTTCATTTCGAAGAAAAAGAAAAATCGTCGAAAAGGTAAGATGCTCTTCTACCTTTAAAATCTTTTTTTAAACATATGCAACATCACTTGCGTTTGTGAAATCCTACAGTAAACCAAAGAAGACCAATTAATTAAATTACACCTAATAAGTGACTTAAAACTAGAAGTCTTTAAAACTATACCGAATTATCTCTTGTGCTCGTAAATATGAAGGACCTCGGCGGCGGACCTTCGGGCGTTCCGAACTTAGGTGAAATTGATTATTAGCTTGCAAAATTGTACTGTGATAATTTATTAAAGGCTTTTCCAACGGTATTCACGGCAATGCACATGTAATAAGTGCGTTTACGTGTCCGTAACGCAACTATTACAATTTTGCAAACTGTAAAGAACATGTAAAATTTTGGGAACCGGCCGTCGGTAGACAATGCGCTAGACACGGTTATAAATGTCACTCTTCCGGATAATCAAGTACAGTACTAAAGACACGCTTAAGATTAATTTGAGTTATCCTAATCGCCGGAGCGAGGCGAGCGGTCATCGGGCGCGTCACCGTTCTGTCGTGGCGACGGAGAGCGAGAGACGGAGCGGTCGCGCGAACGTGAGCGACCACGCGACGGCGAGCGAGAATGCGAGCGAGAACGCGAACGAGACTTGCTCACGCGACGCTCCTCTTCACGCTTCGGAGACGCTTCCTTGCTGCGGGAGCGAGATCTTTCCCTGCGGAAGAGAAGGGACTGTGAGACTGGGTACGAAGATATAATCGATGGCTAAAAGCTCGTGGCTGCTTTTAAACATCGATATGCATTGCTCATCACTCTATGTTGTGAATGCAACAGAGATACATACAACACACGACCAATGCTCTTGCTCAGCCAGAGTCAAACAATTTGAAAGAGGACTAGATAAACATTCATAAGATGTCCTTCCAATTAGACCATATTTCGACAGTTAATACCAGGTTATGCCCAACTATCAAATTGCGGAAACGTGCTAGTATCAAATTTTGAGCCATAATCATTCTAAATTCTCACTCCCAGATTCAACATACCAAAATTACCACAAAACACAAAATAAACATAAGTTAACTAAAAACAGGAAACGTAACTACATACAACACACTAAGATAAATATATACCATTTTAAGTCTAAACCATAATGCATCAACTTAATAAAAGCTGCCAAATAATACTGGTATACATAAACAAAGCAGTAGGTATATAAAACCGAGCAAGTATCAAGGGCTCACCTCGCCGCCTTCGCCTCCGTTTTTCTTCGAGGAGCGGGAAAACACGGAACGAGTTAAAATAATGATCAAATTGTGCTGTCAATATTGTTATATCGCAATTTAAAATTTCTTACAAAATATGCCAATGGTTGTGTGATTGCTGACGAAAATGCTTTTTGGCACAGATTGTTGCTCGAAAATTACTCTTATTTGACGCTATTCCCAAAAAATGTTGATTTAACCTAAAGGAACTTAGTAGAAGGACTTTAGTGGGAATACTACGGCAGGTATTCTGAACAACAAACTGGCCCGTGCACTGCCGTCATCGTGATTGAAAGCACACGCGGACTCACTTGGACTTTTCGGGCGATCTGGTCTTGGAGCGGTGTCCGTTGCGGTCCTCAGACTTGCGGTCGGAGCGGCGAGAGCCAGAGCGGCGGTCGGCGCGGCGCACCGGCGACCGAGAGCGAGACTTCGAGCGGCTGCGGTCCCTAGGCGCAGCGCGCACAGTTGGAGGTTTAGTTTAGAGCTACTACTACTGTTAAGTTTGACCTTTTTGACGCCAATAATCGATATCGATAAACAGTACGCGAGAAAATATCAGCGACAGCGGCTCCACTGTCTATGGAAAAAGGCCATGGTTCTTTAGTTGAATTGGCGTTGAAAAGATTTAAGTCTAGATTGCATTCGACACTTGACGGACTAATTTACAAAGCAACGAGGACCTAAATTAATCGAGTAAAACAAAATAACGCTAGAGTAATAAATCTAGTAACACTCCAGTGAATACAAACGGCCGCGAAAGTCAATACTTCTGCTTTGTTAATTAGCCACATCAATTAACGAATCTTCGACGCATTAATATGAATATCAACCATTGTTAACCCATGTAATGCAATTACATAGAATACTAAAATTTGCATTACATTTACAACTTGCTACTCACAGGAAACTAAGGCTCAAAAATACCTAAGAAAAGGGCACGCTAAGTACTTACGTTTTTAAATTTTGCTCAGCGCAAGTAACAACACACCTAGCCAAATGAATACTAGGTTAATTCTCAAATATCATGCAGCGTATAGTTTAGGTCATTTATTTTTACTGAAAGGATCAACATCCATGCAGACGCTAGGTGTTGGCAAATAAATAACATGGGAAGTATTCAATTGCATAAATAAAATATATAATTTTTGATTCACTTCAAAAGAATAAGGAAGAAAAGCGGCTTAATTTTCAAGTATGACGGCAACCACTAGTAACTTGTGACTACATAGTAGATAATTTTTCCATTGTTTAGCTTTAGATCTAGCACTCACTTAGAACGAGACCTCGATCGGGACTTGGCAGCAGGGCTCTTGCTCTTCGGACGAGACTTGGAACGGGTACGACTGCGTGCGGCCCTGCAAAGTACTTTGTTCAGAACAGGTATTTCTAGCAGCCCTTACCTTAAGTAGTGTAAGGAAACATCAGTGTTTAGGTTATCAACAAGGGTATTCTGCCCCGAAAGATGGTAAAATGTATAGTATCATCATAAAACGAGCGTGCACGAGACACGCACTTTCAGAATTGAACTGACTCAATTGGACATAATTGGTGTTCCAAAAGTAAACTTTGTTTAGTGTTCATGATTACACTTGTGGAGCTAGACCACAATAGAGATCTCGAGATATTTCGGATTCTAAAATCAATAGACAGATTACGATTTTTTTCAAGCAATACTTTACTAATAATTCTTGAATAATAAATAACTCGAGTAGTTTATTAAATTTTTAGGAATTTCGAAAACATCTAACGACTTCGATAAAATTTGTTACATGGTAGTGTGACTTGTAGTTCATAATTGTAAGCCGTGGCGCCATCTAGTGATGAATGGCTGAACTATCTCGGCAGTTACCCTGAGCGGGAGCGGCTGCGGCGAGTGCGCGAGCGGCTGCGAGAGCGGCTTGAGGAGCTGCGCGTGCGGCGGCGCGACGAGCGGCGGTCCTCCACGAGCCGGATGCGGCGCCCGTTCAACTCCGTGCCGTCCAACTTTTCGATCGCCGCACGCATGTCCGAGTGCGTCGCGAACTCGACCACGCTGAAATAAGTTTACTCTATTAATGTGTGGCGGTGTCGATCAGGTTGTTATGAGGAAGTACGGTATGTCCTCAGAGTAGATTTGGCATCAAGGTTTTCAGCCCCGAAAGATGGTAAAATGTATAGTATCATCATTAAGATATTATTCAATAGTCTCAGAGATCAGCATGAACAAATATATATATAGACACAAGACACAAGAATTCTGAACACCATAGAAACAGATCAAATGCCCCTTTCCACATTCCCTCATTCCCTTTAAATAAGATTTCCTCAATATTTTTTTTATTTTTCCTCTCTTGTTTTATTTATTATAATATAACTTACCCCTCATTCCTATGCTGCTTGTGTGCGTCAGCGTAGGTGACTTCTCCTGCCTGACGCATGTAATCCTTCAAGTCCTGAAAACCAAGGTAACATGTCAATATTGACATTAGACTAACTTCAAAATACTTTTCCAAAAGTCTACCTCAGATTTAAAATGGCATCAATATTCTTCAGCCCCGAAAGATGGTATAAAAAACGATATCATCATGAAAGTTTATGTGGATAAAAACAAAATAGAAGATTCTTTATTTGTAGACTCTCGGATAAGCATAATTAAATTACAAATGTAACCTAATGCCCTAGCTTTGCCTGAATGTATTACAAAATAATGATGAATAAAAATAATAATAAAATGCGTCCGCAACAATGTCTTCGTATTTGGCTACCAGTTGGCAAATGTTTATGAATGGATTTCGATGTCTGAGCGTCCCAGCCTTTGCTCCATTTCGGACTGTTGTCACTCTGGGCTTCCAAGTCAGTCTGGTTCCATTACTTTTATTCCAAGTTTCTCATTCCTGAGTCGTGTCTCTTACGTTTAACACCTCAATCCTCTGCCATCTTTGCTTTCGTCGGCTCCAGTCTGTCCACGATTGGGTTATTGTATCTTCACCAGCTCTTACATTAGTCCTGTGCTCGCATGTGATGATGAGGTCATTTTTGATTCTGTCCAGCTTTGCCGCATCCAGATTCAGGCCGTGTCCAGGTCTCGTCTCCACATGGGATATTTCATTTTTCCAATTCATAAACAGCACCTCCGAAGAAACTCCAAATACGAAAACTTGCTCAAACTTTCATAAGCAAGGATATTTGGAAATAAACAACATGATTACTCAAATGATCGTCCACATAGTCAACTAACGTAATTTCGAATCGGTGTCTGATGCTGCTTTAATGTGAACAGTCGCAATGTGAACTTAAATTATAATAATGAGTATAAAATGATTCAAAATGGGAGTATGCACATAACGAGAGCGGCTCCTTTTGTGTGTGCCCCCCGTGGTCGGGTTTACCTTGTGGGGGGCCGGCGGGGGCTGCGGGGCGGCGGCGGCGGCGGCGGCGGGGCTCCGGACCGATACCTCCTAACATCTCGCCTCAGACCACATCACACACTGCGCTACATCGAGGGCTCAGGGCACGAAACGCCATCCACTGTTGTTTTTAAAAGTTATCTATAAACTCTGGATTAAGTTTGTAAATAAGTGTAGTTACAGTTCAGATAATAAAGTTATTTTTATGGTAATGCGAAATGCTAAGTTCTCTGACTAATTAATTAAAGCAAGTGTAAATAAATTACATCAAAAAAGTTGACTACTATGTACTTTACATTTAACTGGCTTATGGCTTTGTGTTTTGTCAAGCAAGAGGAAAGTGATTTTTCGAATGTGAAGATTGTGGTCAATTACATTGACTAGGTCCCGTTTGCGCCGTCTTCTTCGCTCAATAGACGATGGTCATCTTTGGTTGGATTCGCGTCCGTGTCGAGGTCCTTTCTGGTTGCTTTTATAGAATCAGTAGCATTCATCGTAGATTATGCCGCTTCCAGAGTTAGTCATCTTTCAAATTTTCCATTGCTCTTCAAGAATTCTTGGGGTCATCTGTCCTGAGCGTCTAATTTCGTTTGGTCCTGGCTGCGAGCTTGGATGATCCATGCTGTGTGTCCGTGGAGCGAGCCGAGTATAACCGTGTGGTGAGAAAAGACGCCCTGCCCTCGAGACCGTCAAGCGCCATGAGTCCAGACCCTGGGTGATTGGTGATGAGGTGATGATGGTCCAGTCTCATCTTCACGGGAGATTCTTACCTGCCAGCTAATGCGGCTAGACAGATTTTCGACGACTAGCCGGTACTCCGTCCTCGTTGGCGGCCCATATCTGTAATTGTTGTCAGTGCTGTAAACAAAAATGAAAAAATCAAGTGAGTTTTTCAAATTTTGTTTACGAGAAAATATTTACAATAATTGTTAAAAAATATTTATAATAATTGAAGGACTACAACACTATGACTTATCAACTTACATGGATGCAGATCAAACTATGGTTAATTTTTAAGTAGTTCTAGTGTAAAAAGCATTGAAATCTTCAGAGCGATGATAATTGCTACTTCACAAGATTAGAAGGCATGTCATCGGATTAATCACTACATAGTATAAAACAAAGTATCTTTCTCTGTTCCTATATCCCTATGTTATGTATGCTTATATCTTCAAAACTACACAACGGATTTTGATGCGGTTTTTTTTAATAGATAGTGATTCAAGAGGAAGGTTTTTATGTATAATTCTACGCAGACGAACTCGCGGGCAGAAGCTAGTTCTGCAATAATTTCGACACTCATGCAAAGGTTTTCTAATGTATGTGCCATTTGCAGCATATGTATCAAGTGAAATAGATGGTTAAAACCTTTATAGAGAAACTAGTACCGTAGTTTTATTAATTTTCTAACTATCATATTAAGTTTATTTTGGGGTTTTTACTTACACATAGCTGAAAAAATAGCCATATAAAAATATTAGGAACTGGGAAGACTAAAGCTGTTAATTCTAATGAGGTATCAACTTCTGATACTTGGCTAGATATATTTTTAAAAGCAAATATGAAATATCTCATAATTTGTTTGAAGTGATATTTACATTAACTACATACATATAAATCAAGTCTTTATCCCATACGGGGTAGACAGAGCCTAAGATAACAATGACCAGGTCTTGTTTAGCATGTTTACAGTAACTATAATTACTACTTTAGACATGGAAAGAAAAGTAATGTTCGATTAGAGATCAAATAGTGAAATTATCTAACAGAACACCAATCAGCACTAGCAAAAGAAGTCCACACAAAATACTCAATAGTAGGTATTGGTATATTTTGCAAAGTTAATCAATTAACTGCTTTGCTAGTTTAGACATCAATATTAATTTAAAAAAAGGGGAAGAGAAGGCGGCAAAGCAATTTATTGATAGACTAAACAATGAATAAGCTCATGAACCTGACAGGCAAATTTGGTCACTCCCGACAAGTTAAGATTTCAATTAATTTGCATGTCATGTCCAGTTTTGTATATCAACAATGCATTTTATACTACATTTTATTGGCTACATTGGTAATGTTCCAAGCGAGGGAAGTGTGGAAGGCAATAACTTTTAACAAAGAATTCATACATAAAGATAATGTAGGCATGTTACCTTGAAAGCTGTACTTCTACACGTAGCTAGTATATAAATGCATTGTTGCTACGAGAGAGATAAATTTTATTTGTGATTGCACATTACAGCAACACGACAACAGATTATTACAGCAAGTACAATATATTGACTGCAGGTAGGTCTATTTACTTAGCAGCAGGCAGGTTACTGAAATGCAGAACCAGTGCCATTAGTAATCAAGGCAGCAAAAACTAAAGTTCCATTTGCGAAATGTAGAAGATTTACAGGTGTGGGTTATATCTACTAGCGGGAAGTTAAGTGGGTAATGTACTGTACATCTACAACAGTGGTTCTTAACTTGTCAGTCAACTAAGTATGTAATGTTTTGCAATCTGATCTGTCACAGTGAGTCAGTCAGTCAGTTTTCCAGTTTAAAAAAAATCCTTACAATCTTCAACATTAAGAACCACTGATCTAAGGGGAAGGACTAATAAAATAAAGTGCGTTCATAATGGCTAGATAAAGCCGCTTCTCGTTTGGCGCCAAGCGTTCCGATATTAAGCCACGTCATCCATAGCAAAATGCTACCTACACAACGAGAATCCACTGAAAAACCCGTGATTTGTCGTGTGGATTACACTTTGACTTAACGAATGATCGGGCCCAGGCACACAGTCCATGTAGCGTAGCGCATTCGAATTGTGCAGTACCAACAATCGGAGCAATCGATTGAGGAGTGTGATTTTGCAATCTCTACCCATATACAGGTAGAACACAAGATGAATCTATGTTTCTTGCGGTGCATTTTTCTTGGCAATGTAACAGTATGAAAAATTCTGTAAGAGCTTTTTGCGATTTCACACTACTGAAACGCTCTACGAACTATGTGAATCGAAGAGCTCCGCGACAAACCGATCAGCAGCCTAAACGAACCGCTAAGAGTCGGGGCAACGTGCAAAGACAAACAAACGTTATCTACTCTGTGTTCTTTCGCGCGTGCAATACAGACGCGTCCCGGCGGGGCGGGTGCGCGGGATGCGCGGGGTGCGCGGCGGGCGCGGCGCGGCGCGGCGGCGGCTGGTCGCGGCTGCGCCAGCGGTCCGACCCGCGCGGCATGCCCCGCGCGCGCTCCACCGTCACCCTACAACATAGCGGTGACACTCACTCGTACCGCGAGCCGCGCCCGCGGTCGCGCTCGCTGTGCCTGTCGCGCCGGGAGCGGTCCGCGCTGCGGTCGATGCCTCGCGCCGGCTCCACCACCACCCTGGGGGCATCCGGTCCACTGTTAGCACTGCCCGCGCCCCACACACTGACTCGTCGCATACACCCCACACGCCACGCACGCGGTGCTAGCGATCCATATACACGGAAAGGCACTGCCCAACCATAACAAATACCCAGTCAGCGGCTTGCACTCCATCTTTATACATGAAAAGAATTAGTCAGCACAGAGTTCAGACTCTATTTAAGAGCTGACATTTTGTATGGTATGATGTAGATCAGTAATATAAACAAAGCTTGCCTTTTCTTTATAGGCCTTCTGCTTTACCTGCCTATCCTTGCATCAAAATCGGTGCACTCGAAACTCTAGAATAGCATAAAACAACAAAGTTATGTATAAAACGTTGTTCATCTTGTAAGTAAGATATTTTTTAATCTATTGTTGTTTTCAAATAAGAATAGAGAAGCATCACTGTCATATCAAACATTTCTCATCATTCATTTATAAATAGAAAAAAGAACCTACCCAATTACAATAAATAAGAAAAAATGTGTTAAGTATTATTTGCAGCATACAAGGTCATCAATCTTCCACACTAAAGTTACCAAGTATCAGTTCTCCATACAAATCTCTCAAAATTGTGGAGCCGGCTGATAAAGAAAAATTAGTTACACATGGGATAAAAAACTGTAAATTATACATTTATAAACTTTTAGGTGATAAACAAGTCACTTTTTTGAGGTTAATACTTCTAAATATCAACAAATAATCTTGTCACCATACAAAAATCTTGTTTCTGGTTCTGCACAGTGAAGCAAGATCATTAGTTTCAATTTACGAAAACTAATCCTCTTTTGTCATTAAGTTGATCCTTACCTTTCACCAAGTAGCTCTTTGCCATTTAGTTCATAAACAGCATCATCTGCATCTCTATAGTCTTCAAATTCCTGTAATTAAAAAGAAGAAAAACTCAATGATTTAAAATTTATTTCAATTATGCCTTTAGTGGAAAGCCGTTTGGGCACCAAATCAACTAAGAATTTCCAAGTATAAGCCTTCTTCAGCTACTGTAATATTTGTGGACTGTAAATTGGATTTGAATCAATCCTACATCAGGACATGCTAAAATTCAGATCAATTCGGCTTGATACAAGTGGTTCAGGTTTAACTTGTAAGATTTGACAGTAACAAACATAGAATCAAAAATTGCTAGTAATGTTAAACCGCATTACTCTCTTCATAAACATACCAGTATGCAAATAATCTCATAATTACATTCAATTGTAAATAGTAGACTACAACAAAAGAAACTTTATGTTGAATCTGAAATTTATCTGTTCAAATACAGATGTAAAATTTGGTTTTCCCGCCATACAACAACATTTGTAGTCTTAAGGGGCTTCTAAACGGGCCATGTTTTGCTGCAATTTGTGGCTGCAACACAGTGGCCCGGCAACATTGCAAGCAATACCAGCCAGACTACGCAATATTGCAGTAATGTCCCGGCCATATAGCCAAACATGTTTTGTATTGACACTTATGGCCGATATTGCCCCGATGGGTTGCCGGACGATCGCTAGGCGATCGATTTTACTGCAATATTTCTCGGCCAGTTCTATTGCTGTTTCAGTCGCTCTCTTGGTTTATGACACAGTGTATCTTTTTCTACGCGACATGACATGAAGTTTGCTGTGAATGACGCCGTGATGCTATATTCAGTGCTTTGCGATCAGCTGCATGAGTTGTTATTGTTATTTATCGAGGGTATGCTGCAAAAATGACTTCTACGTGGTCTAATGAGATAACTATTGACTTCATTAATGAAGTACATTTACACCCTGAGTTGTGGGATATAAAAACCGGAATATACAATTTGCTGTCCTCATATTTGTATCTTTTTTTTTAATATTTGGTCCTATTTTATTTAAAAGAAAGTCGAAATCACCCTTTGACATTCTCGTAAAGTTTTTAAATAATTTACTATCAAGGCTTACTTCTAGACTCAAATTATCCAAAGTTTCACGCCTATTTAAATAAGGTCTAATCCACAACCTCTCGTTTTTCTTTTACTTCTTTTTTAAAATGAGATAAGCTGCCGCCACAAGTGTTATCTCGTCAGCCATTGTTGCCGGTTTGTGTAGCCCGTTTAAAGAGTCTGCATCATAAGCCATACTATTGCAGACATAAATGCACACATTGCCCAGCCATACATTGCTCGGCCATCAGTTGCAATAAAATATTTTTGTGATGGCCGGGAAATTAGTTGCCGATAGTGCAGCCACAAATTGCAGCAAAACATGGCCCGTTTAGAAGCCCCTTTATATGTATAACATAGACATAGAGACAAAATGAAATATCATTCATAATCTTATCGCAAACTGCTCACTAGATGATAAGTGTTTTCAATCTGGACAAAGTTAATGTACCTACTTACAATTGTAAGTTAACTTACTACAAAACCATATCCATTTTTGATGAGGATGTCTCTGATTCTGCCAAAACCTTTGAAGAACTTCTCCAAGTCTCTGTCTCTAACGCCGAACGGCAGACCGCCGACGTAAACGCGGGAACCCACCATTACTGAGAATAAACGAAATAATTTGTCTGCTTAAACTTTAAAACACAGTTAAATTACACAGTCCGATAAACGATATCAAAGTGGGGGTTATTTATCTTTGTAGTGTTATACTTTAGATAGCGTGCGCCCGAAGCATTCTGGAAGCGTGACGCGCGTCTACTACCACCGACAGGCCGCCTAATGCGATATTTATGTACATACCATGATGATTGTCAACTTGGAAAAGCTCATTAGAATAGGAATCTAGAATTAATTATATCTAATTATATCGTAACACCGTTCCACCGCTTGTTAAGCTCGATTAGTAAATAATGTTTTATTAGACACAGGCAGAACTACGATGCATACTTTTACCCGGTTCGGTGGTTTTCCAGCGCTTCTTGAAGTGACTTCCACTCGGTGGGCGATTTAACTACAGCTTATGATATGACAATAACCCAGCACTATGAATTAAACCCTTACTATTAAGTAACACCATATAACAAACGATCGATACGGCCGAAATCAAATCAAGACCAAATCATACAATATGGCGGCGTGCGTGGCCTGTCCCGAATAAAATTTAATGTATAATCGCAATTATTAGCTCACCTGTTTTGTCTAATAACACCACACTACATACAAGTCACTCGGGAATCACTTAGACAGTACAAATCATTAAGGTCTGTTAACGTATCCAATAATAATCAGGCGAAAAAGTATTCCGCTTCGTAAGCACGTGTAACTTCTTACAACCACA